>CP125976.1:376969608-377569608 GCA_030063025.1 Avena longiglumis
TAGAAATTTCCCTCTTTTCTCATGTTCTACCTCAATCTTCAGATGCCACGTGGAGAAAGTGGTTCAACCCCGGACCCGATGTTGCAGATTCTGCAAATGTTGACTTCTGACCGTGAAGCTGAAAGAGCGGAACGTCAAGCCAACCTGGCCACCCTTCAGCAGATAGCCCAGCTAGCCCATAACATCCAAGTCCATGGAAATCAGGACCACCATGGATCTAAGCTCAAGAATTTCCAGAATACCAACCCACCTGTTTTCACTAAATCAGAAGAACCCCTAGACGCCGATGATTGGCTGCAAACCATGGAAAATAACTTATAAGTAGCAGGAGTGGAAGCCAACGAGAAAGTCCTGTTGGCCACCCACTATCTAGCCGGAGATGCCAGGGCATGGTGGAACAGTGTTCGCGCAATGAACGGAGGCCAGATGATGACTTGGGAGGAATTCAAGGTCAATTTTAGCAGAACCCATGTGCCACCGGGTTTCACCAAGAGAATGAGAGACGAGTTCAGAGAGCTAAAGCAAGGTAGGATGACTGTAGTGGAATACCGTGACAAATTTTTGTCATTAGCTAGGTATGCCCCGGATGAAATAGACACTGAAGCCAAGAAGAAAGAAAGATTCCTGAATGGTCTGCATGATGAGATGCGGACAGTGTTAGTCCATATTCCCTTTGCGGATATTGAAGCCCTTGTCGAATCTGCTATCCACATGGAAGGAAAGATAAACCAAGCCAATGAGAACCGCAAGCGACATATGATGCATCAGCCAGGAACCCATCAGACCCCAAAGTATCACCCTAACCCATCTCCAGGATTTTCCCCAAGGACCCACAGACCCCCGATGACCCATCCCACCTATCCCAATCATGGAAACCCTAGACCTGGAGGAAACCACAACAACCCCAACAACTCTAGCAATTTCAATCGTGCCCCACCCAAGTTCAACAACAACAATGTTACTGCCAACACCAACACTTCCCCGAGGACTGGAAGCAATCTTGTGCCTGTAGAAGCCAAGGACAAGTCGCAAGTGACCTGTTATGACTATGGAAATAAAGGCGACTATTCCAATGAGTGCCCCAACAAGAAGAATGCTACAGCCCCCAATGCCAATGTCCCAGCTCAGCAGCAGCGTCGTGTTCAGCGAGGAAGAAGATTTGCCCCAGGAAATTCACTCAACCGCAATGAACGTCTTTTTCTCATGCATGCTGAAGAAGCTCAGGAAGCGCCAGACGTCGTGCTGGGTATGTTTTCTGTTAATTCATTACTTGCAAGAGTGTTGTTTGATTCTGGTGCATCGCATTCATTTGTCACCGAAGAATTTGCATGCACTAGTAAAATTCAACCAACCAAACTGAAGCATGTCATGATTGTTCAAATTACCGGATCAACCACCAAGGCTAGGCAAATTTGAAAAGCCGTCCCTATCCGAATCCATGGCATAGATTTTTATGCAAATCTGATAGTACTCAGAACTAAAGGTTTGGAAGTAGTACTAGGAATGGATTGGATGTCCAAACATAAAGGATTAATTGACTGTGCCAAGAAAGCCATAACTATGACCAGTACCGCCGGAATATCAGTCGAGCATATATCTGAAACCTTACCTCGCCAATTCAAGTGTAACAAGAGTATAGCCCAACCTACCATTGACCAAGTCCGGATAGTCTGTTGTATACCCCAATGTATTTCCAGATGTTTTGCCCGGTATGCCCCCACATCGGGATATCGAGAGTATCCTCGAACTAATCCCCGGAACCGGACCCATAGCCTAGAGACCCTATAGTATGAACCCGTCGGAACTAGAAGAACTTAAGAAGCAACTGGATTCCATGCTAGAAATTGGATTGATTCAACCAAGTGCGTCACCATGGAGATCACCTGTCTTATTTGTGGACAAGAAGGATGGAGGTAACCGTTTGTGTACGGATTATAGGAAGTTGAATGATGTCACCATCAAGAACAAGTACCCCTTGCCCAAGATAGAATATTTTTTTGATCAGTTGACCGGTGCCAAAGTATTTTCTAAGATTGATCTTAGAAATGGCTATCATCAACTCAAAATTCGTGCATAGGATATTCCCATGACTTCCTTTACCACCAGATATGGATTGTATGAGTATACGGTCATGTCTTTAGGATTAACCAATGCCCCCACTTATTTCATGAATCTCATGAATAAGATTTTTATGGACTTCCTGGATAAGTTTGTCGTTGTTTTCATTGATGACATTCTGATTTATTCCAAATCAGAAGAAGAACATGAGCTACACCTAAGGACCATTCTTGGGACCCTTAGAGAGCATCAGTTGTATGCAAAGTTTAGCAAATGTGAATTCTGGTTGCAGGAGGTAGGATTCCTCGGTCACATTGTATCAGCCGGAGGAATTGTCGTTGATCCTGCCAAAGTGAAAGATGTAGAAGATTGGCAAGCCCCAACCACTCAAACCCAAGTTCGTGCATTTCTCGGATTGGCGGGATACTACCGCAAATTCGTAGAAGGATTCTCTAGTATCGCCAGACCCATGAACCAATTGCTGAAGAAGGACAAGAAGTTTGAATGGACCGACAAATGTGAAGCGAGTTTTCAAGAACTCAAGAGGAGATTGATTTCAGCCCCAATCTTGATCATGCCAGATATCACAAAGCCCTTCGATGTGTATTGTGATGCATCCAAGATTGGTCTCGGATGTGTGCTAATGCAAGAAGGCAAAGTTATATCTTATCTATCGCGACAATTGAAGCAACATGAGCAAAACTACCCAACCCATGACCTCGAACTCGCAGCCGTAGTTCTAGCTCTGAAGACATGGAGACATTACCTAATGGGAAACCGTTGTGAAATTCATTCGGATCACAAGAGCCTAAAGTATATATTCACTCAGAAGGAGCTGAATATGAGGAAGAGAAGATGGATTGAGCTAATCAAGGATTATGATCTGGACATTCACTATCACCCAGGTAAAGCCAACGTAGTAGCCGATGCCCTTAGCAGATTGCCATGCCGCTTGAACTCCATGATCTTGAAGGAGCAACCAAGCTTGCACAAAGAGATGGAAGCTTTTCGAATGGAATTAGTAAGTGAAGCATTTTTGGCTAGCATAGAACTCCAGCCCACTTTGATCATTCAGATTAAAGAGGCACAGAAGGGAAATGCTAGTATTGAAGGAATCAAGCATTGTATCGGTACAGGCAAAGTACCTGGATTCAACGAGGATGAAGAAGGAGTTCTATGGTACAAAGGACGCCTTTGTGTACCAGCAGATTCTGAGTTGAAAGAAGTTATTTTGAAGGAGGCTCATGATACTCTTTATTCTATCCATCCCGGAGGAACTAAGATGTATCAAGATTTAAAGGAGCAATTTTGGTGGCATAAGATGAAGAGAGAAATTGGAAGCTATATCGCCAAGTGTGATATCTGTCAGCGAGTCAAGGCAGTACATCAAAGACCCGCTGGATTGTTGCAACCATTGCAGATTCCAGAATGGAAATGGGATTCTGTAGGAATGGACTTTATCACTGGACTACCTACTTCTAGTAGGGGAAATGACTCTATCTAGGTCATAGTGGACAGATTGTGCAAAGTCGCCCATTTCTTACCTGTCAAGACCACATATCAGATTTGAAACTAGCGAGTTGTACATCGCTAGAATCGTTAGTTTGCATGGAATCCCCAAGAACATAGTATCGGATCGAGGAACTCAGTTTACCTCAAGATTCTGGAAGAAAGTCCAAGAAGGTTTAGGAACCCCATTTGAATTCATGTATGGAAGGAAGTGTCGCACCCCTTTGAACTGGTCGGAAGTAGGAGAGAGTCAGATTTTTGGACCCGACATCCTACGGGAAGCAGAAGAGAAGGTTCACAAGATTCGTGAGCACCTCAAGACCGCCCAATCCCGACAAAAGAGTTACGCCGACAAGAGACGTAGAGACCTCGCCTTGAACATAGGAGATTTTGTTTATCTGAAAGTGTCGCCATTGAAGGGAATGCAGTGTTTCCAACTCAAAGGAAAGTTAGCCCCCAGATATATCGGACCTTTCAAGATTTTGAACCGTCAAGGAGAACTATCGTATCAATTGGAAATACACGAAGAGATGTCAGCCGTGCACAACGTGTTCCATATCTCGTTACTTCGCAAGTGTCTCGAAGTCCCCGGGAAGACCGAAGTATTCAAGAATATCGATGATCGGACCATAGATATCAACGATGACCTGACCTATCCCGAAGTACCCATCCGTATTTTGGAAGAAGCTTTTCGAACTACCCGAACCCGAAGCATCAAGTTTCTCAAGATTCATTGGAGCAACCACACAGAAGAGGAAGCCACCTGGGAACGCGAAGATCACATCAGGACGGAGTTTCCCGATCTCTTCAAATCCTTGGTAATCCTTTCGTCCTTTTTCAAATCTCGGGACAATATTTTGTTTAAGGGGGAAGGTTTGTAACATCCCAAAAATACTAAAATTGGATCATCAATTTCTAATCATCAAAATTAGGGTTAACAAAAACTTTGTTAAATAAAATTATGAATGCTTGCATATGAGTATGCATTAAATTTGAAATTATTTTGAACCACCTTGTTTGTGTGTTTCCTTGCTTGTAAAATGTCTCTTAGGTGAAATAAACATCATCTAAAACATTTCCCAAACTTTTCCTAAGGACAAGTAAATCAAAACAAATAAAATAAGGGAATGGTCATTTTGACCAATTTAACTCCCATGCCTACTTTGGCTGTCTCAAACTTTCAGAACCTAATGGAAACTTTTCTGGATCTTTGCACCCCTTGAATGTACTCATAACAAGGTATCAAGGCCCACTTTGTGATCATCCAGAAACTTTCAAATGCATAGTTTAAATGACAATTCAAAATTGAATATTTATCATATGGGAAGATCCCACTTTTTCAAAAACCACTCAAACAACCTCAACTTTAAAAACCCAAGCATCTGCAGACTCACCAGCACCAAACAAATAAACCCACCAAAAATCTTTTCAAAATTTAAAACTTGATTTCATGCGGCCATTTCATCAAACAGGTTGCATACCCAAATCATACAAAATCTAAACACTATTGTGAGCAGTGATTCTTGCCTAACTGGTTCCCTCTCTAACTCACAACCAGCTCAGTAGATCATATAGCAAGATTAACTAAACACTACCACCACTGTGAGCTTGGCATTACCCTCAATGGTGAACAGCCGAAGCCAACCTTGTCACCCCATGTCGACAGCAAGCTAGGAAGAGAAGCAATCCTAGCCAGCATGTCTGGGAGGCAGCCCACCGTCCACCGCCACCGCCTGTCCCAGCTGCGAGCGTTACCAAGCCCTGGACCACACGCACGAACCATGCCAACCTCGCCAGCGACCATGCGGCGTGCAGAGCCACCCTCGACCGAAGCCCACAGACCGCGCGCCGCCCTCGCCGCGTGCATACACAATCCCCACCGACCCAGGAGACCGCCAGACATCCTCGTTCGCCGCTCCGTGCCGCACATCCACCGCTCGCCATCGAAGAACGCCGCCTCTGCCGCGCAGAGCGTCGCATGTTCTAGACCAAGCCACACCGCCCCACGCCTCAAAACCATGTCGTTGAGCATCGCCAGGGAAAACCGCACCATCCCCTACCGTCGCCCATGCCAATAGCCGCTTGTAACATCGCCCCCAACGAGCTCACCGTGCGCCCCGTCGGTCCCCTCGCTCGACTATAAATAGAGGCCACCCCCAGTCGATTTCTTCACACCACCTCACTCCCCTATTCTCACTGATCATACCACACCGTTCCCGGAGCAAGGAGAGCACGACCTCGCCGGAATTTCACCGGAGCCCGCCGCATCTGGAGAAGAAGGGCGCCATCGATTTTGTCCACCCCAGGAGCTGCCGTGACCACCCTGAGTTCGACGTCATCGACTTCGTCGTTCGACCGCCTCGCCGACCCTCGCCTGCACCCCGGTGAGCCCCCAGCACCCCTCACTGGCCGCGCTAGGTTTCTTTCTCGTCGGCGTTGTCTCGCGTCGACGATGACTCCCAGCCGTTGGATTAGAATCAGATCGAACGACCCACGTTGCCCCGTACCGCTTCGCCCCTCCCTGTCTCACTGACGTGTGGGGACACCCACTTAAGCAGCCCGCGGGAGCACTGCGCTTAGCAGGCCGGCCCGTTAAATTTTCCTGCGCAGCCCAGTTATTCAAATTAAACATTTCTATTTTATATCAAACTCACTTTTGTACCCAACTTGAAAATTGAACCCAGATCGATTCTGTGCACCAAATTGAATGAAACCAATTTTGTTAGAAAGGTCTGGGAATGCTGAATCCAAGCCCGTTTGATTCAAGTCATTTCGATCTATAGATCACCCATGGTGAAAATAACAAGGCAGAAGCTTTTCTGCATTCAAACATTTTTCAAATTTAAACCTTAATAGCTTTTGAGTTGATTCCAAATCTCAAAAATCACATTTATCCATACCTTTCAGAATATATAAAAATATATAGGTTTACTTGCAGAAATAATGTTCAAGTAATAAAAGAATGCTACATAAGAATTTCTAGACACATTAATTAATTAAAATAAAAGGGTAAAACCTTATTAAATTGTGACACCACTTTAAATCACATTCCCTTGGACTAAATATGTGGTGATGACATGTGTCAACATGATACCATGTTTGGTTTGGAGAATATTAATCTTAAGTAGTTTTTCAATGAGTAGAAATTACTTTTCTAAAAATAAAAAGAATTAAACCAAGCCTTAACCTTGTAATGTTAGAGATGATGCTAGATCATCTATAGGACCCTTTTGTGTGATGAATGCAAGTAGTTAAGTATTTATTGGTGATTGTGTACATCATATTTATTCATAGATGCTAGTACCGACCAAGGATACGAGGAGGAAGGAGGATTCTACGAAGAAGAAGCCGTGGAGAACTTCAACCACTGCTCTGCACAAGGAAAGCTTTACTAACCAAGTGGACCAATGCAAGCCTAATACTACTAGTTGAATGTGCAAGCTAACACTTGCAAGATACCCTACTCATGCAAGCTAATACTTGCTTGTTACCATGACCACTATATGCCTTAAGCATATGTGATCATACCCATTTGATAAACCAATCCTAGTTTTACTTGCAAGCTTCTTACTTTATTTCTTTATCAAAGCTTACTTAGAGTTTACTTAAGAGATTGGTAGATACTAGAAAGATATGTGAAGGTTGCATAAAGAGCATAAAATTCGGCCTAAGTTAGAAACCTTGATATCAGCCTGAGACATAAGGTTGCACTTAGTTGAAACTTCACTAGTCCGCCACCCCTCATTAGTAACTACCCCCACTTATAGATGCTAGTGCTAAGCATAAAACTTGATCAACTTTTAGATGGGAATACTTGGTGGAAAAATGGTTATGAAAACCTTGGAATGATGCATCATTCTATTGAATTGTTTTGGACATGTGTTTCCGAACACCTGATGATTTTGGTGATGAAAATGTTGAGGCATGAGCCTTAGCCCTTTATAAAACTGATGGTTGTCTGGATGCGAGACCATTCCAATTTTATCATACAACCACAATACCCGAAGATTGGGTAGGGCTTGACTGGAAACTTATATACTTTAGTATTAGTTCCCTCGCGGCCAAGGTCTGAGCTCAGGCTACCTTGTGAAGATTGTCCACCTGTGCAGTACCCAAGATGACAGTTGGTCATGGTTGGAGGCCAAACTCACAGGAGAGGTGCTTATACTAGGGCGTGTAATTGAAAGGTTACGATTCATTGTCCGCATACTAAGTATGGTGAATTCAGGATTTGTTCCAGACGGATGTATCGAATGTTGTGATGAAAGTGTACAATCTCTGCAGAGTGTCAAACTATTCGAATAGCCGCGTCCGCGGTTATGAACAGTTGGAGTGGCCATACTGTTCCCCCGTCAGACTTTTCAAAATGACTTCTGAAATGAATTGAGACTTTGACTTGACCACAACAGGGTTGTGATATGAAATACAAGATCCCACTTAGGAGTTATAAAATTGTGATTAGCTTTGGAACTTCGTAGAGATAAATCTGGCTTTTGCAAAACAACCCTAGAGCCTATTGTCCTATTATCCAAAAACCCCTTTACCTATTAGTATTAGTTTGCGAGTACTTAAAGAGTACTCATGGCTTTGTCCCTGGCTATTCCCATGGCCATACTATGAAGAGAAGTACCTGGAGGATGGACCCCAGGAAGGTTACGACAACTAGGATGATCTCCCATAGTCAGCATTGCATGTGACCCTGGAGATGGAGCTTCGTCTACGCTACCGTTATTATTACGTATTTCGCTGCTTGATGTTGTATTAAGAACTCGATCATGAGATCCCTATTTGTGTAAGAACTTATGTACCGTTTGTAATGGATGATGTACTATGGTATCCAATTCTGGTATGTCTCGCAAAAATGGTAATCCTTGGATTGCGATGTATGGCATAACAGGCATCTGGGATTAAAAATCCGGGTGTTGACAGCGCAGGTACTGGACGGGCCGGTAGTACCTCACTATGCTGCTGGTAGTACCGTACCTCTCCAGTAGTACCTCTCTAGGTATCTGGTAGTACCGCTTGCGGACTTGAGACTTTAGTGGAATCCTTCTAGTGTGCGCAATAGTAGGGATGGTAGTACCGCTGGCCGGTAGTGCTGGTTCCTGCGACCGGTACTGCCACTGGGTGGCCTGGGGTTCATCGCGCACCTTGTGGTACGAGCGGTAGCAGCGGCCCGGTAGTACCACTTGTCCAGTAGTACCGGTGTTGTGGTTCGGTAGTACCGCCGGGACAAAACAGCTACTGGTTGCTTCAATTGTGATTGCTCCGTCCCGCTGGTCCTTCCCTTCATACCTGGGGATGCATAGTGTCGGGGTATGAAGTAGCAATACATTCATGGGTGAATCAAAAGCGACAGAAAGAGAGGAGCGACTTAACCTTAGTTATAGGAGTTTGTCTCGAGCGTGGGTCATTGCTCCACTTGGGCGACTAGTGGGAGGAGATGTAGTAGCGTTCGTAGGACATGCTGCATCAAATTCTCCCATGGAAAAGTTGCTCCTGGTGTTAGTAATAATACTATGCAGATATCTGAATCAGACGATTACATCCTCGACGAACTATCTGGCTGTGGCTCCATCGTAATTTGTTACGGATTTAGCCTTAATCCATTTGGTAAATTTAACCACCATCACTAGTAGGTGAGTAAATCCACACTTTGTCGTATGAAACAGTCCTACCATATCAAGCCCCAGACCGCAAATGAATATGTAATAGGGATTGTTTGCAGCTAATCAGCTGGAACATGTGCTTGACGGGCATACTTTTGGCAGCGTCCACATATTTTGACCATTTTTCCGGCATCTGTCTTAGCTGTGAGCCAAAAGAATCCATGTCTATAAGCTTTTTCCACTAAGGATTTGGCTCCAGTGTGGTGACCAAACTCGCCTTCGTAGATTTATGGTAAGATTTCCACTCCTTCTTCCGAAGAAATACAGCGTTGAAAACCCCCAGAAACACTCTTCTTATAAAGCTCACCATTGATTATTGTATAGGTTTTTGCTCGTTGGACGATCTGTCGGCCCAGAACCTCTTCTTCAGGAAATTTTCCGTCTATTAGGAAATCCATATAGGGTTCTTTCCGGCTGGGAGTTATAGCCAGAACTGCTACTAAAGGTGAGTCGGATTTCGTCGGATAGCCCTGATCAACTCCTGTGATGGAGGGGACATTTAGGTGCTCTAGAAAAGCGACATCCGGGACTTGTTTCCACGCAGAGCCTATTCTTGATAAAGCATCTGCTTCCTCATTTTCTGCTCGAGGGATGTGTTGAATGTCAAAACCCTCGAATTATTTAGATAATTTATTCACAACAGCTTTGTATGATGCCATGTGCTTGTTTTCATTGAAGATATCGGATACTTGCTGAGCAACTAAATTCGAGTCTCCATAACACATGGGTCTAGTTACGCCAATATTTTTGGCCATGCGTATTCCATGTAGCAGTGCTTGATACTCAGCAATATTATTGGTTGCCGTGAAGTGTATCTGTAACACATAGAATAACTTATCTCCTTGGGGTGACTTGAGCACCACGCTATCCCCCAAGCCCTCTCATGCTTTTGATCCATCAAAATGTAGGGTCCAAAATTCCGAATTTGGAGGGCTTGTATTTTATGCCATCTCTGTCCAATTAGCGACGAAATCAGCCAATATTTGGGATTAGATTCATGTTCATGGTTTGTACTCGATGTTGAAAGCTACAAGTTCTATTCTCCACTTTGCGACACGTCTTGTGGCCTCGCGGTTGTTGATTATATCTCGCAGGGGAGCAGTGCTCGCCACTATGATCTTATGCTGTTGAAAGTAGTGTCGTAGCCTTCTGGAAGCAAAGAATACTCCATAGGCTAGCTTTTGGTAATATTGTTGCTTTGACTCTGGCAGGACATCACTCAGATAGTATGTTGGACGTTGCACCTTATGATGATAGCCTTCTTCCTTGACCTCCATTGATGTTACCACACTTATGACTTTGTTAGTTGCTGCGATGTAAATTGACATAGGCTCATGTGGCTCTGGTGCTGCGAGAATTGGTGGATTCAAAAGTAGATCTTTCAAAGTTTGTAGGGCAGCGTCGGTTTCCTGAGTCCAGACAATTTGTTTGTTTTCTTCAAGATTTGTACAAAGGTGCGACTTTTTCTTCGAGTCGGCTAACGAACCGCCTCACTGCTGCAATGCAACCAGTGAGACGTTTTAAGTCCTTCTGGAGAGTCGTCCTGGTAATGTTGAGTATAGCCTTGATTTTTTCTCAGTTCACCTCTATGCCTCTTTCAGGAACGATAAGACCTAACAATTTTCAGGATGGAATTCCAAAGAAACACTTCTTCGGATTTAGCATTATGTTGAATTTTCGTAGGTTAGCGAATGTTTCCTCTCAGTCGGAAATAAGTGTTTCCTTCTTTTTGGACATCACTTCTATCTCATCTATGTATACGTGAATGTTGCATCCGATTTGATCATTAAGGCAACGCTGCATGGTGCGTTGATATGTAGGTCCTGCATTCTTTAAGACAAAGGTCATAGTTTTGTAGCAGAAGGTTCCGAAAGGTGTGACAAAAGATGTCTTTAGTTGATCCGATTCTTTCATCGGTATTTGGTGATATCCGGAATATGCGTCTAGCAAACAGAGTAATTCCAACTCTACTGTTGAGTCGATAACTTGATAGATTCTGGGCAAAGGAAACAGATATTTAGGACAAGCCTTGTTCAAGGCAGTATAATCAAAACACATCCTTAAATGAATAGTGTCCATTTTAGGGGCGAGTACAGCATTTGCCACCCAATCAATGTGGATGACCTCTGCGATAAATTTGGCTAATTCTAGTAGGGCTAATTCGTTAGCTATAGCTTTGCGCTTCTCATCACCAAACCGTTGTAACGACTATTTGATGGGTTTAGCGTCAGGGTACACATTAAGGGATTGCTCGGCAAGTTCCCTAGGTACTTTGGTAATGTCAGAAGGCTGCCATGCGAAGATATATTTATTAGCTTGGAGGAAATCAACGAGCGCGTTTACTATGCATGGTCTAAGCCTACCCCTACATTCGTCGCCTTGGAGGGATCATCTTCCTTCCGCGACGTCATATTTGTCTCCTCCGATGATCTGAAATGCAGGTTTGACTTTAGCACCTCATTCCTTGTTGCGGGCATCTCGGACGGGTCGATGGTCTTCTTGATCTCGTGGTACTCCTGGGCATGCAGCACAGCTTCAGCAAAGGCGGCAGATCCTTCCTCACAGTCTCGCGCTTTCTTCGGGTTTCCCCAGATGGTGATAATGCCCTTTCAACCCGGAAGCTTTATCATGTTGTAAATGTATCAGGGGCGAGCCATGAAAGCCTAGTAAGAAGGACACCTGAAGATGGCGTGGTAATCACTTTTGAATGGTACCACCTCGAAGGAGAGTGGCTCGGTCAGATATTATCTCGGGTTCCGAATGTCATGTCCAGTGTGATCTCACTCAGAGAATCTGCGTGTCTCCCTGGTACAATGCCATGAAAAGTTACATTTTTGTAACTTAACTGTCTCTCATTGATCTTCATGTGGTGAAGCGTTTCAATGTAGAGGATGTTGAAGCTGCTACCACCGTCCATGAGAGTTTTAGAGAAATCATAGCCATCAATAAGAGGATTGACGACCAGAGGTTATTTTCCCCGAGAATGTGTTTTTCTTGGGTTGTCGGTGCGGTCAAAGGTGATGGTTACATCCGACCAATCTAGGAATTAGGGAACAGCCGAAACCGTGGTGTTGAGCTCACGGAGAACATCCTTTTTGATCTTAGTCAGATGAGTCCCAAGGAAGCAGACATATGCGTCTTTCTTTGTGGGATAATCCTTATTTCCATCTGACTTGGGCTATGCGGAGTCCGCTTCTTCTATGTCGGAATATTCCTTGGGCTCCTTGCCTCCGCACCCTCCTCGTCCTCTAGATCTGAACGTTGTGTTAACAGCTGCATTGGCTCGAGCCGGTTTATCTTTCAAGGTATTTTTGCGCTTCTTAGTTTGTTGCTTCTACTGCTTGGCCGCATTTGGATTGGCTAGAATATTCAGCAGTCCATCTGAATACTCATTGGAGTCAGCATATTTTCTCACTATTTCTGTCATCTCTCTCAGGTCTGTGACATGGTCACGCTTCAGTATATGACGCAGAAGTCCGACTGGGAGTCCTGTAATGAAAGCTTCAATCGCAGTTTTCTCATTTACTCCCTCGTAGGAGTTTTTTGTGTCGATCCAGCGTCCGAGGTAATCCTGGTAGGTGTCTCTGACTATGTAGGGCCTCCTATATGTTCCCACGAAGTTTGAAAAGAATGCAATTTTCATATCATACCAGTTGTGAACCGAGTTCTCTGGTAGTTCGTTGAGCCATCATCGAGCCGTGTTCCACAACATGAGTGGGATATATCGAATTGCGACTAAGTTGATTCCTCCTTTGGAAATGTAGCAAGCCTGGAAAAAATCTTGAAGCCAAGTATCTGGTCGAGCTGCATCGTCGTAGGGTTGAATATGTTTGGCAATGCCAAGTCAACCGGAAATTTTGTTCGACGGATACGTGGGCCAAAGCATTTGGGTCTCACATATACGTCCTCCTCCTCATACCGTCGTGCTGCCATATTTCACTCGATGCGATGGCGAGCGTTGTTTGGCGATAGAGATCTGCGCCTTGGAGACTCACGGCTTCTGCGCGGCGGAGTCAGATTCCTTCTTCTCCTTCCACCATCGTCGCCTCCATCCCAGCGGTGTCCATGGCTACGATGACATCCTTCATGGTCACTGTTGGGCGGTGATGGTTGATACGATGGGTTATTTCTGGCCGAGCGGGGTGGTCCTGGAGCCTCATTATGCTGACTTCATGGTTGATTTATTCGGGATCCGTCCCTACTTGATTCAGGACGATCCAGGTCGTTTCCTCGTCCAGCGTTACAGTCTGATAGCTGGGGGTGGCATCCTTAGCCGATCTTGTTCTCTCTGGCGGTGCACCGCCGGGTCTTCTCTGTGGCGATTATTCTATAGACGATGGACCTGATGAGGCACCAATGCCCTGATGTCATCTTCGGACGCATCCAGAATAACTCCCGACCAGTGCTGTGTGGCCCTGCGATGATCGTTGTTTGATTCTAACCTTGAATTTTCTTCTTCTCGAGGACGATGACGTTGATCCATGTCCCTACGGGGTCTATCACCGGCGTTTTGTCCTGCGCCTGTGTGGCAAAATTCTGACCTTGAGGCCAGCTTGCCACTGAATGACATGGCTATCTTTTGCTATTTCAATCCTTTGTCAAGAAACTCTACGCATTGCCAGACCTATTCTGGAGACGGATTATTGGCAAGGATGGATCAAGTAGCCGCAGTGTTCTCCACTAGCATGTTGTATCCTCGGATCTTCTCTCTAGTTTTACCGTCGAATAAATCTCTATGGACATTCAGGTTCCTATTAGCAAGAACCGGACCTCCCCTTTTCTTGTTTGGTAGTCGCTTGAACTCTGACTGGTACTGGGCAGGATTGCTATCTATCTGGTGTCTGAGCTTGACAATGTGTGCAGCCTCTTCGAGAATAAACAAGCGATGATTTTCCAGGTCCTCAACCCTTTTCTCCAGCTCCTCTAGAGTAAGATCCAAAGAAGTTTGGATTGGTATCGTGAGAGGGTCTCCATACATTTCACGTGCACCCTTGGTGACAACGTTTCCATCCATAGGAGGGTCGATCGATGTGGTATTAATCGGATCTCCATCCTGATTCAACATCCTGATCTCTTCATCAATTTCCTCTTAATTGGCTTCATCGACCGGCTCTGCCATTGTCAGGTTTTTGTTCTTCTTCTTCTTATTCTTCTTTGACCGTCCAGTAGCCTTAACGTGCGTACCAGTGGCAAAGACGGCTTTCGGTCTGGTATCGGGAGATAAACTTTCATCGGTACTTTACATGGTAGTTGTATTCTAGACCTCGGATGAATCTCCGGTGTCCATGTCATCTTGCATGGTGTAGTCTTTGTCCATGCTATCATATGGACTCGGAGGAGTCTATGGCTCACCTCGTGCTGGCTTGGAGGTGTATTCTTCTTCATATGCTTCCATCTTAGACATCGACAGAGTCGGATCCTAAGTGAATATACTCCTCATTCGTGTATCCGATTTTCCTACTTCAGCATTGACAGAGTCGGATCCTAAGTGAATATACTCCTCATCCGTGTATCCGATCTCAACAAGGAGATCATATCCGGATTTGTTTTCCACCACTTCTTCCACTATAGGAGCGGGCTGGGTGGGTTCAGGTTTTTCTGGGATCTTGAACTCTTCCAACTTTGCGGACAAAGGAGATCCAGTTTTTTCTTCCGCCATGGTCATCACCTCAAGGGTGGGTTGGCCAGGATCAACGAAGCCGAGGTAGATGTCGATCTAGCCATAATCCAGGTCTCGTCGAGAAGAATGAGAGGGACATCACTAGAGTAAACCACGCGACCCTTGGAAATTGTTTCATCTATTTCCGCACGCGCAGATAACGCCCGGAACTAATCTCCGAAAGTCACCCGCCCCACGGTGGGCGCCAACTATCGTCGGATTGTCGACAAGTACGCCATAGGGGGTCCTGAAGGTGTTGAGTATATGGGATGTGAGACATATGGTATTCCAGGAGCGGTGAGCACAAATTTACCCAGGTTGAGATCCAACTGCGGTGATCGGATCCTACTCCTGCTAGCAACACAGTAATATGTCGGCGAGAGCCAGATGTTATAGCGAACTACTACAGACGTTCGCCTGTGCGAGTAGGTTTTGGTGTTGTGTCCTAAAGGCTCCCATAGGTCCGGTTTATATAGTCGCCGGGACCTAGGGTTACAGGAGAGACCTATCCAGCTATGTGACATAGTTGGTAACTAGATACAGCTTGGACTACAAGTAATACTTCAGGCCTAAGTCGGTAACTCTTCTGGGCCTTGTCGTATCCGAAAGTGAATCCTCCTCTTTATCTGACTACCATGAAACAAAGATCTAACCCGTTGGTGGACCACCCTGGTCAGTGAGTCCTGTGGGTATACCCGGAAAGTGTATCCCCCACATTCAGAAAACAGGTTATTGACAGATCTTTGCCGAAGGATTGTCAGTGATTTACTAGTCCATTGAGAGCATGGTTTAGCTCATTGGAAAGAGGTAAACAAGGGATACCATGTTCGTTCAGCGACCGTAGCGGCCGGTATAACTCACGGAACAAAGGGACAACAGGGTGATGCGGGTGTTGTTGCTGTTCTACAGAGATCGCGTGGAGCGCGCGTGGTGCGGCAATGGCGGGACGTCGTCGGTGCAAGGGGAGGTCAGAGGGGAGAGATAGGAGGGGTACGTGACTATGGATCACCGAGACGGGGCTAGGGAAGGGTGGCTCTGCTGGAGACAGAGGAGGACGGCGACAGAGAGGAAGGAGGCCATGGTGATGGCAGACCATGTCGTTCCTGGAGGCATTTGATGCCTTCCTCCTCTTTCCTGATGTCAAGCAGCCCCAAAAACTTTATGCACAGCTCCTGGGCATGGTGTCTTGGCTATGGTGGCTGTGGATCGGCGGCTAGAGGAGGGGCAAGCTTGGTTAGACATGGCCATAGGTTTGTTGCTTGGGGAAGGAGGAAGATAGAGACCTCGATTCTAATCTGGATCGAGCTAGTGGGTGTATAGAAGATGCTCTGCTAGTGGTTGCTGGCTTTAAGAAAGGGAGAGGACAAGGGGCAACACTCACTGAATGGGAGCATGAACATGGGAATAAAGCTTCTTCTTTTGGTTTGGTTTGGAAATGCATCTGAGAGGGGATGGGGACCATCTAGGTGGTGGTTCTCTTGCTTGGCAAGAAAGGCAAAAGGGGACGTGGCCTCTTGCTATCCATGAGAGAGAAGGGAGGAGTGGTATCCTTGACATATAGCCAGAATTAGGGTTAGTGGATTATATGCTACGTAGGTTGTTTGGATGGCAAGGATGCGATGTAGGTGTCGTGAAGTGTAGGTTTTATTTAGTTTTATTTGTTGCTTTTGTTTGAATTCAAGAACCAAGTAAGGCAAAACAAAGGAAACATAGAGAGCCAAGAAATAGCAAGATAGATAGAGATAGAGTTTAGATTTAGAAGAAAAGGTAGAATTTTGGAAAAACACATGTAGCTCTAGGAAAACAAAATTAAATAAAGCCACATGTAAGATTTTGACATGAGACATGAATATATGTGGTATCCACATATACACATGTAAGTTGAAGGTTAAATGGATGTAGAGGATTGATAAAGTGAGCAACGACCTACTAAGCCAACAAGAATAAACTTGAATTTAAATAGGACGATAAGCATGCATAAGGGACATAATATTGCATGCAGTAAAAGGTGTGCATTATTGCATGCATGGCCTTATATTGCATGTGAGCTCTAGTTTGTGAAAACAAAATATGAGCAAGAATTAGAGCATAATCGAATAGGAGCATATGGGTGGAATTGAAATGCAATTAAAAAGAATAAGAAACCCATATGGGATATGTGTGGTGGAATGGAGAGGAGGATCATATGACAAGGTATGTTGGCATGTTAGTTGTAGGATGGAATAGAGAACATTCATGCATGTGAGCATATTTAGTGAAAACTAATATGTCCCATGTATGTGAGTTAGAGAAAAATATGAGAATGCAATAATCAAATTCGCAAAGGTTTGAATCAAACCACATGTATGCATGTGTATGAATACTAGATTGGGTCCATACATATATATGTGACATGAATAAAATACCAAGACGAAATAAAATGGCCACATACATATATATGGTGGAATTAGGATGGGTTCAAATGAAGTTGACAAAGACACGAAGGTGGATGGAGTGAACTCAAAGATTTGCCCGCAACTAAAGTTGGGAAAATTTGTATGAGGATGTATCCTAACTATTTCTGTTAGATGGTTTTGCTCTGATGTACTCTTGTTTGTCATTGGCATACATACTCATTTGAAAACACATATGAATTCATATACAAAAATGATTCCCTTTTCCTTTTCTAAGTTTTTTCAAATTCAAATTATTCCAAAAGTTATGTTTGAATTTTGTTTAAATAATTTCTGTAATTATTGTTAAATTCAAAACTCCTCAAAACCTTTTTCTTACTCGTTTGGTTGCTAACCACAGACTTTGATGGGTGGGCCGTGGAGCTGTTTGGGAGGTTTGACCGGAGGAACAGAGGATAGAAAAAAGGGAATCTATTCTGGGGACTGCTTGTTGGAAAGAATAAAAGTCTAGGATCCTTTATATAAAAGCGTTTGGAAGGGTGCAGAAAATGAAATTAGATCTAGGATTTTGCTGTGAAAACGATCTGACTTCAAACAAATATGGAAACAAAATTAGAAAGAATTTGGATACTCCACAAAAACGAAAGTTGTATATCTAGAAAATAACTAAAACTTTGAAGAAGGGAGTTTCTTAAAAAGAATCTTGTACGTGTTTGAAAGGTTTGAAGAATAGGAAGGAATCAATTTTTGAATGGGAAAGAATTCAGAAAATTGGTTATTGGCAGATCTTTGCCGGAGGATTCTCAGCGATTTATTGGTTAATTGAGAGCGTGGTTTAGCTCATTGGAAATAGGTAAATAAGGATTCCATGTTTGCTTAGCAAGTTATGTTGAAGGTGGACCGTAGCATCTGGTATAACTCGTGGAACAGCAGGACGACATAGGGCTGCTGGTGCTGCTGCTGTACTACAAAGATCGCGCGTAGTGCACGCGGTGCATCGATGGCAGGACATCGTCGGTGCAAGGGGAGGATAGAGGGGGGAGACAGAGGAGGGGGACGTGGATATGGCTCACCGAGATGGGACTAGGGAAGGGTGGATCCACCAGAGGAAGAAGACGACGACGACAACAAGGGAGGAGACCATGGCGACGCACGGCAGACCATGCCGTTCCTAGAGGCATTTGAGGCCTTCCTCCTTGCTCCTGGTGTCAAGAAGCCCTAGAAACTTTACGCACAACTCCTGGGCATGGCGTCTTGGCTATGGTGGCAGTGGATCGGCGGCTAGAGGAGGGGCAAGCTTGGTTAGACATGGCCATAGGTTAGTTGCTTGTGGAAGGAGGAAGATAGAGACCTTGATTGTGATCTGGATTGACATGGTGGGTGTATAGAAGGATATTTTTAATATCCGGCCCAAAAGTTCATGTAGCACCCCCCTGGGATTAGGGTTAAACTAACCTCAGATCTTCATCTAATATAAGATCAACTCCAAGCAAGGAAGATCACAGTAAGATTCGGTAACATTATAGAACTCAGGGATTCAACATCATAAGTTTAAACTCTTAGCAGAGTACGATATTAGAGTCATTACAAACCAGAGGTCATAGACCCAACATTACATCATATAGCGAAAGCATATTAGGTTTTTCTACACAACAACTTATCAAAGGGCCTAAGAGGCCTTAAACAGAAGCGACGTCCATCCCATAGTCCTCAAGCTACTACCTGGGACCACCAACTACTCGTCAATGTCAACATAGAAGCCACCTTCAGTCGCAATTAGATCATGTGTAGAAAAACAACAATGGCGCAAGGGTGAGTACGAGAATGTACTCCGCAAGTATTAGATAACCTAGCATCTACATGCACTAGCTAGTAATGCTTTCTCTTGATTTGATTTTGCGTAAAGCCATCTTTATTTGTAAACAAGAGAGAGAAGAGGCTTGTCTACTCAGAATCTTTTAAAAGGTATAAGATAACGACTTCTTCATGTTGTTCATCGTATCTTGATAACCACCAGATTCATCAGAAACTCCTATCTATGATCACCCCTCGACCCAGAGGAAGCATCCTTAAGCACGCGTGGATCAACAAGTTTTATAGTGGTTAATGTTATCTATGATATTAAGTCCGGTTGCCAAGCGTTCATAACCGTGAACACGGCTTTTCGAAAAGATTTAACCCTCCAGGGGTGTATAACTTTACCCACACGCAAAACACTGACTCTTAGTTCCAAATATTATCAGCCCTCTTCCTTGTAAGGCCGGCAAAGGGTGGTTGACCATGACCTTTACCTTGCTATCGCTGAGACCATGAGTCACGCCCTAGGGATGGTTCCGCCATAACGGGTCAAGTCCCGAAGCCGATCCCTAAATATTTGAGGCGAGGTTGGTTCACCGAGGGCTCCATCGACCCCAAGCAACCGCGGCCATGTTTCCCTACCTGTTATGATGCACCTCCATCACCTCCTCTTTATAAAACGTTTTCAATGCGTATGCCAAATGGAAAGCCTAAACAATGAGACTCATGGAATCTACTAGGGAAGTTAGTTCGTCGAGGGGGTTGTCCAGGCCCCGTGTGGCTATACGCTCGTCTTGGTTCCAAAGGCAAGAACTTAGTTCCTAGTGGTGGCGAGGATGGGACTACAAAAACCACACCCAACGTGGCCTCCCATACAAGCCTTACCTTATTTAGTTATCTCCTTCGACGATGTCACCATCTCCTACATTACTACCTTCCTTGGCACCTCTTATTCCTCATTTGGACAGATTAGACGTTGTTGCTATGCATTGCTAAGCTATCGGTCGCAAAAGCTCTAGCAACGCTCAAATGCTAGACCTAGGTATGCTAGGAGCAGTGGATCATGAGTATAAGGCTACAAAAAGGGAAACTGTGCAGCGGGTAGGTAACACTAGCTACTGACAAAAGACCACATTGGAATCGTGTGCATCATAGCAAGAAAGTAATATACTTTGTAAAAGTAGGTTCAGAATGAGAGGTTATGCTTGCCTTGTCCTTCAGTAGAGAGATATGGATCTTTGTTGTCATTCACTTCAGCCTCGGGCTCGGATCCTATCATGAATAAGCAATACCGGAAAGAAAGGCGACAATTCAAGACATGGCGTAATGCAATGCACAAACAATATGTGTGACATGACAAGTTAAGTAGTATTGAAATGAACTCTAGAATATGATTGGTTAGTTTAAATGGGGTCCGAGAGGTCCAAACCCTAGAACAGGGGGATCCTCGAAATCACCTGTGGGGTTCAATTGATTCTTCTAATTAAACTTGTCATGAAAGTTGGTTAACAATGTATGATTATATTGATATTGTAAAGCTCTTATTTTTCTGAACATTTTGATATATTATTTGTATTTTCTGATTTAAAATGAATTAGTTATGAATTTCTCCAATTTAATTAGTTATGAATTTCTCCAATTTAATTCATTTTAAATCATTTTTGGAATATTAAAATTATTTTCCAACTTGGGCCCACATGTCAGACTAATTTTATTAATTTCATAAATAATTTACAAAAAGAATAAAACCCCGACAAACAGGGCCCACCTGTCAGAATTTTCTTATTACAGAAAATATTTACTGAAAACATTTAAATAAAAAGAAAAGGATTTATTGCGAGGTGCTCTCAGATCGAGCACAGATCTCTCGATCCCGTGCGCGCCTGGATGCATGGGTGGGCTTGCTGGAAAGAGGGCGATGCGGGTGACCAGAATATGGCGGCGCCGTAGTAGGAGGTCACCAGAGCGACTGCAGCGACGATGAACAGCGGTGGCGGTACATCGTAAGAGGGAGAGAACGGAGGGGTCCAGGTGTAGGGTTCGCAGCATAGAAAACAAAAATTTTCCTACGACGGGAACAACTATGTACAAAGATATATCTACTAGATATAAGCAACGGGTGGATATACATCCATAGAATACCTATCCCCGAAGCCCGAATAGCGTTAACGAGGTTGTACTCGTGTATGATGTAGACGAACGCTTGCCGATCTCAAGATCGTGATGAAGTCCATCTGGTCCAGCTGGTCTAGCACCATCAAGTCCAACACCGCAAAGCAGTGGTGCATCCGTGATCACACACACGTCTGGGTACCCCGACAACCTCCGCGCCCTCGCTCCAGCGAAGAAGCGGAAGCAACAAATCCTTCCAGAAAAAGCCACCAGGAACATGTATCTCGTTGATCCGAGACCATGGGGAAATTCTAAAGGGGTGAGAGAGATCCTTCGCGAGGAGGTGTGAGTGAGAAGTGAGAGGAGGGGCTCCTTTTATAGGGGAGGGGGGCATCCCAAGGGGGCATGGCCGCCGGCCATGGAGGTTGGCCCCACCTCTCCCCCATTCATGTGGATGTACACTCCACTCAGAAAATGGCCCTTCAGTTTTCCCCACTCAAAACCCCACTCAAATTCCCATTAAATTTCCACAAAATTTAATGAAAACTGTCTCTTAAATAAAACTCCTTTTATTTATTCATAATTTTTTCACTTACTTTAATGACAAACATTCATATATAACCCCTTTCTAGTATTTCATTTCACATGCAGAAACACTTTCTGTGATTTCACCCGAAACAGTTTCGGTGTCTAGTGAAATAAATTCCTGTGCTTTCTTTTTCTTTCTCTGGCATATCATTTGCTCCGAATGGTGTCGGTATTCCTTAAGTGTGTCACCCTAAGGTTCGCGAATAATGTTGACATGATCTAGAGCCCTCACGGACCAATAACTAGAAGCGGGATCTGGAGACCCGTACTGACTCCCACAAATTCTGCGATGACTTTCTTGTGATCGCGAGAACCTTTTACGCTAGTATCTTAATCCTTTTATTTCGCGATATATTACATGTCCGAGATTCGATCATCGGTATCTCCATACCTAGTTTGATCTCGTTACTGACATGTACTCTTTTCTCGTTCCCGTGATATAACATTCTAGTGATCAAATCACTTGCTTGCAAGCTAATCAATGTGATATGACAGAGAGGGCCCAGAGAATATCTATCAGTCATCGGGATGAACAAATTCCACTCTCGATCCATGGGCCTCAACATAACACTTTAGTAGTTCTGAACCCATCTTTATAATCACCCAGTTACAGTGTGACGTTTGATGTTATCAAGAAACTCTTCCGGTGTTAGTGATTGACATGATCTCATGGTCTAAGGATTAGGATCACTTCCCAAGTTCTTATAGGAATATAAACTCAATGACTTTGATCGTAATGCTATACTTCAGATGAATGTTCATCACACCATTACAGTAGTGTTGTGACCTCGTTATTAACAACATCCAATGTCTATGATCAGGAAACCTTTGATCATCTTGTTAATCAACGAGCTAGTTTATAAGAGAGGCATAACTAGGAACTTCCTTTTTGTTTATTAAACACACATGTATTAATGTTTCCGTATTAATACAATTATAGCATGCAAAATAAAAAATTATCATAAATAAGGAATACGATAATAACCACTTTATTATTGCCTCTCAGGCATATTCCCTCTAGTCTCCCACTTGCACTAGAGACAATAATCTAGTTTGAAAACTTTGTGTACTAAACACCTATGGCTTTCTGGTGTTCCATATATGCAATTGCAAGGGGTTAACATAATCTATGAATCTAACGCTTTCAGGTGCGTGTGTATTTGCATGTCTTTACGTCTCCACGCATCACTCATTCTCCAATGAGATGGCAATGTATAAATTTGGTCTTTTGGTGAGACCTTTAGTTCCTTGGGGTTAAATCATGTTGATACTATTGTCGTACAATATATATTTAGTGTTAGACCGTTGCGAACCACACCTTAGTTTTATAACTAACTACTTGACACAAATGCCCTCCTTTGATGCTACTATAGCAGTCATATACGTAGGCGTTTTGTTATAGTATCCGTCACAATGTCTTAATTTTGAAATTCATCCAAATCGATCATGGAAACTCCTTTCCATTTAATTGTTCCACTCATAGTTTAATTGAGATAAACTTAATTTGTATATTGTGACAAAACTAGTATCAATGTAACGCTTTACAATGAACTATTTGTAATTGTTTGCCACATCTACATAAATATATTCTTAGTTCTTCAAAAGATCATAAGAAATTCCTTACTATCGTCCAATGATAATCTTGTGATTCATTCTGGTATATGCTCCTAACACTTAGAGGATATGCCATATCTCGATGTGTACATATCATGGTATGATTGATCAAAAAATTCTTGTGATTTCACTCATCAAGTGTCAAAGAACTTGAATCTTGTTTCACCTATCAAGTGTCAATACACTTGAGTCTTGATTCAGTTCCTTTCCATGCGACAAGAACCATTTCTTGTCGTTTCTATATTGAACTCCTTCAATATCTCATATATGTACGTTCGGCACAACCATATTAGCGTCAAAGTCTATCCATGTAAACATTCATGCTAAATATTCCGGTTTTGCCTAAGTCTTTCATCGAAATGAAATTCTTAACCTTTTTTAATAAAAGATACATCATTTCCAAACAATAAGATGTCCTCCACATAATGTATTAGCAATATGTCTCAGCGCTCCCACTTAATTTCTTGCAAATGCAAGCATCTTCATCATCTCTAGATGAAAACTCCTTTTCATCATGGTGAAGATTCCAACTCTGCGATGCTTACTTCAACCATTGAAGTTTGCATGCCCTTTTAGCATCCTTTGAATTTAACAAAACCCTTTGGAACGTTTCATGCACACGTCCTAGGAAACCATTCTATTAGAAGAACTTTGTTTTGTTTATTCATCTACCATATACCAAATTATATGTAGTGGTTGATACATTAATCCGTCCAAACTAAATATCACAATGAAAGATCCAATCTTGTCATCATCAAATCCTTGAACATTGTCCTAAAATACTTTACGACATGTCGACTATTTCATATATGTGAAACATCCATGTCTGTTTCTTTATAGATCCAAATACGATCGATAGGTTTTTACACCTTTCCAGAGGGTCTTCCAAGTTCAAAAATTGATTTCTCGTCTATGGAACTATCATGGATTTTATGTCTTCAAGCCATTTGATGGAGTCCGGGCCCATCATCGCTTCTTTGCATGTAGTCGGTTCATTATTGCCAAAAAATAATGATTTTCTCTCAAATATCAGTATTTGATTATTTATCCGACCTACTTGGTTCAATAGGAACTTAGACCTCTGTGACCGCAACCTTTGAGGCACGTGAGCCATGAGCATTCAGGGTGCCTCCGGAACATTTTCCGGCGCTGCGTAACTAAGCACATATAGCTAAGGTTCGTTAACCTTATTAAAGTTCTATTGTCCTCCCACTTAACCTTTTATGAAATTATTTTTCAAGAAACTTCATGTTTGAAGCGACAAACCCTTTTGTCCTTGGTGTTATGGAGGAATACCCAATGGTTATTCGAAATAAAGCCCCCTCTAGTTTATAAAGCCCCCTCTCCCTCTCTCACACTCACACCTCCTCATGAAGGATCTCTCTCCCCCTCTAGTTTATACCCCATGGTCTCGGAATAGCGAGATACATGTTCCTGGTGGCTTTTTGTTTGAAAAAACTTGTTGCTTTCGATGCATCGTTGGAGCGAGTAGGCGGAGGTTCCTCAGTGGCTTGGACGTGTGTGCGAGCATGGATGCGCTGCTAATTTGCGGCGCTGGACTTCTTCTCGATCTTGAGATCGACAAGCGTTATTCTACATGTCACATCCCAAGATTTTCCAAATCTTGTAATGTGAAAATAAATTAATAAAATAAAACTTTGTTTGATTTTCAGAACCAGAAGAAACTTTTTGAATTCAATTGGAAATCCAAACCCATTTGAATAAACCAAAAGAGAATTAAAAAGATAAACATTTAATAAAAGGAAAATAAAAAACATTTGGAAAGACTAATGAAAAGATTTGTTTTCAAATGAAATAGAAATTTTGTAAATAAAGATTATCTAATAAAGGCCAATTTAAACCTTAACCAAATCTTGAGAATTAAAACATTTAATTTTGAATAAAAACAACAAAGGTTTAATTAAAATAAAATAATAAAGAATTAATATCCAAACTTTATTAAAATAAGAAGTTTTACCAAATTAATTAAAACATCAAAACATATTAAATTGTTTTAAACAGGTTTTCCAAATATTTTATATTCTCAAATAAAAACCTACTAGAGTGTTTTGGCTTTGTTTTAGATTTCAAAACAAATATCTCAATAAAACAAATCCTATTGAATTTAATAATGAAAGTCTACTATAATAATTAAATAATGGATACTAAAAGTAAAAGGTTATTTTGTTTTAAAACAAATTTACAAATATTATTTGTTTCCCAAATAAAACCTACTAATTTGATCTTGAAAATATTTAGGGTTCAAGTATAGATTTTATTAATAAAACCAAACCCTATTTGATTTAATAACTAAGGCCATTTTATTTAATTATTAATGGACCCTATAATAAAATGCTATTTTATTTTAAACAAGTATTTCAAATATTCATAAATTCCAAATAATACCTACTGATTTGATTTGGAGAAATATTTTGGACTTTAAAAGGAGATTTATTAAATAAAACATACCATAATTGATTAAATAACTATGGTCTATTTTATAGATCCTAAAAAGGAATAAAAATATTATTTATTTTGGAATATTGGTTTATGTTGATAAATGAACCAAAAAATTCAAAGTTCAAAGTTTGCTGAATGTTGATTTGATTTGAGCGTGAATTGTTTGTTTGGAAATTCAAAATAGAAATTTAAATTAGAAAAGGAAAAGAAAGCAGACAGAAATAAAAATAAAGCAACCTGTGCAGCCCACTAAGCCCACCAACCAGCCCAACATCTTTTCCCGAGAAAACGTTTGAACCTATACCTCGACCATACGTAAAATGACAGGTGGACCTCCTCCTTTCTTTCTTTCCACGACCGTGAGGACCCCACCACCCACTGCTCATCGCCCTCCCGCGACCTCCTCCTCCCCATAACCTCGCTGCCGTTCTGCAGTAACTCCGCTGCGTTCAATTCGCCTTAACACCGCGATAATTCCTCGTCGACCACGCCCTTAAAATCGCCTTCCTCCGCGACGTATTCCCAGCCCACTTTCCTCTTCGCATCTAGGTCGCCGCCAATTCACCTGCATGCCGCCACTCGACGATGTTCGGTGATGATTCCGCGAACAGACCACCCCAAGCCTCACCGACCAAACACACAACTTTCCCACTCCTGGCGCATCTCCGCACCAACCGTTCATCCGCGGTGCCGAAATCGTCTTCGACGAAATACGTAAGAGTCACCGTCAGTATTTTACTCCGAAGCATATCTTGGTAAGAGCCGACCACCCTAAGCTCTCTCAATCACGCCACAGCTTTGTCATGATCTTCCGCGACTAATCATGCCTCGGTTTACCCTCACGAGATCTACAAGAACGCCAACGACGACTTGCATCACCGCCGTCGCCTTCTTCTCCGACGAGCCCTGGTGTAGAACCTAGTCGCCTCTTCTTCCGATGCATGCTCACATCATCTCTGTGACCTCCTGCGTCTAACTCAGCCATTCGTACGTATTCTCGTGGACCACAAGAACGCCCCGCTGCCGTCAGAGCCGACCGCCGCCAGAATAACTCCGGTGAGATATTTTTCCCAACATCAGGCGCCCGAACCACGCCAACCACACGACGTGCTTCACCTCAGCCTCGCGACCTCGGTGAGCTTGTTTTCCCTCTTCTTCGTCCTTTTCATCAGCGCCGCCGCCGCCACCGCTCCTCGTCGCGCCGCCCATCCGTGACCGGCCAAGAGTGACCGTTAGATCGGATCGACGAATAGGATAGATCCACTTATTCTCGAAGGGTATGTGCTCGAACCATTCGATCTAACTTAATCCAACGGCTCACGATCGCGATCCACCCGAAGCGGTATCCGCGAGTAGAAACACGCCGCGTGTCGTCTGTTAAAATTAGAATCAGATTTGAATCTGATTTAAATTGCAAACTTCAAATCCTTATATCTTTCGATCCACACGTCCAAATTTTGCAAATTTTATATCAATGAATTCAGGAGAACAAGCCCTAGCCAACCCTACCCTTAGTTTTGCAAATAGTATTCGGTAAATTGTTTGAAATTGCAGATTCTTTTATGTGCTTGCTAACATTGGAAAAATCATTTAAAAATAAATTTTGAGATCAAACCTTTGCCAATTGGTTTATTATGACCTTACTGACCCTAGGAACCAACCCATAGTGTTAAAAATGATGTTTGTGAAATTTAAATAGTTAACTTAGTCATTTTCTAGCCAAATAAACTCATTAAATTTTATGATGGAAAAGTTTGTGCAAGGAAAACTTTGGGAAAATGTTATGAACCCAAACCTACTGACCCAAAACACCAAAACCTTGCCAAGAGCAACTCACTTGGTGAAAAACCTAAAGTTTTACTTTGAAAAGAATGATTTTCACCACATGAAGGTTGAATGGATTTTAAAATAGACTTTGGGCAAAACCCTTTAACTAATGACTTTGCCATTTTGGTGAATGACCAATGTGGACCTTACAAAGTTTATAAACCTAGTAGAGACCAACCTTGCAATAGAACCCTCTTTTTACAAAACTTAGGAACCATTGCTTTGTGTTTGTGAATTATTGTTTGAATGTTGGAATGCTACTTGATACTATGCTTGCTTAATTGTAGTGAAATTAACAAAGTGTGAGACTAGCAAAATCAAGAAGTGACTATCATTCCCTAACAAAAAGGCAAGTTACATTATCATCTAAAGTCCTAGTATTTTCATTATACTTAGTGGATTTTGAAAACATGCATGAAAAGAATTTTATACTTATGCTATGCTAAATCCTAATAGGATTCCCTATACACTCCTTAGAGAAAATATTGAAGTTGTACATACTTAGCCATGCTATGTTTTGAAAAGAGATACATGTTGTGATTTTACAAAGGATGAGAAAAGGACTTGTGTTTTACATAATAAAACAAGGACTCAATGAACCACCTAGGTGGTGGCTACTTTAAGTTTTGGAGAAGGTGGCAACAAAAGGGAACCATGTCTATGGCAATCACTTTGTGTTGTGCTCCAAAAGAAAACCACCTAGGAAACTTAGAGATCAAACATGTTTCTCCAATTGTGGCTTCCATGTACAACCACATGCTATTATGGCTCGCTTAGTCAACTACATTAGGAAGACCCATACATTGTCTTTAGTTACGGACATGGGGATCTGAATGCTTCATGGGGGTGAAGACAAGCTAGCAATGATGTATGGGAGGACCTTTTGGAAAGACTTCGTCACACTCTCGGTCTGCAAGACTCCATCTTGGTGAGCACTAATCCAGAGGCCACTGGTGGCAACAAGATGGGATTGTGTCATGTGGGTAAAGTGTACTCCTTCTGCAGAAGTAAATAAAATCTAAGTACTTAGCCGTGTCCCGGTTATGGACAATCTTGAGCAACTAAAGTTTGAACTATGGGAGATCTCGACATTCCAACTTCTAATATAAAAACTTGATGCACTTGGGGTACCAAGGAATTCAAAGAGACTTTGATAAAGCTTGTTGCACTTGGGGTTACCAAGGTGCACAAGAGCATGATGTACTTGGGGATTACCAAGGAACTCATGAGGTTTTGATAAAACTTGTTGCACTTGGGGAATTACCAAGTAGCTCAAGGATTTTTGACAAAGACTTGAACACTTGAGTTTCTACCAAGGAGTTCAAGGAACTTGGAAAAGAGATTTGAAAAGTGATTTGACAAATCAATTTGAAAAAGATAGGATAAATGTTGCTTTATGCAAATAAGCCCTAAACTCTACTTAGCCAAATATGCATGTATGGATAGGATCCACTCATATTATACATAAAGTGAAACTTGCCAATACAATTCAAATGTATTGACCCTTGTGGCTGTAACTTGTAATGTTGTAGGTTGATTGTTTTGTTAAATGAAGATTGTTTGATTGACTAGGACTACAAAGTCTACAACCAACATCTGCCTATGAAGATGAAGGACCCAAGACTATATTTATTCCGCTGCAATGTATTGTAATAGCCATAAGAAGCTATGTATGATGTAATAAAATTATTTTATTCCTGGTTATAAAGTTGTATTTTGACCTTGTTTCTTGATATTACATCTTACTGTGGATGCTAGCTATTGATCCAGGGACTAGCATTGTAAAACACAGGAGGAATCTACCACATTGGGTAGGGACCTCTACAGATGGTATCAGAGCATTGTGTTGCCTGTAGGATTTGTAACCCTAGGATTGGACAAAAACCCTTAGAAAAATAGGAGTTGTATTTGTTCCAAAACTCAATTACAAACAATCTTGTAAACTCTTTCCTCAACCATTTTTGTTTCAACTCTACTTCTTCTATTTCAACTTGATGGAAAAGCCTAACCATGACCAAAGACTACATCATGAGCAAAGACTTCTCCAACCTCATCAACTCTAATGACTTCAACATCTTCAGCATATTCACCAAGGACTTCCAACATGGAAACTACTAAGGACCACAAATAAGATAAAGAAATCTTACTTAAGAAATTAGAGACTGAGGGAATGCAAAATAAGAAGAAACCATCAACAAATTTGAAGTACCGTAACCAAGAGTTTGTCTCAAGGAAGCCATGACCTCATGCAAAGGGAAGAAAGATCACAAGTGAACCATATAGATGGACCACCATATTTTAGTTAAGTCAAACCCACCAACTCATGTGGTGTAACAAAAATATTTTGTTACCTAAAATGTGCTTGAACTTTGTTATTGGAATGAATTGTTTGATTTGTGATTGCATGCACCTTGTTTGTGTGAATTGAGATGTGTGTGTGATTAGAAATATTTCCTTAGAAATAACTTGCCCATTCTAATCTCCTTCAAACCAAAACAGATGACTACTCCAAAGGACTCCAACATCAAGGTTGATGACAACAACACCAACCAAGCTGACAGCCTAGGAGAGCTCATAGCAACCCAACATCAGTTGAACCAACCGATTTCCAGTTCCTAGCCAACAACAGTAATGAAGATCCAGCACTGCAAAAGTTTTTGGAGGAACAGTCTCAACTAATGCTTAAGGTGACTAATCAAATGATTAGCATGGAAGAAAACTTTCCTAGAAAAGAGTATGATAACAAGGATGACAAGAATGTTGTTCTAGATGGAGCCCCAGCTTGCATTATTTGTGGAGACAAGGATCATACTTCCAAGGAGCATGAAGGACAATGCCCCAATTGTGATGAAGACCATCCTGTTGGAGAATGCCCTACCTCTCAAGCTACTTGCTATCTTTGTGAAGGAAGTGATCATACTCCTGGTCTATGTCCTATCTATGCCATGGTAGAACAAAGGAAACAAGAAGGATCCAAGTCTACTAAAGGAAAAGGACCACTACTACCTCCAAGCAAGACCACCCAATTCAAGGGATCAAAGAAAATCAAGAAGCCCAAGCAAGACATGAGCCTTGTACAATGTCGTAAATGTAAGGAAATGGGACACTACTCAGTGGATGCCCAGGAACATAAAGAATAAAGGAATTGACCAAGTGTGGTGTAACAACTGTAATGAACCAGGTCACTTTGTAGCAACTTGCCCACAAGAGCAACGAAAGAACTCAAAGACATTAATTGCTTCAATCAGAAAATCAGGACACTATGCAAGCAAGCCCGTAGAAAGGATGAAGAACAAGTTAAACAAGCCTATGGAGAAGCTCAACCTTGGTCCATGAGTCAAACATAGGAATAAAGCAAAGTTTAACATAGAGAATTCCAGGACCCAAGAAGGCCAATATGTAATTTTGTTTGGCAATATTTTAAGGGTGGTAGTACCCTAGCTGCTTTGAACTTGATTGTAACCTAGTTTTCCCCAAATCTCGGACGAGATTTATTTTAAGGGTGGTAGTCTGTCACATCCCAAGATTTTCCAAATCTTGTAATGTGAAAATAAATTAATAAAATAAAACTTTGTTTGATTTTCAGAACCAGAAGAAACTTTTGAATTCAATTGGAAATCCAAACCCATTTGAATAAACCAAAAGAGAATTAAAAGATAAACATTTAATAAAAGGAAAATAAAAACATTTGGAAAGACTAATGAAAAGATTTGTTTTCAAATGAAATAGAAATTTTGTAAATAAAGATTATCTAATAAAGGCCAATTTAAACCTTAACCAAATCTTGAGAATTAAAACATTTAATTTTGAATAAAAACAACAAAGGTTTAATTAAAATAAAATAATAAAGAATTAATATCCAAACTTTATTAAAATAAGAAGTTTTACCAAATTAATTAAAAACATCAAAACATATTAAATTGTTTTAAACAGGTTTTCCAAATATTTTATATTCTCAAATAAAAACCTACTAGAGTGTTTTGGATTTGTTTTAGATTTCAAAACAAATATCTCAATAAAACAAATCCTATTGAATTTAATAATGAAAGTCTACTATAATAATTAAATAATGGATACTAAAAGTAAAAGGTTATTTTGTTTTAAAACAAATTTACAAATATTATTTGTTTCCCAAATAAAACCTACTAATTTGATCTTGAAAATATTTAGGGTTCAAGTATAGATTTTATTAATAAAACCAAACCCTATTTGATTTAATAACTAAGGCCATTTTATTTAATTATTAATGGACCCTATAATAAAATGCTATTTTATTTTAAAAAAGTATTTCAAATATTCATAAATTCCAAATAATACCTACTGATTTGATTTGGAGAAATATTTTGAACTTTAAAAGGAGATTTATTAAATAAAACATACCATAATTGATTAAATAACTATGGTCTATTTTATAGATCCTAAAAGGAATAAAATATTATTTATTTTGGAATATTGGTTTATGTTGATAAATGAACCAAAAAATTCAAAGTTCAAAGTTCTTTGAATGTTGATTTGATTTGAGCGTGAATTGTTTGTTTGGAAATTCAAAATAGAAATTTAAATTAGAAAAGGAAAAGAAAATAGACAGGAAATAAAAATAAAGCAACCAGGCAGCCCACTAAGCCCACCAACCAGCCCAAAGATCTTTTCCCAAAAACGCTTTGAACCTATACCTGACCGCATGTAAAATGACAGGTGGACCTCCTCCTTTCTTTCTTTCCGTGACCAGAGGACCCCACCACCCACTGCTCATCGTCCCGCTGACCTCCTCCTCCCATAACCTCGCCGCCGCTGCAGTAACTCCGCTCAATTCGCCTTAACACCGCGATAATTCCTCGTCGCGACCACGCCCTTAAAATCGCCTTCTCCTCATGACGTATTCCCCAGCCCACTTTCCTCTCGCCTAGGCTGTCGCCAATTCACCTCGCCGCCACTCCGACGATGTTCAGTGATGATTCCGGGAACTGACCACCCCAAGCCTCACGACCAAACACACAACTTTCCCACTCTGGCGCATCTCTCGCACTCAACCGCTCATCCATGGTGCCAGAAATCGTCTTCGATTTAAATACAGAAGCGCCGCCGTCTGTATTTTACTCCGGCGAAGCATACTGGTAAGAGCCGACCACCCTAAGCTCTCTCAATCACGCTCACAGCTTTGTCATGATCTTCCGCGACTAATCATGCCCTCGGTTTACCCTCACGAGATCTACAGCAACGCCAACGACGACGACTTGCATCACCGCCGTCTGCCTTCTTCTCCGACGAGCCCCGCAGGTAGAACCTAGTCGCCCCTCTTCTTCTGATGCATGCTCACATCATCTCTGTGACCTCCTGCGTCTAACTCAGCCATTCGTCTGTATTCTCGTGGACCACAGCAACGTCCCCGTCGTCGACCAGAGCCGACCGCCAAGAATAACTCCGTGAGAGATTTTTCCCAACATCGCGCCCGAACCACGCCAACCACACGACGCGTGCTTCACCTCAGCCTCGCGAACTCGGTGAGCTTGTTTTCCTCTTCTTCGCGTCTGTTTCATCAGCCGCCGCCGTCTGTCCGTCGCCACTGTTCCCGTCGCCGCAATAGCCCATCCGTGACGGTCAAGAGCGTTAGATCGGGATCGGACGAATAGGATAGATCCACTTATTCTCGAAGGGTATGTGCAGAACCATTCGATCTAACTTAATCCAACGGCTCACGATCGCGATCCACCAAGCGGTATCCATGAGTAGAAACACGCCAAGGTCGTTCGTTAAAATTAGAATCGATTTGAATCGATTTAAATTGCAAATTTCAAATCCTTATATCTTTCGATCCACACGTCCAAATTTTGCAAATTTTATATCAATGAATTCAGGAGAACAAGCCCTAGCCAACCCTACCCTTAGTTTTGCAAATAGTATTCGGTAAATTGTTTGAAATTGCAGATTCTTTTATGTGCTTGCTAACATTGGAAAAATCATTTAAAATAAATTTTGAGATCAAACCTTTGCCAATTGGTTTATTATGACCTTCTTGACCCTAGGAACCAACCCATAGTGTTAAAAAGGATGTTTGTGAAATTTAAATAGTTAACTTAGTCATTTTCTAGCCAAATAAACTCATTAAATTTTCTGATGGAAAAGTTTGTGCAAGGAAAACTTTGGGAAAATGTTATGAACCCAAACTCTGACCCAAAACACCAAAACCTTGCCAAGAGCAACTCACTTGGTGAAAAACCTAAAGTTTTACTTTGAAAAGAATGATTTTCACCACATGAAGGTTGAATGGATTTTAAAATAGACTTTGGGCAAAACCCTTTAACTAATGACTTTGCCATTTTGGTGAATGACCAATGTGGACCTTACAAAGTTTATAAACCTAGTAGAGACCAACCTTGCAATAGAACCCTCTTTTACAAAACTTAGGAACCATTGCTTTGTGTTTGTGAATTATTGTTTGAATGTTGGAATGCTACTTGATACTATGCTTGCTTAATTGTAGTGAAATTAACAAAGTGTGAGACTAGCAAAATCAAGAAGTGACTATCATTCCCTAACAAAAAGGCAAGTTACATTATCATCTAAAGTCCTAGTATTTTCATTATACTTAGTGGATTTTGAAAACATGCATGAAAAGAATTTTATACTTATGCTATGCTAAATCCTAATAGGATTCCCTATACACTCCTTAGAGAAAATATTGAAGTTGTACATACTTAGCCATGCTATGTTTTGAAAAGAGATACATGTTGTGATTTTACAAAGGATGAGAAAAGGACTTGTGTTTTACATAATAAAACAAGGACTCAATGAACCACCTAGGTGGTGGCTACTTTAAGTTTTGGAGAAGGTGGCAACAAAGGGAACCATGTCTATGGCAATCACTTTGTGTTGTGCTCCAAAAGAAAACCACCTAGGAAACTTAGAGATCAAACATGTTTCTCCAATTGTGGCTTCCATGTACAACCACATGCTATTATGGCTCTGGCTTAGTCAACTACATTAGGAAGACCCATACATTGTCTTTAGTTACCGGACATGGGGATCTGAATGCTTCATGGGGTGAAGACAAGCTAGCAATGATGTATGGGAGGACCTTTTGGAAAGACTTCACACACTCTCTGCGGTACTCCATCTTGGTGAGCACTAATCCAGTAGGCCACTGGTGGCAACAAGATGGGATTGTGTCATGTGGGTAAAGTGTACTCCTTCTGTAAGTAAATAAAATCTAAGTACTTAGCCGTGTCCCGGTTATGGACAATCTTGAGCAACTAAAGTTTAAACTATGGGAGATCTCGACATTCCAACTTCTAATATAAAAACTTGATGCACTTGGGGGTACCAAGGAATTCAAAGAGACTTTGATAAAGCTTGTTGCACTTGGGGTTACCAAGGTGCACAAGAGCATGATGTACTTGGGGATTACCAAGGAACTCATGAGGCTTTTGATAAAACTTGTTGCACTTGGGAATTACCAAGTAGCTCAAGGATTTTTGACAAAGACTTGAACACTTGAGTTTCTACCAAGGAGTTCAAGGAACTTGGAAAAGAGATTTGAAAAGTGATTTGACAAATCAATTTGAAAAAGATAGGATAAATGTTGCTTTATGCAAATAAGCCCTAAACTCTACTTAGCCAAATATGCATGTATGGATAGGATCCACTCATATTATACATAAAGTGAAACTTGCCAATACAATTCAAATGTATTGACCCTTGTGGCTGTAACTTGTAATGTTGCAGGTTGATTGTTTTGTTAAATGAAGATTGTTTGATTGACTAGGACTACAAAGTCTACAACCAACATCTGCCTGTGAAGATGAAGGACCCAAGACTATATTTATTCCGCTGCAATGTATTGTAATAGCCATAAGAAGCTATGTATGATGTAATAAAATTATTTTATTCCTGGTTATAAAGTTGTATTTTGACCTTGTTTCTTGATATTACATCTTACTGTGGATGCTAGCTATTGATCCAGGGACTAGCATTGTAAAACACAGGAGGAATCTACCACATTGGGTAGGGACCTCTACACTACATCATCCACGACTACAACCTCATTAAAAAAATTCGGTCTACAAGGGTATGTTCTCTATGGATTTATATCCACCTATTGCTTATATCTAGTAGATATATCTTGGTACATAGTTGTTCCCATCATAGGAATTTTTTTTCTATGTTCTGAACCCTACACTTCTTCTTATTACTATGATACTTATTCAAGGGCGGCCGTGGACCCTGAAACTAGCATGATGGCGGCGACAGCACTAAATGTTCCAGCAGGCCAGGGCTCCTCTCGGTACAGTCATCTTCTTCTTCTATGTCTACTTCTTATTCTTATTACTATCCTACATATTCCAGGGCGGCCATGGGTCCTAAAACCAGCACGATGGCGGCGGCGCTGAATGTTCTAGCAGGCTAGGGATCCTCCTGGTACAGTCTTCTTCTTCTTCTATGTCTACTTCTTATTCTTCTTATTACTATCCTACATATCCTAGGGCTCTCGTGGACCCTGAAACCAGCATGATGGCGGCAGCGCCGCTGAATGTTCTAGTAGGCTAGGGCTCCTCCAGGTACAATCTTCTTCTTCTCCTTCTATTTTTTATTCTTCTTATATGTCTACTTATTATTCTTGTTCTTGTTACTTTTCTACATATTCCAGGGCGGCCGTGGATTCTGAAACCAGCATGATGGCGGTGGCAGCGCTGAGTGTTCTAGCAGGCCAGGGATCCTCCCGGTATAGTCTTCTTCTTCTCTATTTTCTTCTTCTTCTATGTCTACTTCTTATTCTTCTTCTTCTTAATCTGCTACATATTCTAGGGCGGTCATGGATCTGAAACCAGCACGATGTCGGCGGCATTGCAAGACCCATTCGGCCATGTTCCCCGGCTCTGCGAGGTAGGAAATCCCCACACTTTTTACCACTCATAATGTCGCTGACATGTATTTGGTTTTATTTTTGAGATTCTAAATGTGGAAATATTAGGTTGTGTCTGCCCACAAGTAGCCTCCAATTAGGCACCACGCTCAATCTTCGTAGACACTTTGGGGTTTTTGTGACTTGAATATTGTGCTTCCCTGGAACATGCACTAAAATTATAGAGTACCTACTTTAAATAACATGAATGATGTAGCAAGCGAAGGTCGATTGCTGTGACAAGGTGGCCGCGATCAATGCCAAGATAGACCACCAACTGCAGGGTGCGCGCTTGATACGTCGAAAACATATCTATAATTTTTGATTTTCCATGCTTGTTTAGTATCTACTTTGCTTTGCTTTGTCTACACATTGAGGTGTTTTTATATGTTTTTCTGGACTAACCTATTAGCAAGATGCCACAGTGCCAGTTACCTGTTTTCTTCTGTTTTTGGTTCCAGAAAAGGCAGAAAATCAATACTCTTGGAATTGTACGGGACAAAAGCCAAAGTTAATATTTTATCGTCGGGAACACGAAGCCTAAATACGAAACGGAGGAGATCCACCAGGGGGCCACACCCCCTGGCCGCGCGGCTAGGCCCAGCCCATGCCTAGGGGGGTGCGGCCGCCCTGGTTGCGCCCCCTACCTCGCCTCTTTGCCTATAAAGACCCCCCGATACCAAAACCCTAAGTACCCGATCAATATTCCACGAAATCGTCTGTAGCCGCCACCACCATCGTCCCTAGATCGGGGGGGATTGGAAGCTCTTCCCGGCACCCTTCCGGAGGGGAGATCATCCCGGCGGCCTTCTTCATCATGCCAGCCTCCGGTATGAAGTGTGAGTAGTTCCACCTTGGACTATGGGTCCATGTAGTAGCTAGATGGTTGTATCTCCTCCTTTGTTCTACCATGTTTAGATATTGTGAGCACCGTTCATGATCAAGATCATCTATTTGTAATCATGCATGTTGTGTTTGCGGGGATCTCATGGATATTGAGATTACTATGTTAGATTGATTAATGGTTTTGTCTTATTGATTCTATCATGTCTGTGTTGTTTGTGATCTTGCATTCTCTCCGTTTCTAGTAGCTATCTTGGCCAAGTAGATGCTAGTGATTCCAAGAGGGGGTAGTTATGCTCGATAGTGGGTTCATGCCTCTATTTAATCTAAGGGAAGTGAAATAAATATCTAAGGTTTTAGATGTGTTTTTGCCACTAGGGAGAAAACAACGGTCTCTTGCTCATTTAACAAGTGGATTGTTTACCTTACACACTTTTCTTAAAGCAGTTATCTGTTGCTTGCAACTTAATACTGGAGGGGGTTCGGATGATAACCTGAAGGTGGATTACTAGTCATAGATGCATTTGGATGGCGGTATATGTATCTTGTTGTATTTCCCAATCAAATCTCATAGGATCATGAATGTCTAGTATTGCATTGTTATGCCTTGCTCAGTCCTGTCAATTTTCCTGCTGTAATTTGTTTACCTAGCATGCCATGTTTGTTTATCTTAAGAAGAACACCTCTAGTGAACTATGGACCCCGGTCCAATCTTTACAATTGATACAAATTCCACTGTTACTCTTTACTTTCTGCAAACCACTCTTACCTTCCACACCATACATTTAATCCTTTGTTTTCAGCAAACCGGTGAGATTGACAACCTCACTGTTCGTTGGGGCAAAGTCTTGAGTTTGTATTGTACAGGTTTCCAAGTTGCTAGCAACACCTTTGAGTCGTTTCCTTCATCCTACTGGTTCGATAACCTTGGTTTCTTTCTGTGCTCATCATACCTTCCTCTTGGGGTCTCCAAACGAAGATCTACATTGATCCGAGCGCCTCAAGCTGTTTTCTGGCGCAGTTGCCGAGGAACTAAAAAGAAGAAGCTCCCATGTCAACCACGTGCCAGCTGTTTTCTGGTGCTGTTGCCGGTGAGGCTAAGGACGGCTTCACAAGAGGATTCCTTCATAACCTTCCTCTCTACATTTTTTTTTGTTTTGCTTAGTTTTGTTTGCCTCTTTTTATCAAAAAACTCCAAAAAAATTAGTTTAGTTTGTTTTGGTTTCTCTTATCAAAAAACAAAAAAAATTAGTTCATGCTCTAGTTCCTGCTGCTGTTGGCTTGATCCACTTTTGCTAAAATGAACTCTGCTAAGAACTGATACATCAGAAACGTATCTATAATTTTTGATGCTCCATGCTTATTTAGTATCTACTTTTCTTTGCTTTATCTACACTTTGAGGTGTTTTTACATCTTTTCTGGAACTATCCTATTAAAAATTTGCCACAGTGCCAGTTGCCTGTTATCTTCTGTTTTTGGTTCTAGAAAGGCAGAAAATCAGTATTCTCGAAATTGGACGGGATAAAAGCCAAAGTAAATATTTTACCATGGCGACGCGAAGTCCAGAGGAGAGACGGAGAGGCGCCACAAGGCGTCCAGACCCCCCTAGGCGCGGGTAGGCCCAGCCCGCCCCTGGGCAGGGTGTGGCCCCCCTGGTCGCCTCCTAGACTCGCCTCTTCACCTAAAAGAAGCCCCCGATACAGAAAACCTAGGAACCCGATCAAAATTCCACAAAAACTTCTTTAGCCGCCGCCACCGTCGTCCCTAGATCTAGGAGGATCTGAAGTTCTTCCCGTCACCCTGCCGGAGGGGAGATTATCCCGGAGGCCTTCTTCTCCGGTATGAAGCGTGCATAGTTCCACCTTGGACTAAGGGTCCATGTAGTATCTAGATGGTTGTATCTCCTCCTTGTGCTTTCACGTATAGATCTTGTGAGCTCTATTCATGATCAAGATCTAATCTATGTGTAATCATGCATGTTGTGTTTGCGGGGATCCGATGGATATTGAGATTACTATGTCAGATTGATTAATGGTTTTGTATATTTGATACTATCATGTATGTGTTGGTTGTGATCTTGCATGCTCTCCGTTGTTAGTAGCTATCTTGGCAAAGTAGTTGCTAGTGACTCCAAGAGGGGGTATTTATGCTCGATAGTGGGTTCATGCCTCTAGTTTCCAAGGGAAGTGACATAAATTTCTTCGGTTGTAGTTTTGCTGTTGCCACTAGGTAGAAAACAATGGTCTCTTGTTCCTGGAACAAGTGTATTGTTTACCTTACACACTTTTGTTAAAGAAGTTGTTTGTTGCTTGCAACTTAATACTGGAGGGGGTTCAGATGATAACCTGAAGGTGAGTTCTAGTCATAGATGTAGTTGTATGCGGTCTATGTATATTGTTGTATTGCCCAATCGAATCTCATAGGATCTTTTTGTCCGGTATTGTATTGTTATGCCTTTCTCAGTTCCTGTCAATTTCCCTGCTATAATTTGTTTACCCTTCATACCATGTAGTTTATCTAAGAAGAGCACCTCTAGTGAACTATGGACCCTGGTCCAATCTTTACCATTGATACATCTTCCATTGTTTACTTGCTGCGAACCATTCATCATCTTCCACACCATACTGTTAATCCTTTGTTACAGCAAACCGGTGATCTTGACAACCTCACTGATTCGTTGGGGCAAAGTCTTGAGTTTGTGTTGTGCAGGTTTCCACGTTGCTTGCAACACCTATGTGAAGTTTCCTTCCTCCTATCGGTTCGATAACCTCGATTTCTTACTGAGGGAAAACTTTCTGCTGTGTTGCATCACACCTTGCTCTCGGGGTTTCCCGAGGAAGCACTGCACATTGACGTAGTGCCATCAAGCTCTTTCTGGCACCGTTGCCGGGGAGGCTAAGGACGTATTCACAAGGGGATTCCTCCTAAACCTTTCTCTTTACTTTGTTTTTTGTTTTTTTAGTTTCTTTTGCTTGGTTTTGTTTGCCTCTTTCCAAAAACTCAAAAAAAAAATAGTTTAGTTTGGTTTGCTTTCTCTTATAAAAAAAACAAAAAAATTAGTTCCTGTTCTAGTTGCCACCTTGTTCTAGCTCACCATGTTGCTCCCCAAGTTCGTCCTGAAGGACCTTTCTATAGGTAGTGGATCCATAATTGGGAAATATAATATTAAAGAATTCTTCAATCATGTTAGCAAGAATGGGGATATTGAGGATAAATCTATAGCAGAGCTTGCTCCTAATTATGAAATTGCTGCAGCTTTTTTAGTTCATATGCTGGAGGCTAGGTTTGTTAGCCTTAACCCAATGATGCAAATTTTGTTCCTAAAACTAAAATAAGAAAAGATTGCTGAAAAGAGAGATTTTATTCTTGAAACTTTACTCAAAGAATTCCATGATGTTGCTAAGGAAGCCAAAAAGGTCTGTGAGCGTTTCAATATGCTAGGCTCATGTGTAGATGTTGTGGGTACTTATGATAAAGCTAAGCCTAGAGAGGAATTTAAGATACCCATACCCTTTTAAGCTTGTTGGAATGCATGAGGCATTTGAAAAGAATTTTGATTGGATTGTTTCTGAAAATCCTTTTGATGAAAGTAGTAAACCAAAGAGAAATGAGAAGGGATACTCCAAGACTCATTTGGATGATATACCTCTCATAGTTGAAGACTTTGCAATAATTGATCTCAATTCCTCATTTGAAAATACTTGATTTCTTGCTTCTTGTGCCTAACTTAAAGGCGTTAAAGAAAAGTACTTGTTGGGAGATAACCTAAGAGTTTCCTGGAGTCTTGGAAGTTATTACATCAGTAATGACATCTCCTTATCCTTTTTGTTTGATTTTTGTGCCAAGAATGACCTCTAATGAGAGGGAAGTAAGATTTGGGGAGTTGTTGTCCCAAAACAGATTTCTGTCCTCTAGCATAAAAATTTGTGAGGAGTTTCTGTAAGTCGGATAGCTGAAAATTTATGAATAAATCCACAAATATGTTAGCTACCTTTTGTTAGCTCAACACTTTTTCATTTGAGCAACAAAAGATTTTCTAAAAAACCGGTTTCTACCTACTGGTCTGTTTTGACAGATTTCTTCCATTATTTGCATTTGCTTCTTATTGATTCCTTTTTGAGTTCTTTTTTGGGGAACTGAGCTTTTTGAAGGAGTTTCTACAATAGCTTGTATTTTTAGTGAAAAATTTTGCTGTTCCAAAGCTAAACCCAAAGGTCTATTATCTTTTGAATACACTAATGTTGCTAATGAAGATTGTGTGAAGTTTTGTATCAAAGTAAAATTTAAGGTGTAAAGAGAGAATAATTTAATGATATGAAGAATGGACAAAAGCTCAAGCTTGGGGATGCCAAACCAGTGTCAATCCATGAAATATCCAAGAGGTACAAGCTTAAAAGCTTGGGGATGCCCAAGGCATCCCCTTCTTCATCAATAAAAATATCAGGTCTTTCTAGACAATTCGCTTTTATTGTTTCATGCACTGTTGTGTTGTTCTTGGAGCGTCTTAGTTTTCGTTTGCTTTGCTTAGATTGTTTAGTTTGCTTGAATAAAGTAGTTTGGACCCCCTTTCTCGCTGTGTTGTTTCAAATATGTTGGTTGCTATTGGAAATGAGTAGGAAGTTCCTGCTTGAAAGTGCAAGAGGAGCTTGCATTAACTGTGACTTAGAATTTAGCATGTCATGCTAGGTGTTGTTTTGACCTTATGCTTAGTGATTATTGCTGTAGCATGTCTTGTTCCAAACAATTGGGATTGCTTAGTGTGCCTTGCAAGAATTATGCATTGTTTTAGCATACAAAAGCATAGTATTGTGGTATTCTCCTTTGATGCTTTGTTTGGGTTGACTTGGCACATGCTTACACCATGTTGTGACTATGAACAAGTCACCATAGCCTCTACAATCATTTAGTCCTTGACTTGTAGTACCACTCTATGCTTTGATTAGTAATGTTTTGTCGCTATACATAATTATGGCCATTATTGCTCTCTTAGTTGGTTGCTCCCAGTCTTTTGCTAGCCTCCATTTGTATGAGTAAGTTCTACTCATTCTTCTAGCTCCCAAGAAACCAAGTTATTCCAAAGTGTCCACTATAAATTCCGATGCATGGTGTGTTACACCATTCCAAGTATATTCTTGTTTTCAGCTATCTTCCAATTAAAAAGTATTTTGTTATGTGAAAACTTAGTGATTAAAGCTCTCATGAATTTGATGGCACACTTTCTATTCTTTGCCCCTAATAAAATTGAACCATTGTGTCGTCTATGTTGTATATGCTTCCACTTATACGTTGGAATTAGCAGAACCATGTTGTCATGGGGAACATTTTCAACATTGCACAACTTCTCCTTTGTACATAGTTGATATCATTCTCTTTTGTCTATGGATGTCACCGGTGTTAAATAAAGAGGAAGCTCGTAGGTCCATGGATTTATGTATTTTGTGTTAGAGAAACGCATGGGCCGCTAGCCTAAGCCATGCCTAATCATGGTGGAAACTTGCAGCATCACCATAATGAGCTATCTATGAAGAATCCTCAATAAAAACCTATGCACATAGTAAATAAAAATATCACTGAGATGCTCATTGTCTCCTTGCCTTAGTCATTTTTGTTATGGGATAGCTCCTGTACCATGTGCAAGGTATACCCTGTTGGCGATTCTCTATGATACACATGTACTTAGTATGACAAAAACTTACAGGTGACTGAAGTTGAGTAGGATGAGGTGTGGCCCTCGTATTCAAGGGACTTGAGATTGCCAACTTATACTTTGTCAAGCATATACCCCATAGTTTGTTTACTTTAATATTAATCACTTCAAGATGCTTATGATAGGGGCAATGAGGGCTGAAAGCTAACAAGTACCATAATTTTTGGAAGCTATTTTTGAAACTTGAAATCCCCTCTTCCCTTTATGAAGGGCCTTTCTTCCACTATTATATTGAGTCTATACCTTCTACCTTTAGGCACCATTAAGAGAGCATAGTTGCCATTCTGTGTGTAGTGTCCCAAAACTTATTGATTGATGCATATTGTGATGTTGCTTGTTCTTGTGCTACTTGTATCTAGTCACTCATATAATCTTTGAAGTTGGCATATGCATCTATTTGCTACTCTATGAGGGACAAGCTGATTGCCACTATGCCACGTTTTCTGTATGTGAAACAAACAAACGTTTTTCAATGCATGTTATTCATGATCTTTGTTTGTAGCCTTTCATGTTGCATGCATAGTTACATTGTCATCATGTTAGAACTCCATCTATCATGCACATGTTTAGGGTTCTTTGACCCCGGCTTTCAATGCTTGCAAATGGTTTGATCTTGGTTTTGATGGTGCATGTCACCTCAAAAATTATTCTTTTTATCACTTACCTACTCAAGGACGAGCAAGAGTTAAGCTTGGGGATGCTTGATACGTCGGAAACGTATCAATAATTTTTCATGCTTCATGCTTGTTTAGTATCTACTTTGCTTGATTTGTCTACACTTTGAGGTGTTTTTACATCTTTTCTAGAACTAACATATTAAAAAGTTGCCATAGTGTCAGTTGCCTGTTTTCTTCTGTTTTTTGTTTCAGAAAGGCGAAAAATCAATATTCTCGGAATTGGACGGGACGGAAGCCAAATTCAATATTTTACTATGGGCGACACAAAGTCCAAAGGAGAGACAGATAGGCGCCACAGGGAGGCCTGACCTCCCCAGGCACGGGTGGGACCAGTCCGCGCCTGGGCAGGTTGTGGCCCCCCTAATCGCCTCCTAGCCTCGCCTCTTCGCCTATAAGAAGCCCCCGATACAGAAACCCTAGGCACCCGATCAAAACTCCACGAAACCTTCTGTAGCCGCCGCCACAGTCGTCCCTAGATCGGGGCATCTGAAGTTCTTCCCGGCACCCTGCCAGAGGGGAGATCATCCCGGAGGCCTTCTTCTCCGGTATGAAGCGTGAGTAGTTCCACCTTGGACTAAGGGTCCATGTAGTAGCTAGATGGTTGTATCTCCTCCTTGTCCTTTCGTGTTAAAATCTTGTGAGCTCCGTTCATGATCAAGATATAATCTATGTGTAATCATGCATGTTGTGTTTACGGGGATCCTATGGATATTGAGATTACTATGTCAGAATGATAAATGGTTTTGTCTATTTGAAACTATCATGTCTGTTTTGTTTGTGGTCTTGCATGCTCTCCGTTGTTAGTAGCTATCTTGGCCAAGTAGTTGCTAGTGACTCCAAGAGGGGGTATTTATGCTAGATAGTGGGTTCATGCCTCTAGTTTCCAAGGGAAGTGACAGAAATCTCTTCGGTTGTAGATGTGATGTTGCCACTAGGGAGAAAACAATGGTCTCTTGTTCATGGAACAAGTGGATTTTTTACCTTACACACTTTGCTTAAAGTAGTTATATTTTGCTTGCAACTTAATACTGGAGGGGGTTCGGATGATAACCATCAGGTGGACTTCTAGTCCTAGATGCAGTTGGAAGGCAGTCTATGTATATTGTTGTATTGCCCAATCGAATCTCATAGGCTCTTTGTGTGGTATTGCATTGTTATGCCTTGCTCAGTTCCTGTCAATTGCCCTGCTGTAATTTGTTTACCCTTCATGCCATGTTGTTTATCTAAGGAGAGCACCTCTAGTGAACTATGGACCCCGGTCCAATCTTTACCATTGATACATCTTCCACTGTTTGCTGCAAACCATTCATCATCTTCCACACCATAAAGTTAAACCTTTTTTACAACAAACCGATGATCTTAACAAACTCACTGATTCGTTTGGGCAAATCTTGAGTTTGTGTTGTGAAGGTTTCCACATTACTTGCAACACCTGTGTGACGTTAACTTCCTCCTACTGGTTCGAAAACCTCGGTTTCTTACTGAGGGAAAACTTGCTGCTGTGCTGCATCACACCTTGCTCTTGGGGTTTCCCGATGAAGACCTGCATGTTGATGCAGTGCCATAAAAAACACCAAGTTGTGTGACTTCACTAGCACAAAAAACAATGATTTCCTGAGTACACCTATTGCTCCACCTGCTTCTGATGCTACCATTTATGCAATTAAGCCTTCTTTGTTGAATCTTGTGATGAGAGAGCAATTTTCTGGTGCTAGTTTTGATGCTGCTGCTGCCCACCTCAATAACTTTGTTGAACTTTGTGAGATGCAAAAATATAAGGATGTAGATGGAGATATTATTAAGCTCAAGTTGTTTCCTTACTCCTTGAGAGGAAAAGCTAAAGAATGGTTGCTATCCTTCCCTAAAAATTGTATTGATTCTTGGATTAAGTGCAAAGATGCTTTTATTGGAAAATACTATCCTCTTGCTAAGATTATATGTACGAGAAGTGAAATAATGAAATTTAAATAACTTGATAATGAACATGTTGCTCAGGATTGGGAAAGAATGAAAGATTTGGTTAAGAATTGTCCCACTCATGGACTTACTGCTTGGATGATTATCTAGACTTTTTATGCATGTTTGAACTTCTATTCAAGAAACCTATTGGATTCAGCTGCTGGAGGTACCTTTATGACCATCACCTTGGGTGCTACAACAAAGCTCCTTGATAGTATGATGGTTAATTATTCTAAATGGCACACTGAGAGAGCTCCACATGGTAAGAAGGTAAATTCTATTGAAGAAACCTCCTCTTTGAGTGATAAGATTGATGTTATCATGGCTATGCCTGTTAATGGAAAAGCTCCTATTGATCCAAATAATGTTCCCTTAGCCTCTTTGGATTCTCAAGAAGAGCAAGTTGATGTGAACTTCATTAGAAACAACAATTTCAACAATAATGCCTATAGGAATAATTTTGTTAGTAACAAAAATTATAGGCCTTATCCTCCTAATAATAGCAATACCTATGAAAACTCCTACAACAATACTAGAAGTGCACCCTCTGAACCTGAAGTCATGCTCAAAGACTTTATTAGTAAACAAACCTCTTTCAACAAGACTGTGGAGGAAAAGCTTTTGAATGTTGAGAAAAACATTGCCTCTTTGTTTCAAGAACAGTCCTCTTTGATTAATAAAATGTCTACTAAACCTGAAACCTTGGAAAGTACCTTTGCTACTACTCATGCCATACAAGTTACTATTGATAAAAACATTAGACTGTTAGCCCATCTAGAGGCGAAGTGGGAAAGAGAAGATGAAATTGCTAGAAAAAATAGTGTGTGCACTATCACCACCATCAATATGGATGCCACTAAACCACAAGAAGTCCCTATTCCTCCTAACACAATGCCTAAACCCAATGAGTCTACTAGAAGTGATGCTAAGTTTGATTTTGATCTTGATGGTTGCAATATTTCTGAAGTGATTATGTTCCCACAAAATCTTGCTAGAAGTCCTAATGCTAGTGATATGAGTGTAGCTTTCACCAAACACATTACTGATGCTCTTATAAAAATTAAGGAAGAAAAGTTGAAACACAAAGCCTCTATTCCTAGGAAAGTAGAAGATAGTTGGGAACCCATTATTAATATGCAAGTGAATGACTTTGATATCAAAGCTTCATGTGACCTTTGATGACCCACAAGTATAGGGGATCGCAACAGTCTTCGAGGGTAGTATTACCAAATTTATTGATTCGACACAAGGGGAGCCAAAGAATACTTGCAAGCCTTAACATCTGAGTTGTCAATTCAGCTGCACCTGGAAATAGCTCTTCCTCACAGAAGTTTATCAGTAGCAACAGTTTGGTAGTAGCAATGGCAAAGCAACGGCAATAGTAAAACAAGAGAAACAGTAACAGTAGTAGCAAACAGTAGGATATGAGCGCGGTAGGCATAGGGATGGATGGACGGGCGTTGCATGGACGAGTCTAAACATGTAACTTCAAGATCTAGGGCAATTGCAGATAAATAAGAATAATAATCCAAGTAATAAATAATCATATGCATGTGCTCCATATATAGTCACGCGTGATCGCAATGAGAACTTGCACAACATCTTTTGTCCTGCCAGCCCGTTGCAGCGGGGCCTCAAGGGAACTACTGGAAATTAAGGTGATCCTTTTAATAGAGCACCAAAGTAAATAATTAACACTCCGTGAACACACGTGATCCTCACATCACGGCCATCCCCTCCAGTTGTCCCAATTTCTGTCACTTCGGGGCCTTTGGATCCATACAATGATATGTGTACACAACTTGCAGATAAGATCACAAACAATACTATCATTATGATTCAATAATAAGTTCAGATCTAAGATCATGGCACTCGGGACCTAGTGACAAGTATTAAGCACAACAAGTTGCAACATAGTCAAATAGCACTAATAGAGATACTAGGCACCATGCCCTAACAATCTTATTCGATTACATGATAGAACTCATCGAATCCCTACGATCCCCATAGCCTACAGCGGGGATTACCCACTCATGGATGAGGGAAACATTTATGGTTGATGGAGAGGTGTTGGTGATGACGATGGAGATGATCCTCCCTAAATTCCCCATCCCGGCGGGGTGCCAGAACGGAGTTTCTGGATCCGAATCGCGGATTCTGGTGGTGGCGGCACAGCGGAACTCTTTCTGGAAAAATGACGAACCCCCCGTGGTTTTTTGGTCAATAGGCTTCTTATCGGCGAAGAAAGAGGCTGAGGGGGTGCCTGGGCTGGCCACACCCCTCTTAGGCGCGGGGTGGGCCCACCGACGCAGCATGGGGTGTGGGCCACCCAGGGCTCCCCTCCGTCTCGTACTCTAGCTCCATGAGTCTACTGGTGAAATTGGATTTTTGGCAAATTTTCCGGGATTTTTCCTGATAATTGATTTTCTGAACAAAAACTAGACACCAAGGTAATTCTGCTGAAAACAACATCAGTCCGTGTTAGTTATATCCAAATCACACAAGTTTAGAGGAGAAACAATTGCAAAGTGTTCAGAAAAGTAGATACGTGTTGGACGTATCAACCTTTGTTGTGGTGGTGTCAAGTCAGATGCCATGGGTAGGCTTAGGTTGGGGTCCGAATGGATGCTTGTGGTAACCGGGGAGGGAGTGCACGATCTAGCCACGCACGAAGAACAAGATGAACTCTCAACACTTAGGATTTTTATTGATCCAAGAAGATTACAAGTGCTCCTATAGTTGTTTGAGAATAGCCTCAGCGGACTAGTTTCCTACTTGGTCCAACCTCCTTAAACTCTAGCTATGCCCCTCCTTATATAGGCGATGGTCAGCTAGGTTACATCCTTTTGGTTTCTAGTGTTACTATTTGGATCTTGGTCCTTACTGTGTGGGCCGGGTCATGGGTCTTCTCGTACATAGCTACACAGCTCACGGTCTTCTCGTACATAGCCTCCAGCTCTTTTGGCGTCATACGGTGACTTTGTACGTCAGCCCTTGCTTTCGGCGTCACCCGGCTCCTTTTGTTTCACCCTGCGTCTCCCTTCCCTTTGGACCGTGCTTTACCATGGTCCCTCCTGAATCTTACTCGGAAAGCTACCACGCGTCCTTTCTGACTCGGCCTTCCCTTGTGAGACTCGGCTTGTTGCTTCCTGCAAGGTAAACAAACTTGTCTTATACGGGCCGACATAATTCTTATGACGGCCGCACACGACCTTCTTATCCGGCCGTTGTTACACGGCATGAGATATCCTTTACTTGGCATAAGCCAAGTTGGGCAATGTTTTACCCCTTATGACCCTACCGGGGGTTATTCCCCGACATTAGTCCCTGAAGCTGGTAAGGCCTAGCATTTTTTTGTTGTTAGGCGTCTCTAGGTTCATTTAACGTGCTTGGAACTTCTCTTTCTCTCATCATTTACTGCTTAGGGCGCACTGTTTGGCATAATCTCGATCTTTGCCGAGTCTATCTTTCCCCTTTCGAGTCTCATCTTTGACTTTCTGGGTCATTTTTCCCTCATGCCGAGTCATTTTCTATGCTTCCGAGTCATTTTTGGATTGCCTTGGTCACTAACAGCTTATAATCATGATGGCTTGCCTCAAATTTTTTCACAAATCCTGAACGCACATTGACGGCGGCACAGTAACTCCCCGTCAGTCTGGCAGTCCCATCGCTCAGTGCCTCATGCCCTGCGCAACATAACGTGGATCTGGTTTTTCCATGTATCGCCTACATGTGGCGCTCGCTGATGCGCTCACTCGGCCAAATACACGGCCACACGGTGGCCACATGGCACAGAAGGATCCCACGCCTGGGGTTTTTAATCTCCTTAAGTAGGGTTGAGGGGAACTTAACTTCCTTTGCCTGTTCAGTTTCCCCCTTGCCTTCTTCTTCTTCTTCCTCGCGCCTCCCAAATCTAAACTGCCTCCTTGCAGTTCATCTCTTCCGCTGCTTCTCTCCAGCGATTCTCTTCTTCCCCTTTAAATTCTACTACGGGTCCTTGCATCTCCAGGCCTCTTCCAACAATGGAAGAGTCTGAACCAAGCGATATCATGGACGCTCGTGATGCTAGCGAGGAGGCGGAGGAGCATGAGGTTGCCGCCGGCGAGCGCGGCGGATGGGATGGCTCGGAGGTTTTGGTGGAGGAACTCAAGTGGCTACGGTCCACCAGGCGCATCCCGCTCGAAGTTGATTGTCGCCTTCCTTTAGGTGAGATCGTTCCTAAGACCGAGGCTAACGAGAGGGTGGTTTTACTCTCGCACTTCGAGCGTGGTTTTGCTCTTCCTTCTAGCATTTTTTTTGTCTTTCCTCTCCACCTTCCATCTGCAAACTCACCATTTCCCCTCCAATGCCATTGGCTCTCTTTCTTGCTTCATCTTTGCTTGTGAGGGCTATCTCGATATCTGGCCAACCGTTCTTCTTTGGTCCAAGTATTTTAATTTTAGGATACAAGTCTTGCCTGATCCTAGAGTTCCCGCGCGGAGAAGATGCCCACTAGGTGTGGTGCTGCTAGTATCACGCCCAGGAAGGACTCGATCTTTCCTCGGGTCACTGGCATAGAATCTTGCAAGAAGTGGCATAGAACCTTTTTCTATGTCAGGAACAGCGGGTCGAACAACTACATCCGGCTTCCCCCCTTCAAGGACGAGGTTCCTAGAAAGGAGCTATGGAAGCTTGACCCGCACGACAAGAATGCCGCTGTGAACAAGGCTCATGGGATCATCGAGAGGCTGCTCTCGCCGAATGAGAACTTCCACTTAACTGAAGAGGACCTCATGTGCGCTTTTATCCCCCGCCGATTCAGCACCATCCAGGATAGAAGCCACAAGATGTGCTTTATGAGAGGCCCGCGAGATCCTACCCGGAACTCCAATTTGGATCTCTCTAACGACTTAGTGGCCCGCCGAGTCAGCTCGATTTTTAAGACAAACTTAGCGGAAAATTGGGCCTGGAGCTGCCCCTTTTCAGCCGGGATAGGCCTGTCCCCTGGGTAAGTATCTGAGTCACTGAATCGCTGCTCACATAGTTTTCCTTGCATTCACTTGCCATTCCTTTTATTTATTGATTTTATTCTGTTTGACTTCCGCAAAATCTCGTTCACCAGGTTGATGACAGTACCGTCCCTCCTGGGGGGTATTTCAAAGATCGCTCTGATGCTAATGATGTTGAGTACGATCTGGAGTGCTTCATGCCAATCCCGCACGCTGCTGCAGCCTTTGCTTCGGGTAAGACCTTTACTCGAAATCCCTTGCGAGATTGGTCTGACGATGATGATGTGGACCGTGAGGTTCTGGAGGTACTTGTCCTTTGACCTTAACTTTCTGAATTGTCCCATTGAGCATTTTATTTACTCATGCAGCTCACCAGGTACACGGGGAACCTCCCCTTGCTGTAGGCGGGTATGGAAAGATCACCGCTGCTAGATCTAGTAAGCGGCATGGGGCCTCCTCTAGCACTCAGCCTTCAAAGAAGCGCCGACATGATCTTGCCAGACCTCCTATTGCCACGTCATCCCAGACCCGCAAGACCGTAGCGTGTCGGGTCACTCGTCACGTCCCACGCAACCCGACTGTTTTTGGGTAACTTTATCTGCTCGTGACCTTTCATTTTCCTTTCATGTTCGGTGGTTGTCCTCTTATAGGATTCTGTTTTTATTTTTAGCGGGGCCATGTCCGCTAGCCAAGTTGCAACCAACATGGATTCTTCCCCGTTAAGGCCTGCTTCTCCTCCTCGTATTGACACATATGCGAGCCCGTCGGTCATCGCCCCCCTCTTGAGGCTCACGAGTCTCAGAGTGAGGCCCAGCCGGCGGTGCGTCCGACAAGGGAGACCCGGCCTAGCTCTCCAGTTGTTTTACCCAAACAGACCCTTGAACCCGGTGCCAGCAATGTCGGCACCGAGAGGACCCCTGTTGTTAGCCCCCTATTTCTAGTGTGCCCGTTGACCCAGTTGTTGCCCCTCAGATTGTTGTTGAGCATGCTCAGTCGGCTCCTATATCTTCCTCAACCAATCCTAGACCTGCTCCTTCTGCTTCTATGTCCAAAGGCAAGACCCGGCCTAACGCTCAAGGCCAAGTTCGTTCCGCACCTAGCAAGCCATATGCGACCAAGCAGGTGACCTTGGTCCATGCTCCAGGCACCGCTCCACAGATTTGGCCCACACCATCAACAATGGCACCCGCTCCGGCGGGTCAGTCGGGCGAGTCTGCTGCTGCCGGATCTGGCAGTGCTTCCAGAGCTAGTGCCTTGTAGTCCAGCGCCGCTGCTAACCGTGCCGGGGTGGGAACTACCCTAAAGAAAGGGCAAGTCCTAACTCGGATGCTCAACGGGCAAGGCCTTGGTTCCGCGGAGCGCTATGCTATTGCCTGGAACGCGGTCGGAGAACAAGAAGTGAGCTCCAGTTCTGGCCAAAAGATGAAGCTGGGCCCCAAGGTTGTCTCAGATATGAGTCAGCAGGTCATTGCCTTATTGGCCAGAGCAGATCAAGTGAATGAGTTATGCAACTTCCTTACTCTTTTGCGTACTGAGTATCTTTATATTATACATGATCCCTAGTCCCCGAGGTTACTGCTAAGCAAGGAACTTATTCGGCGGTAAGCTCTGAGTTAGAATCCAACTTTTATTTTCTCCTGCCAAATCTGCATGTCGGATTTTCCATCCCTGGCCCCCGAGATTACTACCGAGTAAGCTTTATCGTACACCTTCTAATTAGATCTTTTTTGTGTAGTTTACACATAACGAGCGTACTAAGGTGCACCAGGCTCTCCTATGGGAGTATAGAAAGCTTGAGCTCGCTCACCAAGATCTGAAAGATGAGGCTCAGGGCCAAGGTACTTTTTCTTACTCGGCTTGCTTTCATTTGGTAGACCTTCCTTGTTTCATCTCCTTGAATTTTCACGTTGTCTTTCCACAGCTTCTGCCCAATCTACCATTGATGCGCTGCACTCACAGATCAGCGACACTGAAAGTAAGCTCTTAGAAATCTTGTGACCGCCACATTGGTGTTTATTCCTTTTCCATTTCTATCTCGTCTAAAACGAGATAATTTGTTGTTACTAACGAGTCACATGCTCCGAATAAGTAGAGAAGCACCGAATCAAGCTCCAAAAGGAGCGAGATGAGGTGACTCGGCTGAAGAAGCAGATGGCAGATATGGAGCAGAAGCACCAGTCCGAGCTGAAGGTCCTACGCGAAGAGCTTGCTGAGAAATCTAAATAGTAAGCCGCCAGTGCTGCAAAGACTGATCAACTGCTCAAAGAGACCGAGTTGGCAGTTCAGTCGGTGCACCATGACCTATAAGCTCTTCAGGCCAAGGCTAACATCTGGTAGAGCATCTTGGCGCGATCAACTGATTTCTCGGTAGTGATTTCTTACTATTTTCACTATGCTTCTATCCTTGTTTTTTGCCTATTTTTCATTGTTTGTTAATGTTCTTCTGTATTTGCAGAGAACTTCCCTGAAGCTGAGATGTTCACCTTGAGGGCAATGAATAAGGTTCGAGCCGAATCTAGGGCTTCAGCTGACGGCGAGATCACCATTGATGAGCACCTCGTAGCGCTTTCAGAGCGTGCAACCACTCTGAAGTCATTTGGTGTCGACTTGCTTAAGTCGGCAATCCATGCACTTAGGATGATCTGGCCGGATGAGGATTCACCCATGCTCATTTGAGCCTTTGGCTGCCAAGTTGCTTCTAACTAAGGACATGTTGGATCAGTGGCGCGAGTCGGCTGGTCGAGTTGCAGCGGACAAGGCCCTTGCCTTTGTGCTCTCATGGTATGAGGACATAAACCTTGATGTTCTCCAGCATATGAGGGCCGAAGGAAAGTGGATCCACGAGCCTGAGCTCATCAAGAAGTGCCAAGAGCGAGCCTATGCCATGGTAGAGTATGCTCTGGAGCACGCCTGGTGCGATGGGCCCAGCTTCCTCGACCTTGGTGAGCCACTTGCCGAGACTATCGACTACGACGGTGCTGACAGCGAGGCCACCGAGTCAGACGGTCCTGAAGACATGGCTGATGCACCTGACTCGGCCGACGCTCCAGACGATGCTCCCAATTCCATCCCCAAGAACGCTCCTTCGAGTCCAGCTGCCTCTTAATCTGGTTATGTAAAAAACACTTAATTATAATGTGATCCCCGATATGCCGGGTGCAGATGTAATATATACTCACTTATTTTGGGTGCGCGCCTTTTGCTATGGCTTAAACTTTTATTCTATTCTGAATGACAATCATCCAGGGGAAAGTCCCCTAGTTTCATTTGTTGTTTCCCTTTTTCTTTGAATTTGGCTCTTGTCTACCTTTTTTAGCGTTTGACATTAGAGTCTCAAAGTTCTAAGGATTTAATTAGCGGATATGAAACTAGACAATTTGACCTAGGGTCATTCGACATACATACCAATATATCCTGCAATGGGTTAGTTAAAGGCATACATAGAGCCGACTTGTGTTTCTCCCTTTACTTATCTGGTGTTCATGTTTACTCGTCATTGATATTTTCCTGTTTCTTTCCATCAAGATGTGTTTTCGGACAACAACATAGTCGAAGAGTTGATTTTATACGAGTAAACATTACCTATTCAGAGATAAGTCTTAAGTGTCAACGCCAGCCGACATAGAATTTTCAAGAATAAATATAAGGGGTAGTCCCCGAGTCAGTTTTTTGAGTCATACCATTTTATTATCAGCACATAGCAGGCATAAATATCCAGCGTATGAGAGTATGAGAGATACATACGCTGCTTTTTCTAGGTGTAGAAAGGACGTAGCAATGCCATATTCCACGGCCTTTTGGTATCATCGCCTGATCTGTCCCCTTGTTCTTTTGTGCTTCACGAGCATCTATTAGGTAATATGAACCAGTGTGCAATGCTTTTCTTACAATGAATGGCCCTTCCCATGGGGGTGATAGTTTATGCATCCCAACTGTGCGTTGCACTAGCCTGAGCACCATATCCCCTTCTCAAAAAACACGAGGCTGAACTTTTCGGCTATGATAGCGTCGGAGACTTTGTTGATATATGGCGGATCTGGAAAATGCCAATTCTCTTGCTTCTTCGAGTAAGTCAACTCCATCTTCTCGGGCCTCTTTTACCTCAGCTTCCGAGTATTGTCTTACTCTTGGCGAGTCATACTCTATGTCGGCAGGCAAAACTGCTTCTTCCCCATACATAAGGAAGAACAGCGTATAGCCTGTTGATCGATTCAGAGTTGTCCTTAAACTCCATAGTACTGAGGGTAGTTCCTCGATCCAGCAGCCAGGAAATCTCTGGAGTGGTTCCAATAGGCGGGGTTTTATCCCGGATAGAACTAAGCCGTTAGCTCGTTCAACTTGTCCATTTGATTCTGGATGAGCGACTGAAGCTACGTCAAGTATTATTCGGGTTTTTCCACAGAAGCGAGCGAACGCTCCTTCGGCAAAGTTTGTGCCATTATCTATGATCACACTGTGTGGGTGATCATACCTCAGGATTATGTCTTTTAGGAATGTGATAGTTGTTTTTCCATCCAACTTTTTGATGGGCTTCACTTCTATCCATTTGGTGAACTTGTCAACCATTACAAGTATGTGAGTCATGCCGCCCCTTTCTGGTTTGAATGGTCCTACCATATCCAGGCACCATACTGCGAATGGCCAAGTGATTGGTATAGTTTTTAACTTAGATGCTGGTAAGTGTGACTTTGATGCGTAACGTTGGCAGCCATTGAATTTCCTCACTAGGTCTTACGCTTCTGCCAGTGCACTTGGCCAGTAGAATCCATGTCAGAATGCCTTGGCTACCAATGCTCTTGACGAGGCGTGGTGCCCACATTCTCCTTGATGAATATCTAACAGTATTTCATGGCCTTTTTGTGGACTTATGCAACGTTGCCATACGCTCATCACACTCCTTTTGTATAACTCCTTGTTAATTATTGTGTATGCCTTTGCTCTTATTTCTGTTTGCCTTGCCAGTATCTCGTTATCAGGCAGGGTGCCATCTCTCAAGTAGTTGAATATTGGTTGCGCCCAGGCTGGTATCAGCTGTGCCGGATCTGTTTCTTCATCAATTTCCATTGACTCGGTCGACATATGTTCTGCCGACATAACCTGAGGAGTCCCCGAGTGTGATTTGGCAACCCCTAGGTTGATGGGGACAGTCCCCCAGTTACTCGATCCTGCCCCTGAGTCAATGTCCATTGGCACAGTGTTTGCCGGGATGAATATTGACTCGGACTCTGGTGACGGCTTGATCGATTGTTTTCTGAGATGTTCCAACGCTACTCCTGGTGGAATTGCTTGTCGAAATGAGCCTAACTTGGATAATACGTCAGTCGCCTCATTCTCTGATCTAGGTATGTGATGAAATTCACACCTGTCTAGGTCTCCCGAAATCTGTTGCACATGAAAACGGTACAATGCCATGTTTGCATCCAATGCATCCCAATGCCTAGACACTTGCTGGATAACCAAGTCCGAGTCACCAAAACACATGATCCTTTTGATCCCAATTTCCTTGGACACTTCTATCCCATGGACAAGCGCTTCATACTCGGATACATTATTTTGATGCAGCGAAGTGGATCTGTAGCACATACTTGAGCTGGTGATGTTAGTACTATCCCGGCACCCAGAACCATCTTTGTCTTGGATCCGTCAAAGTGCATTTTCCAATAATTTGGGTCTAGCAGTGGTGACTCATATTGCATTTCCATCCAATCCACGAAGAAATCAGCTATAGGTTGAGATTTAATTGCATCTCGTCTGTCATACTATGGAGTGTACGGTGCTAGATCTATGGCCAATTTTTCCACTCGGCCACTGGCGTCTTTGCTGCCCAAAATATTCGAGATAGGTGCCTCGCATATTACTCGGATTGGGTGTTCTTGGAAATAATGCCTCAGCTTCTTTGCTTCCATATACACCCATATGTCATTTTTTGATAATGGAGGTAATTTTTGTTTGATATAGAGAGAACTTAGATCAAGTAATAAACTGGCCTTTGGATGATTTGCTCTCTTCTTCACGCTCTACCACTATCACTGCATTGACAACTCTGTTGGTTGCCGCGACATAGAGAAGCATTGGCTCTTTGGATAGTGGTGACGCTAATATTGGTGTTGTTGCCAACATCTTTTTGAGTTCATGGAAAGCACTATCAGCTTGCTGTGTCCATGTGAATTTGTTTGATTTTTTCATCTATTGATATAGTGGTAAGGCTTTTTCCTAGCTGACTGACAAACCTACTGAACGAGGCCAGGCACCATGTAACCTTCTGGACATCTTTAAGGGTTTTTGGCAATTACATTCTTTCGATGGCCCTGATCTTTGTCGGGTTAGCCTCAATTCCTCGGCTGGACATGAGCAATCCGAGTAATTTTCCAGCCGGGACACAAAATGTGCATTTTTCCTGGTTAAGTTTCATCCGGAATCTTCTTAAGTTTGTGAATGTTTGACACAAGTCCTCAATTAGAGTATGACTTTGTTTGGTTTTAATCACCATGTCATCGACGTATACTTGAACATTTTTGTCCAGTTGATCTTGCAAGCATTTTTGCATGCACCTTTGCTATGTTGCACCTGCATTTCTCAATCTGAATGGCATAGTACGATAGCAATAAGCCCCATACGGGGTGATTAAAGCTGTCTTTATTTGATCATCCAGATTCAGTGGTATCTGGTGGAAACCAGAATACGCATCCACAAATGACAACAACTCACACCCGACATTAGAGTCAATGAATTGATTGATCCGTGGCAAGGGAAATGGATCTTTTGTACATTCCTTATTGAGGTTCGTGTAGTCAATACACGTGCACCACACCACTGCCACGTTCGGGTCATCCTTTTCCTTCTCGACCAAGACTGGATTTGATAACCAATCTAGGTGCATTACTTCCATGATAAACCTGGCAGCCAAGAGCTTGGATATCTCGGGAGCTATCACTCTCCTCCTATCTTCGATGAAGCGACGGAGGGGTTGCTTCACCGGCTTCGAATCTGGTATTACATGAAGAGAGTGCTTAGCCAGATCCCTTAGAACTCCTTGCAGGTCTTGTGTGGACCATGAAAAGATATCCCGATTCTCACGGAGGAAGCCGCTGAGCTCGCTTTCCTATTTGTTAGTAAACCCAACACTAATGGTGACTATGCGCTCTGGGAAGGCCTCATCAACCTGTATCTTCTTTGTTTCCTTGGTATCTTGAAAAGACACACTACCATGCGGGTTAGTGAGTGCCGGCATAGACATTTGTGCTTCCTTGGCCAGTGCTGCCACTTACATCATTTGATGTTTTTACTATGCTATGACCAGTGACTCGGCCAGCGAAGATCCGGCTGAGGCGCATGCAATAGATATCTTGTAATCTCCCTCAATTGTGATAACTCCGCACGGACCTGGAAGCTTCATCTTTAAGTAAGCAATATGAGGAGTATCCATAAACTTTGCCATAGCCGGCCTGCCAAGTAAGGCATGGTATGAGCTCACCAGGTCAACGACCTCGAACTCTATGGCTTCAGTGCGACAATTTTCTCTATTGCCGAATAATACGTCAACCCAGAACTTGCCAATTGGCTCATAGGAAAGTCCCAACACAATACCATGGAATGTTGTCTTAGTCGGCTCCAGCATGTTCATAGTGATGCCTAACATGAGCATGGTATCCTTGTACATGATGTTGATTCTACTGCCATCGTCTATCAGTACCTTGGAGAACTTCACATTGATATCCGGGCCCATGAACGTTGGATCCAAGACAAGAGCATAACCTCCTCGTGTTGGCATGATCTTGGGGTGATCCTTTATGCTCCAAGTTATCTCCTTTTCAGACCAATGCATGTACTTTGGAATTGCCGGCATTGTGGCATTCACTTCCATCATCGGTCTCTGTTGACTCTTCTTGTCGTTCGGCTCTGTGACAAATACGACATATCTCTGGTGATTCTCCCTGTACTCATTTATGGTTCCATGGCCGACATGAGCATCATCACCTCTTGGGTTATGCACCTGATGCACAGCCTCCCTTCTTTCTTGGTTATGATATCTAGGCTGCCTGTTCTCATATCTATGCTCGGTTCCAATAGCTTGAGCATTTCCTCCTGTGAGCGGTGGTGGGGAGGTGGCGGTAACTGCTGAGTCGGTGAATCCACTATGTCTCCCTTCTGAAACCAAGTGCTTTGTCTTGTTGTGTGGTTTGCCGGCTTACTCGGACTTGGTGTGTGAAGCTTACACGGTTTATCCAACATCATTTCATAAGTATATTTCTTCCTGTCTTGTTTTCATATGGCTTTTTTCCATCATTTTTTGGTATCCACTGCTATTGCCCATTTGTTCTTAGACGTTGGCTACTTCCAGCATCTGGATGATCCTAACTTACTGCTGCGACTTGAGTCGAACCATATCTGTAATATGGTATCTCATCCCTTCTTTTGCTTCTATACTCAGCCCTTTCCTGGCGCCTTTGCGACCCGGCTATGTCATAAATCTGAGTTTCAGTTATCCCGTTTGCCGACATAAGCAGAGGCTGAGTCGGATCTCCTAACGCGTATGAGTCGGCGATTTTTATTGTTTCTGCCAAGATTGTCGGCATATCTCTCTGTAACCTTTGCCACAATACAATTCCATGTCTGCATCCTTGTGCAAACCATGCAATGGCCTGAGACTCGATTACCCCTTCACAAGAGTTACGCATCGTGCACCACCTTGTGTGGAATTCCCTGTCTATTTCATTCGGCCTTTGCTTGCACATCGCTAGCTGTTGTGGGTGATTCGGCCTCTTGTACGTGCTTGTGAAATTGATTACGAAAGCTTCCTGAAAATCAATCCATCTATTGATGCTTCTGGGTGGCAAATTATTTAGCCACACCCTTGCTGGTCCTTCTAGCATCTGCATTACATACCGCACCTCCTATCTCAGATTTCCCTGCGCGATTTTTACTGTAGTTCCATAATCTATGAGCCAGTCTTTGGGCTTTGTTCTTCCATAGTAGGTCTTTGTACCTCTGGACAGCTGAAATTTTGGCACTGGTGGCTCTTTCATGATCCTTGGGCCAAAACATGGTGGACCCTATGGACCGTGCGATTCGATTAGTTCTGCCATCTTTATCCGGTGGAGCTTTAGCCTTGCATCATCCGACTTGAGATTTATGCCTCCGAGTCTTGCTACCATTGCTTGGTACACGTGATCCGGCAATTCATACCCATCATTGACCATTGCTGAGTAACCATCATTGTATCTATTGGCGTTCAGGTCTGCAGGTTGCTGCACTACTTTTCCCACGCTTTGCTGTATCTTTTCGGGTTGGGCTGGCGGAGGATTCAGAGTTGGGTTTCCTCCTCTTGCGAAGTGAGTCCCACTCCTAGGTTGAGATGCAAAGTCAGGCCCCCATTGTCATTTATTTGTGATCCTCCAAAATATTACCCCTTAGTACCATTAGGTACAACCCCTCTGAAAGAACATGTGGGGCCCCATGTGTGGTTTTGGTAATTAATGACAATCTCTATGGACTAATGCTTGTATCAAGTTGAACTTGTAGGAATTGTCCATAGGCAATGCTTGAACCATATGTTGGCTTCAAGGTTTGGAGAAGAAGAAAGTGAAGATGATCAAGTGGTGACCAAGGTGTTCAAAGAGTGATCCACAGATTGGTCATGTGAGAGTTAAAAAACCTATGAAGGTCTCATGCTTAAAGCTTGCCATCCTCGGTGATCACGGATCAATGAAGACAAGGTCAAAGTAAAGGTTTTCCCATGTTGTATGAGGGAGTAACTTGCAAGTCTTCATCAAGCAAGTGCGTACAAGACCAATCAAGAAAGGTGTTCCATCTTGAGAAGGACAAGACCGTCTAAATCATAATCAAGTGGAATATGCGCAAGCAAAGGTATGATCTTGATAGGGTTTCTTTCTTACCGGTCTCGTGGTGTTAGTTGGGGAGACCGGTTTGTAGGATAGACAACCGTACTATCAAGAGGGGCTTCCAAGTGAGTAACTCGATCATATCGTTCAGATAGAGCTCAAACCTTTGCATACTTAGCATCATCCTTTCTTGGTTGTTATTTAGATCTTATACATGTGAGGTTCTAGAGCTTGTGGTAATATTCATAACAAGCCCTAGTTCATCAAAAACGGATTTCCCCTTTATATCTTATTGCGTTTTTGATCTTGGAGGTTTTACCGGTTTGTCTTTTAGAGATAGATAAAATCTTCCATTATTTGGTTATTAATTATGTGAGGATTTAGAGCTTGTTTTAATCTCCATGACAAGCTCTAGTTCATCGAAAACGGATTTCATATGCATTCTCTACTATGCTTTCGATGTTGGAGGTTTTACTGGTTTGTCTTTTTGAGAGAGGTTAAACCTTTCGTCATTTGGTTCTATACTCCCTTGCTGTACTATTATGTTTTTCTGTATGATCTTTTAAAGCTTATTGTCCTCTTTAAAACGAGCCCAAGATCATCAAAATCGGAGTCTGGATGCAAAAGTTATGGATGTTTTCGTATTGGTCTTTCTGCCAGTTTTTGTAAGACCGGAGACTCCGGACTAATCTCCGGTCTAATCTCCGGACGGCGTCCAGAACGTCCTCCAGATTGTCCCCGCTTGGCCTGAGTACACCGGAGACTCTGGTCCTAGTCCGGAGACTCCAGACCGGGCGATTCCTGGGCCTAACGATTGGATTTCTAGGGACCTATTTAAGGGGCCCTTCCCCCCCAATGGTTCCCCAGCTCTCTTGCAAGTTTTCCCCCACCATTGTTGACCTTTTGAAGCTTGCTACCCCCCTTCAATCCCTCCCTTGATTCTTGCATATACTTTAGGGATTTGAAAGAGGAGATCTAGATCTACAATCCTACCAATCCATCTCTCCTCTAAGTGAGGGGAACATCTTGGGATCTAGATCTTGGAGTCTTTTGTGGATTTCCTCCTTTGTTCTTCCTTTCTTATTCCCCCACGAGATTTTGTAGCTTTGGTGGAATTTGGGAGAGAAGTATTTGAGCACTACTTGTTTTCTTGCCATTGCATTTGGTGCATCGGTTTGAGTTCTCCCCGGAGGATTTGGTGAGTGAAAGTTGAGAAGGTTTTACTCTTGGGTTCTTGGAACCCTAGACAGTTTGTTGGTGTTGCAGGTTGTGGCCTTGGTGGCGTTTGTTGGGAGCCTCCAATTAAGTTGTGGAGAAGTTCCCCAACCTTGTGAGAGGTTCCGGTTTGCCACCGACAAGTGCACCGATAGTGGAAGTGTGGATCGATCCCATTGGGGTGAGATTCACTGGAGAATAAGGGAGGCCTTTTGTGGCGTTGGTGGTTTGATACCACCCCTCTCAAAACGAGACGTACTCCATTTTGGGAGGAACTCGGTAAAATATCGTTGTCCCCGCGTGCCTCGGTTATCTCTATACCCGAGCTCTTCACTTATGCACTTTACATTGTGATAGCCTTCGTGCTTGAAGTAATATATCTTGCTATCACTTTGTTGCTTGTATTTCTTAGCATAAGTTGTTGGTGCACATAGGTGAACCTTAGTTGTTCTAGGTTGTGCTTTACAAAGTAAACACTTGTTTTATTCTGCCTTTGTTGAGCCACTCTAGGAAAAGTTTTAATCGCCTATTCACCACCCCCCTCTAGGCGACATCCGTATCCTTTCAATTGGTATCAGAGCCCGGTATATCATTTTAGACTTCATCGCCTTGAGAGTAAAGATGTCGGCTAGGGGATTAGTGCACAAGGACACGCTCACATTCGATGGCACAAATTATGATGTTTGGAAAATTCACATGCTTAATTTATTTCGGGAAATTCACCCAATTATCGAGGGATATCTATATGTGGGTCTCTCTACTCCTATGGATACCCAAAACGAATCTTTAGAGGAGAAGTTGAACTCTCATATAGATGCTCTAGCTACTAAAATTCTTTTGCATGTTGTGAGAAATGTAGTTCTTTCTTCTATCATGCCTTATTCAAGCGCTCGTGAGATATGGACAAAACTTTAAGATAAATATGTTGTGTACAACATTATTGAGGATGATTGTGTTGCTTCCACTTCCGGACGAGATGAGTTCTCATCCTCTACCACTTCACCAACATGTGACTTTTCACAAGGTAATGATATGGTGAGTGGTGATAGAAATTGCAATTTGGATAGTGTGCTTACTATTTGTAATCCCTCAAATCTATCTAGTTTCAATGATATATCTTTGTACTTTAACACTTCTAGCACTACCAACTTCTTACATGCTTGTGTTAATAGTCCTTGCATATCATGTAGAAATCACTTGAATAAATCTCATGATGATATGCTTGTGTTGTGTTATTTCCATGATAAAAATTCTTCTATTTCCTCTAGTGCTTGTGTTGCTAACCATGTAGAGGAAAATGAAGATTCTTTGGGCCAAGACAAGGTCTTGAAGAGAGCTACAAGTGCAATCTCATCATCACCTTCCTCCGGTTCTCACATGTGCCTTATGGCTAAGGGAACAAAGGTAACCTCTTTGAATCCCATTTTATCTCATGATGATGATGATGAGGTTGAGAATGATAATGATGATTATAGAGGTAAGTATGATATTACCTCTATTAATAAAATGGGAGAGGTTGTCTATAGCGCTCTCTTGAAAAATAAAATTGCTTCCTCCAACTTTCTTGAAATCTTGAATTGTGCCTTTTAAGGCAAGGATCTTATTGAGGAGCAAGAAAACTTAATTGATGAAAAGTTTGCACTTGAGCGTGAGTATGATAATGAAGTTGGAAAACTAAAGGACTCCCTTGAAGAAGAACAAACCACCAAAGAATCTCTTGAGGAGACATTTACTCTAGAATTATCTAGAGTAAAGGAATACCATGATAGAGAACTTGCGGTGGCTAACTCCTTGAAGATTAAAAATGATGAACTTAAAGTTGCTTATGCTAAACTTGTTGAGTATTTTAAGCACCTCGAAAATGTCTCTCGGATCGTTAAGAGGGAGCTCATCAAACTCACTGAGTCACATGAGCAACTTAAAGCTTCATATTTAAAAGAGGTTGACAAGTTGCCCTCACCTCTTGCTAATAATAATGATTCTTGTGCTACTAACTCTATTTCTTGTAAAGCATCTATTTTGAAGGAGAATGTTGAGCTAAAGGCTCAACTTTCTTTGCTAACTAGCAACTATGGGAAATTAGAAGAGAGTCATGTTAAGCTCTCGAGCTCGCATGAGGATCTTCTAGTCTCCCATGGTAGGCTAAAGTTAGCTCATGAGGCCATCGGGTCAAAGGTAACATCTAGTGGGCCTCATGTGGACATTAGCACTACATCTACTCCAAATGTTATATTGCCATGTGCTAGTATTTGTAGTTCAGCCTCTCACAACCATGATATATCTCGTGATGAATTACATTCCGTGCCTTGTTGCTCTAACAATGTAACATGTACTTCCTCTAGTGTTTTTGTTGAAACTAACCATGTAGAGGAAATCAAAAGGCTCAAGGCTCAAGTCACTTCTTTGAAGAATGACTTGAAAAAGGGTCATCAAGGGAAGGTCACACTCAACAAAATCTTGAGTGTGCAAAAATCCCCCAATGACAAGAGTGGGCTTGGATTCAACTCCAATGTCAAGAACAAGTCCACTATCAAGTTTAAGCAAAGGACAAAAAGAAGAATGTCCAAGATCAAGTCAAGAATCCAGCCAACATTGTTTGCTTCAAGTTCAAGGAAGGAGGGCACCATGTTAGATCTTGCCCATTGAAGAAAAAGCCTCTTAGTGTGAAGAAACAAGGGAAGAAGACTCAAGATCCACCTCAAGTCATTAATGGGCCTCTTCCTAAGAGGACTACTTGAGCTCTTCCTCGAGTTGTGGCTTCACCTAAGAAGAAATATGGCAAGAGAAGAACTTGCTACATATGTCGTGCAAAGGGGCATATTTCTTCCTCATGCACTATTGGTATTTCCTCATCCAACCCTATCATTATTGATGATGCTTATTCTCTTTGTAAGGATGAGGTTGGCAATGTGTTTGCCAAATTTGTTGGTACTCAATGTGGGTTCAAGAAAAGAAACATTTGGGTTGCCAATCCTATTGTCACTAACCTCTTAGGACCCAACTTGGTTGGGGACCAACAAGCCAAAACTTGATCAATAGGTATTGATGGAGGGCATTGGAGACTTGGCTACATCATGAAGAATTAAGGGATCTTCATTATTATTTTTGTCAAGCCAATTCATGTGGATTATATTGCTCCTATTATATTTCCAATGTTCCTCCTTGCGGTAACATATGCTTAAATCATTTCATTGAAAGTTACTCGCCCCTTGTGCATGTGTTGGTTTTGTATCTTTCATGCTTTTGTACATGTTGTGTTTTCCACTTAATTATCTTGAGGTATCAAGCATACTTTTGTATGATTAGGTGGCACACCATGTATGTGTGTTTCTTGTATTGAAGCCTTAATTTATTATATTTGATATCTTATTTGGCTCTTGTGAGAGATTAATGGATTATCCCATTTTGGTGGAGTGTTAAGCTTGGGCATTCAACAATCCTAAAATTGTGTGTACATGAGGAATACCAGCTAGTGTTTATATTGGATTATTGTCAAGTCTCTATGTGGTACAATTCTCTTGAGAAATTTAAGTTTATAATGTCCATTTATTATCTCTATTTGTATCCTTTTTCCTCGTGTTTGTTTTATGGTAGTATCACATTATGGGGGAGTCATATTCTTAGTGCATATTACAATCCTAGAAAATGTGAATATTCGAGGTTGTGTCACTTAGAATTGATATTGATAATTATCTAGCGCCTATGTGACACATTTGCTCATACAAGTTCCAATTTGCTTGAATGCATTTATTGATCATATTTTGGATCTTGTATATGAGAGTGGTTCTTGGTATGCGTTTCCTCATATTTAGATCTCTATGTCATCATGGAAACCATTTGCTTCAAGTTACTCTAATCACTAGTGATTGTGTGACAATTGGAAGCTACCAAGAATCTTGTTCGAAGTATCATGCTTAATTCTTATATTTTTTATATGCTCCTTGTTATGACTATGATCTTGGATATCCATGCAAGCTACCTTGGCAAAATGATTCCCAATATTTCTTGTCCTTGGACAATGAGTACTATATTTATGGTAGAATATATTGATCATATTCACTTTGGCCCTTGCTTAATATTGTCCTATCTTTGGACAAGTAAATGTTTTGTGTGCTCCCATGCCTTACTTGCCTCTTATGAATCTTCTTATTTTATTGATATCCTATTGTGTTTTATTTAATATAGGTAGTAGTGATGATCTCATTTGTGTACATTTTGCATTCAAAAGAAATTTATATATAATGTACTACTTATGGGTGAGCTCTCCTATATTATATAGAACAATCCTTTTATGATTCCTGTTTTGTTCCATATCATATTTTATATGCTTGGAAGCTCAATCTCTTCATTTTGGTATTTTGTGCCATCATGAAAAGTTTGGGGAGTTTAGTTTCTTGTTGGAACCTTGCTCTTTTTGGGAGTTGGTTTTGTCTCATTCCTTGTTTCATGTTTTGTCTATTTTTAGAATGAGATAAATCCTTGAGTATTTGTGTTCTCATATATCTTTTGCTCTTTGGATTTTGCCTAGTTTATTTGTTGAACTTGTGAATCTTTCATGTGTTGAATTGGTTCTTTGATACAATTTGGACACCATTTGTCATGTCTCACTCTTGTGTGTGACATCTCGGTTTACTTGGTGCTTTTGTTCAAATTGTATCTCCTTTTTGGTTCTTGAAAGCCTCGTGCAGGCATATTTACTACATGTTTATATTATGGAATGTTTGCTTTCTTTGATCCAATATATATGGAAAACTCCACCAAATCCCATCGGCTAAGTTGTGCATGAAATTCAATTTCATATCAGTATGCACATATTTATGTGGAGTCTCTCCTATGTATTGTAGTTGCACTAACTACATTGGACGCAATAAGTTTGGGGACCATTTTGTACTTAATTGTGTTTTAGGTACATTGGAGATATATTGGATGCTTGTCTCTCGATTTTGAAGAAGTAGAGCTTACAAGAAAATTTGAGGCTAGCTGTACGATGACTAACGAATTCCTATCCTCTACATCCTACCAATTATATCTCGGTAACAAGTATCTCTTGCTCATGCATATTTATCTTACTTCCAACCTTTTGTAGTTTGCATCTTGGCATGAATTCTTGTTATTGTATTTATTGTTGTATTTCTATCCATGGTATCAAAAGAACTCTCTATTATAAATGTGCATAAGTTGAGATGAGTGCATATAATTGGGACTATACAAAATCATGCATATGATCCACCAATCCCAAATGTGTCAATCTAGTAATTTTATTGCCTATCTTTTCCTCAACTTCTCTCATGTGCAATAGTGAAATTTTGCTAGTTGATTTCTCCTTGTGATACTTGTTGCCTTTCTCCATATATTCCAACTTTCTCCTTTTCCCTTGGTGATCGTTGTAATGTATGGGGTGTGTTGGTTGTTGAAGCTCATCGATGTACAATAAGATATTTGATCCTTTTGTCCATGCTTTCAAGAAAAATCTTATTGGTATTGTCATGACTTCATTTTGGATATCTTTCTCTATTTATTTTAAGTATCTACTTTATGTGTACATGTTTCTTTGTGGATCAATATCTTTGCAAGATTGTCTACTTAGAAACTTATACACATGAAAGAGGTTACTCAATTTTTTCTTGATATCTTCCTTATTTCGTGTGTGTTGTATGGTCATACTAAGCAATATCATTCATTGAAGACTATGTGGATACGCAATGATCATCCTTGTACTAGTCTTATAATATGCTTTGTCATGCATCTCACACATCTTTGTGGTTGAGGCCGCTAATATGTTGTCTCTTACTTATTGCTCAACCATTTGTTTCTTGCAAATTTTATGCCTTGGTATTTCCTCATTTGCACAAATCTGTTTTATAAGTTAAATAGAGGAAGTGAGGATTCCATGTTGTGCACATTGTATTCACATACAAAAACCTAATGTTGCACATACCTTGGGAGCTTCCTAACTTTATTTATAACATCACTTTGTGCTTATCATATTTGTTCTCTCATGCCTTGTATTGTTAAAATGGAGTTGGATGAGTGAGGATTCCATGATTATGCACTTTGTTCCCAAATTCAATTATCATAATTGGTGCATTATCTTTGGGTATCTCATCTAATTCATTTAATAATGCTCATTTGTCTTCTTTCTCATTCGTTGTGCCTTAAATGTTTATGGGGGAGCAAGGATTCCATATTTGTGCATTATGTATTCTAATGCATTTATTTTTAAATTGTGCACCATTCTTGGGGAGCTTCTCCATTTATTATTTAAAAACATTCTTTTTCTCTTTTGTTGCTTTCAATTGGTTTGTCGGATCTTGTGATTGCTTACATCATTTGCTGATTCTTCTTTTATTTTATTTATTTTGGCAATCTTTGGTTCCTCGATATAGTTCTACTTCCTCCCAAGTATTCATCATTGGATATGTGCGAATGCACACCGTTTGGGGATTTATCATTATATTGGACATCTAGAACTAGTCACCCATTTTGGCAATCGATGCCAACGGGGGAGAAGTTTTGGAGGGTTTTAGGGAAATGGTTTATGCCTTGAGTTGTTTCTAAGCATTTGCCTTTCATGCTCTTGCATCTTTGTTATTGCTTAGCATGTGGTATATATAGAGGAAACTCCACCAATGATAATGATTAGCAATATATGCAATGAAATTCAAGTTCATCACACATGCATAGATTGTGGGGGAGTTTGCTCTATATATGGTGGTGGTACCAATATCACATACTTATGTAGTATTTGATATTGGTGCTACCATTTTATGTGTTAAATTCCTTATATAAACCCTCTCAAATGGATTGTCATCAATTACCAAAATGGGGGAGATTGAAAGAACATGTGGGCCCCCATGTGTGGTTTTGGTAATTAATGACAATCTCTATGGACTAATGCTTGTATCAAGTTGAACTTGTAGGAATTGTCCATAGGCAATGCTTGAACCATATGTTGGCTTCAAGGTTTGGAGAAGAAGAAATTGAAGAGGATCAAGTGGTGACCAAGGTGTTCAAAGAGTGATCCACAGATTGGTCATGTGAGAGTTAAAAAACCTATGAAGATCTCATGCTTAAATCTTTCCATCCTCGGTGATCATGGATCGATGAAGACAAGGTCAAAGTAAAGGTTTTCCCATGTTGTATGGGGGAGTAACTTGCAAGTCTTCATCAAGCAAGTACGTATAAGACCAATCAAGAAAGGTGTTCCATATTGAGAAGGACAAGACCGTCTAAATCATAATCAAGTGGAATATGCGCAAGGCAAAGGTATGATCTTGATAAGGTTTCTTTCTTACCGGTCTCGTGGTGTTAGTTGGGGAGACCGGTTTATAGGATAGACAACCGTACTATCAAGAGGGGCTTCCAAGTGAGTAACTCGATCATATCGTTCAGAGAGATCTCAAACCTTTGCATACTTAGCATCATCCTTTCTTGGTTGTTATTTGGATCTTATCCATGTGAGGTTCTAGAGCTTGTGGTAATATTCATAACAAGCCCTAGTTCATCAAAAATGGATTTCCCCTTTATATCTTATTGTGTTTTTGATCTTGGAGGTTTTACCGGTTTGTCTTTTAGAGATAGGTAAAACCTTCCATTATTTGGTTCTTAATCATGTGAGGATTTAGAGCTTGTTTTAATCTCCATGACAAGCTCTAGTTCATCGAAAATGGATTTGATATGCATTCTCTACTATGTTTTCGATGTTGGCGGTTTTACTGGTTTGTCTTTTTGAGAAAGGTTAAACCTTTCGTCATTTGGTTCTATACTCCCTTGCTTTACTATTATGTTTTTATGTAAGATCTTGTAAAGCTTATTGTCCTCTTTAAAACGAGCCCAAGATCATCAAAATCGGATTCTGAATGCAAAAGTTATGGATGTTTTCGTATTGGTCTTTCTGCCAGTTTTTGTAAGACCGGAGACTCCGGACTAATCTCCGGTCTAATCTCCAGACCGCCTCCAGAACGTCCTCCAGATTGTCCCCGCTTGGCCTGGGTACACCGGAGACTCCGGTCCCAGTCCGGAGACTCCGGACAGGGCGATTTCTGTGCCTAACGGTTGGATTTCTAGGAACCTATTTAAGGGGCCCTTCTCCCCCAACGGTTCCCCAGCTCTCTTGCAAGTTTTCCCCCACCATTGTTGACCTTTTGAAGCTTGCTACCCCCCTTCAATCCCTCCCTTAATTCTTGCATATACTTTAGGTATTTGGAAGAGGAGATCTAGATCTACAATCCTACCAATCCATCTCGCCTCTAAGTGAGGGGAACATCTTGGGATCTAGATCTTGGCGTCTTTTGTGGATTTCCTCCTTTGTTCTTCCTCTCTTATTCCCCCACAAGATTTTGTAACTTTGGTAGAATTTGGGAGAGAAGTATTTGAGCACTACTTGTGTTCTTGCCATTGCATTTGGTGCATCGGTTTGAGTTCTCCCCGGAGGATTTGGTGAGTGAAAGTTGAGAAGCTTTTACTCTTGGGTTCTTGGAACCCTAGACGGTTTGTTGGTGTTGCAGGTTGTGGCCTTGGTGGCGTTTGTTGGGAGCCTCCAATTAAGTTGTGGATAAGTGCCCCAACCTTGTGAGAGTTTCCTGTTTGCCACCGACAAGTGCACCGATAGTGTAAGTGTGGATCGATCCCATTGGGGTGAGATTCACTGGAGAATAAGGGAGGCCTTTTGTGGCGTTGGTGGTTTGATACCACCCCCTATCCAAACGAGACATACTACATGTTGGAAGGAACTCGGTAAAATATCGTTGTCCCCGCGTGCCTCGGTTATCTCTATACCCGAGATCTTTACTTATGCACTTTACATTGTGATAGCCTTCGTGCTTGAAGTAATATATCTTGCTATCACTTTGTTGCTTGTATTGCTTAGCATAAGATTTTGGTGCACATAGGTGAACCTTAGTTGTTCTAGGTTGTGCTTTACAAAGTAAACATTAGTTTTATTCCGCCTTTGTTGAGCCACTCTAGGAAAAGTTTTAATCGCCTATTCACCCCTCCCTCTAGGCGACATCCGTATCCTTTCACCCTTTGTATAATACCTACCTTCCCTTAGTATGGTAGATGGTGTTTAGCACCATAACCTCTTGGAGACCTCGTTTTAGCCTAAACAAAAGTGTAGATTGGAAGGCCCCGGGAAAAGACTTGCCAAAAAAATTTATGAGAAAACCTTAGTGAGGCTTGTCCTAACAAGTGGTTTGGAAAATGAGAAAGCTTTTGTTTTACAAAAAGATAGACAAAATATGGAGGAAAAATGTTTACGGAAACAACCGGGCTGGCCAGTTTTGAAGCTAACGCAATTAACTCGTGCAACCACATTACTTTGGAATGGGACGGGGCCGGACTGGAAGTTTATCTAATCCAGTACAGGTGTCTCAAAATACTACGGGAGAGAACAAATCCCCGAAGGCTGGGCTTTCTCCTGTAAAGGCCCATGTGAAACATCAGTCTAGAGAAGGTTAATATTGTCTAATGGTGACCAGACAATACTATGAACCCCTCATTGAAAGCACACACCCTATAGGGTGCAAAACACGCTCCGGTTGGCTTGTGACTATTTAGGGCGTCCCGGTTTTGAGGGGGTTAACTTTATAGGGTAGGCACTTGTATCGGATAGGACATTCGGAAGGTCTTGACTGGTTATTCAGCCCACGATCGCTGTAGATCTGGGATGGGTAATCGGATGATGTGGCTAAAGTGTACAACCTCTGCAGAGTGTAAATCTATTCAAATAGCCGAGTCCACGGTCATGGACGGTTGTGCTGGCGGCTGTATAGCGGTAATGGTTTTGTTTTCCAAACGGACTTCGGAAAAGAAAAAGGGCTCGAAAATGTTTTGACCATGGGATGGTCGGGAAAACGGAGGAAGCAGTTTGGTCATGAGATGACCGGAAGGAGAAATAAATGGATGACCCAATCCTAGTGTCTTTTTAATTTTTTTTAAAAGGTTTCCAAAATGTTTTACAAAAGGTTTTCAACAGAGATATAGGGACATGCTATATATACAAGAGAAACTAGTTTATAAAAGAACCTCTCCTGGAGCCATCCTACCACAGCCATCTTGCATATCCGTTATTATTGTTATCTTAAGGTGGTTTGCGAGTACATTCAAAGTACTCACCGGAATTGTCCCTGGCTATTTACTTGGCCAGATTGCAGATGTGAAGTAACAAAGGTGCTGACGTCTATTCGAGTTAGGCCGTCTCCCCAGTCAGTTGCCTGTAGGTTAAGGCATGACATGGGCTCTGTGCTTGAAGACTTCCGCTACTTATGTTGTAATTGCCATAATGGCCACTTTATATGTTTTATACCCGTTACTGTATGGATGTTGTAATGATACTAGTCGGTTATGCTCACGGCTCACTGATCATGGGAACGTGAATTCTATGCATAACGGGTATTTTCGGACCGTAAATCCAGGGTGCCACAAAGTTACTCTCCATATCCTTGAAAGGGAGAGCTGAAGAATGGTATAAGCTACTGAAGAATGGACAATCCATGGAATGGGAGGAGATGGCATCTCTCTTTACTCTAAAATTTATCCTCCTAGTGAGATTCCTAAGGATAGAAATCTTATATGTAACTTTTGGCCTCTTGATGGAGAAAGTACATATCAAGCTTGGGGGAGATTGAAGTTACTAATGCTTAAATGTCCTATTCATGAACTCCCTAACAATATTACTCTCAATAACTTTTATGCTAGGCTTTCTCTTCATGATAAAAATTTACTAGATGCTTCTTGTGTTGTATCATTCACACGTATGAAGGAAGAAGCTAAGTGGGATCTCTTAGACTGTATTCAAGATAACACTGAGGCTTGGGAGAATGACAAAGTAAGAAAGTCAGGTATAAACTATGATTATGAATGCATTAAATATTTTATGGGAACTGATAACTTCTTTGATATTAGCAATGAGTTTGGTCTTGATTCCCAAAGTATTTCCAACTGTTTTAAGGCCTTTGCCTCTTACATAGAAATTCCCAAGAAGAAGTGGAATAAGTACCATGCTTCATATAAAGATGTTGTTAATCATGTTCCAGTTAGAAGTACCGAAGTTTGTACTAATAATCATATTGTGCCTGAACCTCATGTTGAGAAAATGCCTTTCCCAGCTAAGGTAAAGGAGTATTCTATGATTATTAGTGCAAATAATAAAGGTACAATGAAAACTATGGAGCCTAGTAAGCAATTGAATGTTGAACCTATGGTAGCTATTGTGAAAGACCTTGTCACTAGAAATATAGAGGATGAGCATATTGTATTATGTGAAGATGCTACTAATATTATCTCTCATCCTAGTAAGGCTACAAAATCTAGTGTTCCTATGCTTTCTGTTAAAATTGGTGATCATTGCTCTTATGGTTTATGTGATATTGGTGCTAGATATAGTGCTATTCCTTATGAGCTTTACAGAGAAATTATGCATGAGATTGGTCCTTGTGAGATTGAGGACATTGATGTGGTTATTCACCTTTCTAATAAGGAGACCATTTGCCCCATTGGCATTGTAAGAGATGTGGAGGTTCTTTGTGGTAAGATTAAGTATCCTGCTGATTTTCTAGTGCTTAATTCACCAGCTAGCAAAACTTGTCCTATCATTTTTGGTAGACCTTTCTTGAACACTTGTGGAGCTATTATTGATTGTAACAAGGAAAAAATTTTAACTAAGTTTGATGGATATTCTTATGAGTTTAACTTTTCCAAATTTGCTAAAGCTCCTTGTGAAAATAGTTTGCCTAATAAAGATTTCAGGATGAAACAACTTGCTTCTATTGATCCGGTTTATGACCTTGGACCTCTTTTTGATGACTGTAAGTATGCTTATTCTGATGATAAAGTTGTTTCCAGTGACAGTTATACTGACAAATTTATTCAAAGTTCTGCTGAAAGTTATTTTGCAAGAGGGAAACATGGTTTTATGCATCTTTATAATGTTAAGTTTCCCAGTTTTATGTTGAAGGCTTTAATATTGCATTTTTTTTGTCTTCCTATGCTAATGGCTTTTTGTTTCAACAATTCGTTTTCTCATGATACGCCCATGCATAGGAAGTGGGTTATACTCAAGTGTATTGGTTATTTGCTTCTTGATGCTCTCTTTCATTCTAGATATATATATCCTATGTGAGCATCTTTGGAAGTTTAAAACCTAACTTAAAGGCATTAAAGAAAGAACTTGTTGGGAGATAACCCAAGAGTTTTGTAGAGTCTTGGAAGTTATTACCTCAGTAATAACCGCTCCTTATCCTTTTTGTTTTGGTTTTTGTGTAAAGTTCAACTACTTTTGTGAAGTAGAGAAGTTGTTAAAAGTAGTTGTCCTGGGACAGATTGTGTGTTGTATTGTAAAAATTCGTGAGGAAGTTCAGTACTTCAGATGGAGCTGAATTTTTCTGAGCTTGTTCTCCAAGTTGTTACCCAACTTTCATCAGTTCTGCACTTTTTGATTTGAGAAACAAATGGTTTTCGTAAAAATCAATCTTTACCTGCTGGTATGTTTTGACAGATTTCTTTATCATTTGCGTTTGCCTCTTACAGAAGCTTTTGTTTTGATGGATTTTCAGTTGAAGTGTTTACCAAAGATTTATTGTTTTTGCTTATACTAATGTTGCCATTGAGTTTGTGCAAGGGTTTTGTATGAGGGAAATTTTCAGGAGAAAGAGAAAAGGAATCTGCAGAGTTCGTCTTTGAATAGGTAAAAGTGGTGAAAACAGAAGGTTCGTGAAACCCCAATCTTTTTATATTTTTGAAGTTTTTAATACCTAAGGGAAGTTACGAGACGAAACTGAAGATGAAACAAAGCCCGGGGTGGATAAACCCACCCCAGGAGTGGGTCCAGCCTAGCCGCGCCTGAGGGAGGTGTTCCCCCCTCGAACTCCGTCTCCACCTCGTTTCCGTGTCAAAACCTTCCTTATGCATTGAAACTTCATAATATATAACCCCTCGGGTTCCCCGAGGTTCTTGCACCATGTTCTCGTCGTGTTTTCATTTATATCTATTTCTGTCATGAAATATTCTCAAGTTTAGAACACCATGGCCTCCGCGAACGACAAAGGCAATAAGCCCGACGAAGAAGAACCTCAAGTTCCCAAGGAGGAGGATATTTCGGTAGGGTATGAAGGTGACATGGAGGAGGACAAGCATACGGACACCCGCTCTACCGTCGCAAGCATTGGTTTGGTGGCACGACCTACCAAGCTTAAGAGTACAGCACGGATGTCTACAGGAGGGAGAACTCCGCGTCATATCCTCACTCCATGCACACTTCCTCCTAGTACCCCTTGTTCTAACCGTGCAGGGAAGAAACACTCCAATTTGGAATAATGGAGAAAGAATAACAAGGACTGGGATCCTCGATCTGAGTTGATCATGGGCTGCATTGAGCATAATTCGGAGTTAATTCATACTCTGATCTTTGATATGGAGGATTTGAAGAAACTTATTTAGGATCTTATCAAGAGAACACCACCACCACCAAGGGAGTAATTCTTCATAAGGTTTGGCATCTCCTTGGCTTGTTCCAAGCTTGGGGGAGTGCCAAGGTATCACCACCATTATCTTTTATCTTTTACCTTTTTAGTGAATTCATATCTATGGTAGAGAGGTCATCTTATAGTTTGGTTTGCATGTGGAAGTATCTCTCCTTTAGTTGATTACCTATGCATCCCTTGGTGTGAGTGCCTTTATTGGAATATTAATGAGAAGTCTCATATTTTACTTTTTCACTTTTATTTTAGTTTGCAATATCTATTATATGAGGGATCTTGTTGATCAGTATTGGCACCACTTTGGGAGCATCAAGTGTATCTAAATTGGTTTTGACAAACCGAGTTCTGGTCAGTAGCAATACTTTTTGAGGTTTGAGAGGAAAGAAAAAAGCTTACAGGTATTTTGTATCATTTGTTTCCTTTCTTTTTGGGTCATAAGCTTAGTATTCTTTATTTAATATCTTTTGTGTCTTCAAGGAATATTTCATGTTTGGATTTATTACTTGTATGTTTGCTTGTTTCTTTAAACTCTCTTGCTTGCTACCCAGCCTTGCTAGCCAAAAACCTGTTTTGAGAAGGCATACTTCTCATTATTCCGAATTCCTTTAAACCAAAACTTTTGCCATTTGTGTCCACCATATCTAGCTAGTAGCTTTTGCTATTCCAAGCAAATTCTCAAGCTTCATCTACCTTTCGAATTAAAAAGTATTTTGTTATGTGAAAACTAGTTAGTAAAGCTCTCACGAACTTGATGGCACACTTTATTTCTTTGACCCTAATAGACTTGAACCATTGTGAACATCGAAGTTGTATATGCTTGCATCTATACGTTGGAATTATCTGAACCGTGCTATCTCGGGGAACGTTTTCAACATTGCACTTGTACTATGTACACAGTTGATATCGTGCTCTTTTGTCTACGGATGTCAATGGTGTGAAATAAAGAGGGAACTTGTAAGTCCATGGAGTTTTTATACGGCTTTAGAGAAACACCTGGGCCGCTAGCCTAAGCCATTCTTAATCATGGTGGAAACTTGCAGCATTACCATAGTGATTCATCTATGAAGCATCCTCAATAAAAAGCTATGCACACAGTAAATAAAAAAATTGCTGAGATGCTCATTGTCTGCTTGCCTTGTCATTTTTGGTATGGGAAAGCTCCTGTACCATGTGCAAGGGGTATCCCGTTGGCGGTTCTCAATCATATGCAAATACTTACAATGACAAGAACTTACCTGGGCCCGAAGTTGAGTATGCATGAGGTGTGGCCCTCATATTCAAGGGACATGAGATTGCCAACTTATAATTCGTTAATCATATACTCCATCTTTGTTCACGTTAACCTTAATCATCTCAAGATTCTTATGATAGGGGCAATGAGGGCTCAAAGCTAGTAAGTACCATAATATTTTGGAAGCTCTGTATGACTTGTAATCTGTGCTTCCCTCTAAGAAGGGATCTTTCTCCCACTTCCAAGTTGAGTCAGTAAACCTACTTCCTCTCTATCTCCAGCAAGCATTTGAGTTGTTGTGTTTCAAGCATTCATATGGTGATTTATTCAACCATGTTATTCATCTTCTTTGTTTGCACAAAACTCTTATCTATTGAGTATTACTTTGAAAGCCTACACTTGTGAAAAACCCTTTTTGAGCAAAGAGTGCTCCTGTTTTGAAACTTCTACAAAAAGATTTTGTGAAACTGTTTGCCAGGTGTTCTTTGACCAAGAACAATTTTGTCAATTCCAATTACGATTTATCTTTATGCATCTCTATTGTGACTGTTGTACTTGGTTGCAAGCTAAGTTATATAATGGTGAGTTGCTTTCTTCTATGAGTTGTGTAATGGTAAGTGTGATGCTTCTTGTTCGTATTCTTTTTGTAGAGGGAGTGTCCCAACCTTTTTTAATATAAGGTGGTGTCCCCTTTGTTTACAATGCTAGTCCCTGGATCAATAGCTAGCATCCACAGTTTAGATGTAATATCAAGAAACAAAGGTCATAATATAACTTTATAACCAGGAATAACATAATTTTATTACATCATACATAGCTCATTTGGCTATTACATTACATTGCAGCGGAATAACTATAGTCATGGGTTCCTTCATCTTCAAAGTGCCACAGGCAGATGTTGGTTGTAGATTTTGTAATCCTAATCAATCAATCTTCACTAAAATCAATCAAACCTGCAACATTACAAGTTACAGCCACAAGGGTCAATACATTTGAATTGTATTGGCAAGTGATACTATGGTAGTATAGTGGAGTCTATCATCTATATGCTTTTGGCTAAGTGGAGTTGAGGCTTGCATTGCTCAAAATAGATTTTTCCTTAACATTTGAAAACACTAAGTTTTTGCTTGACAAAAACATTTTTCTTAATCAAAGATTTGAAGATCCTTTAACCCTTGTTCAAACCACAAGTTTTTATCTTAGAAATTTGAATGATGAGATTCTTGATTGCTTCCATGTCTTGATGCTCAAATTGTCCTTTACCAGGGACATGGCTAAGTACTTAGATTTTACACTCTGCAGAGGTGGTGCACTTTCCCCACAAGACTTGGTTTCCCAAGACAAGATCTTTCAGAAGCCTTCCCTTAGACCAAAATGGACGCGCTCCATCCTATCAAGAACTACCACCCACTTTCCATGTGGCTAAGTTCTTGCAACCTATATGATCTAGGCAGAGCCCATAATGCCAAGTGGCTGCACTTGAAGCTTCTCAACATTTGACATCTCAAATCTCTTTGTTCCTGGGTGGCCATCCACAAGTGAGATACACAAGGTAAACCATAGACATGGGCCTTGTGAACCACTCAACCAAAATCCACCAAGCAATTACCATTCCACCCAGGTGATTCATTAACTTAGTTGTTTTATTAAACAAAACACAAGTCCTCAGACTTAGGAATTTTTCCATAGTGTGAATATATATTCCACCCTTGTTTTCTATTAGCTAGGCTAAGCTTGATAGTAATAGGAATCTTAACTTAGGAAGATTTCCACTAAGGTTTCATCTAGTAGTTTTCCTATAGCAAGGTTTATATTTAGCAAAAATCCATGCAAGTTTTACTTAGAGAAAATCACTAGTGCATAGTGAAAGTAATGGGACAAAAAGTATTAAGCATCACTTGCCTTTTTGGTAGAGTATAGGTTCACTCCTTGTCCTTGCTACAATCACACTCTTCAAGTCACTACAATTGAATCAAGCAAGGCACAAACTCAATCTACCAATCAAGCAAAACATCACATAAAATGACAAAGTTAAAGTAATGCATACAAGCATGCTAAGCTTTGTTTTGTTTGAAAAAGTGGTTCCTAATGGGTCATAAATATTGGAAAACACCTAATGGTCATTTTGTAAAGTGGCAAAGTCATTTGCAAAAGGTTTCACCTCAAAAACCATTTTCAAAACAAAGTAGCATTTTATGTGGTGTAAAATATTTTTACTAAGGCATTAATCTATAGGGTTCAACAAATAAGTTTTCAAACCATAAAACTTGGTGTTTGGGGTCAGATAGTTTAAAACAAAATATTTTCCAAAGTTTTTCTTCCAAAACCATTTTTAATAAATAAACCACATTTGTATTTGACTAGAAATGGTTTTAAATCAAAGAATCATTCTTTTGTTTCACCAAATTCATTTTTGAATCCACAAAGTGTTTCCTAATGTTAGTAGGTTCAAATCACACCATTTGCCAAAGATTTTATCCTCAAAATCATTTTTGAACAATTTTTACATCCTTAACAAGCATACAAATGTTTCTGCAAACTCAAACATTTTAACAGAAGCTTTTTGCTAAAAAAAGGCATGGTTGGCTAGGGCTTGTCTTGCTGATTCCATTGATATAAAATTTGTAATTTTTGGACGTGTGGATCAAAAGTTACAATGGTTTCAAAATGGCATTTAAATCTGATTTCAAAATCTGTTTTTAAACAGAAACCGGCCATGCGTCGCGCCGCGGTTGGTCGGTACCGCTTCGTGCGGATCGATCGCTATGGAGCGTTAGATCAAAGTGGGATCGCACGACACAGATCGCTCGATACCCCTTCGCTCACTTTCTTTCCTAATCGTCAGATTCCAATCCAATAGTCCTAACTACTCTGACTAATAATCAGCGGCGCTGGCGGCGGCGCTCTGGCGGCAGCGCTCAGGCGAGGTCATCGCCGGTGATTTAGGAGGCAAGGGGAGCAGAGGGGTAGCTCACCAGAATCGCCGAAGCCTGCTGATGCTCAACGTTGTGGCAGCTCGTCGAGGGGCGCGCGGGTTCGTCTTCAATTGATCACCGGAGTTGATCTGGCCTCGGTGCGGTCAGACGTCGACGGGGGCGAGGCTAAGGGGCACCCTAGGACAAACGGGAGGCATTGTTAGATTCGCAAGAGCATGGCAATCATCATTGTGTCCACGGGGAAGAGAGGGGTGGTCAGGTTTACCGAGGAACGTCGCCAGATTGGAGCGCATTTACGGCAATGGCTCGGGGAAGACGTTGCCGATGCTCAGGGACGCGCGCAAGTGAGCTGCGGCTGCAGAAAGGTCCGATGGGGGATGCTGATCGCAGCTGCGTGCTCGAGGAGGCAAGAGGTGGCGTGTGCTGGCCGGAGTCCTCGCCGGAGCATCGTCGGACAGTGGCGGTGGTTGAGCAGAATTTGGCAGCCTGGGGGCGTGTCGAGGTGTGGCGACAGAGGGGAAGTGGAGAGGAGGGGCAGGCGCTTTAACGTGCGTGGTCACAGGGCTGATTCAATGCGTGATTAAGACGTATTACGCCGGATTTATTCCGTCTACAACGGCCGGCGAGGGGGAAGGCGTGGTCCGCGGGTGGGGAATGTAACTACCTCAGTGAATTACGCTCCTAGTTGCAAGCCTGGATGAGCGGAAATGGTTGAAATAGTACAGTGGGGCCCAAATGCCACTCACAGGTATACCTTTCGGCCGTCCCAACCATTTCCAATCATCGGGACAAGAACAGGCGTGAATCGGCGAAGGATCAACTACATACACAAATGAGTATGTATGCAAGCCACCATACAACAGTACATCAGAGCCATTCCATCTAAAAAGAAAGGAAATATAGCAACGCCATACGGCAAGATTCAAATGTCCTAGATAGATATAATAGTTTAGGATATCTTCTTATACATCAACATCAGAGTATCAGGCGGAAGCGTCAAACAAGATCCGAGTACGGATAAGAAGAAAATCGGCATAAGATGCCCCATAAATAAACACATCCCGCCCACAGATCTCACGGATCCCCGTTCCCGGAATCTCTACACAAAATGATCGTTGCCCACATCGTCCGTCTCCTCCACCCAGTATCCATCTCGTGAGTGTACCTGTTCATCTGAACCACATAATTTATCGTGTGAGACCTTAGGGGTACTCAGCAAGTCTTTATGCCTCTAAAGGGGACACAACCTGGGGTGACGCAATTGCAGCAAAAGATAAACCCTAACAATTCTATAGATACTCGCTAACCATCCGCCTAACCAAAGATAGACGGATGTCCGTGAATTAATGGCAACAGTTGTAACAGTAATATCAACAGATCCATCCTCCTCCTCGCTTACCAACGAGGAAGCGGACGGACAACCCCCATTCGTTGGCAGTTTTATTATACATTCCATGAGTGTTGCGCTATTTACTAGTCTGTTACTTAGTCAAATTAAAAGCGGTACTTTAGTTATACTTGTCTATGATCGAGAAACTGTGCTCCAAGTCGTCCATAACCGCGGACACGGCTTTCAGAAAGTTTTACCCTGCAGGGGTGCACATATAGCAACACACACTCGATCAACCTCGGAAAAACCAAATCAAAACCCAACGAGGCCTTCACGACAAAGCAATCACAGGATTCAGAAATATTTCAGGGGGCCACCCCGTTGAGTACACCCGCAACGAAGTTAGCTGACTCCGAGACGGACTCAAGGTTTGCGTCAATGGCTGTAAACGACTGGGAACCCGAAAATGTGACTGGGCTTGTCGATACCGCGAAAACACTCCGCTTACCTAAACAGTACAGGTGCTCCTCGCACAATCATAAATAAAGCAGTAAAGCATGGCATAAGTACAAGATAGTAAATAAAACCTCAAACTAGTTTGTGGCCCCAAGAAATAAGAATGAATCAAGCTCTGGCTCAGGGGGGTCCCATAAGCCTCCCGGATGTGGATAGCGCGAGTATTCAAGGAACAGGAATCAAGTACTCGGGGTCCTACGGGACACAAGTGAGCAGGAAAAACCAAATAGCAGATATTGCTCACCGGTGCCACTTTCATTAGTTATCCCATTACTACTCAGGTTAAGTTGTTTAGGTACCTCGTTATCCATCAGACACTCGCATACCCTACACATGCTGTTCTACGACTCGCATGGCTCAAAAAACTCCTGTAGTAATGGCTCATGGGATGGAGGAACAAGGTTTGGTGGGGTTTAAAAGTAAAGGCTATGCAATACTTGGGATTCAATTTAATGCAATCGCGACTCAATGATGCAAGAATAAGATAGAGGCAATAGGTACTATATGTATGCAAGCATGTGGTAGTGCTTGCCTGGCAGCTCAGTTGAAGCGAGAGAAGGATCTGGGTAGTGCTCCTGGGTCTCTTGATATATCCCCGCTTCGCCTATTCAAGAAGAACCAAGCATAAGGGCCAACATAAATAAAGTGCACAAGCATATGAATAAGATGCGACAAGCAAACAATCATGCCATGATGAATGATGCACAATTTTCATGGCAATAAAGTAGCATGGCATGGGTGAGGTGAGAAAACAAGAATAAGTCAATTTATTGAGTTTTAATCATGTTTTATCCCCATATAAGTTGCTGGTTACATTATATTTATATGATCCATGCTGCAAAACAGAACATGGAATGCATAAACAGAAAGGTCTCGTCGAGCTGATCATTTTAGACATATCATTTGTTAAATTTGGAATTATAAAATAAAAGTTATTAATTTATTAAGAAAAGGGCATTTTATTGTAATTTTAATCAACTTGAAAATTAAAGTGTTCAAAATATATTTTGGGTAGCTTATTTGAAATCCTCACATTTTTCTGATTTGAAAACATATATTATTTGTATTATTTGGAATTATGAATTTAAATTTATTTTAAAGTCAAATCATTAAAAAGGGGTCAAAGTCAAAGGTTTGACTAGATAGAGTCAAATCTGGTCAAATATGAAAATATGGTTGAATTTATAATTGAAAAACATTCATATTTCGTTTTATAACTTTTTCCAAATTCAAAACATTTCAAAAGATATGAATCATTTAAGTTATAAACATTCCCTAAATTTATTTGATTTCATAAAACTCTGGCGATTTTTCTCACTCAGGGACATACTACCCACCATCAATGACATGTGGGGCAGAGGACAAAAGGGGCCACGGAAGCGCTGGGCGACGTGGTGGTGACATGTGGCGAAGGGAGAGGACGGCGGGTTGATGTTACAAAAGGTCAGGGGTCTAAATACAAAAGCTTCCTGGAGGTAATCTGTCAAAACTAAAAACGATTTGCAAAAACTGCTAGCTGAACGGATCTTTGGATGATGATGGCGAGCAAACAGTTGGTAATCTCGCAACTCCATAAAAACCAAAGTCGGGGAGGGTGGAAAGATCTTAATCTTTCGTTCAGGAACCGACGCTTGAAAAAGAGCATAGCTCCCGGTAGAATGCTAAGAACAGATACATGAAAGCAAGTAGAAAAAAACTGAACTTTCTGTTTGACGCGACTGCGAGATGAGCTCGACTTTGATCAAAGGTTGAGAGAGATTTTGTTCTCCAATTTAAGCAAGGTCAGGGGCTATGGAAAGAGGGTAGTGCCCTCTTTGAAACATAGTGAAGTTCGGTGCTTCAGGTGAAGCGAGGCGGTCGTGGTTGGGACGGGAACAGATATACGGGCTGCAGCGCCGCCGCTGAAATCGACGCGGCGCTTGTCGAGCGAAGCGTGCACGGCGAGCGGCGCGAGTAGTGCGGTCGTCGACGGGGACACAGCTATAGGACGGGATGGTGACGGAGGAGAGCGGTAATGGAGAGAGGATCTTACCGAGAGGGTGTTGGAGCAGCGAATCAAGGCCGATGATGAACAGGGGCGTCGGAATCACCAAAGAACGCCGGCGGCCATGGACGAGGAAGTAGACCTGGCCGACGGTTCTGAGCTCGTGGGGTGATCTGGTAGCCGGTAGAGGACCCTAGCGAAGAGGCCTAGCTGCCTGTGCCCTTGGCTCGGCGCTTGGCAGACTGGCCCGATGGCAGGCGATGGCTACCGTGGAGGATTGTCCCCGGGCTTGAAGAAAAAGCAGAGCAGAGAGGAAGCTGGCGGCGCGAGGGAGAAAGGAAGCTAGGGTTCGGAGACCGCTCGGGGGGATAAGAAGAGGGGCAGGAGGTGACGCGGCTGACGTTGGCCGACGGCAACCTGCTCCCTCCCGTTAGCGAGGCAGAGAGAGGTGGCGACGGATGAAGAGAAACAGGAGACGACGTTGAAGGGGTACGGGCCACTGGTGGCATGATACGGCCCGGCCCAAGAGGGAGGGAGAGGGATCGGGCCAGGTGGCTGCTGGGCTGGTTGGACTGCTGTGTAAGAACCTCTCTTATTTGTTTTGGTTTTACTTTACTATTTGTTTGGTTGTTTAAATTAGACAAGCATCGATTTCAAACTCTTTTGAAAATTTGCAGGAACATTTGAATAAAGTTAAATGGCACAGAAGGTGAGACACGAGGGATATAGAATAGAGTAAAAATGATGCCCCCATATACTCAAATTGGGCATTACTACGAGATTTGGGATAGCAATTTTATAAAAGAAGCAACAAAAGCATTTGGAGAATATTAGACCCATGCAAATGGATCCTTCTTGGAAAAACCAAAATACGGTGATAGACAGAAATAGGGAGGGGGGAGAGGCCGAGAGGGAGGAAGGGAGCTAGGGAGGCTCGGCTTAGGGTTTAGGAGAGAGGGGAGATGAGAGAGAGATGAGGCCTTAGGGTTTGGAGGGAGAGAGATAAAAGCATAGGAATGGTTTTATTTGAATTGCTTTGGTTTGATTTAAGCTAACTCAAAGAAAGAATCTCCAAGAGGCAACAAGATCAAAGCAACCAACTTGTTTGAATAACCACAAGCAAGCTCACTCAAATAAAAGGGTTCATATGAAGAGTGATGGTAGCTTGCATGGGCCATGCATGAGCTTTAAATGCCCTCTTGATAATTGTGAAAACAATTATAACTACACATGGGCATTTATATCATGCATGCACTCAAATTTGAATACTACCATGCAATATGGAAAATATTGAATCTATGCACATATATGGAGCTATATGACCATACTAGTGTGTGTTTCTCCACTAGATCATCACATGACTAAATTATAGCTTCATGCATGTACACATATAGAATAATTCCCACATAGAAGCTAGTAAAGGCAAATCTTCAACAGAGCATGCAAAGGTGGCCATGTGGCTCTCCACATAACAATAATGTGAAAACCACACGATGCTAAGATGAGAGCATGTGGAGATAGAATTGGATCCATCCCAACCCACATGAGCTAGAGGTAAAACCAAATAAGTTGCAATGCTCATATATGGTGGAATGGTGGAATGATGGGGTGATGACAAGAAAGGTGGTGGAGTCAATAAAAGATATGCCCCCAACTCAACTTGGGCATTTAAACAATATATAAAGAACCAAATACAATATCAAGAGGCAAATACAATTTACAATGCATATGAGAGAAGAACCAAATCAAAAAGGGGTTTTATATGATGCTCAAATGCAATGTGGCATGATGACATGAGCATGATATAATGATGATGCAACAATTATATATATGAAGTAGCCATTATATTACTGGACCAAGTAGCATTACAATTGTTATACAAATGGGATGCTACAGGGAAGAAGGGGGACGTGGTGGCGGGGTCCTCTGGCAGCGAGAAAGGGAGTGAGGGAGAGGGGTCCACTTGTCAGTGTCCTCGCGGGTTGCTTCTGCGATGAAGAAAATGGTTCAGGGGCGAGGGAACAGGTGGGCTGGGCTGGGCTGTTGGGCTGGGCTGCTGTGGTTTCATATTTTTTTCTTCCTGGATGTTTTTTGTAGGGGTCTCAACCTAATAAGGAAGATTCCTCCTATGTTTATAATGCTAGTCCCTGGATCAATAGCTAGCATCCACAGTTTAGATGTAATATCAAGAAACAAAGGTCATAATATAACTTTATAACCAGGAATAACACAATTTTATTACATCATACATAGCTCATTTGGCTATTACATTACATTGCAGCGGAATAACTATAGTCATGGGGTCCTTCATCTTCATAGTGCCACAGGCAGATGTTAGTTGTAGACTTTGTAATCCTATTCAAACCATCTTCACTAAATTCAATCAAACCTGCAACATTACAAGTTACAGCCACAAGGGTCAATACATTTTGAATTGTATTGGCAAGCTTCACTTCTATGTTTAATAAGAGTGGAATCTATCAATACATGCATATTTGGCTAAGTAGAGTTTAGGGCTTATTTCCACAAAGAAATATTTTATCCTATCTTTTCAAAAATGGTTTTAGTCCTTTGTCAAATCTCTTTTCCAAGAATCCCTTGAACTCCTTGGTAGAAACTCAAGTGTTCAAGTCCTTGTCAAAATCACTTGAGCCACTTGGTAACCCCAAGTGCAACAAGCTTTAAAATCTCATGAGTTCTTTGGTAACCCCAAGTACAACATGCTTTAACAAAATCTCTTTGAATTCCTTGGTAGACACACAAGGGCATCAAGTTTTTATTTTAGAAGTTAGAATGCCGAGATCTCCCATAGTTCAAACTTTAGTTGCTCAGTATTGTCCATAACCGGGGACACGGCTAAGTACTTAGATTTTATTAACTTCTGCAGAAGGAGTACACTTTACCCACATGTCACAATCCCATCTTGTTGCCACCAGTGGCCTACTGGATTAGTGCTCACCAAGATGGAGATCTTGGCAGATCGAGAATGTGACGAAGTCTTTCCAAAGGTCCTCCCATACATCATTGCTAGCTTTGTCTTCAGCCCCCAAGAAGCATTCCAGATCCCCATGTCCAGTAACTAAAGACAATGTATGGGTCTTCCTAATTTAATTGACTAAGCGAGCCATAATAGCATGTGGTTGCACACGAAAGCCACAATTGGAGAAACATGTTCAATCTCTAAGTTTCCTAGGTGGTTTTCTTTTGGAGCACAACACAAAGTGATTCCCATATACATGGTTCCTTTTGTTGCCACCTTCTCCAAAACTTAAAGTATCCACCACCTAGGTGGTTCATTGAGTCCTTGTTTTATTATGTAAAACATAAGTCCTTTTCTCAACCTTTGTAAAATCTCAACATGTATCTCTTTTCAAAATAAAGCATGGCTAAGCATGTACAAATACAATATTTTCACTAAGGAGTGTATAGGGAATCCTATTAGGATTTAGCATAGCATAAGTATAAAGATATCTTTTTCATGCATGTTTTCATAATCCACTAAGTATAGTGAAAATAGTAGGACTTTTGTATGATGGTGTAACTTGCCTTTTTGGGTAGGAAATGATGGTTCACTCCTTGATCTTGCTAGTCTCACACTTTGCTAATTTCACTACAATCAATCAAGCAATCATAGTATCAAGTAGCATTCCAAATAATCAATCAAACATCATTTCACACACACAAAACTATGAAAACTAAGTCATGCATGTGAGCATGCAAGAGGTGGTTCTAATTGCAATGGTGGTCTCCACTAGGCTTCTAAACTTTGTAAAGTCCAAAGTGGTCATTTACCAAAATGGAAAAGTCATTTGCAAAAAGGGTTTTGTCCATAACCATTTTTTAAACTTAATCGTTATTTTATTTAGTGGAAATATTTCTATCAAGGCAAAACTTTATGTTTTTCACCAAATGAGTTTCTATTGTAAAACTTGGTGTTTTTGGGTCAGTAGGTTTGGTCCAAACCATTTTCTCAAAGTTTTCTTTCCATAAACATTTTCATAATAAAATCAATAATTTTATTTGGCTAGAAATGGACTAAACCAATAAATCCATTCTAAACTTTTCCAAATCCATTTTGCATATCATGGGTTGGTTCCTAGGGTCAGTAAGGTCACAACAAACCATTTTGCAAAAGTTTTAACTCTAAAATCAATTTTAAACAAATTTTCTACTCTAAATAAGCACCCAAATGATTCTGTAAAAACAAGCAAGCTAACAGTTACTATTTTCTAAACTAGGGCCTTGGTTGGCTAGCTCTTGTTCTCCTGAATCCAATGACATAAAATTTGTAATTTTTGGACGTGGTTTGAAAGTTCTGAGGGTTTGAAGTTTGCAAATAATTCTTTTTTCAACTGTTTTAAATGAGAATCTGACACGGCACACTCTGGTTGGACGGTACCGGGTCGGCCGGATCGGCAACGTGGACCGCAGGATCTAACTAGAAATGTGCGGCGCAGATCGTTCGATACCTCTTCGCTCACTTTCTTTCCTAGCCGCTGGATGATGATCTAACGGTTCCTATCAACTAGCCAGGAACTGGCGGCGCAAGGCCAACGGCGGTGCGGATTAGCCATTAGCGGCGAAGCTTAAACAGGAAGGGAGTAAGCTCACCGAGGTCGCGAGGATGAGGTGATGCTGGTCGTGTGGTCGTCGTGGCAAGGCGACGGAGGGCAGGATTCCTCGCGGAGTTGGTTACGGCGACGACGACGCCTGTCGAGGTCGAGGACGACGCTAGGGATCACCCGGAGACAAACGAAATACATAGTCAGGAGCGCAAGGACACGGCGAAGGTGTGTGCGTGAACGAGAGGGGTCGGGGCGGTCTAGTTCACCTGGAAGTCGTCGTCGGAGAAGAACTAGTCGCGGCGGCGTTCAAAATCTTGTCAGCCGAAGCTCTGGTGCGCCCGCGGTCGAATGGGTGGTATGGATGGATGCATCCAGAGTTGGGGAATCTACTAGGGTGCTCAGGGAGGCTCGGGGTGGTGTGTGCTGGCCGGATTTTGGGAAGAAAGCTCGTCGGAGAAGTGTGCTTGCCACGAACAATCCGAAAGCACTGTGGCGAAGAGGTTGGCTTCTGAGGGGAACGGAGGAGAAGGCGCTGGTGTTTTATCGAGCATGGTTTAAGCGAGGTAAAGGCGCGGCGTTATGGCGAATTGAACGCGCGGATTGAAGGCAGCAACGGCAGCGAGGTTTGGGGGAGGGAGGTCGCGCGGTGAGGACGATGAACAGAGGAAAGTGGGGCCGTTGCGTCAGTGGGAAAAGGAAAGAGGGGGAGGTCCACTGGTCAGTGTCACCGCGGGTTAACTAATTGGTGCGAATCGTTTTCTTTCGAGGTGAGGTGCTGGGCTGTTTCTGGGCCTATTTGGGCTGCTGGGTTGGGTTGACCCTTTTCTTATTTTTTTTCTTCCTGTAATCTTTTTCCATTTCTATTTTTGATTTCTGTTTTGAAATTTCTATCAAACAAACATGGTTGAAATCAATTCAAACAACACCCAAACTTTGTAATATTGAAATTAGTTCTGTTCAGTAACAGGAACCAAAATCCAAGTTCAAATTAATAATTTTAATAATAGGATCCATTCTTAATTAAATAAAAAGATATACCAATTATTAAATCCATAGGTTTTGATTTATTTCAAAGCTCTATTTTAAATCCAAATATTTTCCAGACCAAATTAGTAGGTTCTACTTGAATTTAGGGTATATTTGGTAATCTTGTTTAAAACAAAATAACATTTTCTTTTTATTTTAGGTTCCATTAATAATTAAATGTAATGGACTATTGTTATTAAATTAAATAGGATTTGTTTAATTAAATCTTTATTTTGAAATCCATAATAAAATCAAAACACTTCAGTATGTTTTATTTATAAAACATTTGGGAAAATTTATTAAAGTAATTAAATAAGTTTTAGTGTTTATTTAAAATGGGAAAATCCTTTTAATAAAATTGGATATTAGATCCTTATTAATTTATTAAAACAACCTTTGTTATTTTTATTATAAACAGAATGTTTTAATTCCACAGCTTGGCCAAGGTTTAATTTGGCTTTATAAAATAATCTTTATTTATAAATCCACCTTTCTTTTGATAACTAAATCTTTTATCAAAAGATTCCAAAATAGAATTTCCAAAACATTTTAATTTCCTTTAATAAATGTTTATCTTTATGAATCCCTTTAGGATTTATTTGATTCCAATTGGTTTGAAGTTCCATTCAAATTCAAAAAGTTTCTTCTGGCCCTGAAAATCAAACAAAGTTTTATTTTATTCATTTATTTTCACATTACAAGATTTGGAAAATCTTGGGATGTGACAGGCTACCACCCTTAAAAATAAATCTCGTCCCGAGATTTGGGAAGGTTAGGGTTGCAAGCAAGTTCAAAACAACTAGGGTACTACCACCCTTAAAAATTTTCAAACAAAATTTACATATTGTCCTTCTTGGGATCCTGGGAAAATTTTCTATAAGCAAATAGTTTCATTTGTGTCCTTAGTTTCCATGCTTGACTCATGAGCCAAGGTTGAGCTTCTCCATAGGCTTGTTTAACTTGTTCTTCATCTTCTCTGGACAATTGCTTGCATAGTGTCCTGGGTTCTTACAATTGAAACAGTGGATATCTTGAAGTTCTTTGCGTTGTTCTTGTGGACAAGTTGCTACATAATGTCCTGGTTCTTTGCAGTTGTTGCACACCACTTGGTCAATTCCCTTATTCTTCTTCTTCTCTAGGCACTCACTGGAGTAGTGTCCCATTTCCTTACATTTATGGCATTGCACAAGGTGCATGTCCTGTCTTGGTTTCTTGGGTTTCTTTGATCCTTTGAAGTAGGTTGTCTTGTTTGGAGGTATAAGTGGTCCTTTTCCTTTGTTAGACTTGGATCCTTCTTGTTTCCTCTGTTCCACCATGGCATAGATGGGGCATTGGGTAGGGACATGGTCGTTTTCTTCACAAAGGTAACAAGTAACTTGAGAGGTGGTACATTGTCCAACAGGATGATTTTCTTCACAGTTAGGGCATTGATCTTCATGCTCCTTGGAAGTGTGATCCTTGTCTCCACAAATATTGCAAGCTGGGGCTCCATCTAGAATAACATTCTTGTCATCCTTGTTATCATAAACTCCTTTGGGATAGCTTTCTTCCATGGTGATCATTTGATTAGTCACCTTAAGCATCAGTTGAGATTGTTCTTCCAGAAACTTTTGTAGTGCTGGGTCTTTATCACTATTGTTGGCTATGAACTGAGCTGTCAGTTGGTGCAACTGGTGTTGGGTTGCTATGAGCTCTTTCATGCTATCAGCTTGGTTGGTGTTGGTGTCATCAACCTTGGAGTCTTTGGGAGTAGTCATTTGTTTGGGTTGGGTAGAGATTAGAATATGCAAGATATTTCTAAGGACTCAATTCTAATCACACGCATCACAATTCACACAAGCAATGTGCATGAAATCACAAGTCAACTACTTCACTCAAACAAGGCTCAAGCACATACTTAGTTAACAAAATATTTTTGTTCTACCACATAAATTGGTGGTTTTGACTTAACTAGTATATGGTGGTCCATCTATATGGTTCATTTGTGATCTTTCCATCATTCTTGGTTGATGAGATCATGGTTTCCTTGGGAAAACTCTTGGTCACATAAACTTCAAAGTTGATGATGGCTCCTTCTTATTTTGCATTCCCTTAGTCTCTAAATCTTGAGCAAGGTTTCCTTGTCTCACTTGTAGTCCTTAGTGATATCTAAGTTGGAAGTCCTTGGTGAATATGCTGAAGATTTTGAAGTCATTAGAGTTGAAGAGGTTGAAGTCATTAGAGTTGAAGATGTCCTTTGCACATGGTGTAGTTCTTTGCCATGGGGTAGGTTTTCCATCAAGTTAAAATAGTAGAGAAGTAGAGTTGAAACCAAAATGGTGGAGGAAAGAGTTTACAAGTGTTTTTGTAAATAAGTTTTTGGATCAAAATATAACTCCTATTTTTTCTATGGGTTTTCGTCCAATCCTAGGGTTTACAAATCCTACAGGCAACACAATGCTCTGATACCATCTGTAGGGGTCTCAACCTAATAAGGTAGATTCCTCCTGTGTTTACAATGCTAGTCCCTGGATCAATAGCTAGCATCCATAGTTTAGATGTAATATCAAGAAACAAAGGTCATAATACAACTTTATAACCAGGAATAACATAATTTTATTACATCATACATAGCTCATTTGGATATTACATTACATTGCAGCGGAATAACTATAGTCATGGGGTCCTTCATCTTCATAGTGCCACAGGCAGATGTTGGTTGTAGACTTTGTAATCCTATTCAAACCATCTTCACTAAATTCAATCAAACCTGCAACATTACAAGTTACATCCACAAGGGTCAATACATATTGAATTGTATTGGCAAGCTTCACTTCTATGTTTAATAAGAGTGGAATCTATCAATACATGCATATTTGGCTAAGTAGAGTTTAGGGCTTATTTGCACAAAGCAATATTTTATCCTATCTTTTCAAAAATGGTTTTAGTCCTTTGTCAAATCTCTTTTCCAAGAATCCCTTGAACTCCTTGTTAGAAACTCAAGTGTTCAAGTCCTTGTCAAAATATCTTGAGCCACTTGGTAACCCCAAGTGCAACAAGCTTTAAAATCTCATGAGTTCCTTGGTAACCCCAAGTACAACATGCTTTAACAAAATCTCTTTGAATTCCTTGGTAGACACACAAGGGCATCAAGTTTTTATTTTAGAAGTTAGAATGCCGAGATCTCCCATAGTTCAAACTTTAGTTGCTCAGTATTGTCCATAACCGGGGACACGTCTAAGTACTTAGATTTTATTAACTTCTGCAGAAGGAGTACACTTTACCCACATGTCACAATCCCATCTTGTTGCCACCAGTGGCCTACTGGATTAGTGCTCACCAAGATGGAGTACTGGCAGACTGAGAATGTGACGAAGTCTTTCCAAAGGTCCTCCCATACATCATTGCTAGCTTTGTCTTCATCCCCCATGAAGCATTCCAGATCCCCATGTCCAGTAACTAAAGACAATGTATGGGTCTTCCTAATTTAATTGACTAAGCCAGAGCCATAATAGCATGTGGTTGCACACGAAAGCCACAATTGGAGAAACATGTTCAATCTCTAAGTTTCCTAGGTGGTTTTCTTTTGGAGCACAACACAAAGTGATTCCCATATACATGGTTCCTTTTGTTGCCACCTTCTCCAAAACTTAAAGTATCCACCACCTAGGTGGTTCATTGAGTCCTTGTTTTATTATGTAAAACATAAGTCCTTTTCTCAACCTTTGTAAAATCTCAACATGTATCTCTTTTCAAAATAAAGCATGGCTAAGCATGTACAACTACAATATTTTCACTAAGGAGTGTATAGGGAATCCTATTAGGATTTAGCATAGCATAAGTATAAAGATATCTTTTTCATGCATGTTTTCATAATCCACTAAGTATAATGAAAATAGTAGGACTTTTGTATGATGGTGTAACTTGCCTTTTTGGGTAGGAAATGATGGTTCACTCCTTGATCTTGCTAGTCTCACACTTTGCTAATTTCACTACAATCAATCAAGCAATCATAGTATCAAGTAGCATTCCAAATAATCAATCAAACATCATTTCACACACACAAAACTATGAAAACTAAGTCATGCATGTGAGCATGCAAGAGGTGGTTCTAATTGCACTGGTGGTCTCCACTAGGCTTCTAAACTTTGTAAAGTCCAAAGTGGTCATTTACCAAAATGGCAAAGTCATTTGCAAAAAGGGTTTTGTCCATAACCATTTTTTAAACTTAATCATTATTTTATTTGGTGGAAATATTTCTATCAAGGCAAAACTTTATGTTTTTCACCAAATGAGTTTCTATTGTAAAACTTGGTGTTTTTGGGTCAGTAGGTTTGGTCCAAACCATTTTCTCAAAGTTTTCTTTCCATAAACATTTTCATAATAAAATCAATAATTTTATTTGGCTAGAAATGGACTAAACCAATAAATCCATTCTAAACTTTTCCAAATCCATTTTGCAAATCATGGGTTGGTTCCTAGGGTCAGTAAGGTCACAACAAACCATTTTGCAAAAGTTTTAACCCTAAAATCAATTTTAAACAAATTTTCTACTCTAAATAAGCACCCAAATGATTCTGTAAAAACAAGCAAGCTAACAGTTACTATTTTCTAAACTAGGGCCTTGGTTGGCTAGCTCTTGTTCTCCTGAATCCAATGACATAAAATTTGTAATTTTTGGACGTGTGGTTTGAAAGTTACAGGGGTTTGAAGTTTGCAAATAATTCTTTTTTCAAATCTGTTTTTAAACAGAATCAGTGACACGCGGCACACTCTGGTTGGACGGTACCGGTTCGGCCGGATCGGCAATGTGGACCGCAGGATCTAACTGGAAATGTGCGGCGCAGATCATTCGATACCTCTTCGCTCACTTTCTTTCCTAGCCGCTAGATGATGATCTAACGGTTCCTATCAACTAGCCAGGAACTGGCGGCGCAAGGCCAACGACGAGCGGCGGTGCGGCCAGTTGGCCGCGGCGCTGGCGAGGCAGGAAGCGAAAAAGGAAGGGAGTAAGATCACCGAGGTCGCGAGGATGAGGTGATGCTGGTCGTGTGGTCGTCGTGGAAAGGGGCGCACGGGGACGGGAAGGATTCCTCGCCGGAGTTGGTTCTGGCGATGGACGCACGCGGTCGAGGTCGAGGACGACGCTAGGGATCACCCGGAGACAAACGAAATACATAGTCAGGAGCGCAAGGACACGGCGAAGGTGTGTGCGTGAACCAGAGGGGTCGGGGAGGTCTGGTTCACCTGGAAGTCGTCGTCGAAGAAGAACTAGTCGCGGCGGCGTTCAAAAGCTTGTCAGCCGAAGCTCTGGTGCGCCCGCGGTCGAATGGGTGGTATGGATGGATGCGTCCAGAGGTGGGGAATCTACTAGGGTGCTCAGGGAGGCTCGGGGTGGTGTGTGCTGGCCGGATTTTGGTAAGAAAGCTCGTCGGAGAAGTGTGCTTGCCACGAACAATCCGAGCAGCCTGGTGGCGAAGAGAGGTTGGCTTCTGAGGGGAACGGAGGAGAAGGCGCTGGCGTTTTATCGAGCATGTTTAAAGCGAGGTAAAGGCGCGGCGTTATGGCGAATTGAACGCGCGGATTGAAGGCAGCAACGGCAGCGAGGTTTGGGGGAGGGAGGTCGCGCGGTGAGGACGATGAACAGAGGAAAGTGGGGCCGTTGCGGCAGTGGGAAAAGGAAAGAGGGGGAGGTCCACTAGTCAGTGTCACCGCGGGTTAACTAATTGATGCGAATCGTTTTCTTTCAAGGTGAGGTGCTGGGCTGTTTCTGGGCCTGTTTGGGCTGCTGGGTTGGGTTGACCCTTTTCTTATTTTTTTCTTCCTGTAATTTTTTTCCATTTCTATTTTTGATTTCTGTTTTGAAATTTCTATCAAATAAACATGGTTCAAATAAATTCAAACAACACCCAAACTTTGTAATATTTAAATTAGTTTTGTTCAGTAACAGGAACCAAAATCCAAGTTCAAATTAATAATTTTAATAATAGGGTCCATTCTTAATTAAATAAAAAGATATACCAATTATTAAATCCATAGGTTTTGATTTATTTCAAAGCTCTATTTTAAATCCAAATATTTTCCAGACCAAATCAGTAGGTTCTACTTGAATTTAGGGTATATTTGGTAATCTTGTTTAAACAAAATAACATTTTCTTTTTATTTTAGGTTCCATTAATAATTAAATGTAGTGGACTATTGTTATTAAATTAAATAGGATTTGTTTAATTAAATCTTTATTCTGAAATCCATAATAAAATCAAAACACTTCAGTATGTTTTATTTATAAAACATTTGGGAAAATTTATTAAAGTAATTAAATAAGTTTTAGTGTTTATTTAAAATGGGAAAATCCTTTTAATAAAATTGGATATTAGATCCTTATTAATTTTTTAAAACAACCTTTGTTATTTTTATTCTAAACAGAATGTTTTAATTCCACAGCTTGGCCAAGGTTTAATTTGGCTTTATAAAATAATCTTTATTTATAAATCCACCTTTTTTTGGGAACTAAATCTTTTATCAAAAGATTCCAAAATAGAATTTCCAAAACATTTTAATTTCCTTTAATAAATGTTTATCTTTATGAATCCCTTTAGGATTTATTTGATTCCAATTGGTTTGAAGTTCCATTCAAATTCAAAAAGTTTCTTTTGGCCCTGAAAATCAAACAAAGTTTTATTTTATTCATTTATTTTCACATTACAAGATTTGGAAAATCTTGGGATGTGACATTTTTCCTTTTCTATTTCTATTTTTCTGTTTTGAAATTCAAACAAACATTCATACATTCAAGCAATTCAAACATTCAACACTCTTTGCACTTGAATTTGGTTCTGTTTAACAACATAAACCAAATCCCAAAATAAAATAATATTTTTATTCTTTTTAGGATCCATTCATTAATTAAATAAAATGGACATTTAGTTATTTAATCAAATAGGGTTTGATTTATTTAATAAAATCTCCATTTGAAATCCAAGTATTTTTCAAAACCAAATCAGTAGGTTTTATTTGAAAATATAAGATATTTGGAAAACTTGTTTAAAATAAAATAACATTTTATTTGAGGGTCCAATAATAATTAAATGAATAGACCTTATTTATTTAATTCAAATAGGATTTGTTTTATTAAAAACTTTATTTTGAAAATCTAAAATAAAACCAAAACACTTCAGTAGGTTTTTATTTGAGAATATAAAATACTTGCAAAACTTATTTTAAATAAATAAATAAGTTTTTGTGTTGATTTAAAATGGGAAAAGCCTTTACTTAAATAAAACTGGATATTAAATCCTTATTATTTTATTTAAATAAACCTTTACTATTTTTAATCAAAACAAAAACATTTTATTTCAAAATATTGGCCAAGGTTTAATTTGACTTTATAAAATAATCTTTATTTATAAATCCACCTTTTCTTTTTTGAAATCAAATCCTTTTATTAAAAGATCCAAAATAGTAATTTTTAAATATTTTGAAGTTTATTGTTTATTTAACTTTTCAAATCCCTTTGGGATTTTATTTGATCCAAATAGGTTTTGAAAGTTCCCAATTGGATTCAAAAAGTTTCTTCTCACCCTGAAAATCAACAACGTTTTATTTTTATTCATTTATTTTTCACATTACAAGATTTGGAAAATCTTGGGATGTGACAGGCTACCACCCTTAAAATAAATCTCGTCCCGAGATTTGGGGAGGCTAGGGTTTACAAGTAGGCTCAAAAGCATCTAGGGTACTACCACCCTTAAAAATTTTCAATCAAAAAAATTACATATTGGCCTTCTTGGGCTCCTGGGGAAACTTCTCTAGGAAACCTTCTGCATAGTGTCCTTTGTTTCCACACTTGACTCATGGGCCAAGGTTGAGATCCTTCATAGACTTGTTTAAGTTGTTCTTCATCTTTTTTGGAAAATTGTTTACATAGTGGCCTAGTTCCTTGCATTTGAAACACATCACTTGGCTGATATCTTTCTTTTCCTTTGGTATCATTGCCTCTTGTTTGTTTCTTTGGTTCTTCTTCTTTTATGGGCATTCATTGGCATAGTGTCCCATCTCTTTGCAATTGTAACATTTTACTTGAGTAATATCCTCCTTTTTAGGGTTGGGGCATTTCTTCTTCTTCTTCTTTTTGGGTCTCTCCAAAGATAGGAGTTCTTCTAGTTCATGTTCTTCATAGGTGGGAGATCTTTCTCTCTTCTTGGGGCATTGATCTTCATGTTCCTTGGATGCATGATCCTTGTCTCTAAAATTATTTCTAGCTTGGGTTCCTTCTAGATTAGCTTCTTTGTCATCCTTGTTGTCATTAGCTCTTTGGGAAAAGTTTTCTCTCATGTTGATCACTTGAGTAACCAATCCTTGCAACAATTGGGATTGAAGTTTCAAAATCCTTTGTATGGCTGGGTATAGTCCATTGTTGTTGGCTAAAAGCTGAGTTGTCTCTTGTATCAACTGGTTTTGGGTTGCTATAAGTTCTCTCATGTTGTCCTCTTGGTTGTTGTTGTTGTCACCATCCTTGATGTTGGAGTCTCTTGGAGTAGTCATCTGTTTGGGTTGGATTGGGATTAGAATAGGCAAAATATTTCTAAGGGAATAATTCTAATCACACACATCACAATTCACACAAGCAATGTGCATGCAATCACAAGTCAAACATTTCACTCAAACAACAAAGTTAAAGCACATACTTAGGCAACAAAAATATTTTTGTTACACCACATAAGTTGGTGGTTTGTCTTAACTAAAATATGGTGGTCCATCTACATGGTTCACTCGTGATCTTTCCTTCCTTCATGATTCTTCTTGTATGAGATCATGGTTTCCTTAGAAACATTCTTGGTTACAAATACTTCAAAGTTGTTGATGGCTCCTTCTTATTTTGCATTCCCTTAGTCTCCAAATCTTGAGCAAGATTTCATTGTCTCACTTGTAGTCCTTAGTGGTATGCAAGTTGGAAGTCCTTGGTGAACATGCTGAAGATGTTGAAGTCATTAGAGTTGAAGATGTTGAAGAAGTCCTTTGCACATGGTGTAGTCTTTGGTCATGGGGTAGGTTTTTCCATGAAGTTGAAGTAGAAGAGATGTAGAGTTGAAACCAAAATGGTTGAGGAAAGATTTTACATGTGTTTTTGTAAATAAGTTTTTGGAACAAGTACAACTCCTATTTTCTAAGGGTTTTTGTCCAATCCTAGGGTTTACAAATCCTACAGGCAACACAATGCTCTGATACCATCTGTAGAGGGAGTGTCCCAACCTTTTTTAATATAAGGTGGTGTCCCCTGTGTTTACAATGCTAGTCCCTGGATCAATAGCTAGCATCCAGAGTTTATATGTCATATCAAGAAACAAAGGTCATAATATAACTTTATAACCAGGAATAACATAATTTTATTACATCATACATAGCTCATTTGGCTATTACATTACATTGCAGCGGAATAACTATAGTCATGGGGTCCTTCATCTTCAAAGTGCCACAGGCAGGTGTTGGTTGTAGACTTTGTAATCCTAGTCAATCAATCTTCACTAAAATCAATCAAACCTGCAACATTACAAGTTACAGCCACAAGGGTCAATACATTTTAATTGTATTGGCAAGTGATACTATGGTAGTATAGTGGAGTCTATCATCTATGCTTTTGGCTAAGTGGAGTTGAGGCTTGCATTGCTCAAAATAGATTTTTCCTTAACATTTGAAAACACTAAGTTTTTGCTTGACAAAAACATTTTTCTCAATCAAAGATTTGAAGATCCTTTAACCCTTGTTCAAACCACAAGTTTTTATCTTAGAAATTTGAATGATGAGATTCTTGATTGCTTCCATGTCTTGATGCTCAAATTTTCCTTTACCAGGGACATGGCTAAGTACTTAGATTTTACACTCTACAGAGGTGGTGCACTTTCCCCACAAGACTTTGTTTCCCAAGACAAGATCTTTCAGAAGCCTTCCCTTAGACCAAAATGGACGCGCTCCATCCTATCAAGAACTACCACCCACTATCCATGTGGCTAAGTTCTTGCAACCTATATGATCTAGGCAGAGCCCATAATGCCAAGTGGCTGCACTTGAAGCTTCTCAACATTTGACATCTCAAATCTCTTTGTTCCTGGATGGTCATCCACAAGTGAGATACACAAGGTAAACCATAAACATGGGCCTTGTGAACCACTCAACCAAAATCCACCAAGCAATTACCATTCCACCCAGGTGATTCATTAACTTAGTTGTTTTATTATTAGTCGGCGTTGTTTTGGGGGAATCGAACACCTCGTTAGAGGGTTCGTTTGCGTGTTTATATGAGACAGAAAAAGCCTCTGCCGTGGCGCATTACAGGGATAAGATCATAGCTGCTTACATGAGGGAGAGATAGAGACAAACTCCTATTTAGTTTAAACAGACTAGACCAATCTATCTCTTATCTAGACGTTACAAACTGAGTTACAAAGTATATCTCATATAAACTAACAGCCTCCCTTAATCACAACCTTCAGAAAGGTTGAGATTACGCTTAAATTCATTTAGATCCTTAACTGCTAGAGCTTTAGTAAAACCATCTGCAACTTGATCTTTGCTTGATATGAACTTGGTGTCAAGCATCTTACTGGCAACTCTTTCTCGAACAAAATGATAGTCTATTTCAATATGCTTTGTTCTGGCATGAAAAACAGGATTTGCAGACAAATATGTAGCCCCTAAATTGTCACACCATAGACATGGCTTTACTTTTAGTTTAACTCCAAGTTCACCAAGTAAAGCTTAAACCCATATTAATTCAGTTGTGGCATTAGCTAGGGCTTTATATTCAGCTTCAGTACTAGATCTTGAAACTGTTTGTTGTTTCCTTGCACTCCATGAAACCAAGTTTGGTCCAAGAAAAACAGAAAAACCTCCTGTAGATCTTCGATCATCCAAACAGCCTGCCCAATCTGCGTCTCGAGAAAGCGAGCAAAGTAGATGAAGACATTGAAAAGTTAATCCAACATGTATAGTCCCCGAATATATCTCAAAATTCTCTTTGCAGCTGTCCAATGAGCAGTTGTTGGAGCATGTAAGTACTGACATACTTTATTTACTGAGAAGGAAATATCAGGCCTTGTAAGTGTTAAATATTGTAAAGCACCTACAATACTTCTATATTGTGTACTATCATCAGGACCAAGAGCCGTTCCTTCAGACAAGGATAACTTTTCAGTGGATGATAGCGGTGTAGGAGAAATTGTGCACTTTTTCATACCAACTTTAGCTAACAAATCAGCAGCATATTTTTCCTGAGTGAGCAACAAGCCATTTGAAGTTTTCTTTACCTCAATCCCCAAGAAAAAATGCAGATCTCCCAAATCCTTGAGTGCAAAATCAGCATTGAGATCATGAAGGAGAGCAGAAATAGCCTGATCAGACGAGCTTGTGACTATAATATCATCAACATAGATTAGAACAAATATCATAACTTTTGATTTATTGTAGAGAAAAAGTGAAGTATCTGCTTTAGAAGGAATAAAGCCAAGCTGTTGCAACTTGGCACTAAGTCTGGAGTACCATGCTCTGGGAGCTTGCTTAAGACCATAAAGAGCTTTATCAAGTTTGCAAATATAGTTTGGAGTAGCGGAAGACTCAAAACCTGGAGGTTGTTTCATATATACTTCCTCTTCTAGAACGCCATGCAAAAACGCGTTCTTGACATCTAGCTGCCGCAGACTCCAGCCTCTGGAGACAGCTACTGCCAGTACAAGTCTGATAGTGGCTGCCTTGATAACAGGACTGAAGGTATCTTCATAATCTATGCCATACCTTTGCTTAAATCCTTTGGCTACCAAGCGTGCCTTGTACCTGTCAATCGTACCATCTGCATGTTTTTTAACACGATATACCCACTTACAGTCAATAAGATTTTTCGTGAAGTGTGGAGGAACAAGATGCCATGTTTTATTTTCCATTAGTGCATGGTATTCTTCCTCCATCGCCTTGCGCCAACGATTATCCTCAAGAGCTTCCGAAAGTGTTTGGGGTTCACCTGTGGATGTGAGCACCACCGAACAGTTCCATCAGTATATTGCTTTGGATTACGTATACCTTTTTGAAGCCGTGTGCGAGGTTCGAGAGCTGGAGGAGGATTCGGTGAAACAGGCAGAGATGCAGTAGAGCCAGCCACAGAAGATCCTCCAGCTGAAACAGCAGTATCGTGCACAGAGGAGAATCGTCGTGGCGAAGCTCCCTCACAATGACGCAGGGCGAATGGGCTCCTGCCACGTGAGGACGAGGGCGACGTGGGACTTCTGCCACGCGAGGACGAAGGCGACGTGGACGATTGTCGTTGGCGAGCGGCGACGCCGCTGGCCGGAGCGGAGCGCTACCGGGCCATCCAGAGACAATCCGGCCAACGTGTCCTGACGTGGTCGGTCGAGCGGGCGAGACCGACCGTGAGGGTGACGTGACGGGGGACTCACGCGGAGTGGGCGAGGGTGACCGTGATGGCGACGTGACGGGAGACTCACGCGGGAAGTCTGGAGGACGTGATCATGTCCACACGGCCAACGGAAACGGTATGGAAATAAGTCATATTGGTCATTCAACTTTATGCACCCCTTATAATACTTTACAACTCAAGAATATTCTGCATGTTCCTAGTGCATCTAAGAATCTTCTATCTGTTCATAAGCTCACTCTTGACAATAATGTGTTCCTTGAGTTTCACCCATATTTCTTTTTGATCAAGGATCAGGCCACAAGGAGAACTCTGTTTAAAGGACCATGTCGTGATGGCCTCTACCCGCTTTTTCCTTCTACTACAAGCTCTTGCAAGCAAGCCTTCATCACAATAAAGCCGTCCACCTCTACATGGCATCGCCGCTTAGGACATCCTTCTTCTTTTGTGGTTCAACAAGTACTTAGGAAAAACAACATCTCTCACACCCCTGAAATAAACCCATGCATCTGTGATCCATGCCAACTAGCTAAGAGTCATCAGTTGCCATACCCTGTCTCTACTAGTGTATCCACTGTTCCTCTAGAACAAGTATTCTCTGATGTATGGGGCCCAGCTCCTGTTTCTGCTAGTAAACATTCATATTATGTGAGTTTTATCGATGATTTCAGTAAAATTTACTTGGATCTATTTGCTCAAGAAACGCTCTGATGTTTATCAAGTTTTCCTTAATTTCCAGCAACTTGTTGAAAGAAAATTTGCTAGGAAAATAATCACCATGCAAACTGACTGGGGAGGTGAATATGAAAAGCTGATTAGCTTCTTACAAAAGATTGGCGTCACCCACCATGTATCATGCCCTCATGCTCACCAACAAAATGGCTCCGCTGAAAGAAAACATCGTCATATTGTTGAAGTAGGTCTTGCCTTACTTGCAAATTCATCTATGCCTCTTAAATTTTGGGATGATGCTTTCCTTACTGCCACCTTCCTCATTAATCTTCTTCCAAGCAAAGTTATAGATCATGACACCCCTGTAGAACGTCTTCTTCACACAAAACCCAATTATGACTCCCTTAGAATTTTTGGTTGTGCCTGCTGGCCAAATCTCCGTCCCTATAATAAAAGGAAGCTTTCTTTTCGTTCTACAAGGTGTGTCTTCTTGGGCTATAGTCCTCGTCACAAAGGTGTTATGTGTCTAGAGATTTCCACTGGTCGTGTCTATGTCTCTAGAGATGTTGTCTTTGATGAAAATGTTTTCCCTTTTGCTGAGTTGCATCCTAATGCTGGCTCACGTCTTCGTAATGATATACTTCTTTTACCTCAAGAAACAACAAATAATGGGGCTGCAATTGTTGATGACTATATGCCTATACCTGTTGTGCCTGTTGTTACTAATGAGCATCAAGAAATTGCAGATCATAATGCTCCAGCTGGTACTACTGATGACCAAGAAGCGTCTGAAAAAAATCCCACTCAAATTCCTGAAGAAACGGTGCATAAATTTGTTTCAGAAACTTCCAACCTGGGCAGCAGCATCGAGGAGGATTCTGCTACACATCGCACAGCACCTGGTCGCGTGGCGGGCCCTCTCGTACGGCCGACAGACTTCCCGCGCGAGTCTCCCGTCACGTCGCCATCACGGTCGCCCTCGCCCACTCCGCGCGAGTCCCCCGTCACGTCACCCTCACGGTCGCTCTCGCCCGCTCGACCGACCACGTCAGGACACGTTGGCCCGCGGTCGCTGTCTCCTGGATGGCCCGCGGCGCTCGCCTCCCGCCACGCGACGCCGCCGCCGCCAACGACAATCGTCCACGTCGCCTTCGTCCTCGCGTGGCAGAAGTCCCACGTCGCCCTCGTCCTCACGTGGCAGGAGCCCATTCGCCCCTGCGTCGCTGTTGCGGGCGAGCTCGCCCACGGACGCTGATTCTCCTCCTGCTGTACCTGATACTGCTGTTTCAGCTGGAGGATCTTCTGTGGCTGGCTCTACTGCATCTCTGCCTGTTTCACCGAATCCTCCTCCAGCTCTCGAACCTCGCACACGGCTTCAAAAAGGTATACGTAATCCAAAGCAATATACTGATGGAACTGTTCGTTATGGTCTGTTCACATCCAAAGGTGAACCCCAGACACTTTCGGAAGCTCTTGAGGATAATCGTTGGCGCAAGGCGATGGAGGAAGAATACCATGCACTAATGGAAAATAAAACATGGCATCTTGTTCCTCCACACTTCACGAAAAATCTTATTGACTGTAAGTGGGTATATCGTGTTAAAAAACATGCAGATGGTACGATTGACAGGTACAAGGCACGCTTGGTAGCCAAAGGATTTAAGCAAAGGTATGGCATAGATTATGAAGATACCTTCAGTCCTGTTGTCAAGGCAGCCACTATCAGACTTGTACTGGCAGTAGCTGTCTCCAGAGGCTGGAGTCTGCGGCAGCTAGATGTCAAGAACGCGTTTTTGCATGGCGTTCTAGAAGAGGAAGTATATATGAAACAACCTCCAGGTTTTGAGTCTTCCGCTACTCCAAACTATATTTGCAAACTTGATAAAGCTCTTTATGGTCTTAAGCAAGCTCCCAGAGCATGGTACTCCAGACTTAGTGCCAAGTTGCAACATCTTGGCTTTATTCCTTCTAAAGCAGATACTTCACTTTTCTCTACAATAAATCAAAAGTTATGATATTTGTTCTAATCTATGTTGATCATATTATAGTCACAAGCTCGTCTGATCAGGCTATTTCTGCTCTCCTTCATGATCTCAATGCTGATTTTGCACTCAAGGATTTGGGAGATCTGCATTTTTTCTTGGGGATTGAGGTAAAGAAAACTTCAAATGGCTTGTTTCTCACTCAGGAAAAATATGCTGCTGATTTGTTAGCTAAAGTTGGTATGAAAAAGTGCACAATTTCTCCTACACCGCTATCATCCACTGAAAAGTTATCCTTGTCTGAAGGAACGGCTCTTGGTCCTGATGATAGTACACAATATAGAAGTATTGTAGGTGCTTTACAATATTTAACACTTACAAGGCTCGATATTTCCTTCTCGATAAATAAAGTATGTCAAGATTACATGCTCCAACAACCGCTCATTGGACAAGCGCAAAGAGAATTTTGAGATATATTCGGGGACTATACATGTTGGATTAACTTTTCAACAGTCTTCATCTACTTTGCTTAGTGCTTTCTCGATGCAGATTAGGCAGCTGTTTGGATGATCAAAGATCTCTGAGGAGGTTTTGCTGTTTTTCTTGGACCAAACTTGGTTTCATGGAGTGCAAGGAAACAACAAACAGTTTCAAGATCTAGTCTTGAAGTGAATATAAAGCCCTAGCTAATGCCAGAGCTGAATTAATATGGGTTGAAGCTTTACTTGGTGAACTTGGAGTTAAACTAAAAGTAAAGCCATGTCTATGGTGTGACAATTTAGGGGCTACATATTTGTCTGCAAATCCTGTTTTTCATGCCAGAACAAAGCATATTGAAATAGACTATCATTTTGTTCGAGAAAGAGTTGCCAGTAAGATGCTTGACATCAAGTTCATATCAAGCAAAGATCAAGTTGCAGATGGTTTTACAAAAGCTCTAGCAGTTAAGGATCTAAATGAATTTAAGCGTAATCTCAACCTTTCTGAAGGTTGTGATTAAGGGAGGCTGTTAGTTTATATGAGATATACTTTGTAACTCAGTTTGTAATGTCTAGATAAGAGATAGATTGGTCTAGTCTGTTTAAACTAAATAGGAGTTTGTCTCTATCTCTCCCTCATGTAACCAGCTATGATCTTATCCCTGTAATGCGCCACGGCAGAGGCTTTTTCTGTCTCATATAAACACGAAGGGGGACGCAGTCACCACCCCTAGGTGTCAGCCATGATCATGTTCATGCAGGTGATGATGACAAAGAGGTGAAAACGACGGAAGCGCAAGACTTCAAATCCAGTCGCAAGCGTCCGCTTCACTCCCGCTCCGACTGAGGGGGGATGTTAGAGTACGTATACGTGTATAGACTAGATATAGACTAGGACTCTACATCTTGTACTCCAAGTCTCCGCCTACCCCGTGTACGTCTATAAATACTCCCCGTGAGGGTCAAATCAATACACCAAAATATTAGGATTTCAATATTTTTCACATGGTATCAGAGCGGTTAGCCTCACGGCGCCGATCCTAGACCTTCCACCACTTCCGCATCGCTCGCCGCCCCCGGGGAGATCTACTCTTCTCGGGGGCGCGGCACCCAGTCTCGATCAAAGATCGAATCAGTTCCTTTAGATTATATTCGATCCAAATTTTCGAAATTTCTTCTTAATATTTCGCTAGATCCAATTAGCCACAAAATAAACCCTAAATCTGTAGGACCCCAAACCCGGTGAGAATCTGCAGCAGCGCTCCTTCCACTCTTCGACTTCGGTGCATGCAGCGGAGTCCCAACCTGCTGACAAGTTTTCGGGGACACCTGCTGAACCATGCTGCGATCAACGCCGCCGATCCGATCCCTAGAAGATGTCGCGGAAATAATACGCGTGCAAAGAGGTAAGGAGTCCGTGAGCTGCATGCAGGCACATCGACCACGGTGACCGCTGGCCAGATGTCATGGAGCAAAGGTCAACCCTGCCACAAGCACACGATCTGACCAAAAAACTCCAAAAGCATCTACGCCAACGGAACCTAATTGATGTGGCCAGATAACAACGACATGCTGCCGCCCTCTTAGATCTTCACCGAGTAGAACTACATCAAGGCAAACAACGACATCAGCTGAAGGACTACATCGCCGATCTGCACTACATCGAGCCGACTACAACAACCCCTCCGACATCAAGTTATACGTCTACGCCAGGCTATAAGCCAAGATCTTTGTCAAGCACATCCACGGAGAAGCGACATCAACATCATCCACACGTCAGGCCGGTGTGGGACACTACGTCGCCGACTTCTCTGACATCAAGGCTTCGACATCATCGCCGCCACAAGGGATGCCTTCAAGCGATGATCATCGTCGACACGCCTACTCTTTCATCGCCGATACATCATCGCCAAGGTCTACATCTACGTGGTCTTCATCAACATCTTCGTCGACACATCGTCGCCACCCCTATATCGTACACATGATGGACATATAACTACGACGCCCTCTGACAGTATAACTGCAAGGCACGACGACGGCATCGCCGCATCCACAACCCCGATGACTGCAACAACAAACCGGCATCACAACTGTGATGCCCCTACGACCGTGCATATGGTTCTGACAAAACCGTGTGTGCTTGGTGGGTTCCTTCGGTCCTGGTAAAACCGGTGGTCTCACTTATGACCGCGTCCAAGAGACGCCCGGCCGGTACCTCTACAAGGTGCAAAACGTCCACAACTGCAGCTTCGTCAACAACAACAACAACAACAACAAAAACCGCGCAATTTTTTGCGCCTTCGGCAATGGCGGCCACACCACTATGACGAATACGACATCGACCACACCTACCTCGACCACGGCTACGTCACGATCGGCTACCTCGACATCGACATCAAGAACAAAGTCTACAGCAACTCAAGAACTCTAGTCAACAGCGTCCGCGTCGTCACTTGCGTCCACGCCACTCCCGCTGTAACTGCGGGAGGGAAGAGAGGCACTAGAAGGGGGACGCAGTCACCGCCCCTAGGTGTCAGCCATGATCATGTTCATGCAGGTGATGATGACAAAGAGGTGAAAACGACGGAAGCGCAAGACTTCAAATCCAGTCGCAAGCGTCCGTTTCACTCCCGCTCCGACTGAGGGGGGATGTTAGAGTACGTATACGTGTATAGACTAGAGATAGACTAGGACTCTACATCTTGTACTCAAAGTCTCCGCCTACCCCGTGTACGTCTATAAATACTCCCCGTGAGGGTCAAATCAATACACAAAAATATTAGGGATTCTATATTTTCACATGGTATCAGAGCCAACGGAAACGGTATGGAAATAAGTCATATTGGTCATTCAACTTTATGCACCCCTTATAATACTTTACAAATCAAGAATATTCTGCATGTTCAGTTTATATGAGATATACTTTGTAACTCAGTTTGTAATGTCTAGATAAGAGATAGATTGGTCTAGTCTGTTTAAACTAAATAGGAGTTTGTCTCTATCTCTCCCTCATGTAACCAGCTATGATCTTATCCCTGTAATGTGCCACGGCAGAGGCTTTTTCTGTCTCATATAAACACGCAAACGAACCCTCTAACGAGGTGTTCGATTCCCCCAAAACAACGCCGACTAATATGGTATCAGAGCTGCCTTTTCCATCTACCTAGTCGCCGCAAACCCATCTACAAGAAAAACCACGACCAAAACCACAAATCCCACGATCACAATCCTCCCCCGGTGGCCATGACATCCTCGACAAGCTCTCCGATGATCCTCTCCACCGCGCTTGGATCCCCTCCCTCCACCAAGTTGACGAGGTCGAACTTCCTCTTTTGGAAGACCCTCGTCTACCCCCCGCTTCATGGTGCGCAGGTCCTCGGCTTGCTCGATGGTACCGACGCCGCACCACCGATGACCCTGGAGGCTGAAGACAACGACAAGAAGAAGATTATAATCCCAAACCCTTCCTACACGGCGTGGCTGTCTCGGGATCAAACGGTGCTTGGATTCCTTGTGAATTCCTTGTCGCCGGAAATCATCCCCCACGTTGTGGGGCTCGACACATCCAAGGCGGTGTGGTCCGTCCTCACCGGCATGTTCTCCTCCAGCTCTCGGACGAGAATCAATCATCTGAGGGGGGAGTTGACCAACACGAAGAAGCTCGACATGACCGCTGCCCAGTTCTTCGCGAAGATGAAGGGCTTTGGCTCCGAACTCGCGGCTGCAGGCAAACCTGTTGAAGATGATGAGATGGTCGGCTACATCGTCAATGGCCTTGATGCAAGCTACGATTCCCTCGTCGCCTCTGTAAACGGCAATCCTGGTACTACCCTCGATGACCTCTTTAATCAAGTTTGTGCTCACGACCTTCGTCAAGAGATGCTCTCAGGATCAGGAAACAACGCCGGCTTCACCTCCTCTGCCAACGCCGCCACTCTCTCTCCCCGCGACGTCAGCCGTGATTCACGACCACGTGGTGATCGTGGTCGATCCCCTGATCGCATGCCTCGTGGTGATCGTGGAGGGGGTGATCGCCGTGACGGTGGATGGAGGCTCCGCGATGATGATGGGCGCCGTGATGGGCTCCGTGATGATGGGCGCCGTGATGGGCGCCGAGATGAAGGGCGCCGTGATGATGGGTGCCGTGACAGGCGCCGTGATGATGGAGGACGCCGTCGGGATAACGGCGGCCAACGCCGTGATGATGGAGGGTGCCGCCGTGGTCGTTCCCCCACACCCTACGTCGATGTAACCTGCCAGATTTGTAAAATCCATGGCCACCACGCCAATGAGTGCTGGTGGCGCTACCAGGACCGCAATGATTCTGATGATGATGGCAGAGATGATGGAAGAGAGAAGGGTGCTCATGTTGCATCCTATGGCGTCGACACCAATTGGTACCCGGACTCCGGTGCCACTCACCACGTCACTTCAGAGCTGAACAAGCTTACCACTCATGAAAAGTACAACGGACGTGATCATGTCCACACGGCCAACGGAAACGATATGGAAATAAGTCATATTGGTCATTCAACTTTATGCACCCCTTATAATACTTTACAACTCAAGAATATTCTGCATGTTCCTAGTGCATCTAAGAATCTTCTATCTGTTCATAAGCTCACTCTTGACAATAATGTGTTCCTTGAGTTTCACCCATATTTCTTTTTGATCAAGGATCAGGCCACAAGGAGAACTTTGTTTAAAGGACCATGTCGTGATGGCCTCTACCCGCTTTTTCCTTCTACTACAAGCTCTTGCAAGCAAGCCTTCATCACAATAAAGCCGTCCACCTCTACATGGCATCGCCGCTTAGGACATCCTTCTTCTTTTGTGGTTCAACAAGTACTTAGGAAAAACAACATCTCTCACACCCCTGAAATAAACCCATGCATCTGTGATCCATGCCAACTAGCTAAGAGTCATCAGTTGCCATACCTGCTCTACTAGTGTATCCACTGTTCCTCTAGAACAAGTATTCTCTGATGTATGGGGCCCAGCTCCTGTTTCTGCTAGTAAACATTCATATTATGTGAGTTTTATCGATGATTTCAGTAAAATTTACTTGGATCTATTTGCTCAAGAAACGCTCTGATGTTTATCAAGTTTTCCTTAATTTCCAGCAACTTGTTGAAAGAAAATTTGCTAGGAAAATAATCACCATGCAAACTGACTGGGGAGGTGAATATGAAAAGCTGAATAGCTTCTTCCAAAAGATTGGCGTCACCCACCATGTATCATGCCCTCATGCTCACCAACAAAATGGCTCCGCTGAAAGAAAACATCGTCATATTGTTGAAGTAGGTCTTGCCTTACTTGCAAATTCATCTATGCCTCTTAAATTTTGGGATGATGCTTTCCTTACTGCCACCTTCCTCATTAATCTTCTTCCAAGCAAAGTTATAGATCATGACACCCCTGTAGAACGTCTTCTTCACACAAAACCCAATTATGACTCCCTTAGAATTTTTGGTTGTGCCTGCTGGCCAAATCTCCGTCCCTATAATAAAAGGAAGCTTTCTTTTCGTTCTACAAGGTGTGTCTTCTTGGGCTATAGTCCTCGTCACAAAGGTGTTAAGTGTCTAGAGATTTCCACTGGTCGTGTCTATGTCTCTAGAGATGTTGTCTTTGATGAAAATGTTTTCCCTTTTGCTGAGTTGCATCCTAATGCTGGCTCACGTCTTCGTAATGATATACTTATTTTACCTCAAGAAACAACAAATAATGGGGCTGCAATTGTTGATGACTATATGCATATCCCTGTTGTGCCTGTTGTTACTAATGAGCATCAAGAAATTGCAGATCATAATGCTCCAGCTGGTACTACTGATGACCAAGAAGCATCTGAAAAAAATCCCACTCAAATTCCTGAAGAAACGGTGCAGAAATTTGTTTCAGAAACTTCCAACCTGGGCAGCAGCATCGAGGAGGATTCTGCTACACATCGCACAGCACCTGGTCGCGTGGCGGGCCCTCTCGTACGGCCGCCAGACTTCTCCCGCGAGTCTCCCGTCATGTCGCCATCACGGTCGCCCTCGCCCACTCCGCGCGAGTCCCCCGTCACGTCACCCTCACGGTCGCTCTCGCCCGCTCGACCGACCACGTCAGGACACGTTGGCCCGCGGTCGCTGTCTCCTGGATGGCCCAGCGCGCGCTCCCGCTCCCGACGCCGTGCGACGTCGCCTGCTCGCCAACGATAATCGTCCACGTCGCCTTCGTCCTCGCGTGGCAGAAGTCCCACGTCGCCCTCGTCCTCACGTGTCAGGAGCCCATTCACCCTTGCGTCGCTGTTGCGGGCGAGCTCGCACGACGCCGATTCTCCTCCGCCAGACTGATACTTCTGTTTACCGGAGGATCTTCGTGGCAGTGTTTCATCGCATCTGCTGTTTCACCGAATCCTTTTCCAGCTCTCGAACCTCGCACACGGCTTCAAAAAGGTATACGTAATCCAAAGCAATATACTGATGGAACTGTTCGTTATGGTCTGTTCACATCCACACGTGAACCCCAAACACTTTCGGAAGCTCTTGAGGATAATCGTTGGCGCAAGGCGATGGAGGAAGAATACCATGCACTAATGGAAAATAAAACATGGCATCTTGTTCCTCCACACTTCACGAAAAATCTTATTGACTGTAAGTGGGTATATCGTGTTAAAAAACATGCAGATGGTACGATTGACAGGTACAAGGCACGCTTGGTAGCCAAAGGATTTAAGCAAAGGTATGGGATAGATTATGAAGATACCTTCAGTCCTGTTGTCAAGGCAGCCACTATCAGACTTGTACTGGCAGTAGCTGTCTCCAGAGGCTGGAGTCTGCGGCAGCTAGATGTCAAGAACGCGTTTTTGCATGGCGTTCTGGAAGAGGAAGTATATATGAAACAACCTCCAGGTTTTGAGTCCTCCGCTACTCCAAACTATATTTGCAAACTTGATAAAGCTCTTTATGGTCTTAAGCAAGCTCCCGAGAGCATGGTACTCGGACTTAGTGCCAAGTTGATTGACTTGGCTTTATTCCTTCTAAAGCGATACTTCACTTTTCTCTACAATAAATCAAAAGTTATGATATTTGTTCTAATCTATGTTGATGATATTATAGTCATAAGCTCGTCTGATCAGGCTATTTCTGCTCTCCTTCATGATCTCAATGCTGATTTTGCACTCAAGGATTTGGGAGATCTGCATTTTTTCTTGGGGATTGAGGTAAAGAAAACTTCAAATGGCTTGTTGCTCACTCAGGAAAAATATGCTGCTGATTTGTTAGCTAAAGTTGGTATGAAAAAGTGCACAATTTCTCCTACACCGCTATCATCCACTGAAAAGTTATCCTTGTCTGAAGGAACGGCTCTTGGTCCTGATGATAGTACACAATATAGAAGTATTGTAGGTGCTTTACAATATTTAACACTTACAAGGCCTGATATTTCCTTCTCAGTAAATAAAGTATGTCAGTACTTACATGCTCCAACAACTGCTCATTGGACAACTGCAAAGAGAATTTTGAGATATATTCAGGGGACTATACATGTTGGATTAACTTTTCAACAGTCTTCATCTACTTTGCTTAGTGCTTTCTCAGATGCAGATTGGGCAGGCTGTTTGGATGATCAAAGATCTACAGGAGGTTTTGCTGTTTTTCTTGGACCAAACTTGGTTTCATGGAGTGCAAGGAAACAACAAACAGTTTCAAGATCTAGTACTGAAGCTGAATATAAAGCCCTAGCTAATGCCAGAGCTGAATTAATATGGGTTGAAGCTTTACTTGGTGAACTTGGAGTTAAACTAAAAGTAAAGCCATGTCTATGGTGTGACAATTTAGGGGCTACATATTTGTCTGCAAATCCTGTTTTTCATGCCAGAACAAAGCATATTGAAATAGACTATCATTTTGTTCGAGAAAGAGTTGCCAGTAAGATGCTTGACATCAAGTTCATATCAAGCAAAGATCAAGTTGCAGATGGTTTTACAAAAGCTCTAGCAGTTAAGGATCTAGATGAATTTAAGCATAATCTCAACCTTTCTGAAGGTTGTGATTAAGGGAGGCTGTTAGTTTATATGAGATATACTTTGTAACTCAGTTTGTAATGTCTAGATAAGAGATAGATTGGTCTAGTCTGTTTAAACTAAATAGGAGTTTGTCTCTATCTCTCCCTCATGTAACCAGCTATGATCTTATCCCTGTAATGCGCCACGGCAGAGGCTTTTTCTGTCTCATATAAACACGCAAACGAACCCTCTAACGAGGTGCAGACTTAGGAATTTTTCCATAGTTTGAATATATATTCCACCCTTGTTTTCTATTAGCTAGGCTAAGCTTGATAGTAATAGGAATCTTAACTTAGGAAGATTTCCACTAAGGTTTCATCTAGTAGTTTTCCTATAGCAAGGTTTATACTTAGCAAAAATCCATGCAAGTTTTACTTAGAGAAAATCACTAGTGCATATTGAAAGTAATGGGACAAAAAGTATGAAGCATCACTTGCCTTTTTGGTAGAGTATAGGTTCACTCCTTGTCCTTGCTACAATCACACTCTTCAAGTCACTACAATTCAATCAAGCAAGGCACAAACTCAATCTACCAATCAAGCAAAACATCACATAAAATGACAAAGTCAAAGTAATGCATACAAGCATGCTAAGCTTTGTTTTGTTTGAAAAAATGGTTCCTAATGGGTCATAAACATTTGAAAACACCTAATGGTCATTTTGTAAAGTGGCAAAGTCATTTGCAAAAGGTTTCACCTCAAAAACCATTTTCAAAACAAAGTATCATTTTATATGGTGTAAAATATTTTTACTAAGGCATTAATCTATAGGGTTCACCAAATAAGTTTTCAAACCATAAAACTTGGTGTTTGGGGTCAGATAGTTTAAAACAAAACATTTTCCAAAGGTTTTCTTCCAAAACCATTTTTAATAAATAAACCACATTTCTATTTGACTAGAAATGGTTTTACATCAAAGAATCATTCTTTTGTTTCACAAAATTCAATTTTTGAATACACTAAGTGTTTCCTAATGTTAGTAGGTTCAAATCACACCATTTGCCAAAGATTTTATCCTCAAAATCATTTTTGAACAATTTTTACATCCTTAACAAGCATGCAAATGTTTCTGCAAAATCAAACATTTTAGCAGAAGCTTTTTGCTAAACAAAAGGCCTGGTTGTCTATGGCTTGTCTTGCTGATTCCATTGATATAAAATTTGTAATTTTTGGACGTGTGGATCAAAAGTTACAATGGTTTCAAAATGGCATTTAAATCTGATTTCAAAATCTGTTTTTAAATAGAAACCGGCCAGGCGTCGCGCTGCGGTTGGTCGGTACCGCTTCGTGCGGATCGATCGCTATGGAGCGTTAGATCAAAGTGGGATCGCAAGGCACAGATCGCTCGATACCCCTTCGCTCACTTTCTTTCCTAATCGTCAGATTCCAATCCAACGGTCCTAACTACTCTGACTAATAATCAGCGGCGCTGGCGGTGGCGCTCTGGCGGCAGCGCTCTGGTGAGGTCATCGCCGGTGATTTAGGAGGAAAGGGGAGCAGAGGGGTAGCTCACCAGAATCGCTGAAGCCTGCTGATGCTCAACGTTGTGGCAGCTCGTCGAGGGGCGCGCGGGTTCATCTTCAATTGCTCACCGGAGTGGATCTGGGCCTCGGTGCGGTCAGACGTCGACGGGGGCGACGCAAAGGGGCACCCTAGGACAAACGGGAGGCACTGTTAGGTTCGCAAGAGCATGGCAATCATCATTGTGTCCACGGGGAAGAGAGGGGTGGTCAGGTTTACCGGGGAACATCGCCGCAGTTGGAGCAGACGGCGGCGCTGGCTCGGGGAAGACGCTGCTGACGCTTAGGGATGCGCGCGAGTGAGTTGTGGCTGCAGAAAGGTCCGCTGGGGGATGCTGATCGCAGCTGCGTGCTCGAGGAGGCAAGTGGTGGCGTGTGCATCGTCGGACAGTGGCGGTGGTTGAGCAGAATTTGGCAGCCTGGGGGCGTGTCGAGGTGGGGCGATAGAGGGGAAGTGGAGAGGAGGGGCAGGCGCTTTAACGTGCATGGTCACAGGGCTGATTCAATGCGTGATTAGGACGTATTACGCCGGATTTATTCCGTCTGCAATGGCCGGCGAGGGGGAAGGCGTGGTCCGCGGGTGGGGAAGAAGGGGGACGTGGCGGTGGGGTCCTCTAGCATCGAGAAAGGGAGTGAGGGGGAGGGGTCCACTTCTCAGTGTCCTCGCGGGTTGCTTCTGCGGTGAAGAAAACGGTTCGGGGGCGAGGGAATAGGTGGGCTGGGCTGGGCTGTTGGGCTGGGCTGCCATGGTTTCATATTTTTTTCTTCCTGGATTTTTTTCCTTTTATATTTCTATTTTTCTGTTTTGAAATTCAAACAAACATTCATACATTAAAGCAATTCAAACATTCAACACTCTTTGCACTTGAATTTGGTTCTTTTTAACAACATAAACCAAATCCCAAAATAAAATAATATTTTTATTCTTTTTAGGATCCATTCATTAATTAAATAAAATGGACCTTTAGTTATTTAATCAAATAGGGTTTGATTTATTTAATAAAATCTCCATTTGAAATCCAAGTATTTTTCAAAACCAAATCAGTAGGTTTTATTTGAAAATATAAGATATTTGGAAAACTTGTTTAAAATAAAATAACATTTTATTTTAGGGTCCAATAATAATTAAATGAATAGACCTTATTCATTTAATTCAAATAAGATTTGTTTTATTAAAAACTTTATTTTGAAAATCTAAAATAAAACCAAAACACTTCAGTAGGTTTTTATTTGAGAATATAAAATACTTGGAAAACTTATTTTAAATAAATAAATAAGTTTTTGTGTTGATTTAAAATGGGAAAAGCCTTTACTTAAATAAAATTGGATATTAAATCCTTATTATTTTATTTAAATAAACCTTTACTATTTTTAATCAAAACAAAAACATTTTATTTCAAAATATTGGCCAAGGTTTAATTTGACTTTATAAAATAATCTTTATTTATAAATCCACCTTTTCTTTTTTGAAATCAAATCCTTTTATTAAAATATCCAAAATAGTAATTTTTAAATATTTTGAAGTTTATTGTTTATTTAAATTTTCAAATCCCTTTGGGATTTTATTTGATCCAAATAGGTTTTGAAAGTTCCCAATTGGATTCAAAAAGTTTCTTCTCACCCTGAAAATCAACAAAGTTTTATTTTTACTCATTTATTTTTCACATTACAAGATTTGGAAAATCTTGGGATGTGACACTTTTATCGAGACTTCACTCCATAAACCTGTGGACATGTTTACTGAGCTCAATATTCGCTTGGGGACAAACGAAGTCTTAGCTTGGGGACAAACGAAGTCTAAGCTTGGGGGAGTTGATACGCCCAATTTTCATTACCTTTCTATATCATAATTTACCTCTATTCGTTGATATTTGTATTATTATGAGGTATTACTTATGGATTTTTCATCTATTTATGCATGCTGGATGATTCTTGGAGGATGGACTGCTGGAGTCTGGATTCTGATGGAAAACAAGGAGTTTCGGTGCATTTCGCAAAGATCAGAAAAATACCAGAAAAATATGGAAACATATTATTTCTCCAAAAGAATGAGGGAGCCCGAAGGAGGGAAGAAGAAGGGCCTCGAGGGGCCCACACCCCCCTAGGCGCGGGCCCACCTGACCCCGCGCCTAGGGCAGGTGTGGCCCACCTGCCCGGCCTCCGACTCCGCCCCTTCTCCTATATCTTCCCTACGGAACCCTAAGCCTCGGGGGGCGACCACAGATAGATTTGCGTCGCCTCTGGGGGCGGAAAACACTGAGAGAGAAAGATCTCTCCGGCAGACAGATTTCTACCGGGGGAATTCCTTCTCGGAGAGGGAAGGCCGCCACCATCAACACCATCATCAATCTATGCTTCATCGGGATCATCATCATCATCATCCACACCATCATCTCCACCATCACCATCATCACCACTCCGTCCCGCTGTAACAATTGTGTTTGATATTGCTTTAGTTCTTAGAGGAAACTTTCCCGGTGTTAATTACTATTGTAGTTGATGCTTGTGAGTGGAACCATTGGATTATTTTTTACGTTCAGATTTTTATCCATTATCATATCATCTTTGATCTTGATCCATATGATGTCTTGTGAGTAGTTCGTTTAGTTCTTGAGGACATGGGAGAAGTCATGTTGTTAGTAGTGAATCTATGATGAGTTATTGTTCAATGGTTTAGTATTTAAGTTGTGGTGCTATTCTTCTAGTGGTGTCATGTGAACGTCGACTACATGACACTTCACCATTTATGGGCCCATGGGGATGCATTGTGTATTTGGCTACTAATTGTGGGGTTGCCGGAGTGACATAAACCTAAACCCCCGTTAGCACACCTTTGCACAAGGGACCGTAGGATCTCAGAGTTTAAGGCTGTGGTTAGATTTATATCTTAATTACTTTCCTGTAGTTACGGATGTTTGCAGGGGGTTTAATCACAAGTATGTATTAGTCCAAGTACGGTCGGTACATTAGCACAGGTACACCCACACAACACTTACAACACCAGAGAAGAGTACTCAGATATTTGAAGCGAAAGCACTTCACAGAATTCCCATGTGTCCTCAAGAACATTTGGTCCTTATAAGTATTTCCACGGGCTTCTCCTTTGCTAAGAAAGGATTGGGCCACTTGCTCCGTTTGTTCATTACTTTTGTTACATGCTCCTTGTTTTGTTGCCTTATCAGAAAACCACTAAAAGTCCGTTTGCTAAGTATTCACAGGGATTTCCTGCTCCATACCATTGTCCAGCACCTTCTGCTGCTCGTTGGGATCGACACTCCTATTTATCAAAAGTACTACGATACACCCCCTATACTTGTGGTGGAGCATTCATAGTCTTCATTGATATTATTTCTTCTATTGTCTCCACCACATTTGTTTGGTGCAACGGTATGTTCTCTATGTTGTCTTTCCCTTCCACATGTGCTATCTTTGCAATAGAAAGGGGGAGCCTCCTTGTATGTGTGTTAATCTTGTCCTTAGAGATTTATCTCTACCTTGCACACATATATGGGGAGCTTGTTCCATCCATTGTAAAGATTGCTCCTTCTTATGCAAATCTTTGGGATTGTCATCAAACACCAAAAACGGGGAGATTGAAAGGACTATATTGGTGATGATGAAAATCCCACTCGTGATCTAACCGTGTGATTGAGTTTCAGGTTAATTGCTTTTGATGATTCTTATGAAGTGTGTGGTTCCTCTCTTTAGGATCTCATGAAGACGACGGTATTTCTTTTTTTCTATTTCTATCATTTTATTGCTTTATATCGCCGTACTATCAAGAGGGGGTCCACCTTGGAAAGCTGTGGGGAATCATATATTTTTGCAAAAAACATATATGCACCGCCAAAACCATCCTACTCTTCTGAGAGAGTGAGAAGTTCTGATCTCTTGGAGCATTTTTTTGTCTGATTGGAAGTTCCGGCCAGGCTTCGGAAGTTCCGCTCATGGCTCTCTATGGGAAGGATCCAGGACTAAGTTCCGATCCAACTTCCGCTGGAAGTTCCAGCCAGCTCCCTGAACATTCTATTTGGTATGTTCTATTTGGCGGAACTTCCAAGAGAAGTTCCGATCAAGAATTTCCGTAGCTTCTTCCACTAAGATCATGAGTGGAACTTCCATCCTAGCGCCGGAACTTCCGGTGAGACAATGTTGGTGACCCATTTGTTCCGCCCCTTATTCTGCCAAAGTTCCGGTTAGATTCAGTATACTTCTGTTTGGAAGTGTTCTATTTGACGGAACTTGGGCCGGAACTTGCATCAGAAGTTTCACCGGAACTTCTGGTTGTTTTAACCGGAACTTCCGGTCAGGCTTTTGGAGCGTGCGTGAATGGCCTGATGACCGTTGGAGCTACGCTGGGCAGAATTTCCGGACACTCACCAAAAATTCCGGTGAGGTCGCGGACTATCCAACGGTTTAGTTTGGAGGGTGCCTATTTAAGGCGCCCTCCTTCTTCCTCCTACTTAACTCTTCAATTTTCTCTCTCCTCAATTAATACTTGAGCTTCACCTCACTAGATCTCTCTCCCTAGCCACTCAAATCACTTGATCTTTTGAGAGGTGAGGGAGGTGACCTAGATCTGTACTTCCACCAAAGAAGATTTGATTCCCCCCACCTATCCTTTATGGATCTTGTTTCTATTGGGTTTGTTGGAACCCTAGACGGTGTAGGGCATCCTCGGAGCTAAGGGCATGTGTTGTAAAGCACCGTGGTGTCGTTGAGGGCCTCCAATTGAGTTGTGGAGCTTCCCCCTCAACCTTGTTGTAAAGGTTTCAGTTGGCACCTTAAAGGTCACAGGTTAGTGGATTGTGAGGCCTCCTTTGTGGGGGAGCTCACCAGAGAAGAAGGTGAGGCCTTTGAGGCGCTCGGGTGACCTTGTGTGGCCCCGACACCTCTCCAACATAGACGTAACTCCCTTGGGAGTGAACTACGGGAATTACATCTCCGTGTCCCTGCTCCGGTTATCTCGTTCCCTACCTTTACTTCTTGCTCTTTAATGTTCTTGTGGTCGTTGTTAGTTCTCTAGAATATAGGCTGTTCACCTAGTTGCATATCTAGAGAACTTTCTTTCTTGCCAAGCCTAAAATTGTGTAATAAATTAAAAATTGGTAGTCGCCTATTCACCCCCCTTTTAGTCGATTCAAATTCGGTACTTTCAGTAAGGGTTAAACTTTTTAGTCAAACTTTGACAAGTACAACTCTCTCATGGTATAGATCTCTACCCTCAGAAGCCACTACTATTTGGGATAATTTAGCTTGCGAATTCCTATCTAAATATTACCCATTATCAAAATCCTTTGGAATCAATGTCTTATAATGACTTGGAGGAACCATCGTAATGAAGGACTAGTAAGAGCATCTATAAGATTTAAAGATTTACTTAGTCAATGTCCTCATCATGATTTGCCTGAATGGTATTTATTGCATATCTTTTATGGAGGCTTAATAGAACCTAATAAAATTGAACTTGACTCTTCTGCGACAGGAGATTTTATGGATTTACCTATAACTAAAGCTTGAGATTTACTTAATAAAATTTGTGATCATAGAGTTTCATGGAATTTTGGTCTAGGAAGTGAAGGAGGCACAGAAATAGATCATGAATGTATTAACGACTATAATAAAAAAGTCCATGATAATGAATTATCTAAAGATCTTTAATTAGATTTAGATCTTGTGTTGCAAGTTATTATAGCTTTTACAGAACACATCAAAGCTCCAAAAGAGGGTTCGACCAAGTATGATCCACCACCCGAACTTGAGAAGAAAAGAGAAGTTAAAGCAATATTGGCCTCCCTAGAACCAATATTTGAGATACCTTTCCCTAACACTACACAAAAGCATATTTTGTAATATGAAAAGATGAAGGCAGTACAGGAGGAGAAAGAAGATGAAAGTGTGGCAATAGTTGAAGAACATCTGGTTGAAACCAAAGATGAAGAGGTAACCAAAGAAGGAATCATGGATATGTATGCACATTGTAACATAGTTGAACTTGATGAAGATACTTCTATATAGGTTGAAGGTAAAGTTAAGGTAAAAGATGTGGGTAAGCCTATTCTTCCCTGCATATTTAAAGAAACCTCGCATTACAGTTTATGTGATCTTGGCACCGGAGTTAATGTTATATCCTATGACCTTTTGTTTAGAAATAGAAAGAAGAGATAGCACCGTCTACAATAGAAAATACTGATAAGACAATCTTGTTAGCCAATAAAAATCTTATAATTCCAATGGGAGTAGTTGAAGATGCAAATGTCAAAATTGGAAATAAAAATTTCCCTATTGATTTTATAGTTGTTGATATGCTAGTTGACACTCTTTGCCCAATCATATTTGGAAGAAACTTTTTGACTGATATAGGTGCCACAGTCGACTTCAAAAAGGAGGTTGTATCCCTTAAGCTTGGGAAAGCGGAAAAAGGATTCCACTTTTCTAAATTTAAAGAAAAACCTCTACTTGTACAAGAATAAGATAAAGAGAAGACTATTGAGGAGATGGCACCTCTTTTCTTAAATAATCAAGATGAAGAAATAAATGAAGACCTAAATTGTGAAGAAATAATTATGGAGGACAAAACTTTAGAAGAATTAGATAGTGAATTTTATTATTTCCCATTGTAGAACCTCCAACTGATGAAGCTTTTGAAGAGCTAGAAAAGAAAGGGGATGAAGAATTACCACCCCCAGAATTAAAAACTCTACCAGATAATCTTAAGTATAGATTCTTAGATGATACTAATAAATTCCCTGTTATTATAAGTGCTAAACTTTCAGGGGAAGAAGAAGAAGAACTCATGAATGTACGAGAATCGCAAGGACTTTGGGTACTCAATGGACGACTAAAAGGGTATTAGTACCACGATAGCCATCCATCGAATATACATTGAGGAAGGTGCTAAACCAGTTGCAGAATTTAATAGAAGACTAAAGCCTAAAATGAAGGAAGTGGTAAGAAAATAAATAGTACGCCTACTTGACCCAGGTATATTTATCCTATAAAAGAAAGTGAATGGGTAAGTCTTGTTCATTGTGTTCCTAAGAAAGGCGGCTTTACTGTTGTTCCTAATGAAAACAATGAATTGATACCTACTAGATCTATGGTTGGACATAGGATGTTCATAAATTTCAGGAAATTGAATAAGGAAACAAGGAAAGATCACTATCCTTTACCGTTCAAAGATCAAACTCTAGAGAAGTTAAGAAACCACACTCATTTTTGCTACTTGGATGGATACTCTGGTTTTCCCAAATAGTTGTTCATCCTGATGACCAACTTAAAACAACTTTCATTAGTCCTTATGGTTTACATGCTTACCGACGCATACCTTTTGGTTTATGTAATGCTCCAGCTACTTTTAAAAGATGCATGACTGCTATTTTTTCAGATTTAATAGTACTAATAATGGAAGTATTTATGGATGATTTTTCTGTCTATGGAACTTCATTTACTAGTTTTGTGGATAATCTCAATAGAATTTGGCAGCGTTGCGGAGAAACCAATCTTGTTCTAAACTGGGAGAAGTGCCATTTTATGGTCAAAGAAGGCATAGTTCTTGGACATAAATTATTAGGTAAGGGTATTGAAGTAGATAGGGCTAAAGTTGAAGCAATAGAGAGAATGCCACAACCAAGGAACATAAAAGGTATAAGAAGTTTTCTTGATCATTTAGGCTTTATAGAAGGTTCATTAGGAATTTTTCTAGAATTTCGAAACCTTTGACTAATCTATTGCAAAAGGGAGGAATATTTAGTTTTGATGTAAATGCCTTATTTCCTTTGATAAACTTAAATATGCTTTATCACATGCTCCTATCATTAAACCACCTATATGGGATATGACTTTTGATTTAATATGTGAAGCTAGTGATGATGTTGTAGGAGTAACTCTGGGACAACACATAGGTAATAGATTTAATATTATACGTCATGCTAGTAGAACTCTCAATAGTGCTCAAAAGAACTATCCTAAGGAAGAAAGAGAATTCTTTGCTGTATTTTTCTCTAGTGATAAGTTTCGTTCTTATATTGTTGATGCAAAATTAAGAGTTCAGACGGATCGTGATGGTTTAAAAGAACTCCTCGAGAGGAAGATTTATAAGACAAGAACGATCTGTTGGATTCTTTTACTTCAAGAATTTGAGTTGCAGATAATGCAGAGACAAGAAGCAAAGGTAGTGGATACAACATCTATATTTGTCCAGCAAGTCACCGATCTTATTGATAGGAGCTTTAGTCCTGGTGATCTTCATTTTCAAGAATTATTATATGAACTAAGGTCAAATCCTCCCAAGATGAAGAAGCCCGTGTTGTTGGAGGAGCTTCTCACTCCCGACTAAATAAATGATAAGAAGAAGGTAAATTTTCTAACTTTAATAACTGCCTTGTTTTCACAGTTTTTACTTTTAAAAATTCTGCCTTTGAATTCCTCTTGTTTTTCTAGAGTTTTTGAGGGGTTTCTGTAACTATACGACCGGAGAAAAATCTCCCACCATATAGTTGGTCGTTAAACATTCTATATCCCCCCTCGCAAAATAATTTCGGTGTGCAGTATCTATATGGCCGCAACTATACGTCCGAAGAACTTTCTCCCGACGTATAGTTGGTTTTCAAAGCTTCAGTACGATCGAACTTTTTTTTATATTATTCATTAAAAAAAATCTTTGTCGTTTCCTGGTCGATAATCTAAACTGACCTGGGCTCGAGATATTTGGAAATATCTACCCGAAAGTAACTATACAACTGGAACTATATGGGCCGCGATCGTATAGTTGGCCGTTACGGAGCAGGACTCCTCCAAATTTGTGATTTCTTTTTCTAGTCGGTTTGGATTGTTTTCTTAGGCATGAATTTGGTGTTTCTTGCGAGTTTTACCGACCTCTAACCCCTCTTATATACTTCCCTTGTCTCTCTAATCATAATCAGCATGAACAAATCTACCTCGTGTTCATACAAGAGGACACACCACATAGAGCCATCGAGATACAAGAGGCCAAGGAGAGGAGCTCATATGGAGATCAGAGGCAATAACAAGCAAAGCAAGGAGATCAAGATCACCCCTTTGCGGTTCTTTGACGATGACAATGTACTCCAGAAGAGGGAGCTGAAGGCCCTCAAGATGAAGATTGAAAAAATTAATAAGGAGGCACCAGGGACGCAAATGCATCTTTGGTGGCTCCGAGTTTATCTCGATAAACTTGACGAAGATATCAAGCAAACCACCAAAGCAGGTTTTTCTAGGAGTCTAAAGGCGATACAAACCCTCCAAAGCAACAATAAGATCATTAAAGAACAAGTGAAAGAGTTAGAGAAGAAGGATGATCTTCTCCCAATGGTGATTAAGCTCACAGATAGGTTGGATACTCTGCAATCTAATTTTTGCAAGTGCTACAGCCGCATCACCGCTCTTGAGGATACCAACAAGAAGCTATGCACCGTGGTTCAACATGCCATGGCACCACAGTGACCTTGAATAAAACACGATATCAAATAATCGTGAGGGATTATTTGATCCAGCCTGGCTTGATTCCACGCTTGGGAGATCTTTAAGACCTTGTAATCTATCTTACAAGCTTTTAGTTATATTCTAGTTTTGCATTAGTTCGAGCTCATAAATAAAGTTTGCATCACTAGAATTCCCTTCGGGAATAGTTGATCCCTTTTATGAAATTCTAAGTTTATTATAATATATGGAGAATTATTGAGTTTGAGTTTGTCTTATTGGGTATATGAATGACTTGAGTATGATTTTACTTGCACTTGATGATATTAATAGGAGTCTTCCACACCATTGTTATTACGGAACATACAAGGATAATTTAATAAATATGTTTCAGGTCAATAGTTTGATTTACAAGAAGGATAAATTATCTAATTAATTAAGATGAAAAAGATAAACCATGGACAAAGAATAAAATATAAGTGCTACCCAATAGAGTGAGAAAAAGTTGAGGTACAATACTCAAGTTATAAAGATGCTTCATATATATTTGGAATTTCATTATTGAGATCGTTAAACTTTGAAATTCCTACATGAAGTAGAGTATATGGCTAGCTCCTTTGCACAACACCTAAACAAAAGTGTGAGCACAAATATATATAGAAAAAGAAGAAAAATAAAAGAGCAAATATGCAAAGAGAAAATAGGTATATACCACTATATTGTAGTAAGACAAAGAGACGTTTGAGATTTTGAATCCCAAGTGAATATGTTAATCCTAAAAAGACTTGGCGATACCTCACTAACTCATGCGGTTGAACCGAATAATTTTACATCATGATGAGAATAATCTTTTATGAACTGTTAATTGCTAAGGTGTGGAAGCCTGCTAATATTATTCGGATGGTTCGTGTAAGGTACAATTCAGAAACTTTTTTATATGTACCCTTTATTAAAAATACATGTTGCAAATGCCTCATTTGTTTTATCGACTCAGCTTCTTGAATATGAGGATCACATCCATTAAGCTAAACTTGCTCAGGACAAGAAATAGTATAAGTTTGGGGAAGTTGATGAGTGCATAATTGCATCATGTTTTAGATTATTATTTTGCATTGTAGTAGTAGGATCTTGGTATTTTATGGCGTCTGCACGCACTTTTTATATTTATTTTCACCAGGACCAGGACAGATGATGGATCCGATGGACACAATTCTTCGACCAGTTATATTAGTGTGAAAAGGATACAAAAACTACGTAAATTGCTTATTGGAAAATATTAATAACACCAGAAGAAAACCCGAAGCAATTGGAGGGTACAACAGGGTTAAAGACCAACAATATAGCGGGAGAACTTTTCTGGCCGTATAGTTCCCACCGTATAGTTGGAGCCGAAACCGCCTCCTCTAATAGTTTCACCCCGTGTAACTGGATCGGAGAGACGACATATAGAACACACAGAAATCGCCAAAACCTATCCTCCGGAAGGCATCTGGAGGGGTAACTCATCCACCGGGGATCCATCTTCACCCTACATAGATCCGGGAGGCTAAGGCATCGATCTTCGTCATCAACCGTTGCATCACCACCATCTCCATACATCCCATCTACATCTTGTCTAGATCTTGTTACAATTCCCTTACTCGTTGTGGATTTATACAAGTATTATTCATCTATGATAGATTCCATTATTTTTGCCATGATGTTGATTGCCTCCATGTCTGAGTAGATCATTAGTTCTTGGAGAGATGGAGAAACCCTAGCAGGATATTGAAATAAGATAAACTTTATTATGATATTAATCGTTGTGATCATGTGTTAGATTGTCTACATATTGATGTTGGGATAAGTCGACCTCTCAATAGTTTCCTCTTGTGGGGACTTGATGTAGGGAACTACTTGTTGGTAGACGGAGGGATGTTAGAACTTACAATTACTATAAATCTATAGACACTCCTTACATATCAACTTGGGAATCGAGGAAACTCACAAAACAGTATACATGTCATGGGATACATCCTGCGGGATTATGTCCCTTAATAGCGCAGTAATTCAATTGATGTTGATTGCTGTGCTGTGGTTATGAGGATGATTTGAGTAGTGGTTGATGCCTGTTTGTCCAAATATGGAGTTCCTCCCGCACCTACATAGTTGAGAATGTTCATGATAATAATCTTTACCTTAGCCCTTTATAATGCTAGTGGCGTATCCGCTAATCCCTAAGAACTCTTTTCCCCACTAAGTTTCAAATCTTTTTTACATACGCGATACTTATTTTCTATATTCAGTTTTATTTACTTTACTCATTGTTCTCTTATACCAAAACACCAAAACACATTTTTACGCAATACTCACATTTTATCTTGTCACTTTGAACTTTATTTAGCATTTCTATTTTTAGTATTTATTTCAAGAATTCTTAGACTTCAGATTCCTGCTGCCTATTGGATCGATATCTTTATTTCGAAACTAGCTACGACCAATGTGTGCACTTGCAGTCATCAGCCGGCCGTGCCGATACCAGTGCTTGTTACGTCGTCTAGCGCCTAGAAATAGCTCCAAGATTACTTGGTCAACTAAACTTCCTCAAAATCTTCATTTATGACTCCAGATTTAGCAATAAAAGCGTGATTTCCTTCACAACACAAATCAAAGAAAGTTTTTGCATATCTTTGCAATAATTAGTCATTAGGGGAAAATCAAGAGAGATTAATGTCAATTTCTTGACAAAAGACAATATTTAAGCATGGAGAAACATGGATATTTTTGGAGCCATCAACGTCCCTAAATCTCAACCTCGAGCAAGAAGAAACAAAAGAACTATAAGGAATTCAGTGTTTAAACATGAAACAACGTGAATATGAATTCACTTACAGTCGGTAGCCATATGCGTCCAGCACCTTTTCCATTTTGAAAAGCTCATCAAAGTTAGGGAGATTCTAAGATCACTATACAAGCTTTGATAACTCAAGACAATCAAAGTAGAGTTTAATATAAGTATAAAAACTAGAAGTGTAACAATCAATCCAATTCCTCTAGTTAACTCTCAGTTTTCCAAGGAACACTAGGATGTTTATTATAGCAATATTGAGTAAGAGAATTTATGTCCTAAGTAGCATAACAGTGAAGTGTCTCATTGACACCCACATAAGTAAATCAAGACTATCAAAAACACTACTATTCCAATCATTGCTTCTCAAGAAAATTCATAGAGTAGTAACGAGATCATGCGAAAGACTTGTTATGTGGATCATCATATTTTATCTTTTATTTTTTATATTTCTATTTTTATCATCCTTCTCTCAAGGATATTTCTCAAAAAGGATCATTGAGTGATGCTTTTAAAAAATGGTTTGCACAACCTTCGAGAGTACCAATACTTTTGCCCTACAGTGACAGGTATTCCACCCATGTCATCAACTCATAGACGAAATCCGGGGTTATACCATAGTTCATTAAAAAGATAGCAGAGTTGTTGGCATCTAGAGGTCTGCATGGGAAACATAGAACTTTTTAAATAGTATCACTTTTAGATTTACAATATGCTATTTTATCAGGGACCCGCTGAAAGTTTAGCAAGAATCACCTTTATACGAGGATCTTTAGTATGCTATTTGAAAGTTGATGGTAATATTTTGAAAAAAATATAAGAAATTCAAAAAGTAAAATTTATTATGTAAAATAAGAATGTAAAACACAAGAGTTTCGAATCTCATCAAGATGAATCAAATATATTTTTGTGTCAATTCAATTCGAGAACATATGCAAGATGTATAGTAAATTACTCAGATAATTAATTTACACTACTTTTAAAATAGCAAACTTTTTATTCAAATATTCCATGGACCGAAATCTGCCATGTCACACTCCCACCTTCTCCTTTTTTTGTATATGTAGCCCGTAGGCCCAAGCATCAAAAGAATCCCACCTGATCATCTACACTAGTACTCTAGCCTAAAACCCTAAATCTGCAAAAATGGATAAGTCTGGATTTCTTATCTAGATTCAATCTTTGGAATTCTACCTTTTCCAACCTAGGTGCATTATTGAGAATGTACTTGAACCATCTTGTAGTACATCTTTATTACTACCAAATCCCACTCTTGCACTTGGCTAAGCCATCTGGTTCCCACTCTTCCATGATGGTTTTGAAGTCAAGATAATAATATTTTTTGCAAATCTTATCATCTTGCCTACTTTGGCAGAAGATCACATCTATATACTACCTCCCCTTGACCAAGTCCTTGCATGCCTATGATCTACTAACCAAGGCTTATCAAGCACTACTTTACTTGTGCCCATTGGAACCTTGTGCATCTTAAACCCACCTGGTTTATAGGCATCGGGACAATCCTTCAATGGCAGCCTTATTTTTATCAAAGTTTGCCATCACTCCTACACCACTTCAAAACCAACAAGATCAACTCTTGCTTCCATGAGAATCCACATAACTTGGTCTATATATCCATATATCCCTTGTATCAAGATGAGCTCTAAGCTAACTAATCCCAGCATGTTTAGTTGGCATGAAAATAACAAAACCCTAGATTCCCAAAAATCTAGTTTCTTCCCATTTCACCAAAACCTTTCAAAAACCCAAGTCGACCATGATGTAGGAATCAATTTTGCATCATCTAATTTGGATATAATCTTGTTCTAAATAATTTCCATAATTATTTGGGGCCTAAAATTATTTAAATGCTTTCTCTGGCAAAATTATCCGAACCCACATCAACTTGATCCAACCAAGATTGCATAGTACCACACCTCTCCTCTAGTCGTGCAATGTAGCCCTAGCTACTGTAGCAACCCCCCTTCCTTTGTATAATAGGGAGAGAGGTATACCTCACAAAATATCTTCCCACCAACAGCTACCCCCTCCATCACCATTTAGTACTCGACTCAGAGGCCCCACACCCCTCTCTCCACCGTGCCTCTCCCCCAATGCCTAGCAAGCACCTCCTCCCAACCCTCCATCCACATAGTGCACCATGGACCCATCTAGCTCGGGTTAAATGCCTATAGGCCACCCCAAAGCCTTCTTCACCCTCATTCTCCACCTTTGCTCCCCACTCACCTCCTAGAGCATCTCTCCGCCCCCTTTGCTTTGCCCTGCCCGTGAGAAGAAGAGCAAAAAAAGCTTTGGCCTCCTCTCTTCTTGCAAGCACAGCTCCTTCCTCCCTCTGTTTCTCCCTCTACATGCTATCTACCAGTGCTCCCCTCCCTCTACTCTATATAAACGTGCCCTTATTTGTGCCCAGGAACCTCTGCATCGTCGCCTATGAAAGGAACAGCGAACTTGGCTAGGGCACCATCACACGAGGTCATTACCGACGCCAAATCTCCCTGTGCCGCCCCTCCTCGGACACGCCGGCATGCACTGCGTCGCCCTGCGCCATCCCTGACGCCTCCCGCGCCCTCTAGTGCGCTCCACTGGCTCTCCTGCCTCGCCCTAGGGTTTCCCCTCGCCGTTGATCAGAGGTTGAGGACGAGCCAGAGCCGACGATGCCCCTCTAATCGGACGGCCCCAAATCCCCCATACCACTTCGCCGCCCCAGAGTCGCTGATACGCGGGTCTGCCTAGCCGCGTTTGAACATTGGCTCCCGCTAGTGCATGCATGAAACTGGGCCGGCCGGCCTCTGCGCGGCCCAACACTGCCCTGAACTAGCCCGCGCCCCTCCCTCTTCCCTTTTCTTTACTTTAAATCATTTTTACAGATCTGGAATCTAGCAGTTTAGTTTAATTACAAATAAAAATGAAAAATGACTCAAATGGTCCAGATCCAAATTTATCCTAGTGACCACACATTTTGTCAAACATGTAGTGCCCTTGAATAGATCATAGTCTATGTGTATTAAATAAGAAAAACCAATCCCTTAAATTCCCACTTCTTGCTAGTAAATACTTTATGAAAGTTTCACATACCCAATTGTTACAAACCTTGTTATATTGGAAGGTAAAAGTGCTACCTTTCATTTCACCCAGGCCCCATACCCTCTTGCTTCCTAAATTTATAGTGTTAAAAATAATAAAAACAGGACAACATTGCCTTTAAGAAATTCTCTAGGTCAAACCAAAGGTGGATTTGACCTCATTCAAAATCCCAGTGAACATGCATAACTATATCAACCAAATCCCAGAGGATCTTAATTTATTTAGGAATGATTGAATTTTGGGGAATTAAACAATTTTGTGCATTCTATATTCACCAATAAATTCATCACAGTAGTTCTGCTCCTCCAAAAAGGTTGATTCCAAATTCTACAAAAAGGTATTTTCAGTATCTAACATGTGTCCTTGGAATCAGATAAAAATCTTCTTCATATTAAATATGATGAACAAGACAAATCCGAGCCACTACTGTCTTTGGGAATTTCTCAAGGGCATTCTGATAATTTTTTTGAGGTGATCCCAACACCTCTTGAATCAGTCCACTAAATACTACCTAATCAACAAGGAAATAATTTTTGGAGCTCCATAACTTGTCTGGTGAATTATTTCCTAAAACTAGGGTTTTATCCACTATAAAAATCTTTATAAATCAATGGAAATTGATAAAATAGTGAAACCACTTTTGTTGGATTCATTTTATCAATACTTATCTGGTGGTATCATTTTTATACATAGATATCATATAGAGCGAGTCCTTGGTAAAAAAAACCTTCTCTTATGTATTCCTTAGTTTATAAATCCAAAAGGACCCTTTTTAAATGCCTCCAAATCTTCTTGGAATCCAATCAAATCAAACCTCTAACACCCTACTGATGTATAACATGTAATTATACTTTTCTTGCTGTATGGTTTGAGACTTGTATGCATTGTATTGATGGTGGTGTTGTTTGTTTGCATGTATACTCGATAACGGCAATAGTTGCGTTTGTGAGACGATGAGAAGAACGAAGCTTTGGGTTATTCTTATTATTATTGGTATTGGCACTATTGGTATTCTGGTATTATAAGGAAATCAAGGGACATCTTTTTTTGGTATTCTGGTATTACTATTGGTATTATTATTGGTATTCTGGTATTAGAAGAACGAAGCTTTGTATGAATGGAAGGAAGTGGAGTCAAATTACTATATGCTAAACTACGGTTTGGGGAATAGGCTTGTACGGAAGAGAGGACTATGGCCGTCATGCCACATACTCATGCCGGAGATAACAACGCAGAAGGAAAATCCGTCGTTGCTAGGGATGGACAAATGAAAAGTTAGATTTGATTATCCGAACCCCCATCTACCATGTGTAGCGGGCTGTGGTTGTATCCAGACGGATGTATTGATTCTTGTGGGTAAAGTGCACAAACTTTGCAGAGTCTAATCTATTCGAATAGCCGTGTCCACGGTCAAGGACGGTTGGAAAGGTGATTGCTAGGAGTACCCCTGGGATATGTTTGAGAAAATAAGGAGGATGTGACTTGGTCACGAGGAGTGATAAGAACGGAATTGGTTTTGACCAGAGATGGTCAATGATGTTTTTAAAAGGGTTTTATGATAAAACTGTTTTAAAATTTTTTAACAAGGATATCGGGATATCCGGACTTTCTAAAAGGAGGCATATTTTCTAAAATCTCTTTTTCAACAAAGATATAGAGATGTCAATGGTAGGATTTTCAGAAACAACTATAGTCTAGAGATATTTCGCCACATCCCAATATGCATTCCCGTGTTACCCTACCCTGGTGGTTTGCTAGTATATTTAAGGTACTCACCGGCATTGTCCCTGGCTATTTACTTGGCCAAATCGTAGATGTTAAGAACTGATGAAGGTGCTAACTTCTATGCGAGGTGGGCCGTCTTCCCAGTCAGTTGCATGTAGGTTAAGGCAGGACATGGGCTCTGCGCTTGACGACTTCTGCTATTGATTATGTATCACCATAATGGCATTAAAGTAAGTAATTGTATTCGTTTATTATGAATGTTGTAATGATATTTGTCTGTTATGCTCACGGATCACTGATCATGGGAGCGTGAATTGCAGGCATAACCGGCATTCTCGGACCGTAAATCCAGGGTGCCACACCAGTCGCGTGTTCGACTCTCTCGAGAGATATTTTTGCGTAATTTAAATGTCGCGTTCGTGGAGCCTGCATGTCAGGATATCGTGAATTAAATCTCGCATGCATGTAAAAAATCCACACGTTGTGTGCGCGAATTGAATCAGCGAACCCGCCCGTCAGGTGTTGAGTGTGTGAATAAATTCACGTGCATGTAGCCCGCATGTTAGTTTGTTGCTATGCCAATTAAATCAGCGAAAATTAAAATTCAGACATGGAAAAGCCACATTGTCGTCAATAAGTGAACGTGTGGACACTAACCAGAAATCGACAGATAGACATGGACATGACAAATAGACTAACATACTGAGGTGTCAATTTGTATTTTTAAGTAATTGTACATAGCCTCCATAACCATTTAAATTGATAGTAGTCACATAAAATTAGGTCATTGACCAATGTTATCTATATTATGACCAATTAGTGTAAGCAATTTATCACCTTCGAGACAAAACATGTCCTAGATTTTTAGGTTTTGGACTCTCCCAACTGTGTTACGACCAACTGGTTCGAAATGGTCATAGACCTATGACCAAAAACCCCATGGTCGTTAAGAAAAGTTCACTAGTTAACACATTTCTTATAGTGTTAGAAGTTCAAAGATTCGTGAGAAGAGAGAGGTTTGAGAGGCTGGAAAGGAGAGCTAGGGTTTGCTAGAGAGAGGGAGAACCTTTCTCCCCACCGGAGAAGGGAAAGAAAGAGGAATCCCAGGGAGTGTAGAAGCTAAGCTAGAAAGCGGCTCCCCGGCACGAGAGAGATCACTATCTTGTACTTTGATCTACCCCAGATAATCCACCAAGTAGGACATAGGGTTATTAGTCGAAGGACGTCCCGAACCTGGGTAAAAAATGATAGTGTGTGCTTTGTGTGGGCTGTGTGCTCTAATCAGCAGGTTCCTTCGGCGCCGTTGAGGTCGAAGCGCCTTTCTTCCCACTACCGAACAAATAGGGGTGCCGAGCATCCTTGATCTACATGTTGGCGAGACGCGACATCGGCACGCCAGGTAGGGGAGCTCGCATTTTCGTCTTCAGCTAACAACTTCAGCATCGACAAGTCTGTGAGCTTCGTCAGCAACCGCGTCATGACTATCCATGGCACCAGGGAGAGGTGCTAGCGCCAGGACTGGTCCTTCTGATGTCTATGCACTTCTATTCTTGTAGACATTTGTTGGGCCTCCAAGTGCAGAGGTTTGTAGAACAGCAGCAAGTTTCCCTTAAGTGGATTACCCAAGTTTTATCGAACTCAGGGAGGAAGTGGTCAAAGGTATCCCTCTCAATAAACCCTGCAATCAAGATACAAGAAGTCTCTTGTGTCCCAACACACCCAATATACTGGTCAGGTGTATAGGTGCACTTGTTTAGCGAAGAGATAGTGAAATACAAGTGATAGGGATGATTATAAGTGGTAACGGTGCCAGAAAAGAGCTTCTGAAGGAGAAAAAAAGACTAAAGGAAAAAAGATGGAAGCAAGCAAACATGCAATAGATCTAGTTGTAAACGGCGTCTCAATGCTTAGAAACAAGGCATAGGGATCATACTTTCACTAGTGAACACTCACAATAAATATATTCTCTTTATGATACTACCCTGAACTACTCTTTGGTTGGACACTCTATTCCATGGTAGGGCTATAACATCACTCCTCCTTCCCCATCAAGATAACCTCACACTGTCACCTCGAGCACTAGATGTTTCCAACAAACACCACAATTTAATATAGACAACCAACTCACAATATACTCATAATAAGTATTTATGAACTCTAGCCTAAGTGCCACCACGGCGTGCACGCTACCACTTTCACACACGTGGGGAGAGAAGAGAACTATTAAAGCACGTGAGTAGCAAAGTAGATCTACTTGATTACAATGCTCATGATCACAATATGATCATGCATAGAGAGAGATGAACACATAGCTACCGGCAGAGCCCTTAGCCTCGAGGAAGAACTACTCCCTCCTTATCATGGGAATCAGCAACGGTGATGAAGATGGCGATGGAGATGGATGAAGATGGTGGTGGAGATCGAAGGAGATGGCTCTGGGGGAACTTACCCGTCCTGGCAGGGTGCCAAAACAGAGACTTTCTGTCCCCCGAATCTCCCCTTCGGTGGCGGCGGCACTTCGGACCTTTTTGTGGCTTTCTCCCGGATTATTTAGGGTTTCTGAGTCGGGGGCTTCTTATAGGCTAACAGGCGAGGTTGGTGGAGGCCCAGGGGGCCCACACCCCCTGGTGTCACGGCCAGGGTTGGCATGTACCACCCTAGGTTGTGGCCACCCTGGTTCCCTACTTCATATCTTCTTCGATTTTCCGTATCGTTCCGGGGAAAATATGAACTTTGGCTTTTGTCCCTTCGAATTCCAAGAATATTCATTTCTTAGATTTTATGAAACCAAAACAATAGAAAATAGGCAATTGGCACTGCGGCATCGTGTCAATAGGTTAGTTCTAGAAAGTGTATAAAAATACCTCAAAGTGTAGACAAAACATAAGAAAAATGATATAAAACAAGCATAGAGCGTCAAAAATTATAGATACGTTTACGACGTACCAAGCATCCCCAAGCTTAACTCCTGCTCGTCCTCGAGTAGGTAAGTGTAACTTCCCAAAAATACCAAACTTTGATCACCAAACACTAATCATCAAGATTAGGGTTAACAAAAACTTTTCTAAATAAACTCATGAATGCATGTATATGTGTATGCATGGATTTTGAATTTCTTTAAAAACCACCTTGTTTGTGTGATCCATTGCTTGTAAAATGTTTCTTAGGTGAAATGAACATCATCTAAAACATTTCCCACACTTTCCTTAAAGACAAGTAAATCAAAACAAATATATTAAGCGAATGGTCATTTTGGCCAATTTAACTCCCATGCCTACTTTGGCTGTCTCAAACTTTCAGAACCTAACAGAAACTTCTCTGGATCTTTGCACCCCTTGAATCTACTCATAACATAGTATCAAGGCCCACTTTGTGATCATCCATAAACTTTCAAATGCATAGTTTAAATGACAATTCAAAATTGAATCTTCTTCATATGGGAAGATCCCACTTTTTCAAAACCCACTCAAACAAGCTCAACTTTCAAAACCCAAGCATCTGCAGACTCACCAGCACCAATCTAGCAAACCCACCAAAAATCATTTCAAAATTCAAAACTGGATTTCATGCGGCCATTTCATCAAACAGGTTGCAGACACAAATCAAACAAAAGATCAAACACTATAGTGTGCAGTGATTCTTGCCTAACTTGTTCCCTAGTTACCTCACACACAGCTCAGTAGATCATCTAGAAAGATTATCCCAACACTAGAACCCCTATGAGCTTGCCATTGCCATTAATGGTGAACAACCGAGCACCCCAATGTCACCTCATTGTGGACAGCAAGCTAGAGGAAGAACTATCCGTGCCAACCTTGTCTAGGATGCAGCCCACCGTCCATCGCCACTCACTGTCCCAGCCGCAAGCGTTGCCAAGCCCTGGACCACGCGCACAAGCCGCGCCCAGACCAAGCCGAGCGTGCGCCAGAGCGCCATCCTCGACCAGCATCCACAGACTGCGCGCCGCCCTCGCCACGTGCATACACGATCGCCATCAACCCAGGAGACCGCCAGACATCCCGATTTGCAGCCCCGTGCCGCACAGCCACCGCCCGCCGTCGAAGACCCCGCCTCTGCCGCGCAGAGCACCGGCCGTTCCAGACCAAACCACACCGCCCCATGCCTCGCGACCATGTCGTTGAGCATCGCCAGGAGACACAGCACCGTCCCCTACCCTTGCCCATGCCAATAGCCGCCTGTAACGTTGCCCCCGACGATCTCACCGTGCACCCCGACGGTCCCCTCGCTCGACTATAAATAGAGGCCACCCCCACTCGATTTATTCAAACCATCTCACTCCCCTATCCTCACTGATCGTGCCACACAATTCTCAGAGCAAGGCGAGCACCACCTCGCCGGAATTTCACTAGAGCCTGCCGCTTCCGGAGAAGAAAGGAGCCAGTGATTGGAGCCGCCCAGGAGCTGCCGCGACCACCCCTGAGTTCGTCGTCGTCGACTTCGTCGTTCGTCCGCCTCGACCCAAGATGCCGGTGAGCCCCCAGCGACCCTCACTGGCCGCGCTAGGTTTCGTTCTCGCCGGAGTTGTCTCGCGTCGACGATGTCTCCCAGCCGTTAGATTAGAACTAGATCGAACGATCCACGTTGCCCCATATCGCTTCGCCCAGCCCCGTGTCACTGACGAGCGGGGACACCCACTTAAGCAGCCCGTGGGAGCACTGCTCTTAGCAGGCCGACCCGTTAGAATTTCCAGCGCAGCCCAGTTATTCAAATTAAATATTTTTCTATTTCAATTCAAACACACTTCTGTACTCAACTTCAAAAATCAACCCAGATCATTCAGTGCACCAATTTGAATGAAACCAATTTTGTTGGAAAGGTCTGTGAATGCTGAATCCAAGCCCGTTGGATTCAAGTCATTTGGATCTATAGATCACCCCTGGTAAAAATAACAAGGCAGAAGCTTTTCTGCATTCAAACATTTTTCAAATTTAAACCATAATAGCTTTTGAGTTGATTCCAACTCTCAAAAATCACATTTAATCATACCTTTCAGAATATATAAAAATATATAAGTTTACTTGCAGAAATATTGTTCAAGTAATAAAAGAATGCTTCATAAGCATTTCTAGCCACTTTAATTAATTAAAATAAAAGGGTAAAACCTTATTAATTTGTGACACCACTTTAAATCACATTCCCATGGACTACAATATGTGGTGATGACATGTTTCAACATGATCCCATGTTTAGTTTGGAGAATATTAAATCTTAAGTAATTTTTCAATGAGTAGAAATTACTTTTCTAAAAATAAAAAGATTTAAACCAAGCCTTAACCTTGTAATGTTAGAGATGATGCTAGATCATCTATAGGACCCTTGTGTGTGATGATTGCAAGTAGTTAAGTATTGTTTGGTGATTGTGTACCTCGTATTTATTCATAGACGCTAGTACCGACCAAGGATACGAGGAGGAAGGAGGATACTACGAAGAGGAAGCCGAGGAGAACTTCAACCACTGCTCTGCACAAGGCAATCTTATATTGACACTGATGCAAGCTAGTAACTATGCAAGCTTATACTGATATTGATGCAAGCTAACCCTTGCAAGATACCCTACTGATGCCACAAACCCATACTTGTGATATGACTACTATATGCCTTAAGCATATGTGATCATACCAACTTGATAAACCAAATCCTAGTTTTATGTGCAAGCTTCTTACTTTATTTCTTTATCAAAGCTTACTTAGAGTCTACCTAAGAGTTTGGAAGATACTAGACAGTTGTGCTGAAGGTTGCATAAAGAGCATAAAATTTGGCCTAAGCTAGATAACCTTGATGTCATCCTAAGGCATGAGTTTGAACTTAGTTAAAACCCCACTAGTTTACCACCCCTCAACAGTGCTTACCCCCACCTGTAGATGCTAGTGCTAAGCATAAAACTTGACCAACTTTAGATGGGAATACTTGGTGGAAAAATGGTTATGAACACCTTGGATGATGGATCATTCTATTGAAATGTTTTAGACATGTGTTTCCAAACACTTGATGATTTTGGTGATGAAAATGTTGAGGCATGAGCCTTAGCCCTTTATAAAACTGATGGTTGTCTAGATGCGATACCATTCCAATTTTATCGTCCAGCCACAATACCCGAATATTGGGTAGGTCTTGATTGGAAACTTATATTCCTTAGTATTAGTTCCCTCACGGCCAAGGTCTGAGCTGAGGCTACCTTGTGAAGATTGTCCACCTGTGTAGTACCCAAGATGACAGTTGGTCATGGTTGGGAGGCCAAACTCACAGGAGAGGTGCTTATACTAGGGCGTGTAATCGAAAGGTTAGGATTGATTATCCGCATACTGAGTATGTGAATTCAGGATTTGTTCCTGGCGGATGTATCGAATGTTGTGGTGAAAGTGTACAATCTTTGTAGAGTGTCAAACTATTCGAATAGCCGCGTCCGCGGTTATGGACAGTTGGAGTGGCCATACTGTTCCCCCGTCAGACTTTTCAAAATTACTTGTGAAATGAATTGAGACTTTGACTTGACCACAATAGAGTTGTGACCCGAATTACAAGATCCCACTTAGGAGTTATAAAATTGTGACTAGCTTTGGAACTGTGTAGAGATAAACCCGGCTTTTTGCAAAACAACCCTAGAGCCTAGTGTCTTATTATCCAAAAACCCCTTACATGTTAGTATTAGTTTGCGAGTACTTAAAGAGTACTCATGGATTTGTCCCTGGCTATTCCAATGGCCAGACTATGAAGAGGAGTACCTGGAAGATGGACCCCAGGAAGGTTACGACAACTAGGATCATCTCCCATCGTCAGCATTGCCTGTAACCCTGAAGATGGAGCTTAGCCTACGCTACCGTTATTATTGCGTATTCCACTGCTTGAAGTTGTATTAAGAACTGGATCATGAGATCCCTATTTGTGTAAGAACTTATGTATCGTTGTAACGGATGATGTACTATGGTATCCAATTATGTTATGTCTCGCAAAAATGGTAATCCTGGGATTGCGATGTATGGCATAACAGGCATCTAGGATTGAAAAATCCGGGTGTTGACAAGTTGGTATCAGAGTCATCCTGACCATAGGAGACCCTAGTTAGACTGGACGTTGAACCAAAAAACTTAGTTTCAAAACCAAAGAAAAACAAATATTTACAAAAACCTATTCTCATTCTTATCTCTTTGATTCTTTCATAAAAATTCATGTTCCTCAAAAACTCTTGGAAAATACATAAAAGTTTGACACACTTGATCACTCTGCTAATCTACTCATCCTCTATTTTTATAGATGGACGTGAAGTACAGCAAGTTTTATCAGTTGGGGAATGGAGGAGACCTTATCTTTGAGAGGGATGCGGATCACTTCGGAACTTCTGGAGCGTCCACACCCCGAGTTCTTCGGAGCTCAGCTCAATGATCAAGGAGGAGAAGATCTGCAGTGGTTAATTGTTGCAAGTCTCCGAGGAAAGATTAAACCTCCCACTGTGTAAGGAATTCAGTTTAACTTAAGAGAGAACAACTGGCTCGATGGACTTGCCAGAGCAATGCAGGAATCTCTCTTCCGTCTGTGTGGGCAGAGCATCAATCAGATCAAGGGAACCCACTTTGAGTTTTTCCCAAGGCGTTATGCAAATGATGTATGATCGTCAGAAGGAGTTGGACAACTGCCATGACTATTACAACCACAAGTCTGCCATCATCAAGACGAAGGATCAGACCATAGCCATGATAGCAAAGGATCGCAAGTCTCGTCGTCGTCAACTCGACAAGAAGGAGCGCATTATTGCCCGTCTTCGCCACCGCATATCATCTCTGGAAGAGACCATCCACGAGAGGGTCATGCAGTTGGAGGAAAGGGAGAATGCCGGAGAGGATCTTCGTGGAGACCCTTACTCTTATCTCAGTGATGACGATGATTTTCTAGAGGATCAGGCCATGGACTTCTTCACCGATGAGGATGATTTCTCCATCATCGATGATAATGAAGATAATGAAGCCACAGACTCCGAGGAGTAGTAGCACTGAGCACTAGCGTAGTGAGTAGTAGTCGGTCCCACTGTATCGTAGATTTCAGAATGGTTCTTAAAACCATCTGTTTTTCCTTGTGGTGTGTGTTGTACTGTGTGCTATGAATGAATGAATGAAAAAGCAAGTTGCTAGAAAAATCTGAGTCAAACCTTTAAAACTTTTCAAAGACCCCAAACCTTAGAAAATTTCCCTCTTTTCTCATGATTTATCTAAATCTTCAGATGCCACGTGGAGGAAGTGGTTCAGCCCCGGATCCGATGTTGCAGATTCTGGAAATGTTGACCTCTGACCGCGAAGCTGAAAGAGCGAACGCTGTCAACCTAGCCACTACGCAGCAGAATAGCCCAGCTAGCCCACAACAACCAAGGCCATGGAAATCAGGACAACCATGGATCTAAGCTCAAGAATTTTCAGAATACCAACCCACCTGCTTTCACCAAGCCAGAAGAACCCCTAAACGCCGATGATTGGCTGCAAACCATGGAAAATAACTTAGAAGTAGCAGCAGTCGAAGCCAACGAGAAAGTTCTATTTTCCACCCAGTATCTAGCCAGTGATGTCAGGGCATGGTGGAACAGTGTTCGTGCCATGACCGGAGGCCAGATGATGACCTGGGAGGAATTCAAGGTCAAGTTTAGCAGAACCCATGTGCCACCAGGTTTGATCAAGAGAATGAGAGACGAGTTCAGAGAGCTAAATCAAGGGAGGATGACTGTAGTGGAATACCGTGACAAATTTTTGTCATTAGCTAGGTATGCCCCGGACGAGATAGACACCGAAGCCAAGAAGAAAGAAAGATTCATGAATGGTCTGCATGACGAGATGCAGACGGTGTTAGTCAATATCCCCATTGCTGATATTGAATCCCTTGTTGATTCAGCCATCCAGATGGAAGGAAAGATCAACCAAGCCAATGGGAACCGCAAGCGGCGGATGATGCATCAACCAGGAACCCATCAGATCCCAAAGTATCGCCCCAACCCATCTCCAGGATTTGCCCCAAGAACTAACAGACCCCCTATGACCCGTGCAACCAATCCCAACCGTGGAAACCCTAGAACCGGAGGAAATCACAACAACCCCGGCAACTCTAGCAATTTCACCCGTGCCCCACCCAAGTTCAACACCAACAATGCTACCACCAATCCCAACACTGCCCCGAGGACTGGAAGCAATGTTGTGCTGCTTGACCAAGGACAAGTCACAAGTGACCTATTATGACTGTGGAAATAAAGGCCACTATTCCAACGAGTGCCCCAACAAGAAGAATGCTACAACCCCTAATGCCAGTACCCCAGCTCAGCAAAAGCGTCGTGTTCATCCAGGAAGGAGATTTGCCCCAGGAAGTTCACTCAACCGCAATGGCCGTCTTTTTCTCATGCATGCTGAAGAAGCTCAGGAAGTGCCAGATGTCGTGCTGGGTATGTTTTCTGTTAATTCAGTACTTGCAAGAGTGTTGTTTGATTACGTGCATCGCATTCATTTGTCACAAGAATTTGCCTGCACTAGTAAAATTCAGCCAACCAAACTGAAGCATGTTATGATTGTGCAAATCCCCGGATCCACCACCAAGGCTAGGCAAATTTGCAAAGCTGTCCCTATCCGAATCCATGGCATAGATTTTTATGCTAATCTAATAGTACTCAGAACTAAAGGTTTGGAAGTAGTACTAGGAATGGATTAGATGTCCAAACATAAGGGATTGATTGACTGTGCTAAGAAAGCCATCACCATGAGCAGTACCACTGGAATAACAGTCGAGCATATATCTGAAACCTTACCTCACCAATTTAAGTGTAATAAGAGTCTAGCCCAACCTACCATTGACCAAGTCCGGATAGTCTGTGAATACCCCGATGTATTTCCAGATGTTTTGCCCGGTATGCCCCCAGATCGGAATATCGAGTTTATCATTGAACTAATCCCCGGAACAGGACCCATAGCCCAGAGACCCTATAGTATGAACCCATCGGAGTTATAAGAACTGAAGAAGCAACTGGATTCCATGCTAGAAATTGGACTAATTGAACCAAGTGCGTCACCATGGAGATCACCTGTCTTATTTGTGGACAAGAAAGATGGAGGTAACCATTTGTGTACGGATTATCGAAAGTTGAATGATGTCACCATCAAGAACAAGTACCCCTTGCCCAAGATAGAAGATTTGTTTGATCAGTTGACCGGTGCCCAGGTGTTTTGTAAGATTGATCTTAGAACTGGCTATCATTAACTCAAAATTCGTGCAGAGGATATTCCAAAGACTACCTTTACCACCAGATATGGATTGTACGAGTATACAGTCATGTATTTTGGATTAACCAATGCCCTCGCTTATTTCATGAATCTCATGAATAAGATTTTTATGGACTTCCTGTATAAGTTTGTCGTTGTTTTCATTGATGACATTCTGATTTATTCCAAGTCAGAAGAAGAACATGAGCTAAACCTAAGGACCATTCTTGGAACCCTTAGAGAGCATCAGTTGTATGCAAAATTTAGCAAATGTGAATTCTGGTTAGAGGAGGTAGGATTCCTCGGTCACATTGTATCAGCAGGAGGAATTGCCGTTGACCCTGCCAAAGTGAAAGATGTAGAAGATTGGCAAGCCCCAACCACTCAAACCCAAGTTCGTGCTTTTCTCGGATTGGCGGGATATTACCGCAAATTCGTAGAACGATTCTCGAGTATCGCCCGACCCATGACCCAATTGCTGAAGAAGGACAAGAAGTTTGAATGGACATATAAGTGTGAAGCGAGTTTTCAAGAACTCAAGAGGAGATTGATCTCAGCCCCAATCTTGATCATGCCGGATATCACGAAGCCCTTCGATGTGTATTGTGACGCATCCAAGATTGGTCTCGGATGTGTGATAACACAAGAAGGCAAAGTTATATCTTATCTATCTCGACAATTGAAGCAACATGAGCAAAACTACCCAACCCATGACCTCGAACTCGCTGCAGTAGTTCTAGCCCTGAAGACATGGAGACATTACCTGATGGGAAATCGTTGTGAGATTTACTCAGATCACAAGAGCCTAAAGTATATATTCACTCAGAAGGAGTTGAATATGAGGCAGAGAAGATGGATTGAGCTAATCAAGGATTACGACCTGGACATTCACTATCACCATGGTAAAGCCAATGTGGTAGCCGATGCCCTTAGCAGATTGCCGTGCCGCTTGAACTCCATGATTTTAGAGGAGCAACCAAGTCTGCACAAGGAGATGGAAGATTTTCGAATAGAATTAGTAAGTGAAGGATTTTTGGCTAGCATAGAACTTCAGCCCACTTTGATCAGTCATATTAAAGAGGCGCAGAAGGGAAATGTTAGTATCGACGGAATCAAGCGTCGTATCGGTACAGGCAAAGTACCCGGATTCACCGAGGACGAAGAAGGAGTTCTGTGGTACAAAGGACGCCTTTGTGTACCAGTAGATTCGGATTTAAAAGAAGTTATCTTGAAGGAGGCTCATGATACTCTTTATTCTATCCATCCCGGAGGAACGAAGATGTATCAAGATTTGAAAGAGCAATTTTGGTGGCATAACATGAAGAGAGAAATCGGAAGCTATATCGCTAAATGTGATATATGCCAGCGAGTCAAGGCAGGACATCAAAGACCCGCTAGATTGTTGCAACCTTTGCAAATTCTGGAATGGAAATGGGATTCTGTAGGAATGGACTTTATCACTTGACTACCTACTTCTAGTAGGGGAAATGACTCTATCTGGGTCATAGTGGACAGATTGTTCAAAGTCGCCCATTTCTTGCCCGTAAAAACCACCTATCAGAGTTCGAAGCTAGCGGAGTTGTACATCGCTAGAATAGTTAGTTTGCACGGAGTCCCCAAGAACATAGTATCGGATCGAGGAACTCAGTTTACCTCGAGATTCTGGAAGAAAGTCCAAGAAGGTTTAGGAACCCGCCTAGATTACAAGATCACAGTATCACCCTCGTAATCGATGGACCAACGGAGCGAGTAAACCAAATACTAGAAGATATTCTTAGAGAGTGTGTGCTAGAATATCGATCCAAGTGGGAAGACTGTCTGCCGTTTGCAGAATTTTCTTACAACAATAGTTACCAAGCCAATTTGCAAATGGCCCCATTTGAATTCATGTACGGAAGAAAGTGTCGCACCCCTTTGAACTGGTCGGAAGTAGGAGAGAGTCAGATCTTCGGACCCGACATCCTACGAGAAGCAGAAGAGAAGGTTCACAAGATTTGTGATCACCTCAAGACCGCCCAATCCCGACAGAAGAGTTATGCCGACAAGAGACGTCGAGACCTCGCCTTCAACATCGGAGATTTTGTTTATCTGAAAGTGTCGCCATTGAAGGGAATGCAGCGTTTCCAACTCAAAGGAAAGTTAGCCCCCAGATATATCGGACCTTTCAAAATTTTGAACCATCGAGGATAAGTATCTTATCAACTGGAACTACCTGAAGAGATGTCAGCTATGCACAATGTGTTCCATATCTCATTACTTCGCAAATGTCTCGAAGTCCCCGAGAAGACCGAAGTGTTCAAGAATATCGATCATCGGACCATAGAGATCAACGATGACCTGACCTATCCCGAAGTGCCCATCCGCATTTTGGAAGAAGCTTTTCGAACTACCCGAACCCGAAGCATCAAGTTTCTCAAGATTCAGTGGAGCAACCACACAGAAGAGGAAGCTACCTGGGAACGCGAAAATCACATCAGGACGGAGTTTCCCAATCTCTTGAAATCCTAGGTAATCTTTTCGTCCTTTTTCAAATCTCGGGACGAGATTTTGTTTAAGGGGGGAAGGTTTGTAAATCCCAAAAATACCAAACTTAGATCATCAAACACTAATCATCAAGATTAGGGTTAACAAAAACTTTTCTAAATAAACTCATGAATGCATGTATATGTGTATGCATGGATTTTGAATTTCTTTAAAAACCATCTTGTTTGTGTGATCCATTGCTTGTAAAATGTTTCTTAGGTGAAATTAACATCATCTAAAACATTTCCCACACTTTCCTTAAAGACAAGTAAATCAAAACAAATATATTAAGTGAATGGTCATTTTGGCCAATTTAACTCCCATGCCTACTTTGGCTGTCTCAAACTTTCCGAACCTAACAGAAACTTTTCTGGATCTTTGCACCCCTTGAATGTACTCATAACAGAGTATCAAGGACCACTTTGTGATCATCCAGAAACTTTCAAATGCATAGTTTAAATGACAATTCAAAATTGAATCTTCTTCATACGGGAAGATCCCATTTTTTCAAAACCCACTCAAACAAGCTCAACTTTCAAAACCCAAGCATCTGCAGACTCACCAGCACCAATCTAGCAAACCCACCAAAAATCATTTCAAAATTCAAAACTTGATTTCATGCGCCATTTCATCAAACAAAGTTGCGTACACAAATCTAACAAAACATCAAACACTATAGTGTGCAGTGATTCTTGACTAACTTGTTCCCTAGTTAGCTCACACACACTCAAGAGATCATCTAGAAAGATTAGCCCAATACTAGCACCCCGTGAGCTTGCCATTGCCATTAATGGTGAACAAATGAGCACCCCAATGTCACCCCATTGTGGACAGCAAGCTAGAGGAAGAACTAGCCGTGCCAACCTTGTGTAGGAGGCAGCCCACCGCCCACCGCCACTCATCGTCCCAGCCATTGCCAAGCCTCGACCACGCGCACAAGTCGCGCCCAGACCATGCCGAGCGTGAGCCAGAGCGCCACCCTCGACCAGCATCCACAGACCGCGCGCCGCCCTTGCCGCGTGCATACACGATCGCCATCAACCCAGGAGACCGCTAGACATCCCCATTTGCAGCCCCGTGCCGCACAGCCACCGCCCGCCGAAGACGCCGCTGCCAGCAGAGCACCGCCATTCTGCACCAAACCACACCACCCCATGCCTCGCGACCATGTCGTTGAGCATCGCTAGGAGACAAGACCGCCCCTACCCTTGCCCATGCCAATAGCCGCCAGAACGCCCCCGACGAGCTCACCGTGCGCCCCGACGGTCCCCTCGCTCGACTATAAATAGAGGCCACCCCCGCTCGATTTCTTCATACCATCTCACTCCCCTCTCCTCACTGATCGTGCCACACCATTCTCACAGCAAGGCGAGCACCACCTCGCCAGAATTTCACTCGAGCCTGCCGCTGCTGGAGAAGAAAGGAGCCAGCGATTGGAGCCGCCCCAGGAGCTGCCGCGACCACCCCTGAGTTCGTCGTCATCGACTTCGTCGTTCGCCCGCCTCGTCGACCCTCGCCAGTACCTCAGTGAGCCCCCAGCGACCCTCACTGTCCGCGCTAGGTTTCGTTCTCGCCGGAGTTGTCTCGCGTCGACGATGACTCCCAGCCGTTAGATTAGAACTAGATCGAACGATCCACGGTGCCCCATACCGCTTCGCCCAGCCATGTGTCACTGACGAGTGGGGACACCCACTTTAGCAGCCTGGAGCATCAAGCTTAGCGCATCGCCCGTTAGAATTTCCCGCGCAGCCCAGTTATTCAAATAAATCTTTTTCTATTTCAATTCAAACACACTTCTGTACTCAACTTCAAAAATCAACCCAGATCGATTCAGTGCACCAATTTGAATGAAACCAATTTTGTTGGAAAGGTCTGTGAATGCTGAATCCAAGCCCGTTGGATTCAAGTCATTTGGATCATAGATCACCCCTGGTAAAAATAACAAGGCAAAATCTTTTCTGCATTCAAACATTTGTCAAATTTAAACCATAATAGCTTTTGAGTTGATTCCAACTCTCAAAAATCACATTTAACCATACCTTTCAGATTATATGAAAATATATAAGTTTACTTGCAGAAATATTGTTCAAGTAATAAAAGAATGCTTCATAAGCATTTCTAGCCACTTTAATTAATTAAAATAAAATGGTAAAACCTTATTAAATTTTGAAACCACTTTAAATCACATTCCCATGGACTACAATATATGGTGATGACATGTGTCAACATGATCCCATGTTTAGTTTGGAGAATATTAAATCTTAAGTAATTTTTCAATGAGTAGAAATTACTTTTCTAAAAATAAAAAGATTTAAAACAAGCCTTAACCTTGTAATGTTAGAGATGATGCTAGATCATTTATATGACCCTTGTGTGTGATGATTGCAAGTTGTTAAGTATTGTTTGGTGATTGTGTACCTCGTATTTATTCATAGACGCTAGTACCGACCAAGGATACGAGGAGGAAGGAGGATACTACGAATAGGAAGCCGAGGAGAACTTCAACCACTGCTCTGCACAAGGCAAGCTTATATTGACACTGATGCAAGCTAGTAACTATGCAAGCTTATACTGAAATTGATGCAAGCTAACCCTTGCAAGATACCCTACTGATGCCACAAACCCATACTTGTGATATGACTACTATATGCCTTAAGCATATGTGATCGTACCCACTTGATAAACCAAATCCTAGTTTTATGTGCAAGCTTCTTACTTTATTTCTTTATCAAAGCTTACTTAGAGTCTACCTAAGAGTTTGGTAGATACTAGACAACAGTCAAGGTTGCATAAAGAGCATAAAATTTGGCCTAAGCTAGATAACCTTGATGTCATCCTAAGGCATGAGTTTGAACTTAGTTAAAACCCCACTAGTTTACCACCCCTCATCAGTGCTTACCCCCACCTGTAGATGCTAGTGCTAAGCATAAAACTTGATCAACTTTAGATGGGAATACTTGGTGGAAAAATGGTTATGAACACCTTGGATGATGGATCATTCTATTGAAATGTTTTGGACATGTGTTTCCAAACACTTGATGATTTTGGTGATGAAAATGTTGAGGCATGAGCCTTAGCCCTTTATAAAACTGATGGTTGTCTAGATGCGATACCATTCCAATTTTATCGTACAAACACAATACCCGAATATTGGGTAGGGCTTGATTGGAAACTTATATTCCTTAGTATTAGTTCCCTCACGGCCAAGGTCTGAGTTGAGGCTACCTTGTGAAGATTGTCCACCTGTGCAGTACCCAAGATGATAGTTGGTCATGGTTGGGAGGCCAAACTCACAGGAGAGGTGCTTATACTAGGGCGTGTAATCGAAAGGTTAGGATTGATTATCCGCATACTGAGTATGTGAATTCAGGATTTGTTCCTGACGGATGTATCGAATGTTGTGGTGAAAGTGTACAATCTTTGTAGAGTGTCAAACTATTCGAATAGCCGCTGTCATGTTATGGAAAGTGAGTGGCCATACATCGTTCCGCCGACTTTTCAAAATGACTTGTGAAATGAATTGAGACTTTGACTTGACCACAATAGAGTTGTGACCCGAATTACAAGATCCCACTTAGGAGTTATAAAATTGTGACTAGCTTTGGAACTGTGAAGAGATAAACCCGGCTTTTTGCAAAACAACCCAAGATCCTAGTGTCTTATTATCCAAAAACCCCTTACATGTTAGTATTAGTTTGCGAGTACTTAAAGAGTACTCATGGCTTTGTCCCTGGCTATTCCCATGGCCAGACTATGAAGAGGAGTACCTGGAAGATGGACCCCAGGAAGGTTACGACAACTAGGATCATCTCCCATCGTCAGCATTGCCTGTGACCCTGAAGATGGAGCTTAGCCTACGCTACCGTTATTATTGCGTATTCCGCTGCTTGAAGTTGTATTAAGAACTGGATCATGAGATCCCTATTTGTGTAAGAACTTATGTATCGTTGTAACGGATGATGTACTATGGTATCCAATTATGTTATGTCTCGCAAAAATGGTAATCCTGGGATTGCGATGTATGGCATAACAGGCATCTAGGATTGAAAAATCCGGTTGTTGACAAGTTGGTATCAGAGTCATCCTGACCATAGGAGACCCTAGTTAGACTGGACGTTGAACCAAAAAACTTAGTTTCAAAACCAAAGAAAAACAAATATTTACAAAAACCTATTCTCATTCTTATCTCTTTGATTCTTTCATAAAAATTCATGTTCCTCAAAAACTCTTGGAAAATACATAAAAGTTTGACACACTTGATCACTCTGCTAATCTACTCATCCTCTATTTTTATAGATGGACGTGAAGTACAGCAAGTTTTATCAGTTGGGGAATGGAGGAGACCTTATCTTTGAGAGGGATCTGGATCAGCTTTCGGAACTTCCGGAGCGTCCACACCCCGAGTTCTTCGGAGCTCAGCTCAATGATCAAGGAGGAGAAGACCTGCAGTGGTTAATTGTTGCAAGTCTCCGAGGAAAGATTAAACCTCCCACTGTGTAAGGAATTCAGTTTAACTTAAGAGAGAACAACTGGCTCGATGGACTTGCCAGAGCAATGCAGGAATCTCTCTTCCGTCTGTGTGGGCAGAGCATGAATCAGATCAAGGGAACCCACTTTGTGTTTTTCCCAAGGCGTTATGCAAATGATGTATGATCGTCAGAAGGAGTTGGACAACTGCCATGACTATTGCAACCACAAGTCTGCCATCATCAAGACGAAGGATTAGACCATAGCCATGATAGCAAAGGATCGCAAGTCTCGTCGTCGTCAACTCGACAAGAAGGAGCGCATTATTGCCCGTCTTCGCCACCGCATATCATCTCTGGAAGAGACCATCCACGAGAGGGTCATGCAGTTGGAGGAAAGGGAGAATGCCGGAGAGGATCTTCGTGGAGACCCTTACTCTTATCTCAGTGATGACGATGATTTTCTGGAGGATCAGGCCATGGACTTCTTCACCGATGAGGATGATTTCGCCATCATCGATGATAATGAAGATGATGAAGCCACAGACTCCGAGGAGTAGTAGCACTGAGCACTAGCGTAGTGAGTAGTAGTCGGTCCCACTGTATCGTAGATTTCAGAATGGTTCTTAAAACCATCTGTTTTTCCTTGTGGTGTGTGTTGTACTGTGTGCTATGAATGAATGAATGAAAAAGCAAGTTGCTAGAAAAATCTGAGTCAAACCTTTAAAACTTTTCAAAGACCCCAAACCTTAGAAAATTTCACTCTTTTCTCATGATTTATCTAAATCTTCAGATGCCACGTGGAGGAAGTGGTTCAGCCCCGGATCCGATGTTGCAGATTCTGGAAATGTTGACCTCTGACCGCGAAGCTGAAAGAGCGGAACATCAAGCCAACCTAGCCACTCTGCAACAGATAGCCCAGCTAGCCCACAACAACCAAGGCCATGGAAATCAGGACAACCATGGATCTAAGCTCAAGAATTTTCAGAATACCAACCCACCTGCTTTCACCAAGCCAGAAGAACCCCTAAACGCCGATGATTGGCTGCAAACCATGGAAAATAACTTAGAAGTAGCAGGATTCGAAGCCAACGAGAAAGTTTTATTTGCCACCCAGTATCTAGCCAGTGATGTCAGGGCATGGTGGAACAGTGTTCGTGCCATGACCGGAGGCCAGATGATGACCTGGGAGGAATTCAAGGTCAAGTTTAGCAGAACCCATGTGCCACCAGGTTTGATCAAGAGAATGAGAGACGAGTTCAGAGAGCTAAAGCAAGGGAGGATGACTGTAGTGGAATACCGTGACAAATTTTTGTCATTAGCTAGGTATGCCCCGGACGAGATAGACACCGAAGCCAAGAAGAAAGAAAGATTCCTGAATGGTCTGCATGACGAGATGCAGACGGTGTTAGTCAATATCCCCATTGCTGATATTGAAGCCCTTGTTGATTCAGCCATCCAGATGGAAGGAAAGATCAACCAAGCCAATGAGAACCGCAAGCGTCGGATGATGCATCAACCAGGAACCCATCAGATCCCAAAGTATTGCCCCAACCCATCTCCAGGATTTGCCCCAAGAACTAACAGACCCCCTATGACCCGTCCAACCAATCCCAACCGTGGAAACCCTAGAACCGGAGGAAATCACAACAACCCCGGCAACTCTAGCAATTTCACCCGTGCCCCACCCAAGTTCAACACCAACAATGCTACCACCAATCCCAACACTGCCCCGAGGACTGGAAGCAATGTTGTGCCTGTCGCAGCCAAGGACAAGTCACAAGTGACCTGTTATGACTGTGGAAATAAAGGCCACTATTCCAACGAGTGCCCCAACAAGAAGAATGCTACAACCCCTAATGCCAGTACCCCAGCTCAGCAAAAGCGTCGTGTTCATCCAGGAAGGAGATTTGCCCCAGGAAGTTCACTCAACCGCAATGGCCGTCTTTTTCTCATGCATGCTGAAGAAGCTCAGGAAGCGCCAGATGTCGTGCTGGGTATGTTTTCTGTTAATTCAGTACTTGCAAGAGTGTTGTTTGATTCTGGTGCATCGCATTCATTTGTCACCGAAGAATTTGCCTGCACTAGTAAAATTCAGCCAACCAAACTGAAGCATGTTATGATTGTGCAAATCCCCGGATCCACCACCAAGGCTAGGCAAATTTGCAAAGCTGTCCCTATCCGAATCCATGGCATAGATTTTTATGCTAATCTAATAGTACTCAGAACTAAAGGTTTGGAAGTAGTACTAGGAATGGATTAGATGTCCAAACATAAGGGATTGATTGACTGTGCTAAGAAAGCCATCACCATGAGCAGTACCACTGGAATAACAGTCGAGCATATACCTAAAACCTTACCTCGCCAATTTAATTGTAACAAGAGTCAATCCCAACCTACCATTGACCAAGTCCGGATAGTCTGTGAATACCCCGATGTATTTCCAGATGTTTTGCCCGGAATGCCCCCAGATCGGAATATCGAGTTTATCATTGAACTAATCCCCGGAACAGGACCCATAGCCCAGAGACCCTATAGTATGAACCCATCGGAGTTATAAGAACTGAAGAAGCAACTGGATTCCATGCTAGAAAATGGACTAATTGAACAAAGTGTGTCACCATGGAGATCACCTGTCTTATTTGTGGACAAGAAAGATGGAGGTAACCATTTGTGTACGGATTATCGAAAGTTGAATGATGTCACCATCAAGAACAAGTACCCCTTGCCCAAGATAGAAGATTTGTTTGATCAGTTGACCGGTGCCCAGGTGTTTTGTAAGATTGATCTTAGAACTGGCTATCATTAACTCAAAATTCGTGCAGAGGATATTCCAAAGACTGCCTTTACCACCAGATATGGATTGTACGAGTATACAGTCATGTATTTTGGATTAACCAATGCCCTCGCTTATTTCATGAATCTCATGAATAAGATTTTTATGGACTTCCTGTATAAGTTTGTCGTTGTTTTCATTGATGACATTCTGATTTATTCCAAGTCAGAAGAAGAACATGAGCTAAACCTAAGGACCATTCTTGGAACCCTTAGAGAGCATCAGTTGTATGCAAAATTTAGCAAATGTGAATTCTGGTTAGAGGAGGTAGGATTCCTCGGTCACATTGTATCGCTAGGAGGAATTGCCGTTGACCCCAAAGTGAAAGATGTAGAAGATTGGCAAGCCCCAACCACTCAAACCCAAGTTCGTGCTTTTCTCGGATTGGCGGGATATTACCGCAAATTCGTAGAACGATTCTCGAGTATCGCCCGAACCATGACCCAATTGCTGAAGAAGGACAAGAAGTTTGAATGGACATATAAGTGTGAAGCGAGTTTTCAAGAACTCAAGAGGAGATTGATCTCAGCCCCAATCTTGATCATGCCGGATATCACGAAGCCCTTCGATGTGTATTGTGACGCATCCAAGATTGGTCTCGGATGTGTGATAACACAAGAAGGCAAAGTTATATCTTATCTATCTCGACAATTGAAGCAACATGAGCAAAACTACCCAACCCATGACCTCGAACTCGCTGCAGTAGTTCTAGCCCTGAAGACATGGAGACATTACCTGATGGGAAATCGTTGTGAGATTTACTCGGATCACAAGAGCCTAAAGTATATATTCACTCAGAAGGAGTTGAATATGAGGCAGAGAAGATGGATTGAGCTAATCAAGGATTACTACCTGGACATTCACTATCACCATGGTAAAGCCAATGTGGTAGCCGATGCCCTTAGCAGATTGCCGTGCCGCTTGAACTCCATGATTTTAGAGGAGCAACCAAGTCTGCACAAGGAGATGGAAGATTTTCGAATAGAATTAGTAAGTGAAGGATTTTTGGCTAGCATAGAACTTCAGCCCACTTTGATCAGTCATATTAAAGAGGCGCAGAAGGGAAATGCTAGTATCGACGGAATCAAGCGTCAGATTTGACAGCAAAGTACGGATTCACCGAGGACGAAGAAGGAGTTCTGTGGTACAAAGGACGCCTTTGTGTACCAGTAGATTCGGATTTAAAAGAAGTTATCTTGAAGGAGGCTCATGATACTCTTTATTCTATCCATCCCGGAGGAACGAAGATGTATCAAGATTTGAAAGAGCAATTTTGGTGGCATAACATGAAGAGAGAAATCGGAAGCTATATCGCTAAATGTGATATATGCCAGCGAGTCAAGGCAGGACATCAAAGACCCGCTAGATTGTTGCAACCTTTGCAAATTCTGGAATGGAAATGGGATTCTGTAGGAATGGACTTTATCACTTGACTACCTACTTCTAGTAGGGGAAATGACTCTATCTGGGTCATAGTGGACAGATTGTCCAAAGTCGCCCATTTCTTGCTCGTAAAAACCACCTATCAGAGTTCGAAGCTAGCGGAGTTGTACATCGCTAGAATAGTTAGTTTGCACGGAGTCCCCAAGAACATAGTATCGGATCGAGGAACTCAGTTTACCTCGAGATTCTGGAAGAAAGTCCAAGAAGGTTTAGGAACCCGCCTAGATTACAGTACCGCGTATCACCCTTAGACCGATGGACCAACGGAGCGAGTAAACCAAATACTAGAAGATATTCTTAGAGAGTGTGTGCTAGAATATCGATCCAAGTGGGAAGACTGTCTGCCGTTTGCAGAATTTTCTTACAACAATAGTTACCAAGCCAGTTTGCAAATGGCCCCATTTGAATTCATGTACGGAAGAAAGTGTCGCACCCCTTTGAACTGGTCGGAAGTAGGAGAGAGTCAGATCTTCGGACCCGACATCCTATGAGAAGCAGAAGAGAAGGTTCACAAGATTTGTGATCACCTCAAGACCGCCCAATCCCGACAGAAGAGTTATGCCGACAAGAGACGTCGAGACCTCGCCTTCAACATCGGAGATTTTGTTTATCTGAAAGTGTCGCCATTGAAGGGAATGCAGCGTTTCCAACTCAAAGGAAAGTTAGCCCCCAGATATATCGGACCTTTCAAAATTTTGAACCATCGAGGATAAGTATCTTATCAACTGGAACTACCTGAAGAGATGTCAGCTATGCACAATGTGTTCCATATCTCATTACTTCGCAAATGTCTCGAAGTCCCCGAGAAGACCGAAGTGTTCAAGAATATCGATCATCGGACCATAGAGATCAACGATGACCTGACCTATCCCGAAGTGCCCATCCGCATTTTGGAAGAAGCTTTTCGAACTACCCGAACCCGAAGCATCAAGTTTCTCAAGATTCAGTGGAGCAACCACCCAGAAGAGGAAGCTACCTGGGAACGCGAAGATCACATCAGGACGGAGTTTCCCAATCTCTTGAAATCCTAGGTAATCTTTTCGTCCTTTTTCAAATCTCGGGACGAGATTTTGTTTAAGGGGGGAAGGTTTGTAACATCCCAAAAATACCAAACTTAGATCATCAAACACTAATCATCAAGATTAGGGTTAACAAAAACTTTTCTAAATAAACTCATGAATGCATGTATATGTGTATGCATCGATTTTGAATTTCTTTAAAAACCATCTTGTTTGTGTGATCCATTTCTTGTAAAATGTTTCTTAGGTGAAATTAACATCATCTAAAACATTTCCCACACTTTCCTTAAAGACAAGTAAATCAAAACAAATATATTAAGTGAATGGTCATTTTGGCCAATTTAACTCCCATGCCTACTTTGGCTGTCTCAAACTTTCCGAACCTAACAGAAACTTTTCTGGATCTTTGCACCCCTTGAATGTACTCATAACAGAGTATCAAGGACCACTTTGTGATCATCCAGAAACTTTCAAATGCATAGTTTAAATGAAAATTCAAAATTGAATCTTCTTCATACGGGAAGATCCCACTTTTTCAAAACCCACTCAAACAAGCTCAACTTTCAAAACCCAAGCATCTGCAGACTCACCAGCACCAATCTAGCAAACCCACCAAAAATCATTTCAAAATTCAAAACTTGATTTCATGCGGCCATTTCATCAAACAGGTTGCAGACACAAATCTAACAAAACATCAAACACTATAGTGTGCAGTGATTCTTGACTAACTTGTTCCCTAGTTAGCTCACACACAGCTCAGTAGATCATCTAGAAAGATTATCCCAATACTAGCACCCCTGTGAGCTTGCCATTGCCATTAATGGTGAACAGCCGAGCACCCCAATGTCACCCCATTGTGGACAGCAAGCTAGAGGAAGAACTAGCCGTGCCAACCTTGTGTAGGAGGCAGCCCACCGTCCACCACCACTCACTGTCCCAGCCGCAAGCGTTGCCAAGCCCTGGACCACGCGCACAAGCCGCGCCAGACCATGCCGAAGCGCCAGAGCGCCACCGACCAGCATCCACATCCGCGCCGCCCTTGCCGCGTGCATACACGATCGCCATCAACCTGTGAGACCGCCAGACATCCCCATTTGCAGCCTGCCGCATACCACCACCGCCGTCAAGACGCCGCCCTGCCAGCAGAGCACCGCCATTCTGCACCAAACCACACCCCCATGCCTCGCGACCATGTCGTTGAGCATCGCTAGGAGACACAAGACCGCCCCTACCCTTGCCCATGCCAATAGTCGCTCAGAACGTCGCTTCGACGAGCTCACTGCGCGTCTCGACGGTCGGTCCCTCGCCGACTATAAATAGAGGCCACCCCCTCGATTTCTTCATACCATCTCACTCCCTCTCCTCACCGATCGTGCCATACCATTCTCAAAGAAGGCGAGCACCACCGCCAGAATTTCACTCGAGCCCGCTGCACCGAGAAGAAAGGAGCCAGCGATTGAGCCGCCAGAGCCGCGACCACCCCCGAGTTCGTCGTCATCGACTTCGCTGCTCACTCGCCGACCTCGCCAAGACTCGGTGAGCCCCCAGCGACCCTCACTGTCCGCGCTAGGTTTCGTTCTCGCCGGAGTTGTCTCGCGTCGACGATGACTCCCAGCCGTTAGATTAGAACTAGATCGAATGATCCACGGTGCCCCATACCGCTTCGCCCAGCCATGTGTCACTGACGAGTGGGGACACCCACTTTAGCAGCCCGCGGGAGCACTGCGCTTAGCAGACCGGCCCGTTAGAATTTCCCGCGCAGCCCAGTTATTCAAATAAATCTTTTTCTATTTCAATTCAAACACACTTCTGTACTCAACTTCAAAAATCAACGCAGATCGATTCAGTGCACCAATTTGAATGAAACCAATTTTGTTGGAAAGGTCTGTGAATGCTGAATCCAAGCCCGTTGGATTCAAGTCATTTGGATCATAGATCACCCCTGGTAAAAATAACAAGGCAAAATCTTTTCTGCATTCAAACATTTGTCAAATTTAAACCATAATAGCTTTTGAGTTGATTCCAACTCTCAAAAATCACATTTAACCATACCTTTCAGATTATATAAAAATATATAAGTTTACTTGCAGAAATATTGTTCAAGTAATAAAAGAATGCTTCATAAGCATTTCTAGCCACTTTAATTAATTAAAATAAAATGGTAAAACCTTATTAAATTGTGAAACCACTTTAAATCACATTCCCATGGACTACAATATGTGGTGATGACATGTGTCAACATGATCCCATGTTTAGTTTGGAGAATATTAAATCTTAAGTAATTTTTCAATGAGTAGAAATTACTTTTCTAAAAATAAAAAGATTTAAAACAAGCCTTAACCTTGTAATGTTAGAGATGATGCTAGATCATCTATATGACCCTTGTGTGTGATGATTGCAAGTTGTTAAGTATTGTTTGGTGATTGTGTACCTCGTATTTATTCATAGACGCTAGTACCGACCAAGGATACGAGGAGGAAGGAGGATACTACGAATAGGAAGCCGAGGAGAACTTCAACCACTGCTCTGCACAAGGCAAGCTTATATTGACACTGATGCAAGCTAGTAACTATGCAAGCTTATACTAATATTGATGCAAGCTAACCCTTGCAAGATACCCTACTGATGCCACAAACCCATACGTGTGATATGACTACTATATGCCTTAAGCATATGTGATCGTACCCACTTGATAAACCAAATCCTAGTTTTATGTGCAAGCTTCTTACTTTATTTCTTTATCAAAGCTTACTTAGAGTCTACCTAAGAGTTTGGTAGATACTAGACAGATGTGCTGAAGGTTGCATAAAGAGCATAAAATTTGGCCTAAGCTAGATAACCTTGATGTCATCCTAAGGCATGAGTTTGAACTTAGTGAAAACCCCACTAGTTTACCACCCCTCAACAGTGCTTACCCCCACCTGTAGATGCTAGTGCTAAGCATAAAACTTGACCAACTTTAGATGGGAATACTTGGTGGAAAAATGGTTATGAACACCTTGGAATGATGGATCATTCTATTGAAATGTTTTGGACATGTGTTTCCAAACACTTGATGATTTTGGTGATAAAAATGTTGAGGCATGAGCCTTAGCCCTTTATAAAACTGATGGTTGTCTGGATGCGATACCATTCCAATTTTATCGTACAACCACAATACTCGAATATTGGGTAGGGCTTGACTGGAAACTTATATTCCTTAGTATTAGTTCCCTCACGGCCAAGGTCTGAGTTGAGGCTACCTTGTGAAGATTGTCCACCTGTGCAGTACCCAAGATGATAGTTGGTCATGGTTGGGAGGCCAAACTCACAGGAGAGGTGCTTATACTAGGGCGTGTAATCGAAAGGTTAGGATTGATTATCCGCATACTGAGTATGTGAATTCAGGATTGTTCCTGACGGATGTATCGAATGTTGTGGTGAAAGTGGACAATCTCTGCAGAGTGTCAAACTATTCGAATAGCCGCGTCCGCGGTTATGGACAGTTGGAGTGGCCATACTATTCCCCCGTCAGACTTTTCAAAATGACTTGTGAAATGAATTGAGACTTTGACTTGACCACAACAGAGTTGTGACCTTAATTACAAGATCCCACTTAGGAGTTATAAAATTGTGACTAGCTTTGGAACTGAGTAGAGATAAACCCGGCTTTTTGCAAAACAACCCTAGAGCCTAGTGTCCTATTATCCAAAAACCCCTTACCTGTTAGTATTAGTTTGCGAGTACTTAAAGAGTACTCATGGCTTTGTCCCTGGCTATTCCCATGGCCAGACTATGAAGAGGAGTACCTGGAAGATGGACCCCAGGAATGTTACGACAACTAGGATCATATCCCATCGTCAGCATTGCCTGTGACCCTAAAGATGGAGCTTCGCCTACGCTACCGTTATTATTACGTATTCCGCTGCTTGAAGTTGTATTAAGAACTGGATCATGAGATCCCTATTTGTGTAAGAACTTATGTATCGTTGTAACGGATGATGTACTATGGTATCCAATTCTGTTATGTCTCGCAAAAATGGTAATCCTGTGATTGCGATGTATGGCATAACAGGCATCTAGGATTGAAAAATACGGGTGTTGACAGTAAGTAATAAAAACAATAATTTTTGAGGTGACATGCACCATCACAATCATGATCAAACCATTTGCAAGCATTGAAAGCTGGGATCAGAGTACTCTAAACATGAGAATGAAAGATGAAGTTCTAACAATAAGACATAGTAACTATGTTGCAACATGAAAGGATACAAACAAAGGATCATGAATAACAATTCACTGAAAGATGTTTGTTTGTTTGTTTCACATATAGAAAACATAGCATAGTGGAATTCAGCTTCTCCCTCATGGAGTAGCAAAAAATAAATGTATAGGACACCATCAAAGTTCATAAGGGTGACTAGATACAAATAGTTCAAGAGCAAGAAATATCAATATTATGAATCAATCAATATGTTTTGGGACAATATACATAAACTAAGAATGGCAAACTATGCTCTCCTAATTGATGCATAAAGATAGAAGGTGGAGACTCAATATAATAGTGGAAGAAAGGACCTTCAAAGGGAAGCAGGGATTTCAAGTTTCATAAAGTGCTTCCAAAAATTATGATACTTGTTAGCTTTCAGATCTCATTGCCCCTGTCATAAGAATCTTGAAGTGATTAAGGTTAAATTGAACAAAATGTGGAGTATATGCTTGACAAAGTATAAGTTGGCAATCTCATGTCCATTGAGTACGAGGGCCGCTCCTCATGCTACTCAACTTTAGTTGCCGGTAAGTTCTTCGCATAGTAAGTACATGTGTATCATAGAGAACCTCCAACAGGGTACCCCTTACACATGATACAGGAACTATCCCATAATCAAAATGACAAGGCAAACAGACAATGAGCATCTCAGCAATCTTCTTATTTACCATGGGAAAATGGTGCTTTTTTATCTTTCTTCTTTTCTCATTTTTTATTTTTCCAATGTATTTTTTCTATCTCTCATTTTTTATAAGAAGAATGCTTCATAGATTTCTCACTATGGTGATGATGCAAGTTGGATGCATGAGTAGAGCTTACTCAATACAAGTGGAGGCTAGCAAAAGACTAGGAGAGATCAACTAAGAGAGCAATAATGTCCATAATCATGCAGCATAAAGTGGTACTACAAGTCAAGGACTAAATGATCATAGAGGCTATGGTGACTTGTTCATACTCATAACATGGTGTGAGCATATGCCAAGTCAACCAAAACAAAGCATCAAAGGAGAATACCACAATACTATGCTTTTGTATGCTAAAACAACGCATGATTCATTCAAGGCACATTAAGAAATCCTGATTGTTTGGAACAAGTCATACTACATCAATAATCACTAAACATAAGGTCAAAACAACACCTAGCATGACATGCTAAAGTCTAAGTCACAGTCAAAGCAACCTCCTCTTATACTATTTAAGAAAGATCTTTCTACTCCTCTCCAACGCCAATCAACTTATTTGAAACAACACAGCGAGAACGAGGGTCGAAACTACTTTATTCAAGAAAACTAAGCAAACCAAAATAAAACTAAGATGCTCCAAGAACAACACAACTGTGCATGAAACAATAAAAACGAAGTGTCTAGAAAGAGTCCTGAGATTTTTATTGATGAAGAAGGGGATGCCTTGGGCATCCCCAAGCTTTGAAGCTTGTACCTCTTGAATATTTCTTGGGGTGATGTGGGTTGGAATCCCCATGCTTGAGCTTTTGTCCATTCTTCCTCTCATTACATCATTCTTCCTCTACACCTAAATATTTTCCTTCATAAAAAACTTCACACAATCTTTATTAGCAACATTAGTGCATTCAGAAGATAATAAATCTTTGGGTTTAGCTTTAGAACAGCAAAAAATTAACTAAAAATATAAGCTACTGTAGAAATTCCGTTAAAAATCTCAATTTCTCAAAAAGAACCCAAAAAGAAATCAATAAGAAGCAAATGCAAATAATTTCAGAAATCTGTCAAAACAGACCAGGAGGTAGACACCGATTTTTTCAAAGACCTTCTGTTGCTCAAATCAAAAAGTGTTGAACTAACGAAAGTTATCTAACAACCAGGGGGATTTTTTCAGAAAATTACAGATCAATCCGACTTACAGATATTTTAAACGAATTTTTATGGTGGAGCACAAAAATCTGTTTCGGGACAGCAACTCCCCAAATTTTACTTCCCTCTGATTACAGGTTATTATTGGCACAAAAAGCAAATAAAACGGATAAGGAGAGGTCATTGCAGAATTAATAACTTCTAATACTCAATATAACTATTGGGTTATCTCCAAAGAAGTACTTTTCTTTAACGCCTTTAAGTTAGGCATGATAGTTTGAGAAGATGCTCACAAAATAAATATGAATTAAAGTAAAAGTGAGCATCAAGAAGCAAATTCAAAACACATTTAAGTCTAAACCACTTCCTATGCATAGGAATCTTGTAAAGAAACAAGTTATGAAAGCACAAAACAACAAGCATAGGAAAGCAAAACAAGTGCAACTTCAAGATTTTCAACACAAAGGGGGGAAACTTAATATTATTGAGGTGCATATAACCGTGTTTCCCTCTCTCATAATAACTTTCAGTAGCATCATGAATAAAATTAACAATGTAACTATCACATAAAACATTCTTATCATGAGACACATTCATATAATAATTATTACTCTCCATGTAAGCATAGTCATCCTTATTAATCATAGTGGGAGCAAATTCAACAAAATAGCTATCATCACTATTCTCATCACCATAATCATCAAATATAGGAGGCATATTGTAGTCACAAAAAATTCATACTAATAACATTTCTATTAGCATGCAAATAAAGTTCCATGGGTTTTTTAATTTTCTCTTCAAACACTTCATGTCCTAACTCAAGATAAATGCTATAGAGCACTCTAATTTTTGTTGTTGTTTTCCATTAAGCCTAACTAGTGAAAACAATAAACAAAAAGAAAAAATTGAAAAATATAAAGGAAATAACTTCGAGCACTCACACCGGAGGATGTGAGTACCTTTTACCTTACCTCCCCGGCAACGGCGCCAGAAAAGATATTGATGTCTACGCACTTCTATTCTTGTAGACAGTTTTTGGGCTTCCAAGTGCAGAGGTTTGTAGAACAGCAGGAAGTTTCCCTTAAGTGGAGTACCCAATGTTTATCGAACTCAGGGAGGAAGTGGTCAAAGGTATCCCTCTCAAGCAACCCTGCAATCAAGATACAATAAGTCTCTTGTGTCCCCAACACACCCAATACACTTGTCAGGTGTCAACACCCGGATTTTTTAATCCCAGATGCCTGTTATGCCATACATCGCAATCCCAGGATTACCATTTTTGTTCGACATAACAGAATTGGATACCATAGTACATTATCCACTACAAACGATACATATGTTCTTACACAAATAGGGATCTCATGATCCAGTTCTTAATACAACATCAAGCAGCGGAATACGTAATAATAACGGTAGCATAGGCGAAGCTCCATCTCTGGGTCACAGGAAATGCTGACGATGGGAGATGATCCTAGTTGTCGTAACCTTCCTGGGGTCCATCTTCTAGGTACTTCTCTTCATAGTCTGGCCATGGGAATAGCCAGGGACAAAGACATAAGTACTCTTTAAGTACTCGCAAACTAATACTAACAGGTAAAGGGGTTTTTGGATAATAGGACACTAGGCTCTAGGGTTGTTTTGCAAAAGCCAGATTTATCTCTACTAAGTTCTAAAGCTAGTCACAATTTTATAAATCCTAAGTGGGATCTTGTAACTCATGTCACAACTCTGTTGTGGTCAAGTCAAGGTCTCAATTCATTTCGCAAGTCATTTTGAAAAGTCTGACGGGGGAACAAAGATGGCCACTCAATCTGTCCATAATCATGACGCGGCTATTCGAATAGTTTGACACTCTACAGAGATTGTACACTTTCACCACAACATTCGATACATCCTTCAGGAACAAATCCTGAATTCACCATACTCAGTATGCGGATAATCAATCCTAACCTTTCAATTACATGCCCTAGTATAAGCACCTATCCTGTGAGTCTGGCCTCCCAACCATGACCAACTATCATATTGGGTACTGCACAGGTGGAAAATCTTCACAAGGTAGCCTCGGCTCAGACCTTGGCCGTGAGGGAACTAAAACTAAGGTATATAAGTTTCCAGTCAAGCCCTACCCAATCTTCGGGTATTGTGGTTGTACGATAAAATTGGAATGGTATCGCATCCAGACAACCATCAGTTTTATAAAGGGCTAAGGCTCATTCCTCAACATTTTCATCACCAAAATCATTAAGTGTTCGGAAATACATGACCAAAACATTTCAATAGAATGATTCATCATTCCAAGGTTTTCATAACCATTTTCACCAAGTATTCCCATCTAAAGTTGATCAAGTTTTATGCTTAGCGCTAGCATCTACACGTGGGGGTAAGCACTGATGAGGGGTGGTATCTGGTAGGTGCTAACTAAGTTCTATCTTATGCCTTGGGATGATATCAAGGTTATTTAGCTTAGGCCAAATTTTATGCTCTTTATGCAACCTTCAAATATCTTTCTAGTATCTATAATTCACTTAAGTAACTCCAATAGGTAGCTCTGATAAAGAAATAAAGTAGAAAGCTTGAAAATAAAACAAGGATTAGTTTATCATGTGGGTATGATCACATATGCTTAAGGCATATAGTAGGCATGGTGACAAGTAAGGGTTTGTTGCATCAGTTGGGTATTCTTCAAGAGTTAACTTGCATCAATATCAGTATAATCTTGCATAGGTATAGCATCAGCTTGCCTTGTGCAGAGCAGTGGTTGAAGTTCTCCTCGGCTTCTTCTTCGTAGTATCCTCCTTCCTCCTCGTATCCTTGGTCGGTACTAGCGTCTGAATAAATACAAGGTACACAATCAACAAACAATACTTAACTACTTGAAATCATCACACACAAGGGTCCTATAGATGCTCTAGCATCGTCACTAACATTACACGATTAAAGCTTGGTTTAATTCCTTTTTTTCTAGAAAAGTAATTTCTACTCATTAAAAAACTACTTAGGATTTAATATTCTCCAAACCAAACATGGGATCATGTTGACACATGTCATCACCACATATTGTAGTCCAAAGGATTGTGATTTAAGCTGGTGTCACAATTTAATAAGGTTTTACCCTTTTATTTTAATTAATTAATGTGTCTAGAAATGCTTATGTAGCATTCTTTTATTACTTGAACATTATTTCTGCAAGAAAACCTATATATTTTTATATATTCTGAACGGTATGGTTTAATGTGATTTTTGAGAGTTGGAATCAACTCAAAAGCTATTACGGTTTAAATTTGAAAAATGTTTGAATGCAGAAAAGCTTATGCCTTGTTATTTTTACCATGGATGATCTATAGATCCAAATGAATTGAATCCAACGGGCTTGGATTCAAAATTCACAGACCTTTCCAGCAAAATTGGTTTCATTCAAATTGGTGCACTGAATTGATCTGGGTTGATTTTTGAAGTTGGGTACAGAAGTGTGTTGAAATTGAAATGGAAAAAGTTTAATTCAAATAACTAGGCTGCGCGGGAAAAGTTACTGGGCCGGCCTGCTAAGCGCAGTGCTCCCGCAGGCTGCTTAAGTGGGTGTCCCCACTTACCAGTGAGACAGGAAGGGGCGAAGCGGTACGGGGCAACTTGGGTCGTTCGATCTGATTCTAATCCAACGGCTGGGAGTCATCGTCGACGCGTGACAACGCTGACGAGAAAGAAACCTAGCGCGGACAATGAGGGGTGTTGGGGGCTCACCGGTGTGCTGGCGAGGGTCGGCGAGGCAGGCGAACGACAAAGTCGACGACGACGAACTCAACGGTGGTCGCGGCAGCTCCTAGGATGGACGAAATCGATGGCGCCCTTCTTCTCCAGAGGCGGCGGGCTCCGGTGAAATTCCGGCGAGGTGGTGCTCGCCTTGCTCCGGGAACGGTGTGGCACGATCAGTGAGGAGAGGGGAGTGAGATGGTGTGAAGAAATCGAACGGGGGTGGCCTCTATTTATAGTCGAGCGAGGGGACCGTCGGGGCGCACGGTGAGGTCGTCGGGGGCGATGTTACAGGTGGCTATTGGTATGGGCAAGGGTAGGGGTGGTGTGGTGTCTCCTGGCGATGCTCAACGACATGGTTTCGAGGCATGGGGCGGTGCGGCTTGGTCTGGAACGGGCGATGCTCTGCGCGGCAGAGGCGGCGTCTTCGATGGCGAGTGGTGGCTATGCGTCACGGGGCGGCGAACGGGGATGTCTGGCGGTCTCCTGGGTCGGTGGGGATAGTGTATGCACGCGGCGAGGGCGGCACACGGTCTGTGGGCTTCGGTCGAGGGTGGTGCTCTGGCGCACGCTCGGCATGGTCTCTGGTGGTCTGGGCGCGGTTCGTGCGCGTGGTCCAGGGCTTGGCAATGCTCGCGTCTGGGACAGGGAGTGGCGGTGGACGGTGGGATGCCTCCCAGACATGCTGGCTAGGCTTGTTGCTTCTCCTAGCTTGCTGTCGACTATGGGGTGGCAAGGGTGTGATCGGCTGTTCACCATTGATGGCAATGGCAAGCTCACAGTGGTGCTAGTGCTTGGTTAATCTTCCTAGATGATCTATTGAGATGGTTGTGAGCTAACTAGGGAACAAGTTAGGACAATTTTACTGCACACTATAGTGTTTGATGTTTGTTTGATTTGTGTCTGCAACCTGTTTGATGAAATGGCCGCATGAAATCAAGTTTTGAATTTTGAAAAGATCTTTGGTGGGTTTGCTAGATTGGTGCTGGTGAGTCTGCAGATGCTTGGGTTTTGAAAGTTGAGCTTGTTTGAGTGGTTTTTGAAAAAGTGGGATCTTCCCATATGATAAAGATTCAATTTTGAATTGCCATTTAAACTATGCATTTGAAAATTCTGGATGATCACAAAGTGGGCCTTGATACTTTGTTATGAGTACATTCAAGGGGTGCAAAGATCCAGAAAAGTTTATGTTAGCTTCTGAAAGTTTGAGACAGCCAAAGTAGGCATGAGAGTTAAATTGGTCAAAGTGACCATTCATTTAATATATGTGTTTTGATTTACTTGTCTTTAGGAAAAGTGTGGGAAATGTTTTAGATGATGTTTATTTCACCTAAAAAACATTTTACAAGCAAAGAAACAAACAAACAAGGTGGTTTTAAAAGAATTCAAACTTAATGCATACACATATGCATGTATTCCTAATTTTATTTAGAAAAGTTTTTGTTAACCCTAATTTTGATGATTAGATATTTATAATCCAAGCTTAGTATTTTTGGGATGTTACAAACCTTCCCCCCTTAAACAAAATCTCATCCCGAGATTTGAAAAAGACGAAAAGATTACCTAGGATTTGAAGAGATCGGGAAACTCCGTCCTGATGTGATATTCGCGTTCCCAGGTAGCTTCCTCTTATGTGTGGTTGCTCCACTGAATTTTGAGAAACTTGATGCTTTGGGTTCGGGTAGTTCGAAAAGCTTCTTCCAAAATACGGATGGGTACTTCGGGATAGGTTAGGTCATCGTTGATCTCTATGGTCCGATGGTCGATATTCTTGAACACTTCGGTCTTCTCGGGGACTTCGAGACACTTGCGAAGTAACGAGATATGGAACACATTGTGCACTGCTGACATCTCTTCGAGTAGATCCAATTGGTACGATACTTCTCCTCGACGGTTCAGAACTTTGAAAGGTCCAATATATCTGGGGGCTAACTTTCCTTTGAGTTGGAAACGCTGCATTCCCTTCAATGGCGACACTTTCAGATAAACAAAATCTCCTTTGTTGAATGCGAGGTCTCTACGTCTCTTGTCGGCGTAACTCTTCTATCAGGATTGGGCAGTCTTGAGGTGCTCACGAATCTTGTGAACCTTCTCTTCTGCTTCTCGTAGGATGTCGGGTCCAAAAATCTTACTCTCTCCTACTTCCGACCAGTTCAAAGGGGTACGACACTTTCTTCCGTACATGAATCCATATGGGGCCATTTGGAAACTGGCTTGGTAACTGTTGTTGTAGGAAAATTCTGCAAACGGCAGAAGTCTTCCAACTTGGATCCATATTCTAAGGGTGATACGTTTGTCCATCGGTTTGTCCATCGGTCTGAGGGTGATACGTTGTACTGAAATATAGGCGGGTTCCTAAACCTTCTTGAACTTTCTTCCAGAATCTCGAGATAAACTGAGTTCCTCGATCCGATACTATGTTCTTAGGGACTCCGTGCAAACTGACGATTCTAGCGATGTACAACTCCGGTAGTTTCAAACTTTGATATGTGGTTTTGACGGGCAAGAAATGCGCGACTTTGGACAATCTGTCCACTATGACCCAGATAGAGTCATTTCCCCTACTAGAAGTAGGCATTCCAGTGATAAAGTCCATTCCTATAGAATCCCATTTCCATTCCGGAATTTGCAATGGTTGCAACAATCTAGCAGGTCTTTGATGTCCTACCTTGACTCTCTGACATATATCACACTTGGCGATATAGCTTCCTATTTCTCTCTTCATCTTATGCCACCAAATTGCTCTTTTAAATCTTGATACATCTTAGTTCCTCCGGGATGGATAGAATAAAAAGTATCATGAGCCTCCTTCAAAATAACTTCTTTCAATTCAGAATCTGCTGGTACACAAAGGCGTCCTTTGTACCACAACACTCCTTCTTCGTCCTCGGTGAATCCGGGTACTTTGCATGTACCGATACGACGCTTGATTCCGTCAATACTAGCATTTCCCTTCTACGCCCTTTAGTCTGACTGGTCAAAGTGGGCTGGAGTTCTATGCTAGCCAGAAGTCCTTCACTTACTAATTCCATTCGAAAATCTTCCATCTCCTTGTGCAAACTTGGTTGCTCCTTCAAAACCATGGAGTTCAAGCGGCACGACAATCTGCTAAGGGCATCGACTACCACGTTGGCTTTACCAGGGTGATAGTGAATGTCCAGGTCATAATCCTTGATTATCTCAATCCATCTTCTCTGCCTCATACTAAGATCCTTCTGAGTGAATATATACTTTAGCTCTTGTGATCCGAATAAATCTCACAACGTTTTCCCATCAGGTAATGTCTCCATGTTTTCAGGGCTAGAACTACGGCTGCGAGTTCGAGGTCATGGGTTGGGGTAGTTTTGCTCATGTTTCTTCAATTGTCGAGATAGATAGGATATAACTTTGCCTTCTTGCATTAGCACACATCCGAGACCAATCTTGGATGCGTCACAATACACATCGAAGGTCTTCGTGATATCCAGCATGATCAAGATTGGGGCTGAAATCAATCTCCTCTTGAGGTCTTGAAAACTCGCTTCACATTTGTCAATCCATTCAAACTTCTTGTCCTTCTTCAGCAATTGGGTCATGGGTCTGGCGATACTAGAGAATCCTTCTACGAATTTGCGGTAATATCCCGCCAATCCGAGAAAAGCACGAACTTGGGTTTGAGTGGTTGGGGCTTGCCAATCTTCTACATCTTTCACTTTGGCAGGGTCAACGGCAATTCCTCCGGCTGATACAACGTGACCGAGGAATCCTACCTCCTGTAACCATAATTCACATTTTCTAAACTTTGCATACAACTGATGCTCTCTAAGGGTTCCAAGAATGGTCCTTAGGTGTAGCTCATGTTCTTCTTCTGATTTGGAATAAGTCATAATGTCATCGATGAAAAAAACAACAAACTTATCCAGGAAGTCCATAAAAATCTTATTCATGAGGTTCATGAAATAAGCGGGGGCATTGGTTAATCCGAAAGACATGACTGTATACTCAATACAATCCGTATCTGGTGGTAAAGGCAGTCTTTGGAATATCCTCTGCACGAATCTTGAGTTGATGATAGCCGGTTCTAAGATCAATCTTAGAAAACACTTTGGCACCGGTCAACTGATCAAACAAATCTTAGATCTTGGGCAAAGGGTACTTATTCTTGATGGTGACATCATTCAACTTCCGATAATCCGTACACAAACGGTTACCTCCATCCTTCTTGTCCAGAAACAAGACAGGTGATCTCCATGGTGACGCACTTGGTTGAATCAATCCAATTTCTAGCATGGAATCCAGTTGCTTCTTCAGTTCTTCTAGTTCCGACGGGTTCATACTATAGGGTCTCTGGGCTATGGGTCCGGTTCCGGGGATTAGTTCAATGATAAACTCGACATCCCGATCTGGGGGCATACCGGGCAAAACATCTGGAAATACATCGGGGTATTCACAGACTATCCGGACTTGGTCAATGGTAGGTTGGGCTATACTCTTGTTACACTTGAATTGACGAGGTAAGGTGTCAGATATATGCTCGACTGATATTCCGGCGGTACTGGTCATGGTGATGGCTTTCTTGGCATAGTCAATAAATCCTTTATGTTTGGACATCCAATCCATTCCTAGTACTACTTCCAATCCTTTAGTTCCGAGTACTATCAGATTAGCATCAAAATCTATGCATGGATTCAGATAGGGACGGCTTTGAAAATTTTCCTAGCCTTGGTGGTTAATCTGGGAATTTGAACAATCATAACATGCTTCAGTTTGGTGGGTTGAATTTTACTAGTGCATGCAAATTCTTCGGTGAAAATGAATGCGATGCACCAGAGTCAAACAACAATCGTGCAAGTACTGAATTAACATAAAACATACCCAGCACGACGTCTGGCGCTTCCTAAGCTTCTTCAGCATGCATGATAAAAAGACGGCCATTGCGGTTGAGTGAATTCCCTGGGGCAAATCTTCTCCCTGGCTGAACACGACGCTGTTGCTGATCTGGGGCATTGGCATTGGGGGCTGTAGCATCCTTCTTGTTGGGGCACTCGTTGGAATAGTGGCCTTTATTGCCACAGTCATAACAGGTCACTTGCGACTTGTCCTTGGCTGCTACAGGCACAACATTGCTTCCAGTCCTCTGGGCAGTGTTGGTGTTGGCGGTAGCATTGTTGGTGTTGAACTTGGGTGGGGCACGGGTGAAATTGCTAGAGTTGCCGGGGTTGTTTTGATTTCCTCCGGGTCTAGTATTTCCACGGTTGGGATAAGTGGGACGGGTCATAGGCGGTCTGTTGGTTCTTGGGGCAAATCCTGGAGATGGGTTGGGGCGATACTTTGGGGTCTGATGGGTTCCTGGCTGATGCATCATACGACGCTTGCGGTTCTCATTGGCTTGGTTGATCTTTCCTTCCATCTGGATGGCAGAGTCGACAAGGGCTTCAATATCTGCAAAGGGGATATTGACTAACACCGTCTGCATCTCGTCATGCAGACCATTCAGGAATCTTTCTTTCTTCTTGGCTTCAGTGTCTATCTCGTCTGGGGCATACCTAGCTAATAACAAAAATTTGTCACGGTATTCCACTACAGTCATCCTTCCTTTCTTTAGCTCTCTGAACTCATCTCTCATTCTCTTGATCAAACCCGGTGGCACATGGGTTCGGCTAAACTTGACCTTGAATTCCTCCCAGGTCATCATCTGGCCTCCGGTCATTGCACGAACACTGTTCCACCATGCTTGGGCATCTCCGGCTAGATAGTGGGTGGCGAACAGGACTTTCTCGTTGGCTTCTACTACAACGACTTCTAAGTTATTTTCCATGGTTTGCAGCCAATTGTCGGTGTCTAGGAGTTCTTCTGACTTAGTGAAAACAGGTGGGTTGGTATTCTGGAAATTCTTGAGCTTAGATCCATGGTGGTCCTGATTTCCATGGCCTTGGTTGTTATGGGCTAGCTGGGCTATCTGTTGCAGAGTGGCTAGGTTGGCTTGACGTTCCGCTCTTTCAGCTTCGCGGTCAGAAGTCAACATTTGCAGGATCTGCAACATCGGGTCCAGGGCTGAACCACTTCCTCCACGTGGCATCTTAAGATTTATATAGATCATGAGAAAAGAGGGAAATTTCTAAGGTTTCGGGGACTTTGAAAAGTTTTAAAGGTTTGACTCAGATTTTTCTAGCAACTTGATTTTTCATTCATTCCTTCATAGCACACAGTACAACACACACCACAACAAACAAAAATAGATGGTTTTAAGAACCATTCTGAGAACTATGATACAGTGGGACCGAATACTTCTCACTACGCTAGTGCTCAAGTGCTACTACTTCTCGGAATCTGTGGCTTCATCATCTTCATCATCATCGATGAAGGCGAAATCATCCTCATCGGTGAAGAAGTCCATAGCCTGATCCTCCAGAAAATCATCGTCATCGCTGAGATAGGAGTAGGGGTCTCCACAAAGATCTTCTCCGGCATTCTCCCTTTCCTCCAACTACATGTCTCTCTCGTGGATGGTCTCTTCCAAAGATGAGATGCGGTGGCGAAGACGTGCAATAATGTGCTCCTTCTTGTCGAGCTGACGGCAGCGAGACTTGCGATCCTTTGCTAGCATGGAGATGGTCTGATCCTTCGTCTTGATGATAGCAGACTTGTGGTTGCAGTAGTCATAGCAGTTGTCCAACTCCTGCTGACGATCGTACATCATGAAGCTAAGGTGGTCCAGTTGGGTCTTCAGCTCTGGGTGGTATGGGGCTTCCAGTGGTTGTCCATTCGCATCACGCCTTGGGTAAAACTCAAAGCGAGTACCCTTGATCTGATTGATGCTCCGCCCACACAGACGGGAAAGAGCTTCCTGCATTGCTCTGGCAAGTCCATCGAGCCAGTTGTTTTCCCTCAAGGTAAACTGAATTCCCTCCGTAGTGGGAGTTTCAATCTTTCCTCGGAGGCTTGCAACAATTAGCCACTGCAGGTCTTCTCCTCCTTGATCATTGAGTTGAGCTCCGAAGAACTCAGGGTGCGGACGCTCCAGAAGTTCCGAAAGATGGTCCAAATCCCTCTCAAAGATAAGGTCTCCTCCATTCCCAAGTTGGTAAAACTTGTTGTACTTCACGTCCATCTATAAAAATAGAGGATGAGTAGGTCAGCAGAGTGATCAAGTGTGTCAAAATTTTATGTATTTTGCAAGAGTTTCTGAGAAACATGAATTTTTAGGAAAGAATCAAAGGGATAAGAATGAGAATAGTGTTTTGTAAATATTTGTTTTTCTTTTGTTTTGGAAAATAAGTTTTTGGTTTAAGCGTCCATTCTAACTAGGGTCTCCTATGGTCAGGATGGATCTGATACCAACTTGTCAACACCCGGATTTTTCAATCCTAGATGCCTGTTATGCCATACATCACAATCCCAGGATTACCATTTTTGCGAGACATAACAGAATTGGATACCATAGTACATCATCCATTACAAACGATACATACGTTCTTACACAAATAGGGATCTCATGATCCAGTTCTTAATACAACATCAAGCAGCGGAATACGTAATAATAACGGTTTCATAGGCGAAGCTCCATCTTCGGGGTCACAGGCAATGCTGACGATGGGAGATGATCCTAGTTGTCGTAACCTTCCTGGGGTCCATCTTCCAGGTATTCCTCTTCATAGTCTGGCCATGGGAATAGACAGGGACAAATCCATAAGTACTCTTTAAGTACTCGCAAACTAATACTAAAAGGTAAAGGGTTTTTTGGATAATAGGACACTGGGCTCTAGGGTTGTTTTGCAAAAGCCAGATTTATCTCTACTAAGTTCTAAAGCTAGTCACAATTTTATAACTCCTAAGTGGGATCTTGTAACTCATGTCACAACTCTGTTGTGGTCAAGTCAAGGTCTCAATTCATTTCGCAAATCATTTTGAAAAGTCTGACGGGGGAACAATATGGCCACTACAACTGTCCATAACCGCGGACGCGGCTATTCGAATAGTTTGACACTCTGCAGAGATTGTACACTTTCACCACAACATTCGATACATCCATCAGGAACAAATCCTGAATTCACCATACTCAGTATGCGGATAATCAATCCTAACCTTTCAATTACACGCCCTAGTATAAGCACCTCTCCTGTGAGTCTGTCCTCCCAACCATGACCAACTGTCATCTTGGGTACTGCACACGTGGACAATCTTCACAAGGTAGCCTCAGCTCAGACCTTGGCCGTGAGGGAACTAATACTAAGGTATATAAGTTTCCAGTCAAGCCCTACCCAATCTTCGGTTATTGTGGTTTTACGACAAAATTGGAATGGTATCGCATCCAGACAACCATCAGTTTTATAAAGGGCTAAGTCTCATGCCTCAACATTTTCATCACTAAAATCATCAAGTGTTCGGAAATACATGTCCAAAACATTTCAATAGAATGATCCATCATTCCAAGGTTCTCATAACCATTTTCACCAAGTATTCCCATCTAAAGTTGATCAAGTTTTATGCTTAGCACTAGCTTCTAAAAGTGGGGGTAAGCACTGATGAGGGTTGGTAACTGGTAGGTGCTAACTAAGTTCTATCTTATGCCTTGGGATGATATCAAGGTTATTTAGCTTAGGCCAAATTTTATGCTCTTTATGCAACCTTCAAATATCTTTCTAGTATCTATAATTCACTTAAGTAATTCTAAGCAGGTAGCTCTAATAAAGAAATAAACTAGAAAGCTTGCAAATAAAACAAGGATTAGTTTATCAAGTTGGTATGATCACATATGCTTAAGGCATATAGAAGGCATGGTAACAAGTAAGGGTTTGTTCCATCAGTTGGGTATTCTACAAGAGTTAACTTGCATCAATATCGGTATAAGCTTTCATAGGTATAGCATCAGCTTGCCTTGTGCAGAGCAGTGGTTGAAGTTCTCCTCGGCTTCTTCTTCGTAGTATCCTCCTTCCTCCTCGTATCCTTGGTCGGTACTAGCGTCTATGAATAAATACGAGGTACACAATCACCAAACAATACTTAACTACTTGCAATCATCTCACACAAGGGTCCTATAGATGGTTTAGCATCATCACTAACATTACAAGATTAAAGCTTGGTTTAATTCCTTTTTTATTTCTAGAAAATTAATTTATACTCATTGAAAAACTACTTAAGATTTAATATTCTCCAAGCCAAACATGGGATCATGTTGACACATGTCATCACCACATATTGTAGTCCAAAGGAATGTGATTTAAGGTGGTGTCACAATTTAATAAGGTTTTACCCTTTTATTTTAGTTAATTAATGTGTCTAGAAATGCTTATGTAGCATTCTTTTATTACTTGAATATTACTTCTGCAAGTAAACCTATATATTTTTATATATTCTGAAAGGTATGGTTAAATGTGATTTTTGAGAGTTGGAATCAACTCAAAATCTATTATGGTTGAAATTTGAAAAATGTTCGAATGCAAAAAAGCTTCTGCCTTGTTATTTTTACCATGGATGATCTATAGATCCAAATGACTTGAAAATCCAACGGTCTTGGATTCAGCATTCACAAACCTTTCCAACAAAATTGGTTTCATTCAAATTGGTGCACTGAATTGATCTAGGTTGATTTTTGAAGTTGGGTACAGAAGTGTGTTGAAATTGAAATGGAAAAAGTTTAATTCAAATAACTGGGCTGCGCGGGAAAAGTTACTGGGACGGCCTGCTAAGCGCACTGCTCCCGCGGGCTGCTTAAGTGGGTGTCCCCACTTGCCAGTGAGACAGGGAGGGGTGAAGCGGTACGGGGCAACGTGGGTCGTTCGATCTGATTCCAATCCAACATCTGGGAGTCATCGTTGACGCGAGACAATGCCGGCGAGGCGCGCGAACGACGAAGTCGACGACGGCGAACTCAGGGGTGGTCGGGGTAGCTCCTGGGGTGGACGAAATCGATGGCGCCCTTCTTCTCCAGAGGCGGCGGGCTCCGGTGAAATTCTGGCGAGGTGGTGCTCGCCTTGCTCCGGGAACGGTGTGGCACGATCAGTGAGGAGAGGGGAGTGAGATGGTGTGAAGAAATCGAGCGGGGGTGGCCTCTATTTATAGTCGAGCGAGGGGACCGTCGGGGCGCACGGTGAGCTCGTCGGGGGCGATGTTACAGGCGGCTATTGGCATGGGCAAGGGTAGGAGACGGTGTGGTTTCTCCTGGCGATGCTCAACGACATGGTTTCGAGGCATGGGGCGGTGCAGCTTGGTCTGGAACGGGCAATGCTCTGCGCGGCAGAGGCGGCGTCTTCGACGGCGAGTGGTGGCTATGCGTCACGGGGCGGCGAACGGGGATGTCTGGCGGTCTCCTGGGTCGGTGGGGATTGTGTATGCACGCGGCGAGGGCGGCACGCGGTCTGTGGGCTTCGGTTTAGGGTGGTTCTATAGCACACGCTCGGCATGGTCTCTGGCGGTCAGGGCGCGGTTCGTGCGTGTGGTGCAGGGCTTGGCAACGCTCGTGGCCGGCACAGGGTGTGGCGGTGGACGGTGGGCTGCCTCCCGGACATGCTGTCTAGGCTTGCTGCTGCTCCTAGATTGCTGTCGACTATGGGGTGGCAAGGGTGTGCTCGGCTGTTCACCATTGATGGCAATGGCAAGCTCACAGTGGTGCTAGTGCTTGGTAAATCTTCCTAGATGATCTACTGAGCTGGTTGTGAGCTAACTAGGGAACAAGTTAGGCCAATTTTACTGCACACTATAGTGTTTGATGTTTGTTTCATTTGTGTCTCAACCTGTTTGATGAAATGGCCACATGAAATCAAGTTTTGAATTTTGAAAAGATTTTTGGTGGGTTTGCTAGATTGGTGCTGGTGAGTCTGCAGATGCTTGGGTTTTGAAAGTTGAGCTTGTTTGAGTGGTTTTTGAAAAAGTGGGATCTTCCCATATGATAAAGATTCAATTTTGAATTGTCATTTAAACTATGCATTTGAAAGTTTCTGGATGATCACAAAGTGGGCCTTGATACTTTGTTATGAGTACATTCAAGGGGTGCAAAGATCCAGAAAAGTTTATGTTAGGTTCTGAAAGTTTGAGACAGCCAAAGTAGGCATGAGAGTTAAATTGGTCAAAGTGACCATTCATTTAATATATGTGTTTTGATTTACTTGTCTTTAGGAAAAGTGTGGGAAACGTTTTAGATGATGTTTATTTCACCTAAGAAACATTTTACAAGCAAATAAACAAACAAACAAGGTGGTTTTAAAAGAATTCAAACTCAATGCATACACATATGCATGTATTCCTAATTTTATATAGAAAAGTTTTTGTTAGCCCTAATTTTGATGATTAGAGATTGATAATCCAAGCTTAGTATTTTTGGGATGTTACATCAGGTGTATAGGTGTACTAGTTCGGCGAAGAGATAGTGAAATACAAGTGATATGGATGATTATAAGTGGTAATGGTGCCATAAAATAGCTTCTGATGGAGAGGAAAAGACTAAAGGAAAAAATATGGAAGCAAGCAAACATGCAAAAGATCTAGTTGTGAATGGTGTCTCAATGCTTAGAAACAAGGACTAGGGATCATACTTTCACTAGTGAACACTCTCAATAAATATATTCTCTTTATGATACAACCCTGAACCACTCTCCAGTTGGACACTCTAATCCATGGTAGGGCTATAACAACACTCCTCAAAGTCCTCCTTCCCCATCTAGATAACCCCACACTGTCACCTTGAGCGCTAGATGGTTCCAACAAACACCACAATTTCATAGAGACAACCAACTCAAAATATACTCATAATAAGTATTTATGAACTCTAGCCTAAGTGCCACCATGGCATGCACGTTGTCACTTTCACACACGTGGGGAGAGCAGATATCTATTAAAGCACTTGAGTAGCTAACTAAATCTACTTGATTACAAATCGCATGATCACAATATGATCATGCATAGAGAGAGATGAAAACATAGCTACCGGTAGAGCCCATAGCCTCGAGGAAGAACTACTCCCTCCTCATCATGGGAATCAGCAACGGTGATGAAGATGGCAATGGAGATCGATGGAGATGGTGGTGGAGATCGAAGGATATGGCTCCGGGCGCACTTCCTCGTCCCGGCAGGGTGCCGGAACAGAGACTTTCTATCCCCCGAATCTCCTCTTTGGTGGCGGCGGTGCTGTGGACCTTTTCGTGGTTTTCTCCCAAATCATTTAGGATTTCTAAGTCAGGGGCTTCTAATAGGCTAACAGGCGAGGTCCTGGAGGCACAGGGGGCCCACACCCCCTGGTGGCACGGCGAGGGTGGGCCCGCGCCACCCTAGGGTGTGGCCACCCTGGTGCCCTACTTTGTCTCTGCTTTGATTTTCCGTATCGTTTTGGGAAAATATGAACTTTGGATTTTGTCCCATCCAATTCCGAGAATATTCATTTTGTAGCATTTCTAAAACCAAAACAGCAGAAAACAGGCAACTGGCATTGCGGCATATTGTCAATAGGTTAGTTCTAGAAAGTGTAGACAAAACATAAAAAAATGATATAAAACATGCATAGAGCATAAAAAATTATAGATACTTTTACGACATATCACCTACCACGGTCGACTCACACACTGCACGGACTCGCTCCCACGCTCTTCCCATGACCAGGGGCTTGGATGCCAAGCCTCATGCACGGCACGCAGTTACCGTTGCAGGTGTCGACCCGCGTCGAGGCCAAGCGTGGCAGTGTCACCGCCACCATAGTCTCCACCTCATCCCACGTTTGGGGAAGAAGGACATGCAGGCGGGGGCGCCACTGCACGAGATATGCCATCACCAGGCGACGCAGGAGGCGCAATACTCGAGGATCCCTTGGTCCGTGACACAAGAGGCGTCGCCAACGGAACTGCTCTCCCGGGTAGGATAGGAGACGCTGCCGAGGGAGGCCACTTGCCAGAAGGAGTCACGTCGTTCGGGGCCAGAGTAGCCCCCAAACCGGGGCATCAAGCATCGGCCTAGCACGCGACAGTCCCAGGTTACGCCGGGTCATGCCTCAATGCGCCAAGTGTTAGCCGCCAACCCAGTCTCGCCGCTCGAGGAACCGACCTATGGGGAAGCAATCGCTGCTGCCCGTGACATAGCTCGGAACCCACCATCTCCTAGGATAGCAGAGCATGCGGCATGGAGAGATGACCTCGACGCACAGCTGGAGCTTATTAGGATGCACTAGGAGACCGCTAGCACTCGTTCCCAGTCCAACATAGGGCCAAGGCGCGGGGCAGAGCATGCTCACCCTGCTGCCACAGGGCCCACACAAAACCCTACGACGAGGTCGTGTTCCCAGAAAGATTCCCTCGGGCTGGGGGCTGCTGGACATCGTGACGGTGGAAGGAGAATCGACAACCACTCCGCAGGCCACTTGGGGGCTGGAGCCCCAAGACCTACGGAGCAAGATCACATTTATGTCGGGTCCTCTGCCGACACCGTGTTTAGGCACGCCGAAGGGTTCCAAGGCGATTCTGCCGCGACCAACAAGGTGCCGGTTCGATATTAGTTGTTGCAGCTGCGACAATAGGCTGCATGGCGCCCATCCCAAACCCGTGGGGCGCATCTGAGGCAGGGAGCATGGCTTTGGGATACGGAAGCGGCTGCCCCGCCTTCTCCCCTGCCTTGCGGCAGGTGACGTGGCCGCCAAAATTCCATCCCATAGTCCCTGTCAAGTTCGAAGGCAACACCAACCTAAAGGAGTTTCTAGCCATCTACTCCACCTTTATGGTGGCCGTGGGTGCTCATGAGAAGTACATGGCCAATTGGTTTCCAATGGCCCTTATGGGAACGATCTTGTCCTTTCTCATGCATCTACCCAAGGATTCCATCCACTCCTGGTCCAAACTATGTATCCACTTTGTGAGTGCGTTCCAGGGAGTCTTCAAGCGCGTGACAACACTCCTTCAGCTCCACACAGTGGTCTAGGGGAGTGGCGAGCGGCTACGAGACTTCATGATGTGATTCTCACAGATAGCACACACTATCCCAGAGGCGGAGGATGCTGCCATTATTCACAGATCACACACACTATCAAGATACGCGAAGAGCTCAGCATGCATCCCATCAAGAGTATCATGAGTTGTAGGCTTTGGCTGGCCTTTGTTCCCTACCAGAGGAAGTATTCCTAGTGCCCGAAGAAGCTGCTCGGGAAGCGACTGGAGCGGCAAACCCGGGAAGCACTGCTGCCAAGAAGAGTGTCCCGCGTAAGTGGGACCTTCGACAGGCTTTGGCTGCAGAGCCTAGTGCTCCTGCCAAGGCCGAAAAGAAGACCAAACCGATGGAAGAAGTGGCGGTTTCCAAGCCCGCCACGGGGAAGTGGTGCCCTATGCACGAGTCCGACGAGCATGATGCTCGTAAGTACCGCTCCATCCTCGGTTATGCCGAGGTACATAAGAGATGCATTGTTGATCAAGGGGCTAACTGTACCTTCAGGAATTGTTACTGTTGCAATAAGGCTGGCTACCATGCAAAGGATTGCACATCCCATCCTAGCCCAGGTGCTCCCACCGGAGGTCGTGGGGGAAACGTGGGCATTGTACAAGGACGAGATGGAGGTGTTGGAGTAAGAGGGGGGCGCGGAGAGGGCCGCGGCAATGTAGCCCCTCAATTGCGCGGCGGCAATCCTGCCGGCAACCAAGACGGTGACGAAGATGGGTGCGGGCAGTACCCACAAGTGCCGGACTATGTACGCACACACAGAGGAGCCTACACTATGACTTCCCATGGGGAGTTTAAGCGTTTATCCCATGAACTTTTCGCCGTACAGCCCAGTCCAGAGGCACATCCTCCGCTTCAGTGGTCTCATCTACCGCTTAATTTTGATGCGGGAGATCACCCGGACCGCATCGCCGGGGTTTGCACGCTACCCCTGGTGGTCTCCCCGTCATAAAGAACATCAAGGTCACCAAGATGCTAGTGGATGGAGGGGCTGGCCTCAACATCCTCTTAGCAAAGCTGCTGGATAAGCTCCAGATAACGGAAGATCAATTATCCCCTACGGGGTCTTTTCTGGGAATAAGCCCTAGAGCTACCCAGCCTTGGGGTAAGATCGAGTTTCTAGTCACATTCGGCACTCAAGACAACTACCGCACTGAGAACATCATCTTTGATGTTGTGAATTTTTCCCTACCGTATAACGGCATCATAGGGCATCCTACTTTGGCAAAGTTCATGTTGGTTTCCCACCATGCCTACAACTTTCTCAAGCTTCCCTCCTCGTGGGGGACCTTGAACATCAAAGGTGTTTTCTTCTCTGAACAACTATTCAACCGGGAGCCACCGATTTCCATGTGACTCACCGTGATCCTTTGTCCAATTCGAACCAACCTTTCTCCTTGATTCCAGGCTCGCCCGGGAAGAGGCTGCGACCTTTTCTGGAACCTAGTTCCGATGACTATTCTAGTTCTAGTGGCTCTACAAGTAAGGAAAAAACTTCTCGCATCCACCCTACCATCTAAAAATCCCGGGAATGTACGTGGTTCTCCCAGCAAACTTAAAAATTTGGATGTGAGTGGAGGTTCCCCCGGCAAACCTAAAGCTCGGGAGGATGTGTGGTGCTCCCGGCAAACCCAAAGCCCGGGAGTGAGTGTAGTACTCTCAGCAAAACTGTAAGCCTGGGAGCATGCGTGGTGCTCCTAGGAAACCCAAAGCCCGAGAGTGAGTGTAGTAATCCTGTAAAATGCGATTAATACTAGCGTATCTTGCCTGGCCTGCCTATATGTAAACCGCTGTAATCGGGGGTTGCCCTTGTTTTGGAATAATAAATCTCGTTGCTCACGTTCTTCCGCCTATTTTCATTTGCCGAGGCTTTTCGGTATTTTGCATTCCTTTGGATCTTTCTCGAGGACCGGATGTGGGTAAAGGGACTGTCATTCTAGGAAACGTCGTACTCTCATGACCCACTCTGAGGTATGAACATTGTGCTCTATTCATTGTCGACGAGCACTAAATCGCGAAGACACACCTCTCACGTTATGTCCTCTAGTTGGAAATGTCATGCGCCCTGATCAAGCACATGTCACCATGTTTTTTAAACCTGAGGCATGGGTAAGATTTCGTAAGGTGCATCCATCATGTTTCAGTATATGTAAAGGATGGATGAGCAAGGAGAGGCTAAGGAAAGACCTTAGCAAGGATGCAAGGCTCACCGACAATTGGGAGTGACAACAATCACGCGGCTTCTAGGGCTGCTAGACCCGCAAGCGAGGCACAAATCGACTGTAAGGTTGGAACCCCGAAGGTAAGGGCAAGGCAATGGACAATGCCTCCATGGGTCCCACGGTGGCATGAGAATGACAAAGGACAAGGCGCGTCAAGGGTATCCATGAGCACAATGCAGCGGAAAAAGTGGAAAATAACGCGAAGGCAAAGGTAAGTGCATTAATAATAGCCGATTGGCATTACATCTGAAAAGTGTACAATGCAGCAATCGACGCGTGGACGATTCTAGGCAAAGGGGTGTAGGCAAGGGGCTATGCGCTGGGGAAAACAGGGCAGTTGTCGCTCCTTACCACTTCCAGCGGCACCGCATTGCCCGGCCGACCCCTTAGCATCACCTGCATCAGGATGAGAGAACCCTCGCCTTCCCATCATCAGCGAAGTAGGGGGATAGCTGCGACAACACATGGTGTCACCGAATACCTTTACCGCAAACCAGCCCCCGCTGCGGTAGCGAAACTTATCACATGGCTGGCCCGGAGCTTGTACCAATCATTCGGAAAGGGGCCACCCTTTGCCCAGGAACATGCGGCCCTCTTCACCCACATCCATTCGGATGTTCCATATGGGCTGACCTCCGCTTAACTCCCGCAGCTCCACGTGACGCAGCAGGATGATGCTCACTTCTTCGTCTAGCAAGCAAGGAAGCACTGGCCCCTTCTTGTAATCAGCACCCAGGAAAACTAAGAACTCGAACCCTGCCAGGTCCTCCATGTACTACTCCTAGGATTGGGAGGGGGAAACAACGGATTGATCCGGCGAGCAAGGCGATGGCCACCCTGCCCATCGCGACGTGGACTACGTCCGCGCCTTGGAGAATGAGAATGTCAACCAGGAGGACCTCCCCTTCCGCTGGTACCTCACGCGGCGGGCGAGGGGGCCATGTGTAGTTATGGGAGAGATTTCGCCACGGTCAACAAAGGGCAGGCCCATGTGTGTAGTTGGGGGAGATCGGCCGCCACAGAGGAGCTACAAGGCCTGACGTCAAGCTATGACGGCCCTCCACGTAAAATCGGGGCCATCCCTCCCATCGGATAGGTAGCGTATGAAAGGATACAGATGCCGCCTAGAGGAGGAGGGTGAATAGGCGGTTTAATACTTTTCCGAGAGTGGCTCAACAAAGGCGTAATTCAACTAGAGTTTACTTTGTCAAGCATAAAACCTAGAACAACTTGGGTTCACCTATGTGCACCAACAACTTATGTTAAGAAAGACAATCAACTATGTGATAGTAATATATAGACTTCAAGCACGATGGCTATCACAAAGTAAGGTGCATAAGTAAGAGCTCGGATATAGAGATAACCGAGGCACGCGGAGATGACGATGTTTTACCGAGTTCCTCCCAACATGGAGTAAGTCTTGTTTAGAAAGGGGGTGGTATCAAACCACCAACGCCACAAAATTCCTCCATTGTTCTTCGGTGAATATCACTCCAACAGGATCGATCCACACTTCCCTATCGGTGCACTTGTCGGTGGCAATCCGGAACCTCTCACAAGATTGGGACACTTCTCCACAACTCAATTGTAGGCTCCCAACAAAACAAGCTTGGGGAAAGCTCCACAACTTAATTGGAGGCCGCAAATAATCCACAAACCTGCAACACAACCAAACTGTGTAGGGTTCCAAGAACCCAAGAGTAAAAAGCTTCTCAACTTATACCCAATCGAATCCTCACCGAGAACTCAAACCGATGCACCAAATGCAATGGAAAGAAGAAAAGTGCTCAAATCCTTCTCTCCCAAATTCCACGAATGCTAAAAAATCTTCTGGGGGAATAAGAGAGGAAGAACAATGGAGGAAATCCACAAAAGTTTCCAAGATCTAGATCCCAATATGTTCCCCTCACTTAGAGGAGAGATTGATTGGTAGGGTTGTAGATCTAGATCTCCTCTTTCGAATACCTCAAGAATATTCAAGAATCAAATGAGGGATTGAGGGGAAGAAAGGTCAAGAAGGTCAACAGTTGAGGGTAAAACTTGCAAGAATGGTTAGGTATCCATCGGGGAAGAAGGGTCCCTTATATAGATCCTCCAAAATCCAACAGTTGGAGATTTGGAGCGTACAGGCTTGTCATTCCGGGTAGTTTCCGGATAGTTTTTGATATGGGACACATTATGTCAACCACATGAATGAAACTGGAGATTTCTGTGTGACACAGAAGTGCCCGGTGATTTCATCCCGGACATTCCGCCCAAGGCAAAACTAACAAAAAACAACAAAACTAAAACGACCATAACTTTTGCATCCGGGCTCCGATTTAAATGATATTGGGATTGTTTCGAAGATAGTAACAAACTCTATAAGATTATCCATAGAACCATCATAGTACAGAAAGTTATGATAGAACCAAATGATAAAAGGTTTAACCTATCTATAAAATACAAACTGGTAAATCCTCCAATATCGAAAACGCAATAGAGAATGCATATGAAATCCATTTTTGATGAACTTGAGCTTGTCATGGAGATTAATAAGAGCTCTAAATACTCTCATGGATAAGATCCAAATAAGAAACAATATGATTCCTAGTATGAAAAGTTTGAGAGCTCACCAAGGGATACGATCAAGTTACTCACTCGAGAGCCCCTCTTGATAGTACGGTTATCTATCCTATAAACCGGTCTGCCTAACTAACACCATGAGACCGGTAAGAAAGAAACCGTAGCTAGACCATACCTTTTCCTTGCGCATATTCCACTTGATCTTGATGATGACGATCTTCTACACCTAACAATGGAGCACCTTTCTTGATTGTGCTAGCTGGTGAGGACTTGGAATTTTCTCAACATACTCCACTATGCAAGAGCCTCTCTTTTAGGAATATCCTCATATTTCCATCATAACCATAAGGATGGAATCTTTAAGCATGATATCTTCTAGATATGGCACATCTTTAGCTTGCACAACATTTCTTCTAACTCCATTTTGATGATGTCTTGAAGATACACATGAGGAACTCTATCTTCTTCTTCAAGACACCCTTAATCCTCTTTTACTTATTCTTATACTTCATTTCTTATTTATTTATTATGTTGGTGTCTTGAAGTTACACAATAGGTATCACTCCATATATTCTTCAAGTCACACTTCCTATAGGTTCAACTCTCACATGAACAATCTTTGGATCACTCCTTGAACATATTGGTCATCACTTGATCTTCTTCACTTTGTTCTTCACCCAACCTTGAAGAAAACATATGGTTCAAGCATTGCCTATGGACAAATCCTACAAGTACAACTTGATACAATCATTAATCCATAGAGATTGTCATTAATTACCGAAACCACACATGGGGCCCATGTGCTCTTTCAATCTCCGCCATTTTGGTAATTGATGACAATCCCTTGAGAGGGTTTATATAAGGAATTTAAACGAATAAAATGGTAGAACCAATATTAAATACTACACAAGTATGTGATATTGGTATGACCACCATATATAGAGAAAACTCCCCCCACAATCTATGCATGTGTGATGAACATGACATTGCATATATTGCCAATCATTATCATTGTTGGAGTTTTCTCTATATATACCATATGCAATGAAACAACAAATATGCAAGAGCATGAGAGGCAAATTCTTAAGAACAATCTCAAAGCATAAACCGACTTCCCTTAAACCATCTAAAACTTCTCCCCCATTGGCATCGATAGCTGAAATGGGTGACAAGTTCTAGAAGGCCAATATAGTGATAATTCCTCCAAAGGTGTGCATTCGCACATATCCAATGATGAATACTTGGGAGGAAGTAGAACTATATTGAGGACCTGAAGATTTCCAAATAAATAAAATGAAAGAAGCATCAACTAATATCCCAGCCATCACAAGATCTGACAAACCAATTGAAAACAACAAATGAGACCAAATTGAAACAATAAGATATTATGGTACGAGCAAAAGAGTTTTTTATATGGAAATAGGTAAGCTCGCCAAGATTTGTGCACACATAAGAATAGTCGCATTTGAATACAACAAGCACAAATATGGAATCCTCACTCGCCCATAATCATTTAAGACACAACAAAAGAGAAAGAAGGCAAATGAGCATTATTAAATGAATTACAGGAGCTCCCCAAAGATAATGCACCGATTATGATAAATGCATTTGGGAACAAAGTGCATAATCATTGAATCCTCACTCATCCAAATACATTTTAACAAAACAAGGCATCAGTGAACAAATATGATAAGCACAAAGCGGTACTATAAATAAAATTAGGAAGCTCCCCAAGGTACGTGCACAATTAGGTTTTTGTATGTGAAAACAATATGCACAACATGTAATAATCACTTCCTAAATTTTACTTACAACACAACTATGTGCAAATGAGCACATACCAAGAGATATAGTACACAAAAGAAAGAAGATACCAAGAGCATATACCAAGAGGCATGACAAAGCATATTATAAGACAAGTACAAGGATGATCTTTATGTATCAACATAGTCTTCAATGAATGATATTGCTTAGTATGACCATAAAAACACACAAAAGAAAGAAGATGCCAAAAATAGAGAAGTAACATCTCTCATGTGTATAAGATTCTATGTATACAATCTCACAAAGATATTGTTCCATAAAGAAACATGTACACAAAAAATAGATACTAAAATAAATAGAGCAATATATCCAAAAAGAAGTTATGACAATACACCACTAAGATCTTTGATAGATATCATGGCCAAAAGGCTCAATTTTCTCTTATTGTATATTAATGAACTTCAACCACAAATATACCAAATACATCAAAACTATCACTAAGGGAATAAGAGATAGTTGGAATGTATTGCGATAGGAAACATGTATCACAAAGATAGAGTCAACTTTGAAGATGATCAATTTTGCACATGAGATTACTTTGAGGAAACGATAGGCAATATAATTGCTGTATTGACATATTTGGGATTGGTGAATCATGAGAATGATTTTGTAGAGTCCCAATTATATGCACTCATCTCAACTTACTCACATATGCAATATAGAGTTTTCTTTAATGCCAAAGAAAGAACAACAACAATTGCAAATACTTTAAATGCATGCCAAGATGCAACCTACCATAGGTTGGAAGATGATATGTATGCATGAGTAAGAGATACTTGTTACCGATATATCATTGGTGTGATGAAGTAGATAGGACTTTGTTGACCATCCTACCTTGTCTCTAATTTTCATTGAGTCATCACTTATTCCTTATGAAAGATACAAGAATCCAATGAATCTCCAATATACCTAAAACAAAATTCAAGTACAATATGGTCCCCAAACTTATTGGGACCAAAGTAGTTAGAAAACTACAATACATAGGAGAGAATCCACATAAATATGTGCATATTGATATGAAATTGAATATCATGCAGAACTTAGGCGATGGGATTTGGTGAAGTTTCCCCTATATATTAGATCAAAGAAAGCACGCATGCCATAATATAAACATGTAGTAAATATGGATGCACAAGGCTTTCAAGAACCAAAAAAGTAGATAAAATTTGAACAAAAACACCAAGTATACCAAGATGTCACACACAAGAGTGTGACATGGAAAAATATGTCCAAATTGTATCAAAGAACTAATTCAAAACATGAAAGATCACAAGTTTAAGAAATGAACTACACAAAGTCCAAAGAGCAAAAGATAAACACGAACAAAAATGCTCAAGGGTTTATCTCATTCTAAAAGGTAAACACACGAAACAAGGAATGAGGCAAAACCAACTCCCAAAAAGAGCAAGGTTCCAACAAATAAACTAAACTATCCACACTTTTCATGATGACACAAAATACCAAAACGAAAATTTCGAACTTCCAAGCACATAAAACTTGATATGGAACAAAACAAGAAGCATAAATATGAGTGTTCTAAATAAATAGGAGAGCTCCCCCATAGATAATGCATTATGTAGGATTTTCCTATTGAATGCAAAATTCACACAAATGGGATCATCACTAGTACCTACAATTAAATAAAACACAAAAATGACATCAATAAAATAAGAGGATCCACAAGAGGGAAGGAAACCTTGGAACAAAACAAAATAAAATTATTGGCAAGAGATAGCATAACATTAAGCAAAGGCCAAAGTGAATATGATTGATGTCTATGCACGCTTCTATTCTTGTAGACAGTGTTGGGACTTCAAGTGTAGAGGTTTGTAGAACAGCAGCCAGATTCCCTTAAGTGGATCGCCCAAGGTTTATCGAACTCAGGGAGGAAGTGCTCAAAGGTATCCCTCTCAAGCAACCCTACAATCAAGATACAAGAATTCTCTTGTGTCCCCAACACACCTAATACACTTGTCAGGTGTATAGGTGCACTAGTTCGGCGAAGAGATAGTGAAATACAAGTGATATGGATGATTATAAGTGGTAATTGCAATCAGAAATAAATGTGGCAGCAAACAAACATGTAGCATGATTGATTGTAAACGGTGTTTCAATGCTTAGAAACAAGGCCTAGGTATCATAATTTCACTAGTTGACACTCTCATATATATATATATATTCTCTTTATTATGCTACTCTGAAATACTTTCCGGTTGGATAACTCCAATCCATGGTAGGGATACAAAATATATCCTTACATTCCCCATCTAGGTAACCCCAACCATGTCACTTTGAGCGCTAGATGGTTCCAACAAACACCACAATTTCATAGAGACATCCAACTCAAATTATACTCAAGATAATTATTTATGTAGTCTTTATCCTAAGCGCCACACGGTGTGCACACTATCAACTTCACACACGTGGGGATAACCGGAGATTGCAATAATTAAAGCACTTGAGTAGAAGAGTAGATCTACTTCTTCAACTAGATTACAAAGCTCATGATCACATAAAGATCACGCATAGAGAGAGAGATGAACACATAGCTACCGGTAGAACCCTTAGCCTCGAGGGAGAACTACTCTCTCCTCATCACGGGAGTCAGCAACGGCGATGGATATGGTGGTGGAGTCGATGGAGATGGCTCCAGGGGCAATTCACAGTCCCGACAGGGTGCCGGAACAGAGACTTATGTCCCCCGAATCTCCTCTTTGGTGGTGGCAGCACTGCGGTATTTTTGTGGAGATCTTATCCGCGTAGGGTTTACATCTCAGGGAGACGTATATGTAGGCAAAAGGACAAGATCGATGGAGGGCCAGGGGGCCCACACCATGTGTCCCGCGCCCATGGGGACGCGCACCGTATGGTGTGGCCGCCGTGGTGCCCTCCTCCATCTCTCCTTCGGGCTCCATGTCGTGTCGGGAAAAATAGTAACTTTGGCTTTTGTTTCATCCAATTCCGATAATATTCCCTTACTAGTTTTCTGAAACCATAAATAGCAGGAAAAAATGCAAATGGCACTGTGGGATCTTGTCAATAGTTTAGTTCTAGAAAATGTATAAAAATACCTCAAAGTGTAGACAAAACACAACAAAGTTGATACTAAACAAGCATAGAGCATAAAAAATTATAGATATATTTACGACGTATCAAGCATCCCCAAGCTTAACTCCTGCTCGTCCTCGAGTAGTTAAGTGATAAAAATAATAATTTTTGAGGTGAAATGCACCATCACAACCTTGATCAAACTATTTGTAAAGCATTGATAGATGGGATCATAGTACTCTAAACATGAGCATGAAAGATGTAGTTCTAACAATATGACAAAGCAACTGTAACATCCCAAAATTTCATAAATACAAAATCATGTTGTTGCATTCATAGCATCATGGCATATTCATCTTGCACAAAAAATTTCAAAACAAAAACCCTAATGAAACAATATTTAAACCCCTCTTAATATATATATGGGGCATGGTTTTATTTTATTTTCAAAACCCAAAAATGATTTTGAATGGTTATATGTGTTTGACACACTTTTTGACACTAGGATCAACACAAAAAAACTTGGTGAAGATTTGAATTCATTTGAATTTGAATTAGCCATTCAAATCCATTCTAGAAAATCAAAACATAAAAGGAAAAGGAGAAAAGGAGAAAAAAAATAACAGTAGCAGACTACTCATCCCAGCAAGCCCCAGCGGCCCACTAAGCCCACCCGGGTTTCTCCCTCTCCTCTATCTTTCTCAGCACACGCGCACCCTCCCTCTCACTGCTAGTGGCTCCGTTGCCACATCAGCGTCATCGTCCCAAAACCCCACCCGCGACCAGTTCCTCCACCGTTTCTTCCCCGTAGTGACTGTCGTGTTTTAATTCATTAAATTACATTGAATCTGTGAAAAATCCCCTCCCATTCTTCGGCTTCTTATTCCCCACCCCTCTGCGACCATTTCACCCAACACTCATGCCTCTAGGTTGTCCAATCTTGCCCAGGTCGCCGTCCCCGTCATCAGCTGCAAGCACCCGAGGCTCCGTCCAACTCCGACGAGGGATTCTGGTAAAGTTCGAGCTCACCTTGACCTCTGCATCACACCATCGTGTTCACTGTAACCTTGCGCATCTTCTAATCCCTTTATTTTGCCCTGTTGCACCCTAGGCCGTAATATACATCACTATTCGTAAACTCCCGTCGTACCAACTCCGACGAGCACCTGAGACCGTGTCCGTGCGCCCCTGTCCAAGACAAGTACACGTTGAGCTTCCTCGCATCCTCGTGACTCTGATAAGCATCAGCACCACCCCCATATCCCTCTAGCCTCACCGGCGTGTCACCGGCCTTAGCGCTGCCGCCGCTAGAGCCATTCGCGCCACCAGTTTCTGGACCTGCATCTAGTGGCTAGGATAAGAACACTTATCGAACAAGTACTCTTAGATCTGGATCGTTAGATCTAACTTAAATCCAACACCGCAAAAGCATGATCTAGCGCGAAGCGATACGCGCCAATCAGACGCTGCCCCGTGTCACTGATTTCAATTTAAAATCTGAATTGAGATCTAATTATTCAAAATTGTAATTTAATAAGTTTTGATCTGTTTATCAAAAAATTACAAATTATATATCATTGGAATCATAAAAATGAACTCTTTGCAACTATGACCTTGGTTTGGCCATTTGCTTCTGTAAAAATTAGGATTTTGTACATAAACATTTGTAGGCTTATTTTGGCTATATAAATTGTTTAGAAAATTATTTTAAAGTAAACTTTGGTTTATTTAGACCTTAGAAAGTATGCTTTGTATTCAGTATTGTTTGTTTTGTTTTGAAAAGTGTGACAAATCATTCATTTGCATTTTGCATGCATTCATATATATTTTTGCTTGTATTTTGAATGTGAATATTGTGGTATGATTTTATGTGTAGATTTTGGTGATTGTGGAGAGTGTGATTGTGAGGATTGTTCCTATTCCCCCAACTACCAAGGCATGTGATGCTTCATGTTTTTGTCCTATTATTTTATCTATGCACTAGTGATATTGTAAGTAGGATTTGCATGATTATTTTCTAAGTATATGCTATGCTTGGGTAAATCCTATATATTTTGTCTTAGTAGTTTTTCCCTAAGTTAAGAAACTTTTTATACTAGTATGATTAGCCTAGCTAGTAGAAAACAAGTGTGGAATATTCATGCTATGATATAATGCAAAGTCTATGACTATGTTTTTGATTAATAAAACAACTATGTGAATGAATCACCTGGGTGGAATGGGAAGATTGGTTTATGTTGAGTGGTTACATAAGGCCCATGTCTATGGCTTACCTTGTGTATCACACTTGTGGATGGCCACCCAAGAACAAAGAGATTTGAGATGTTTAGTGTTGATAAGCTTCTAGTGAAACCACATGGCATATGGGCTCTGCCTTGACCAACTAGGTTGCAAGAACCTAGGCAGATGGATAGTTGGTGGTAGGGTTGATATGATGGAATGCATCCATGGTGGTCTAAGGGAATACTTCTGATAAGTCTCGTCTTTATGCATGTTGAGTCTTGTGGGCAAAGTGCACCACCTCTCAAGAGGGTAAAACCTAAGTACTTAGCCGTGTCCCCAGTAACGGACATTTTGAGCATCAAAGACATTGAACTGATCAAGGATCTCCTCATCACAATTTCTTTAAGTTAAAACTTGTGGTTGAACAGGGGTAGAGGTTCACCAATGTCTATTGGTGGTTCCTTGGGTGTTTTTGTCAAACAAAAAATTAGTGTTTTCAACTAATAAGAAAACCTTATTTTGAGCAAAGTCAGCCTGAACTACACTGAGTCAAATTCATATAGTTATGAGATGTTACTATACTACTATGGTATCACTTGTCAATACAATTCAAAATGTATTGACCCTCTATGGCTCTAACTTATGATGTTGCAGGTTACTCTGATGGAGAATAGGGTTATGAGTCTACACTCAACATGTTTGCCTGTGGCACATGAATATGACGACTTATTTTATTTTGTTAAGTATTGTGAACTCTATGTATTAGCCTTGAGCTAATGAGTTGTAAGAACTATTGTATCTCTGGATATTACGATGTAATAATGACCTTTGTATCTATGTACTTCATCTTGAAATATGGATGCTAGCAATTCGATCCAGGGACTAGCATTGCAATCACAGGGGCCTTTACCTTGAAAGGTGAGGTCTTACAACAACTATTTTGTAACATGAAAATGTACAAACAAAGATCATGAATAAAAATGCATTGAAAGACGTGGGATGAAGATCCCTCGATTCTTCATGATGTAGCCAAGTCTCCAATGCTCTCCAAAACACACTTATTGATCAAGTTTTGGATTGTTGGTCCCCAACCAAGTTGGGTCCTAAGAAGTTAGTCACAATAGGCTTGGCAACCCAAATGGTCCTTTTCTTGACACCACATTGGGCACCAAAAGATTTGGCAAAGACATTGCCAACCTCATCCTTATGAAGTGAATAAGCATCGTCAATCAAGATAGGATGGGATGAGGAGTTACCCATGGTGCATGAGGAATAAATGTGCACTTTCTTGCGGAAAATGTAGCAAGTTCTTCTCTTGCCATTTTTCTTTTTTGGATGAAGCAACAACTTGAGAAAGACCTTGAGTCTTCTTGGGAGGAGGCCCATCTCTAACAAGAGGTAGATCTTGAGGCCGCTTCCCTTGTTTCTTATTTCCAAGGGGCTTCTTCTTCAATGGAAAATGCTTGAAATAATGCCCTTCGTCCTTGCACTAGAAGCAAAGAATGTTGGCCAGATTCTTGACTTGATCTTGCCCATTATTCTTGTTGTCCTTGTGCTTCAACTTGATAGTGGACTTGTTCTTGATATTGGAGTTGAATCTGGCCCACTCTTGTCATTGGGGGATTTTTGCACACTCAAGATGTTGTTTAGTGTGGTCTTCCCTTTATGACCCTTTTTAAAGTCATTCATCAAAGAAGTGACTTGAGCCTTGAGCTCTTTAATTTCCTCTACATGGTTAGTGTGAACAATAATAATAATAGAGGAAGTGGATGATACATTGTTAGAGAAACAAGGCATGAAATGTAATTCATCATAAGATGTAGCAATGGAATGAGTGGATGAATTACAAGGAATAGCTCATGGCAATATGATGTTTGGAGTAGAAATAGTGCTAATGTCCACATGAGGCTCGTTATATGTTAAATTTGACACGTTAGCCTCACGAGCCAACGTTATCCTACCATGGGAGACTAGAAGATCCTCATGCGAGCTAGAAAGCTTAACATGATTTTCTTCCAACTTCCCATAGTTGCTAGATAGCAAAGCAAGTTGAGCCTTTAGCTCAACATTCTCCTTCAAAACAGATGATTCACAAGAAATAGAGTTAGTAGCACAAGTATCATAATTAATTGCAAGAGGTGAGGTAATCTTTGAAAGATATTTTGTGTAAGAGGCTTTAATTTTCTCATGTGAATCGGTGAGTTCGATGAGCCCACTTTTGATGACCCTAGATCCATTTTTGAGGTGCTCAAAATCCTCAAGGAGTTTAGCATAAGCAACTTGAAGCTCATCATTTTTACTTTTGAGATTCCTTCACTCTAGATAGCTCTAGATCAAAAGTCTCCTCAAGAGATTCCTTAGTGGTTTGATCCTCTTCAAGAGATTCATTTATATGTGCAATTTTATTAGCATACTCACACTCAAGGATACTTAATTTATTAGCAGTGTTATCATGCTCCTCAATTTGTTCTTCTAACTTATCAATATGCTCTTTTCTCTTAATAGCAAAGTCCAAGATTTCAACAAAGTTAGAGCAAGCAATAGTATTCTTAACAAGAGCACTATAAACAATATCACCCTTTTCATATAAATCATCAACATCAAGCTCTTCTTCCCCATTATCCACGTCCTCATCATCACAAAAGATATTGGGTTCCGAAGTAGGATTTACCTTTAAATCCCTAGCCATAAGGCATAGGTGGTTACCGGAAGAAGGTTGAGATGAGATTACATTTGTAGCTCCAATCAAAAACTTGTCTTGGCCCATAGAATCTTCGGTTTCCTCTACATGGTTAGCAACACAAGCACTAGAGGAAATAGAAGCATTTTTATCATTGCAACAAGACAACACAAGCATATCATCATCAGATTTATTCAAGCCATTTCTACATGATATGCATGGACTGTCAACACAATCATGTAAGGATTTTCTAGTAATAGAAGTGTTAAAGTCCAAAGATAGATCATTGCATCTAGATAGAGATGAGGGATTACAAATAGTAAGCACACCATCCATATTGCAATTTCTATCACCACTCACCGTATCATTGCCTAGTGAAAAGTCACATGTTGGTGAAGTGGTCGAAGACGAGAACTCACCTCGACCGAAAGTGTAAGCAACACAATCATCCTCAAAAATATTGGACACAACATATTTATCTTGAAGTTTTGTCCATAACTCATGACCGCTCCAAAAAGGAATGATTGAAGATGTAACTACATAGATCAAAGCATTAACAATCACATTAGAAGCTTGAGCATCGATATATAAGTTTTTCTCATCCTCACAAGAAAGATTTCCGAAATCCATAGGAGGAGAAAAACCTATAATCTACGATACGCTCCAAATTTAGGTCCATGTCCCGAAAATGAATAAGCATACGAGTTTTCCATATATCATAATTTGTGCCATCGGATACAAATATGTAATTGTGCACAAATCCGCTAGACTACATCTTTACTCTCAAGGCGGTGAATCCTAAAATGAGAGAACGGGCTGTAATACCAATTAAAAGGATAAAAATGCCGCCTATAGGAGGGGTGAATAGGCGGTTTAAAACTTTTCTGAGAGTGGCTCAACAAAGGCAAAATTAAACTAGAGTTCACTTTGTCAAGCATAAAACCTAGAACAACTAGGGTTCACCTATGTGCACCAACAACATATGCTAAGAAACACAAGCAACTATGTGATAGTAAGATATAGACTTCAAGCATGATGGCTATCACAAAGTAAGGTGCATAAGTAAGAGCTCGGATATAGAGATAACCATGGCACACAAAGATGATGATGTTTTACCGAGTTACTCCTGATACGTCCGTAACGTATCTATAATTTTTGATTGTTTTATGCTATTATTATGCTTTTGACACTTCTTTTTATATAAAGTTCATTATTTATTTGGACTAACCTACTAATAGTTGAAAATTTTCACAATGTTCTTGATTTATACTTTGATGTGTAGGAATTATCAAGAATACAATCGGAACCCTTGTTGGAGTCAAATTGGGATTTTCCAGAAATCTGTCTCAGAACTTTTTTTTGAAGATGGTCACGTTTTGGGTCGAAGACGGCATCAAAAGGAAAACTCCTCTACGACAAAGTTGTAGGAAATTCTGCGACAATCTTTCTAGACATAAAATTTAGCTGATTGCGAGTCTATATTGGCCCGCTAGACCCGATTTACTGCAGCCCAAGATAGGGTGACGGGAATCCGAGAATCTATATAAAGGGAGGAAACCTAATTCATGGGAGATACCCCCACCCACGAATTTGCAGCCACCAAAGCCACGTTTTTGCCTCCCCCATGGAGACAATCTCCATTGGATAGGGCTCCCAAGAATCCAAGAAGGAAGGGGGATAAGGGGCGGTGCTCCCCCACGATACTGGTGGCGGGGAAGGAGTCCCCCGTGTCGCCGTTGCCGCCCGCTTCACCATCTTCACCGCCATCTCCATTACCTAATCCTCCTAGTATGCAGTGGTTCATCCTCCCACACACCTCTGTACCGTCCTATGTAAACATGGTGTTTGATGCTATAAGTTATAATCCTATGATCTATGTCATATTTGTTTAGTTTCTTTATTCTTAGATTGATTGGTTGAATGTCTTTGGTTAATTAGAGTTGTATGTTGATATGGTACAGTCCTTTGGTGTCCATTATATTTGTGCGTGTATGGATTATACATCATAGGGTTTGTAGTATGTGCAAGAGGAAGGGGAAGTTCTGCCAGAGTGACAAAAACCTAAGGACGCGAATCGGAACGTTGCACGTATGGGAGTAAGAGGACCATTAACTTAAGGCTATGGTTGGGGAAACCTTAATGCATTATTAGTAGTTATGGATGTTTGCTAACAATCCAATCATATAGTACATGTAATTCCAAGTAGTGAAACGCATGTATATTTAGTCTCTCCCACATAGAAAACTGCATCGAAGACAATGAACCCGATTTAATCGCCAATTAAACTTGGACAAAGCCACCACAATTACCACCACTATTCCAAACTCATGGTTCTGTTAGTTTAGTGTATTTTATTTCTGCAGCTACTAGCTTTACTTTCTTGTTATTTATTATCTTGCAAATCTTTCTCTAGTACTCATTTGTTGCTCTAGTTTTATTTCCTAGATAATGCAAACGTTTAGGGTGCATAGAGTTGTATCAGTGGTTAATAGAACTTGAGAGAATATTTATCCCACCTTTAGCTCCTCGTTGGGTTTGACACTCTTACTTATCGAAAAGGCTACACACGATCTCCTATACTTTTGGGATATCAAGACCTTTTCTGGCGCCGTTGCTAGGGAGCAATAGCGTGTGGGGGAATATTCTTGTGTGCACTTGTTTTCTTTATCTCTAAATAGTTTTTACTTTTATTTTTAAGTTGGTCTCTATCTTAGTATGGATATGGATTGAGAATTACAAAAAAAATAGTTGTACTTGTTACCTAAAAACATTTTCAAAAAAGAATGTGATTGGAAAGATGAGTAATGGTTAAGTGATGGTCGACCTTGAACACTTGTGTTCATGCCTATGAAAACCAAAACAAATCTTTCCATAGAATATTTTCAACTGAAGGAAGGCACCATTAAATATCAATTCCCATTCAAGAAAGGTATATAATACCTTTTGCCTCTCCTATTAAAACAAAATATTCTCTTAATGCATCTTTATTTGGAAATACATGATTCTTGCTTCTTGTGCCTAACTTAAAGGCGTTAAAGAAAAGTACTTCTTGGGAGATAACCCAATAGATTTCTTGAGTTTTGGAAGTTACTACTTCTGTAATAACCTCTGTTTATCCTTTTTATTTGATTTTTGTGCCAAGAATAACCTCTAATGAGAGGAAAGTAAGATTTGGGGAGTTGCTATCCCAAAACAAATTTTTGTGCTCTACTGTAAAAATTCTTAAAAAATCTTTATAAGTCGGATTGTGCTGTACTTTTCTGAATAAATCCCTCAGGTTGTTAGTTAACTTTCGTTAGTTCAACACTTTTTGATTTGAGCAACATAAGGTCATCAAAAAAATCATTTCTACCTACTGGTCTATTTTGACATATTTCTACCATTATTTGCATGTGTTTCTTATTGATTCCTTTTTGGCTTCTATTTGGTAAATTGAGCTTTTTTAGGGAATTGCTACAGTAGATTGTGTTTTTATTGAAAGGTTTGTTGTTCTAAAGCTAAACCCAAAGGTCTATTATCTTCTGAATACACTAATGAAGATTGTGTGATATTTTTGTATGAAGGAAAATTCTCAGGTGTAGAGAGAGAATGATGTAATGAGATGAAGAATGGACAGAAGCTCAAGCTTGGGGATGACATCCCGTGTCACCCCAAGAAATATTCAAGAGGTACAAGTGTTAAAGCTTGGGTATGCCTAAGGCATCCCCTTCTTCATCAATAAAAAGCTCAGGTCTTTCTAGACACTTCGTTTTTATTGTTTCATGCACAAGCTGTGTTGTTCTTGGAGCGTATTAGTTTTCATTTGGTTTGCTTAGTTTGCTGGAATAAAGTGGTTGGACCCCCGTTTTTGTTGTGTTGTTTCAAATAAGTTGATTGGTGTTGGAGAAGGAGTAAGAAGCTTCATGTTTATAAGTGGTACAAAAGGAGTTTGTTTTGACTATGGCCTAGACCTTATCATGTCATGTTGGATGTTGTTTTGTCCCTATGCTTAGTGGTTATTGCTGTAGAATGACTTGTTCTAAACAATTGGGATTGATTAATGTGCTGTAACATCCCTAAAATCATGTTTTCAAAGATTTCATATCATGCATGCATGCATATCATTTAGGGATCAAAACTCAAACTCATTTGAAAGAAAACATAATTTGAGATCTACGATTTTATGTGAACAACATTAAGTCAAATGCTACTTTCCAATGAGAGGTTATTTGTTCAAGAACCAAACCTTGTTGCTCTCAGATTGTTTTGCTTGATTGCTAGTGCTTAAACCAAAATTTACAAAACAAATATGGATTTAAAACTTGACCAAATCAGGTGCTATGTCACTATTTATTTTGTTTTATCAATAGGACCAAGATAATACAGAGTGACCACATGTTTTTATGCCCAGAAATATGAGTGTTACACTCTACAAAATTCTGAAAAGGTTTGAATTAAAATGGCTTTTGAAATCATATGAAAATGTTTCCTGGAAATTCAAATAGAAAAAGAAAAGGAGTAAAGAAATAATAAAAGGCCGGCGCTGCTAATCTAGCCCAACAGCAAAACCAGCCCACTAAGCCCACCCGGGTTTTTCCCCTTTCTCTCTCACGCGCACCCACTCGACCCCGCGCTCGCTAACTGGTGGACCCAAGCGCCACACAAGCATCGTATCTAGCCACGCACCCCCCACGACCCCGTCGACGCCGCCGTTACCTCATCACTGCCGCGCTTGATGCGGGCTTGATTGCCGGCGTTTCCTCGTGATATTCTCGCCCCGCTCCAGCTATAAGACCCCCTATCCTCGCTGCTCATTTCCCCTCACTCAATTTCCTCTCCACGCCACCAGGCTGCCCGTAGTCTTGCCCACACCGCCGCAGCACCGACGATCTCCGACGAGCCATCACGGTGATCTCCGACCGCCCCCCTGTCTCTGGTTCAAACCAGCGTGACCAGCGTGTCCTTGCGCGTTCACTGATGCCTTTTTTTTGCTTTCTCATGACCCAGGCTGCCGTCACCGTTCGTACCTGCAAATAACAGAACCGTCGCTGGACTCCGACGAGCGATTGAGGTAAAGCCCGACCGCCCCTCGACTTCTCCTTGATCCAGTAGTATTCACCGTAGTCTTGCGCACCTCTTGATACCACTGGTTCATGCTAGGGTGATCCAGAGCGTCGCCAATGTCTTCGTCACCGAGCACCCGACGCTACGCTCAACTCCGACGAGCTCCTACGGCCACATCAACACGCCCCTGTCCATGCCAGCAGCCCCTCGAGCTTCCTCACGACTTTGCGACGCCGGTAAGCAACACCACTGTCCCCAGCCCTCGCTAGAATCGCCAATTCATCGCCGGCAGAGCCGTCGCCGCCACCAGCAGCCATTGCGCCGCCCATCTGTGGTCAAAGCATCAAGGATCGTTTTATCCAGATCTAGAGGCTAGGATTAGATTAGAGGGCGAAGCGGTAGTTTTAATCTGAGCCATGCATCGTCACTTAGATCTTGCGGCTCACAAGCGTGATCCGCCCGAACCGGTATCAACCAATAGGAACTGTCACATCCCAAACTTTAGATTTGGTCTTGCATATCATTCATAGCATTGCATCATATCTTTCCATGCAAAACCGTCGAGTAGAAAGGTTCGGCAAAACGTTATATTCAAAACCCTATTTTGTTTCGCTACGAGGTTCCTGCGGGGAGCTTTAGAGGGACTTGCAACAACCACCCCTGTAGGTTCGAGTTTTCGCTCAAACTTAGACTGAAGGTTGTTCCCCTCGACGATACGAACCCGCAGGCGCGAGAATCGCTCCAATCGGAGTTCATATGCAAAAGACTCGGACGTTTTAGTAAACCGCCGGAAAACGGTCCAAAAATCTGGACGATTTCCGAGTTCGTGTCCAGTGCGGACCGTTTGTTAGGATTTCAGCGCAGGACTACTTAAAGAGGACCCCACTGGCCCTCGATTCCGTGCCCGCACTCCTACCCCCACGCCGACCCGCCTCGATCTCCCAACCCGCGCCTCCAGAGGCGATCGCCGCCGCCGCCTCCGCCCGGCCGCCCGCCTCCGCCACATCGCCAGTGCACCGCCGCCACCCTCGCTCTCTCTCTATTCCTGACCATCACCGCCGCAGCGGTGCCCCCATCTGCAGCGCCTCCGTCGCGCCCGCCCGTGCGCGCCGCCTCCGCCCGCCACCGCGTCGCCTTATCGCGCCGCCGCCGCGCCAGCCTGGCGCCGCCGCCGCCACCATCACCGCTGCCGCGCCTCGCGACCGCGCCGTGCGCTGCCCTCCGCACCGCCTCGCCGCAGCGTCGCTACTGCAGCACGTGCTGCTGCACGCTGCGCCGCCTCGCCGTCGCCTCGCTGCGCATGCCGCCGCGCCGCACGCACGTGCACGTGCGCGTCATCGCATGCGCACATGCATACATGCACACACACGCACGTACGCGCGCCGCCTCGCGCGCGCGATGTATCTTTTCTCGACCCGTAGTTGACCGTGTGTACGCCCGTGCAGGAAAGATCTCGACGCCGGAACCGATCGCCACCGCCGTCCGGAGCTCGCCACGCCTTCCGGAGTCCGATTCGCCATCCGTTTCCGGTAAGACAGCAGCCACCGTCAGATCTCAGATCAGCGACCTAGATCGTTAGTTGACTGGTCAGCATCCCAGGCGTTGACTAGTCAGACGCCCAGTCAGCGCCCAGTCAGTGAGGCGAGTTGACGATCAAGCAGAACACGATTGACTGGGTCAATTTCGTTAATCCCTTTAGTTGGCAGATTTCGATAGAATGTTGTAAATTGCGTAGAAATTCAACCGCTTGGCCAAAAATTGCAAATAAAATATGTACGAGTTCAGTGAGTCGTGTAGAATCTCGCTGTAGCTTTGGTTCAGACTTTTACTGTCAGGTTTAGTACAGTTTAATCAAACTAGTTAATGGCCTTTTCGGAGTAATAGATTCGTAGAAAAAGATCCGTTGCTCCAAAAATCGCATGTGATATGTCCCTGAACTCGTGTGAATGAGGGGAATCTCATCGTGAATTAAAAAGGTAGGCTTACTGTAAAAACTTCTGCAGTATTTGTCTAATGGCTTTCTGCAGTGTTTTAATTATTCGGGGAGTTTTATAACTCCTTTTCGAGTAATTCCAATTGGTACTGTTCCTATTCAGCGATGCCTATGCGGTAGAATTTTCCCAAGATTTTACAAACTGTATACTACCAGCAGAGAATTATTTAAGTTCTAGCTCTAGTTTGGAGCATTACTTTTGTCTAGTAGTTTCCCTAGCGCCAAATCTATTTTTCCATGCATGTATTCGGTAGTATTATGGATTAGAATTATGTGGTGCAGCTGTAGCACCAATTCACTTGCCGTTCTTGCATTCATGCATCATATTTGTTGCATATTCTTGTGCATTGTTTGTTTATGATTGCAATTGTGTCGTGTAGATTGTGCTGAGTGCAACGCTTGCTCGTGTGAGGATTGTGCTCCCGACCGCTACAACCAAGGCAAGTAGATGCTACTTGTTCATGTTATCGTCCTACTATTTTCAATGCATTGTCGTGTATTTTGTAGATGCATGTGTAGGATGATACTATCGCTATGCTATGTCCTATTATGTGGTAGGACCCTCTTTGTAGATGAACCACCGTTTGTAGATGTGCTTAGCCATTCTTTGTTGAACGAGGGCTGGGTTACATCATGGATACTTGTTTTATCAAAGTATTGGTTTGTGAAAAATAAAACAACTTAATCAATGAACCCCCTGGGTGTGATGGTATTGATAAATTTTGGTGGTTTCATTGCGGAAAGGCACCCAGGTATCAAGAGAGAATGATTGGCTTATTTATTGTGTAGCTTACGTGTACAACCATGTGCCAATAATGGAATGGGCGGTTGGTTGGACTTAGTAGGTTGTGGTAACTCGAACCCGCGTATCCAGAGATGTAGAATTTTGGTAGGTTGGACCGGTGCGCGTCGGGATTGAGGAGCTATTTCCCGAACAGTCTCTTCTTGGTATTCTCCCTATCATCACCCAAAATGAGAGTGATGGTACGAGATGGGCTGGCCAAGTCACATGGGTAAAGTGTACTAACCTATGCAGAGTGTATAATCTAATCGATTAGCCGTGTCCCCGGTTATGGACATCTGAGTTACTAGATATTGATCCCATGACATGTTTCTCGCTCATTCTAATTTCATAATTGTTCTAATATTGTTGGGTTAACTTAATTGGGATCTTTTCAAATAAAATCAAAACTGTTTATGAAAGTAGGACAAATGTATTTGCAAATGCAAGCCAGACACATCTCGACTTGCCAAATATGCAGGTAGATGTTAGTACTATTGTCTCCTTTACTAGCTCTACTTGCCATACATTCCATGTATTGACCCTTCGGGGCTGATACGTTTTATGTTGCAGGTTATTCCGATTCTGATTGATCGTTATAGGCCACGGTACTCCACTTGGCACTTGTTCACTTGTGGGCAATTTGAAGATTGGAGGTTTTACTTGCTTTTGCTGCTACCTGAACAATTTGAGCTAGCTTTATGCTAAGCTTTTATATTGTAATAATGGTACTCTGGATCTTTGTAGATCATGATACATGGTTATTTTGCTATGATTATCTATCTTACTCTATTGTGGGCCAATGAACCGATCCAGGGATTGGCATGTCACATAGAGGCCACGGTCTTATCAGAACCGGGGTGTCACAGGATGGTATCAGAGCCCATGTGTCGACTGTAGGATCGTGACCTAGGATTGGATTAGGAAGCCATAGAATTATTAAACCTATATTAACACTGTCTTTCCTCTTATGCCTTTCACCCTCGTAAATTCTTACCATATGCTATTCTCACACTTTCCTCTTTTACTTGATAGATGGGAGGCGTCGAGTATGTCACCATGGAGTCACCAAGGCCCTTTGCAAGGCAGTTAGCTCAGCTCTCTCAGTCATTGGGATTGACACTGCCTATGTTCAAGGGAAGAAGGTTGTACACCTATGGATATGGAGAGGATGCATGGGAGATCACTACCTTCATATTCAGAGATGCCGCCTTGCCAAACCCCGCGCACTTGGTCTACACCAAGATATACTGCAACTGGGGACTGGGAATCAACTTGGCTGTACATGAAGCCCTGTCTCGCCAGTGCCACTATGTCCGACACCTACTGCCTGGAGATTCACCCTGCCGTGATTATGGAAGGAGTGATGAAGATGGGAACATTGTGATTACCCCGGGCGACAGGAACAACATGTCGCCCCGTCGGAGGCACATAGAGGACATGGAAAGAGAGAATGGAGCTCTAGCAGAGAAGGTGAGGATGTTGAAGGAGATTGCAGACTTTACTAGCAATGGAATGGTGGTCCAAGGACAGGAGATAGACACTTTGCATGAAGCTGTGGGAGTTCTGGAGACTGCCCTGATAGCCAGAGATGAGACCATAGCCCATCTTCATGGTACTGTGCAGGAGAACGCCCAAAACATACAGCAATTGCTAGGGACCGTCCAGGAAAGGGACCAAACCATTGAAGCTATGACAGCCCAGATTGCTGCTCTCCAAGCACAACTGAATCCACCCTCTGATGATGACAATGGAGATGATGGCAACAATGGGGATGATGATGACAGTGGAGACGATGATGATGATGAGGACGAGGATGATGATGATGGAGACGATGATGGTGGAGGAGATGAAGCTGTTGTCAGCGGTGAGGATGAAGAAGAAGAGGAGGATCCAGAAGAGGTGGAGTTTGATGTCTCAAGTGATGGTTCAGGAGAGGTGTACACTCCGCTGCCATGGTTGTACCGTGAGCCGAAGCGCCAATGCATGACCGCAAGGACCTACCTCAATCTCTTCAAGAACTAGATAGAAGTCCGCCAATTAGTCCACGTTATGCAAATTCGTTAGGATTAGTCTCGATCGTTGTGAAGCTTAGTTCGTGTTAGATTAAAAGTCTTTAGTTGCTTATTTATGTACTCCAATATCCCAGGATTTATTTGTGCGAATTTTAATGAAAGAGTTATGTCAATTTGGTTATCATATGTGTGTTTTTCGCTGCAGTTTTTCTGCTGATACAGCAGTACTGCACGATTTTTCATATTTTTCTGGTAACTCGGAAAAATCTGAAAAACTGGCTTAATTTTATGACGCGTTTAAGTCAGGCGGAAAAATTCGTGAATGCTGCTGGACTGTTCTGGCAGATTGCTGTTTTTGATTTTAGTTGATCATCTGTTTAGTTAACCATTGCCAACTCTTTCAAAACTATTTCAGTAGGTTTATACTGCTAGGATAACACCTGGGATGTTGCTGGATCACTTGTTTGTTGATGTGTTGCTTGCTTGTGATTGTCTGCTATTGTTTGTTGTTGATTGATCATATGCATGGGTAGAATCCTATTGTCGTAGTTGATTCTTTCTAAACTTACCTATGCTGAACCGCAGATGCCTCCCCGTCGCCAACCCACTGATATGGAGCAGCTCATGGCAGCTCAGGCACATCTGACCCAAGTGATGACTCAGTTCATGGCGAATCAGAACAACAACAATGGAAACAATCAGCCTCAGGGAGATGCTCTCACCAGATTTCTAAGGTTAAGGCCAGCTAAGTTATCTACTGCAACGGAACCAATGGTTGCTCTCGACTGGTTGCGTTCAGTCAACAAGGATCTAGTAACTGTCGGATGCACTGATGCTGAGAATGTGAGGTTTGCCGCTCACCTACTTGAGGGACCAGCCGCTTCTTGGTGGGACACGTTCCAGATCACCCACCCGCTAGATACCGTGACTTGGGCTATGTTTGAGGAAGGTTTTAGGACCAACCACGTGTCTTCAGGAGTTCTGAGCCTAAAGAGGAAGGAGTTCCGCAATTTGCGCCAAACCAATCGCACCGTGGCCGAGTACATTGAGGAGTTCAACAACCTGTCCCGTTATGCACCTGAGGATGTTGACACTGATGCCAAAAGGAGGGAGAGATTCCTGGATGGCCTCAGTGATGAGCTTTCAGTACAGCTACTTGTGGTTTATTGCCCCACTTTCCAGGAGCTTATGGACAAGGCCAGGATCTTGGAAGGAAGCACAAGCGGTGGAGAACCGCAAGAGAAAGAGTAATACTCATCACTCGGTTCACACCACAAGTCTTGCACTTCATATGATGGATACTCCAAGCATGGAGGAAGTGACCATGGGAGCCATGACCGCGATGGACTTCGTCATGACAACCATAGGAGCAGCCACCAACCACAAGGAGGACACTCTCACCACTCTGGAGGACACGGTGGACATGACCGCAACCGTGATCTCAACTTCTTGAAGAAGGATCTGAGTGAGGTGGCGTGCTTCAAGTGCAAGCGAAGGGACACTATCGACGATAACTGTCCGGAGACGAAAGGACTGAAGCCAACCAACGGCGAGAAGGCCACAGTGAACCACATGAATGTGGAGGAGATTCCAGATGAGCCTGACCTTGTGATTGGTAAGTTCCCAATCAACACTTACCCTGCACTTATACTTTTCGATACTGGTGCATCGCATTCATTCATATCAAGGGTATTTGTGGATAAGTATAAGTTACCTACTGAGTCTATGAAGAGGTCAATTAGAGTGAGTTCACCTGGAGGAGATATGATAGCTAGTGCGGGATGCCGCGACTTGACTGTGAGGATTGGAAGAAACAACTTCATTGCACATTTGGTAGTGTTGGATTTACAGGGTTTAGATGTCATTCTGGGTATGGATTGGATGTCTATGCATGGGGGACACATAGACTGTGCACAGCGAGCTGTTTCACTCAAAACCCCGGATGGTGAGAGGATTAGATTCAAGTCGGCTGCACGACCGAGAAGGTGTAAGTTGAATTCTCTTAAGGGGGTTAGCATGGATACCGTGCCAGTGATTAGGGATTACCCCGACGTGTTTCCGGAAGAGCTGCCAAGGATGCCACCTGACAGGGATGTAGAGTTTCTTATCGATCTGATGCCGGGAAAAGGACCGATAGCAAAGAAACCATATAAGATGGATGTGGATGAGCTGAAGGAGTTGAAGAAACAGTTGAAGGAACAACTGGAAAAGGGATTCATTCAGCCTAGTGCGTCGTCATGGGGAGCACCTGTTCTGTTTGTGGAGAAGAAAGATAGCACCAAGAGATTAGTGGTAGACTATCGCTCGCTGAATGAAGTAACCATCAAGAACAAGTACCCTCTACCGAACATAAATGACTTGTTTGATCAACTGGAAGGAGCAAAGGTGTTTAGCAAGATTGATCTGCGATCAGGCTACTTCCAATTGAAGATCCGGGAGGAGGATGTACCAAAAACCGCCTTCACCACTAGGTATGGTTTATATGAGTATACGGTAATGTCTTTTGGACTAACGAATGCCCCGGCATACTTCATGACCATGATGAACAAGGTATTTATGGAGTATTTGGACAAGTTCGTGGTTGTGTTTATTGATGACATACTGATATATTCAAAGGATGATGCCGATCATGAGAAACATCTAAGGATGATTATGGAGAAGCTGAGGGAACATAAGCTGTATGCCAAATTCAGTAAGTGTGAATTCTGGCTTAACACTGTTGGATTTCTTGGACACGTAGTGTCAGGAGAAGGAATTGCTGTTGATCCAAACAAAGTGACTGCAGTAACTGAGTGGGAAGCACCCAAGAATGCTGGAGAGATTCGAAGCTTTTTAGGACTTGATGGTTATTACAGGAGGTTTATTGAAAACTTTTCCAAGATTGCTAAGCCGATGACCGAACTTCTGAAGAAGGAGAGGAAGTTTGAATGGTCGTATGTGATGAAGCTTTCGAGGCTGAAGCGTCGATTAGTGACCGCCTATTCTGTGTTTACGGATCTTGAAGGATTTCAAAGTGTACTGTGATGCTTCTCGACAGGGACTTGGGAGTGTGCTGATGCAAGATGGGAGAGTAGTGTCATATGCCTCGCGACAACTAAAGCACCATGAGCGGAATTACCCCACACATGACTTGGAGTTAGCGTCAGTGGTTCATGCGCTCAAGGTATAGAGGCATTACTTAATGGGAAAACACTGTGATGTGTACACCGACCACAAGAGCCTGAAGTACATATTTACACAGAAGGAACTGAACATGAGACAACGGAGATGGTTGGAACTTATCAAGGATTATGATATAAATCTACAATATCACCCGGGAAAGGCCAATGTAGTAGCAGATGCTCTGAGCCGGAAGGTTTATGCCAATGGATTGACAATTGGTAAAATGCCTAAGGATTTGTGCAAGCAATTCAGAGACCTTAGACTGGAAGTAGTGTCTGACAGATACTTGGCAACAATGGAAGTCCAACCAACGCTACAGGACAGAATCGTAAAGGCTCAAGTGGGAGACAAGGAAATAGAGGAGATAAAGGAAAAGATGAAGGATAATCGGGAAAAGGATATTCGCGAGGATGAGCAGGGTACCTTGTGGTATGGAGATCGTTTGTGTGTGCCCAGCGACCCGGAGATAAGGGAGTTGATTTTGGAGGAGGCTCATAACTCGCCGTACTCCATACATCCGGGCAACACAAAGATGTATATGGATTTGAAGAGCAGATTTTGGTGGAACAACATGAAGGGAAATATCGCCAAGCATATTGCCCTATGTGATGTATGTAGCCGAGTGAAGGCAGAACACCAGAAGCCAGCAGGACTGCTACAGCCATTGCCCGTGCCGGATTGGAAGTGGGATAGAGTGGGAATGGATTTTATCACAGGATTGCCCAGGACCAGGTCAGGATATGACTCTATTTGGGTAGTGGTCGACCATTTGACCAAGGTAGCCCACTTTATACCGGTGAAGACGACCTATACGAGTGCAAAGTTGGCCAAGATTTACATGGACAGGATTGTGTGCCTACACGGAGTTCCCAAGAATATCGTATCTGATAGAGGCACCCAATTTACCTCACATTTATGGCGCCAGCTACACGAGTCACTTGGTACTAGATTGGAGTTTAGCACAGCGTTTCACCCACAGACCGATGGATAGACCGAGAGGGTGAATCAGATTTTGGAAGACATGCTGAGAGCTTGCGCTTTAGCTCATGGTTCTAGTTGGGATGAGAATTTACCGTATGCGGAGATTTCCTACAACAACAGCTATCAAACCAGCATCAAGACGTCACCGTTCGATGTGCTATATGGGAAACGGTGCCGAACACCATTGCTATGGGATGGAGTAGGAGAACGCCAATTGTTTGGACCTGAATTGATCAAGGATTCTGAGGAAAAGGTCGCCTTGATTAGGGACAGGCTGAAGGTAGCACAATCAAGGCAGAAGAGCTACGCTGACGCCAAGCGCAAGGAAGTGGTGTATGAGATAGGTGATAGAGCATACCTCAGAGTGTCGCCACTTCGTGGAATCAAGAGATTTGGAATTAAGGGTGGCGCACCTCGATTCATTGGACCGTACAGGGTCTTAGCACGCAAAGGTGAAGTTGCTTATCAGTTGGAGTTGCCAGAGGCTCTGTCTGCTGTTCATAACGTGTTCCACGTATCCCAGCTTAAGAAGTGCCATTCAGAGATGGTGGATACACCATTGAGAGACACCGTACCGCTAGAGGAGGTTCATCTTGAGAATGATTTGACCTATGAGGAGAAACCGGTCAAGATTTTGGAGACATCAGAAAGGACTACCCGTACCAAGACAATCAGGTTTTGCAAGGTACAGTGCAGCCACCACACCGAAGAGGAAGCCACTTAGGAGCGTGACGATGACATCCGAGAGGACTACCCACACCTATTTGCTAGCCGCGCCGAATCTTGAGGACGATATTCATCTTAAGGGGGTTAGTCTTGTCACATCCCAAACTTTAGATTTGGTCTTGTATATCATTCATAGAATTGCATCATATCTTTCCATGCAAAACCGTCGAGTAGAAAGGTTCGGCGAAACGTTATATTCAAAACCCTATTTTGTTTCGCTACGAGGTTCCTACGGGGAGCTTTAGAGGGACTTGCAACAACCACCCCTGTAGGTTCGAGTTTTCGCTCAAACTTCGACTGAAGGTTGTGCCCCTCGACGATACGAACCCGTAGGAGCGAGAATCGCTCCAATCGGAGTTCGTATGCAAAAGACTCGGACGTTTTAGTAAACCGGAAGCGGTCCGAAAATCTGGACCGATTTCCGAGTTCGTGTCCAATTCTGGACCGTTTCTGTTTAGGATTTCAGCGCGCAGGACTACTTAAAGAGGACCCCACCTGGGCCCTCGATTCCCGTGCCCGCACTCCGGCCCCCACGCGCCGACCCCGCCGTCTCGATCTCACAACCAGCGGCGCCTCCCGAGGCAGATCGCCGCCGCTTTCCGCCTCCGACGGCCGCCGCCTCCGACCGCCGTCGCCCCCGCCAGGTGCACCGCCGCCACCCCCTCGCTCTCCTCTCTCAATCCCGACCATCACCGCCGCAACCTCCGCCCCCATCTGCGCACCTCCGCCATGCCTCGTCGCCGCCGCGCGCCGCACCGCGGCCGCCGCCCGCTGCATCGCCGCCGCCGCCCATCGCCGCGCGAGCCGCGTGTCCCACGCCGCCATCACCGCTGCACCGCCGCCGCGACCGCCATGCGCCGCCTCGCCGCCGCCTCGCCCGCGCGCCGCTGCATCGCATAGCGCCGCCCGCCCGTCGCCTCATTGCGCACGCGCGCGCGCGCCTGCGTCGCAGCGTCATCGCATGCATACATGCACACACACGCACGTACGCGCGCCGCCTTGCACGCGCGATGTAACTTTTCTCGACCCGTAGTTGACCGTGTGTACGCCCGTGCAAGAAAGATCTCGATGCCGGAACCGATCGCCACCACCGTCCGGAGCTCGCCACGCCTTCCGGAGTCCGATTCGCCATCCGTTTCCGGTAAGACAGCAGCCACCGTCAGATCTCAGATCAGCGGCCTAGATCGTTATTTGACTGGTCAGCATCCCAGGCGTTGACTAGTCAGACGCCCAGTCAGCGTCCAGTCAGCAGACGAGTTGACCAGTCAAACAGACACAGTTGACTGGGTCAATTTAGTTAATCCCTTTAGTTAGCAGATTTCGGTAGAATGTTGTAAATTGCGTAGAAATTCAACCGCTTGGCCAAAAATTGCAAATAAAATATGTACGAGTTCAGTGAGTCGTGTAGAATCTCTCTGTAGCTTTGGTTTACACTTTTACTGTCAGGTTTAGTACAGTTTAATCAAACTAGTTAGTGGCCTTTTCGGAGTAATAAATTTGTATAAAAAGATCCGTAGCTCCAAAAATCACATGTGATATGTCCCTGAACTCGTGTGAACGAGGGTAATCTCATAGTGAATTAAAAAGGTAGGCTTACAGTAAAAACTTCTGCAGTATTTGTCTAATGGCTTTCTGCAGTGTTTTAATTACTCGGGGAGTTTTATAACTCCTTTTCGAGTAATTCCAATTGGTACTGTTCCTATTCAGCGATGCCTATGCGGTAGAATTTTCCCAAGATTTTACAAACAGTATACTACCAGCAGCGAATTATTTAAGTTCTAGCTCTAGTTTGGAGCATTACTTTTGTCTAGTAGTTTCCCTAGCGCCAAATCTATTTTTCCATGCATGTATTCGGTAGTATTATGGATTAGAATTATGTGGTGCAGCTGTAGCACCAATTCACTTGCCGTTCTTGCATTCATGCATCATATTTGTTGCATATGCTTGTGCATTGTTTGTTTATGATTGCAATTGTGTCGTGTAGATTGTGCTGAGTGCAACGCTTGCTCGTGTGAGGATTGTGCTCCCGACCGCTACAACCAAGGCAAGTAGATGCTACTTGTTCATGTTATCATCCTACTATTTTCAATACATTGTCATGTATTTTGTAGATGCATGTGTAGGATGATACTATCGCTATGCTATGTCCTATTATGTGGTAGGACCCTCTTTGTAGATGAACCACCGTTTGTAGATGTGCTTAGCCATGCTTTGTTGAACGAGGGCTGGATTACATCATGGATACTTGTTTTATCAAAGTATTGGTTTGTGAAAACTAAAACAACTTAATCAATGAACCCCCTGGGTGTGATGGTATTGATAAATTTTGGTGGTTTCATTGCGGAGAGGCACCCAGGTATCAAGAGAGAATGATTGGCTTCTTTATTGTGTAGCTTACGTGTACAACCATGTGCCAATAATGGAATGGACGGTTGGTTGGACTTAGTAGGTTGTTGTAACTCGAACCCGCGTATCCAGAGATGTAGAATTTTGGTAGGTTGGACCGGTGCTAGTCGGGATTGAGGAGCTATTTCCCGAACAGTCTCTTCTTGGTCTTCTCCCTATCATCACCCAAAATGAGAGTGATGGTACGAGCTGGGCTGGCCAAGTCACATGGGTAAAGTGTACTAACCTCTGCAGAGTGTATAATCTAATCGATTAGCCGTGTCCCCGATTATGGACATCTGAGTTGCTAGATATTGATCCCATGACATGTTTCTTGCTCATTCTAATTTTATAATTGTTCTAATATTGTTGGGTTAACTTAATTAGGATCTTTTCAAATAAAATCAAAATTGTTTATGAAAGTAGGACAAATGTATTTGCAAATGCAAGCCAGACACAGCTCCACTTGCCAAATATGCATGTAGATGTTAGTACTATTGTCTCCTTTACTAGCTCTACTTGCCATACATTCCATGTATTGACCCTTCGGGGCTGCTATGTTTTATGTTGCTGGTTATTCCGATTCTGATTGATCGTTATAGGCCACGGTACTCCACTCGGCACTTGTTCACTTGTGGGAAATTTGAAGATTGGAGGTTTTACTTGCTTTTGCTGCTACCTGAACAATTTGAGCTAGCTTTATGCTAAGCTTTTATATTGTAATAATGGTACTCTGGATCTTTGTAGATCATGATACACGGTTATTTTGCTATGATTATCTATCTTACTCTATTGTGGGCCAATGAACCGATCCAGTTATTGGCATGTCACATAGAGGCCACGGTCTTATCAGAACCGGGGTGTTACAGGAACACGCCGCGCGTCTGTTAGTTTGATTTAAATTCTGAATTTAGATCTATTAGATGTTTAAACTTGTTTAATTCATAACTTTTGATTCCCACGTCCAAATTTGACAAATTTTATATCAATGGAATCAGGATAGAAAGCCCTTTCCATTTATGTAATGTGTTTAATGTTTTGTTTCTGTTAAAATGGTTATTTTTACAGAAACATGTGTAGTCCTATTTTGTGTATAACAAAAATTTGGGAAATGTTTTAATGTTCAAATAAAAGTTGTTTGGCAAGTTTTGAGCGTGTTTATGAATCAGTACTGTGAAATTGTCTTGTTGAGTATAGAAAAAAATCATCACATATCATATTGCATGCATCCATATATTTTTTCTTATATTTATTTTGTATGTGATTTGGTGCTATCATTTTTATGTGTAGATTTTGGTGCAAATAGTGATTGTGATTGTGAGGATTGTAGCTACTCTCCAAACTACCAAGGCAAGTGGTGCTTCATGATTTTATTCCTATGATTTTAAATAAGCATTAGAAATATTTTGCTAGTCTTGCATGGATATTTTTGATCTATATGCTATGCTTGGGAAATCCTAGTAGTTGTAGAATTGCTAGAAATATTTCTAAGTCTTATCAATGCCATGCTTAGCCTAGCTAGTAGCAACCAAGGGTGGTTATATTCATGCTATGAATAAATATTTCTAAGTCTTTGGACTATGTTTTTGTTTAATAAAACAACTAAGTGAATGAAACACTTGGGTGGAATGGAAGGAATGGGTTATGTTGAGTGGTTACACAAGGCCCATTTATATGGTTTACCTTGTGTATCTCACTTGTGGAAAGCCACCCAGGAACAAAGGGATTTGAGAGGCCAAATGTTAAGAAGCTTCTAGTGCAGCCACTTGGCAATATGGGCTCTGCCTAGATCACATAGGTTGCAATAACTTAGCCATTTGGACAGTTGGTGGTAGTGGGATGATAGGTTGGAACGCGTCCATTTGGTCTAAGGGAAGGCTTCTGAAAGGTCCTGTCTTGGTGAAAATCAAGTCTTGTGGGGAAAGTGCACAACCTCTGCAGATGGAATAATCTAAGTACTTAGCCATGTCCCTGGTATTGGACAACTTGAGCATCAAGACATGGAAGCTATCAAGAATCTCCTCATCCCAATTTCTAAGTAAAAACTTGTGGTTGAACAAGGGGAAGGACCCCAATGTCTATTGGTGGTTCCTTGGGAAAGATTTTTATCAAAGAAAACTTAGTGTTTTCAACTGATAGGCAAAAACTATTTTGAGCAAAGCAAGCCTAAGCTACACTTAGCCAAAATGCATATAGTATTTAGTGCACCAATATTCCACTAAGGTATCACTTTCCAATACTATTCCAATGTATTGACCCACGGTGGCTGTAACTTGTGATGTTGCAGGTTATTCTGATGATCATTAGGAGTCATGAGTCTACACTCAACATGATTGCCTGTGGCACATGAAGATGAAGACTTATTTATCTTATCTTAAATTTGAAATCTTGTATTAGGCATCTGGCCATGGAGTTTGTAAAAGACTATGTTTGTCTTTGGAATGATATGTAATAATGACCTTTGTTTCTGTGTACTTCATCTTAAACTGTGGATGCTAGCATTGATCCAGGGACTAGCATTGCAATCACAGGGATCCTTTCCTTTACAAAGGAGGGATCTTACATGTGCCTTGAAATAATCATGCATTGTTTCAGCATACAAAAGCATAATATTGAGGTATTCTCCTTTGATGCTTTGTTTGGGTTGACTTGGCACATGCTCACACCATGTTATGACTATGAACTAGTCACCATAGCCTCTATGATCATTTAGTTTTTGACTTGTGGTACCACTTTATGCTTTTATTAGTAATGTTTTGTCGCTCTGCATGATTATGGCCATTATTACTCTCTTAGTTGGTCGTTCCTAGTCTTTTGCTAGCCGATGACCCACAAGTATAGGGGGTGTATCGTAATACTTTTGATAAATAGGAGTGTCGATCCCAACGAGGAGCAGAAGGTGCCGAACAGTGGTATGGAGCAGGAAATTCTTGTAAATACTTAGCAAACGGATTTTTAGTGGTTTTCTGACAAGGCAACAAAACAAAGAGCAAGTAACAAAGGTAACGAACAAACGGAGCAAGTGGCCCAATCCTTTCTTAGAAAAGGACAAACCGGTGGAAATACTTACAAGGACCAAACGTTCTCAAGGACACATGGGAATTCTGTCAAGTGCTTTCTCTTCAAATAGCTGAATACTCTTCTCTGTTATTGTAAGTGTTGTGTGGGCGAACCTGTGCTAACATACCGACCTTACTTGGACTAATACATACTTGTAATTAAACCCCCTGCAAACATTCGTAACTACAGGAAAGTAATTAAGATATAAATCTAACCACAGCCTTAAACTCTGAGATCCTACACTCCCTTGTGCAAAGGCGTCCTAATGGGGGTTCAGGTTTGTGTCACTCCGGCAACCCCACAATTAGTAGCAAATACACAATGCATCCCCCTAGGCCCATAAATGGTGAAGTGTCATGTAGTCGACGTTCACATGACACCACTAAAAGAATAGCACCACAACTTAAATACTAAACCATTGAATAATAACTCATCACAGATTCACTACTAACAACACGAATTCTCCCATGTCCTCAAGAACTAAACAAATTACTCATGATACATCATATGGATAACAATCTGAACATAAACAACAAACCAATGGTTCCACTCACAAGCATCAACTAAAATAGTAATTAACACCGGGAAAGTTTCCCCTAAGAACTAAAGCAATATCCAACACAACTGTTACAGTGGGACGGAGTGGTGATGATGGTGCTGGTGGAGATGATGGTGTGGATGATGATGATGATCCCGATGAATCTTAGATTGATGATGGTGCTGATGGCGATGGACTCCCCTCTCCAGGAAGAAATTCCCCCGGCAGAAATCTGTCTGCCAGAGAGATCTTTCTCTCTTGGTGTTTTCCGCCCCCCTAGAGGCGGCGGAAATCTATCTGTGTTCGCTCCCCGAGTCTTAGGGTTCCGTAGCAAAGATATAGGCAAAGGGGGAGAGTCGGAGGCCGGGCAGGTGGGCCACACCTTCCCTAGGCGCGGGGTCAGGTGGGCCCGCGCCTAGGGGGTGTGGACCCCCTTAGGCCCCTCTTCGCTCCTCCTTCTGGCTTCCTTCATCTTCTGGTAAAATAATATGTTTCCACATTTTTCTGGTATTTTTCTGGTCTTCGCGAAATTGCACCGAAACGCCTTCTTTTCCATAAGAATCCAGACTCCGCCAGTCCATCCTCCAAGAATTATCCAACATGCATAAACAGATGAAAATCCATAAGTAATACCTCATAATAAGACAAATATCGATGAATATAGGTAAATTATGATATAGAAAGGTGATGAAAAATGGGCGTATCAACTCCCCCAAGCTTAGAATTCGCTTGTGCCCAGCGAATACTGAGCTCAGTAAACATGTCCACTTGTTTATGGAGTGAAGTGTCGATAAATAATACAAACAAGAAGCATCACACTTACCGTTGCACAACTCATAGAAGAAAGCATCTCACCATTATATAACTTAGCTTGCAACCAAGTATAGCAGTCACAATAGAGATGCATAAAGATAAATCATAATTGGAATTGGCGAACTTGTTCTTGGTCAGAGAACACCTGGCAAATAGTTTCACAAAAGATTTTTGTAGAAGTTTCAAAACAAGAGCACTCTTTTCACACAAGGTTTTTCACAAGTAAAGGCTTTCAAAGTAATACTCAATAGATAAGAGCTTTGTGCAAACAAGGAAGATAAATAATATGATTGAATAAATCACCATATGAATGCTTGAAACATAACAACTCAACTGCTTGCTGGAGATGGAGAGGAAGTAGGTAAACTGAATCAACTTGGAAGTGGGAGAAAGGTCCCTTTATAGAGGGAAGCAGGGATTACAAGACATAAAGAGCTTCCAAAAGATTATGGTACTTACTAGCTTTGAGCCTTCATTGACCCTATCATAGGCATCTTGAGATGATTAAGTTTAAAGTGCACAAAGATGGAGTATATGCTTGATGAAATATAAGTTGGCAATCTCATGTCCCTTGAATATGAGGGCCGCTCCTCATGCTACTCAACTTTGGTCACCGGTAAGTTCTTTTCATTATAAGTATTTGAATATCATTGAGAACCGCCAACGGGGTACCCCTTGCACATGGTACAGGAGGTTTCCCATAACCAAACTGACAAGGCAAGCAGACACTGAGCATCTCAGCGATCTTTTTATTTACTATGTGCATAGCTTTTTATTGAGAATGCTTCATATATGGCTCACTAAGGTGATGCTGCAAGTTTCCACCATGATTAGGCATGGCTTAGGCTAGCGGCCCAGGCGTTTCTCTAACACAGGATAAAATTCCATGGACTTACAAGTTCCCTCTTTATTTCACACTGTTGACATACATAGACAAAAGAGCACGATATCAACTGTGTACAGAGTACAAGTGCAATGTTGAAAGCGTTCCCCATGACAGCACGGTTCTGCTAATTCCAACGTATAGATGCAAGCATATACAACTTGGATGGCACAATGGTTCAAGTCTATTAGGGGCAAGAAATAAAGTGTGCTGTGAAATTCGTGAGAGCTTTACTAACTAGTTTTCACATACCAAAATACTTTTAGATGAAGCTTGAGAATTTTCTTGGAATAGCAAAAATGCTATTAGGTATATATAGTGGACACAAATGGCAAAAGTTTGGTTCAAAGGATTTTGGAAACATGAGAAGTATGCCTTCTCAGAATAGGTTTTTGGCTAGCAAGGCTAGGTAGCAACCAAGAGAGTTGAAAGAAACCGACAAACATACAAGTAATAAAGCCAAATGTGCAATCTTCCTTGAAGAAACAAAAGATCTTAAATAAAGAATACTAAGCTTATGAGCCAACACGAAAGAAAACAAATGATACAAAATACCTGTAAGCTTTTTCTCTTTTTCTTTAAAACTTCAAAAAGTATTGCTACTGACCAGAACTCGGTTTGCCAAAACCAATTTATATCCACTTGATGCTCGCAAACTGGTGCCAATACTGATCAAAAAGATCCATCATATAATAGAGATTGCAAACTAAAATAAGAAGTGCAAAAAGTAAAAGATGAGACTTCTCATTAATATTCCAATAAAGGCACTCACACCAAGGGATACATAGATAATCAACTAAAGGAGAGATACTTCCACATGCAAACCAAACTATAAGATATCCTCTCTACCACAGATATGAATCCACTAAAAAGGTAGAGAAAAGATAGTGGTGGTGATACCGCGGCACTCCCCCAAGCTTGGAACAATCCAAGGGGATGCTAAACCTGATGACGAATTACTCCCTTGGTGGTGGTGGTGTCGCCCCCTTTTCATCATAAAACTTCCAAGGCAATGGTTCCCCATCTATAAAGGATGTCCTTGTCTCTGCAATCCTGAAACTAGCAGTAGAGCTTATGCGATCAAATCTAGCCTCATACTCACAGTTTTGATTCTATATGCCATAGAGTTGTGCTTGCAATTTATTAGTGGTCTGACGGAGCGAGAAGATCTCTTCTCGGAGCTCAGAAACTTCTCCCTCATGCTTGGTGATGAGTTCTGAACTTATCTTGTGAATAACATCCACTTCGCGTTCTACCATCTTCTTGTACCTGAAAACTTCCTGTTCCAATGCTTCCATCCTGTCTTCCAGACTTCCTTCTCCTTTATGGCCTTGAACTTCTTTCATATGTACCTTCCCCTCTTTGAGGATCAACTCTTTGGGGTGAATCCTCAACTCATACTTGTACGGGTTGGAGACGTCCGCAGAGGAATCCTCCGTGGGGGATCCAGAGGAAGAGATTGAGGCTACAAATCTGAGAATTTTCCTGACAGAAGCAGATCAAAATGAAAACACGATGCAGGAACCTCGGGGAACCCGGGGGGTTATATATTACGAAGTTTCTAGGTATAAGGAAGGTTCTGATACAGAAACGAGGCGGAGCCCGTGCACGACCAACTGGAGCCCGTGCATGGGGTGGGTTTGGCCACCCTGGCCTCCGGTTCCTCCTCTGTTCCGTTTCGTAACTTGCCTTATGTGCTAAAAACATCAAAACTATAAAAAGATTGGAGTTTCACGAACCATATGTTTTCACCACCTTTACCTATTCAAAGTCGAACTCTGCAGAATCTGATGTTTGGCTTCTAATAAATTCTTCTGTAGTCACATGTTGAATTGTGTCTACATCTTCATTATATGAATCTCCAGAAATATAGTGTTTTAGTCTTTGACCATTCACCACCTGTGTTGGTCATCCTTCAAAGATATTTTGATGGCACCTGAATGGTATACTTCCTTGATAACAAAAGGTCCTTCCCATTTTGAGCGTAGTTTCCCTACAAAAAATCTGAGACGAGACCTATACAAAAGAACTTTCTCACCAACATGGAACTCTCTTTTGAGAATTCTCCTATCATGCCATATTTTTACTTTTTCCTTAAAGAGACTAGCATTTTCATAAGCTTCACCTCTCCACTCATCTAGATTACTTAAGTCGAGCAGTCTTTTCTCACCAGCAAGTCTAAAATCTCTATTAAACTCTGTCACTGCCCAATAAGCTTTGTGTTCTAATTCCAAAGGCAAGTGACAAGCTTTCCCATAGACCATTTTGTAAGGAGACATCCCCATAGGATTTTTATAAGTAGTTCTATAAGACCACAAAGTGTCATTCAACTTCTTAGCCCAATTTTTTCTAGATCTATTGACAGTCTTCTGCAAGATAGATTTAATCTCTCTGTTGCAAAGTTCTACTTGCCCACTAGTTTGGGGGTGATAAGCTGAAGCAATTCTATGGTTTACATCATACTTAGCGAGAGTTTTCCTAAATCCCCCATGAATAAAATGAGAGTCTCCATTAGTCATGAGATATCTAGGCACACTGAACCTAGGAAAAATGACATCTTTAAGCATTTTCAAAGAGGTCTTACCGTCAGCACTGTTTGTAGGTATGGCTTCTACCCACTTTGTAACATACTCAACATCAACAAGAATATGAGTATACCCTTTTGAAGGAGGAAAGGCCCCATAAAGTCAAATCCCAACAATCAAAATGTTCAATAACAAGAGATTAATTCATAGGCATTTCATTGCGTCTAGAGATGTTACCTACTCATTGGCATTCGTCACATGATAAGACAAACTTCCTTGCATCTTTAAAAAGGGTAGGACAATAAAATCCAGATTGTAAAACCTTTTGTGCAGTCCTATCCCCAGCATGATGTTCTCCACAAGCACTTCCATGACATTTTCTCAATACCTCTTGTTGTTCAAATTCTGGAACACATCTTCGCATAATGCCATCTACTCCTTCTTTATATAAGTGCGGGTCATCCCAAAAGTAATGCCTTAGATCTTAAAAGAATTTCCTTCTTTGCTAAGTTGTAAAGGTTGGAGGAAAATACTTGGAAAAAATAAAGTTAGCATAATCAGCATACCAAGGACTCTCATGCGGACTTACCCTTATTGCAGCTAACTTCTCATTTGGAAAACTATCATTAACAGGCAATGGGTCAAAATAAATGTTTTCCAAACGAGATAAATTATTAGCAATAGGATTATCAACACCTTTCCTATCCACAATATGCAAATCAAACTCTTGCAAAAGAAACACCCACCTAATAATCCTAGGCTTAGCATCCTTCTTTGTCATAAGGTACTTAATAGCAGCATGATCAGTATGAATAGTAACTTTAGAATCAACAATATAAGGTCTAAACTTATCAAAAGCAAAGATTACAGCTAAGAACTCTTTTTCAGTGGTAGCATAATTATTTTGAGCTGCATCTAGAGTCTTTCTATAATAGTGAATAACATTCAGCTTCTTGTCAACATGTTGTCCAAGGACAACACCCACAACAAACTCCAATTAGGTGGTTGGACAATAGGAGTAGTTGTCAAAGCCTTCTTCAGAGTTTCAAAAGCTTCCTTACAATCATCATCAAAAACAAACGACACATCTTTTGAAGAAGATTAGTAAGGGGCTTTGAAATTTTGGAGAAATCTTTAATAAACTTCCTATAGAAACCAGCATGACCAAGGATACTACGAATACCTTTGATATCCCTAGGACAAGGCATCTTCTCAACTGCTTCAATTTTGGCTCTATCAACTTCAATGCCTCTTTCAGAGATTTTGTGTCCAAGAACAATCCCTTCATTAACCATGAAATGGCATTTCTCCCAATTAAGAACAAGGTTGGTTTCTTCACATATCTACAAAAACTTTATCAAGGTTGTGCAAATAGTTATCAAAAGAAGTTCCATAGACGGAAAAATCATCCATGAGAACCTCCACAATCTCTTCACAAAAACCATGAAAGATAGCATACATACATCTCTGAAAGGTAGCAGGAGCATTGCATAAACCAAAAGGCATACGCCTATAAGCATAAGTACCATAAGGACAAGTGAAAGTAGTTTTCTCCTGGTCCCGTGCCTTTTTGGACAACCTAGAATAACCATCAAGAAAGCAGAAGTGAGTCTTTTTGGACAACCTCTCAAGCATTTTATCAATAAAGGGAAAAGGATAATGATATTTCTTAGTAACTTTATTAATCTTTCTAAAATCAATGCACATTCTATACCCAATCACTACTCTTTGGGGTATAAGCTCATTATCCTCATTAGGCACAACAGTTATTCCCCCTTTCATGGGAACACAATGAATAGGGCTAACCCATTTACTATCAGAAATAGGATAAATAATACCCGCATCAAGGAGTTTTAATACCTCATTTCTTACCACGTCCTTCATCTTAGGATTTGGACGACGTTAGTGCTCAACAACTAGTTTTGCATCAGGCTCTATATTAATAGCATGCTGACATATAGTAGGAGAAATCCCCTTCAAATCATCAAGAGTATAGCCCATAGCTGCTCGGTGTTTCTTCAGTATCTCCAATAACCTCTCTTCTTCCTTTCCTGAAAGTTTAGAACTAATAATAATAGGATATACTTTATTATCATCAAGATAAGCATATTTAAGATCATCAGGTAAAGGTTTTAATTCGAAAACAGGGTCCCCTTTAGGTGGTCATGTGGTACCCAAATCTTCCACAGGTAGATTATGCTTAAGCTGTTCCGGCTGACGAAGGAAAACCTCATAAATCTCATTTCTTTCCTTCATGAAGACATCGCTTTCATGATCTTCCATAAACTGCTGCAAGGCATTGTCAGGAGCAAGAGAAATAGCAGAAAGTTGTTCAACCCTAAAATTCTCATCAGGAAGTTCATTTTCATAAGGAGTTTTGGCAAATTTGGAAAAATTAAACTCATAAGACTCTCTATCAAACTTAGTCAAAACTTTTTCCTTCCTACAGTCTATGATAGCCCCATAATTATTCAGGAAGGGTCTACCAAAGATAATAGGATAGGTTTTACTAGCTTCCTTACCAAGTACTAGAAAATCAGAAGGATATTTAATCTTACCGCAAAGGACCTCCACATCTCTTACAATGCCAATGGGGCAAACTTGCTCTCTATTGGCAAGATGAATAACCACATCAATGTCCTCAAGCCCACAAGGACCAATCTCATGCATAATTTACCTGTAAAGCTCATAAGGAATAGCACTAGAACTATCACCAATATCACATAAACCATAGTAGTTGTGATTACAAATTCGAACAGAAAGCACATGGACACTAGCTTTTCTAACTTTCTTAGGGTGAGAAACAATATTAGTAGCGTCTTCATAGAAAAAAATATGCTAATCCTCTATAATTCTAGTGACAGGATCTTTCACAATTGCTACCACAGGCTCAATATCAATAAGCTCATCGGACACTATAGTTTTATTTGCGCTTTTGCTGACCACATTAGCTATAATAGAATGTTCCCTTACCTTGGAGGGAAAAGGGATCTTCTCAACATAAGGTTCAGGAAAAATAGGATCAACAGTACAAACCTCTACACTGGAAGGAACATGGGTAACAATGTCTTTATATGGAGCATGGTACTTGTCCCATTCTTTCTTGGGAATATCAATATAAGAGGAAAAAGCATTAAAACATTTCGCAAGAACTTGAGGATCAAGACCAAACTCATTTCTAATATCACGTAAGTCATCAGTTCCCATAAAACATTTAATGCATTCATAATCATAGTTTATTACTTTCTTCCTTTGTCATTCTCCCAAGCTTTAATGTTATCTTGAATACGGTATAAGAGATCCCATTTAGCTTCTTCATTCATACGTGTGAATGATCCGGCACAAGAAGCATCTAGTAAATCTTTATCATGAAGAGAAAGCCTAACATAACAGTTATTGAGAATAATATTGTTAGGGAGTTCATGAATAGGACATTTAAGCATTAGTAACTTCAATCCCCCCAAGATTTAGTTGTACTCTCTCCATCAAGAGGATAAAAGTTATATATAAGATTTCTATCCTTATGAATTTCAGTGGGAGGATAAAATTTAGAGTAAAAGAGAGATGCCATCTCCTCCCATTCCATGGATTGTCCATTCTTCAGCAGCTTATACCATTCTTCAGCTCTCCCTTTAAAGGATATGGAGAGTAACTTATTCTTCACCTGTTCAGTTGTGATACCTGCACACTTAAACAACCCGCATAATTCATGGATAAAAAGCTAGTGATCACCAGGATGGACAGTTCTATCCCCAAAATAATAAATTATCCATAACATGATTAACAATACTTGTAGGTTTCTTAAAAGGATCTATATCATCTGGTGGTGGATGATATACTACCCTAGCAGTGGTAGTAGTTTTCCCAAACAGAAAACCAAGTGGGTTATCCATATTGGAAACAAAGTAACAAGCAGTAACAAAAGCAATACTCACAGTAAAAGTTTCCCTTACCAGTTCCACTCTTCAATAGCGCTTCACTCCCGGCGACGGCGCCAAAAAATAGTCTTGATGACCCACAAGTATAGGGGGTGTATCGTAATACTTTCGATAAATAGGAGTGTCGATCCCAACGAGGAGCAGAAGGTGCTGAACAGTGGTATGGAGCAGGAAATTCCTGTGAATACTTAGCAAACGGATTTTTGGTGGTTTTCTGATAAGGCAACAAAACAAAGATCAAGTAACAAAGGTAACGAACAAACGGAGCAAGTGGCACAATCCTTTCTTAGCAAAGGACAAGCCGGTGGAAATAGTTATAAGGACCAAACGTTCTCGAGGACACATGGGAATTATGTCAAGTGCTTTCGCTTCAAATAGCTGAGTACTCTTGTCTGGTGTTGTAAGTGTTGCGTGGGTGAACCTGTGCTAACATACCAACCTTACTTGGACTATTACATACTTGTGATTAAACCCCATGTAAACATCCGTAACTACAAGAAAGTAATTAAGATATAAATCTAAACATAGCCTTAAATCTGAGATCCTACGCTCCCTTGTGCAAAGGTGTCCTAACTGGGGTTCAGGTTTCTGGCACTCTAGCAACCCCACAATTAGTAGCCAAATACACAATGCATCCCCCTAGGCCCATAAATGGTGAAGTGACACCACTAGAAGAATATCACCACAACTAAAATTCAAAACCATTGAGTAATAAATCATCACAGATTCACTACTAACATTTAATGACTTCTCCCATGTCCTCAAGAACTAAACTGACTACTCATGAGACATCATATGGATCAAGATCAAAGATGATATGGTAATGGATAACAATCTGAACATAAACAATAATCCAATGGTTCCACTCACAAGCATCAACTACAATAGTAATTAACACCGGGAAAGTTTCCCCTAAGAACTAAAGCAATATCCAACACAATTGTTACAGCAGGATGGAGTGGTGATGATGGTGCTGGTGGAGATGATGGTGTGGATGATGATGATGATGATGATGCCGATGAAGCCTAGCTTGATGATTGTGCTGATGGCGACGGTCTTCCCTCTCTAGGAAGGAATTCCCCCGGCAGAAATCTGTCGACCAGAGAGATCTTTCTCTCTCGGTGTTTTCCGCCCCCTAGAGGCGGCGGAAATCTATCTTTGGTCGCTCCCCGAGGCTTAGGGTTCCGTAGGTAATATATAGGCAAAGGGGGTGAGTCGGAGCCTGGGGAGGTTGGCCACACCTGCCCTAGGCGCGGGGTAATGTGGGCCCGCGCTTAGGGTGTGTGGGCCCCCCTGCGGCCCCTCTTCGCTCCTCCTTCTGGCTTCTATCGTCTTCTGGTAAAATAATATGTTTCCATATTTTTATGGTATTCGCCAAATTGGACCGAAACGCCTTCTTTTCCATCAGAATCCAGACTCCGGCAGTCCATCCTCCAAGAATTATCCAACATGCATAAACAGATGAAAAGCCATAAGTAATACCTCATAATAAGACAAATATCAATGACTAGAGGTAAACTATGATATAGAAAGGTGATGCAAATTGGGCGTAATACTAGCCTCCACTTGTATTGAGTAAGCTCTACTTATGCATCCAACTCCCAAGAAACCAAGTTATTCCAAAGTGTCCACTATAAATTCCTATGCATGGTGTGTTACACCATTCCAAGTATATTCTTGTTTTATCTATCTTCCAAATTAAACTTGTTATGTGAAAGTTATTGATTAAAGCTCCCACAAACTTGATGGCACACTTTACTTTTATTGCCCCTAATAAACTTCAACCATTGTGTCATCTATGTTGTATATGCTTGCACTTATAACTTGGGATTAGCAGAACCGTGTTATCACGGAGAACGCTTTCAACACTTGTAAATATCTATCTAGTTGATATCATGTTCTTTTGTTTATGGATGTCGTTAGTGTGAAATGAAAGGGGATCTTGTAAATCCATGGAGTTATGTATGTGTGTAAGAGAAATGCCTGGGCCGCTAGCCTAAGCCATGCCTAATCATAGTGGAAACTTGCAGCATCACCATAGTGAGAAATCTACAAAGCATTATTCTTATAAAAAAAGAGATAGATATTGAGAAAAAAAGAGATGAGAAAAGAGGAAAGAGAGAAAAAGAACCATTTTCCCAAGGTAAATAAGAAGATTGCTGAGATGCTCATTATCTGCTTGCCTCGTCATTTTGTTATGGGATAGCTCTTGTATCATTGGGCATGTGGTACCCCATTGGCGGTTCTCTATGATACACATGTACTTACTATGATAAGAACTTACTGGTGACTAAAGTTGAGTAGCATGAGGAGCGCCCTCATACTCAAGGTACATGAGATTGCCAACTTATACTTTGTCAAGCATATACTCCATCTTTGTTCACTTTAACCTTAATCACTGCAAGATCCTTATGATAGGTGCAATGAGAGCTGCAAGCTAACAAGTACCATAATTTTTGGAAGCTCTTTATGAAAATTTAAATCCCCGCTTCCCTTTGAAGGGCATTTCTCTCACTATTATATTGATTATCCACCTTCTATCCTTAGGAACTAATTAACAGAGCATAGTTGCCATTCTTAGTTCTATGTGCATTGTCCCAAAACTTGTTGATTGATTCATAAGGTTGATATTGCTTGTTCTTGAACTATTTGTATCTAGTCACCCTTATGAACTTTGAAGGTGTCCTATGCATTAATGATTTGCTATACCATGAGGGACAAGTTGAATACCACTCTTATTATGTTACTTTATGTGATACAAACAAACGTTTTCAATGCATTGTTATTCATGATCGTTGTTTGTAACATTTTCATGTTGCAGCTTGGTTGCTATGTCTTATTGTTATAAGTGCATCTTTCATGCTCATGTTTAGACTACTTTGATCCTAGTTATCCATTCTTTGCAAATGGTTTGATCAAGATTATAATGATGCATTTCACCTCAAAAATTATATTATTTTTATCGTTTACCTACTTGAGGATGAGTAGTAACTAAGCTTGGGGATGTTGATACGTCCATAACGTATTTATAATTTTTTATGGTTTTATGCTATTATTATGCTTTTGACACTTATTTTTATATAAAGTTCATGAGTTAGTTGGAACAACTTACTAATAGTTGCAAAAGTGCATAATGTTCTTGTTTTACACTTTGATTTGTAGGAATTATCAAGAATACAAGTGGAACCCTTGTTGGAGTCAAATTGGGATTTTCTAGAAATCTGTCTCTGAACTCTTTTTTAACACGGTCACGTTTCGGGTTGAAAACATCATCAAAGAAAAAACTCTTCAACTACAAAGTTGTAGGAAATTTAACGACCATTGTTCAGGATGTAAAATTTAGCTGATTCCGAGTTTGGATGGGCCTGCTAGGCCCGACTTACTGCAGCCCAAGATGGGGGTGACGGGAATCTGAGAAGCTATATAAAGGGAGGAAACCTTATTCGTGGGAGAGACCTCCACCCACGAATTTGCAGCCACCAAAGACACATTTTTGCCTCCCCATGGATCCCATATCCATGGGGGAGGGCTCCCAATAATCCATGAAGGAAGGGGGCTAAGGGGCTGTGCTCCCCCACGATATCGACGGCGGGGAAGGAGTCCCCCGTGCCACCGCCGGCGCCGCCGCCGCCATCTTCACCATCTTCACCGCCATCTCCATCATCTAATCCTCCTAGTATGCAGTGGTTCATACTCCCACACACCTCTATACCGTCCTATGCAAACATGATGTTTAATGCTATAAGTTATAATCCTATGATCTATGTCATGTTTGTGTAGTTTATTTGTTCTTAGATTGATTGGTTGAATGTCTTTGGTTCATTAGAGTTGTATGTTGATATGGTACAGTCCTTTGGTGTCCATTATATTTGTGCGCGCATGGATTACACATCATAGGGTTTGTAGTATGTGTAAGAGGAAAGGGGAAGTTCTGCCGGAGTGACAGAAACCTAAGGGCACGAACCGGAACGTTGCACGTATGAGAGTTATAGGACCATTAACTTAAGGCTATAGTTGGGAAACCTTAATTATTTGTTTGTAGTTACAGATGTTTGCTAATAGTCCAATCATATAGTACATGTAATTCCAAGTAGTGAAGCGCATGTATATTTATCCTCTCCCACATAGAAAACTGCATCTAAGACAATGAATCCTATTTATTCGCCAAATAAACTTGGAAAAAGACACCACAATTACCACCACTATTCCACACTCATGGTTTTCTTAGTTTAGTGTATTTTATTGCTACAACAACTAGCTTTACTTTCTTGTTATTTATTATCTTGCAAATCTTTCTCTAGTACTCGTTTTGGTGCTCTAGTTTTATTTCCTATATAATGCAAACATTTAGTGCGTGTAGTGTTGTATTAGTGGTTGATAGAACTTGAGAGAATATTTATCCTACCTTTAGTTCCTCGTTGGGTTCGACACTCTTATTTATCGAAAAGGCTACACGCGATCCCCTATACTTGTGGGATATCACCTCCCAACATGGAGTACGTATCGTTTGGAGAGGGGGTGGTATCAAACAACCAATGCCATAAAAGGCCTCCCTTGTTCTCCGGTGAATCTCACCTCAACGGGATCGATCCACACTTCCACTGTCGGTGCACTTATCGGTGGCAATCCGGAACCTATCACATGGTTGGGGCACTTCTCCACAACTCAATTGGATGCTGCCAACAAACAAGCTTGGGGAAAGCTCCACATCTTAATTGGAGGCCCCAAGTAATCCACAAACCTGCAACACAACCAAACCGTGTAGGGTTCCAAGAACCCAAGAGTAAAAAGCTTCTCAACTTTTACCCAATCGAATCCTCACCGAGAACTCAAACCGATGCACCAAATGCAATGGCAAGAACACAAGTGCTCAAATCCTTCTCTCCCAAATTCCACCAAAGCTACAAAAGCTTGTGGGGGAATAAGAGAGGAATAACAATGGAGGAAATCCACAAAAGACTACAAGATCTAGATCCCAATATGTTCCCATCACTTAGAGAAGAGATTTATTGGTGGGGTTGTAGATCTAGATCTCCTCTTTCAAATCCCTCCAGAATATGCAAGAAACATAGGAGGGATTGAGGGGAATAAAGCTCAAGAAGGTCAACAATGGAGGGGAAAACTTACAAGAATGGTTAGGTATCCATTGGGGAGGAAGGGTCCCATATATAAGTCCTCCAGAATTCAGCCGTTGGGATCTAAAAAAAAAAGAATTCAGCCGTTGGAGATATGGAGCATACGGGCCGGACATTCCGGGTTTTTTCTTATATGGGACATAGTATGGTAACCACACAACTGAAACTGGAGATTTCTGCATGACACCAAAGTGTCCGGCGATTTCACCCCGGACATTCCGCTCAAGACAAAACTGACAGAAACAGGAAAACTGAAACGATCATAAATTTTGCATCCGGACTCTGATTTTGATGTGTTTGGAGTCGTTTAGAAGATAGTAACAAGCTCTACAATACCATGCATATAACCTTCATATTACATAAAAGTAGGATAGAACCAAATGATAAAAGGTTTAACCTATCTAGAAAAGAACAACTGGTACATCCTCCAATATTGAAAACGCAATAGAGAATGCATATGAAATCCGTTTTCGATGAACTTGAGCTTGTTATGGAGATTAACAAGGGCTCTAAAATCCTCTAATGGATAAGAACCAAATAATAACTCAGAAATGTGATGCCATGTATGCCAAGGTTTGATCTCACACTAAGGGATACGATCAAGTTACTCACTTGAGAGCTCCTCTTGATAGTACGGTTATTTATCCTATGAACCGGTCTCTCCAACTAGCACCACGAGACCGGTAAGAAAGAAATCTTATCTATACCATACGTTTGCCTTGTGCATATTCCACTTGATCTTCATGATGACGATCTTCTACACATCAAGATGGAGCTCCTTTCTTGATTGCACTAGCTTGGTGAGGACTTGGAATTTGATCCCACATACTCCACTATGGAAGAGCCTCTCTTTTAGGAATATCCTCATATATCCATGATCACCATGAGGATGGAAAGCTTTAAGCATGATATCTTATAGAGATGGCAAATCTTTAGCTTGCAAAACATGTCTTCTAACTCCATTTGGATGATGTCTTGAAGATACACATGAGGAACTCTATATTCTTCTTCAAGACACCCTTAATCTTATTTTATTTATTCTTCTCCTTCATTTCTTATTTCTTTATTATGTTGGTGTCTTTAAGATACACAATATGTATCACTCCATATATTCTTCAAGACACACTTGCTATAGGCTCAACTCTCACATGACCATTCTTTGGATCACTCCTTGAACACCTTGGTCATCACTTGATCTTATTCACCCAACCTTGAATCCAACACATGGTTCAAGCATTTCCTATGGACAAATCCTACAAGTACAACTTGATACAAGCATTAGTCCATAGAGATTTTCATTGATTGCCGAAATGATACGTCGGAAACGTATCTATAATTTTTAATGTTCCATGCTTGTTTAGTATCTACTTTGCTTTGCTTTATCTACACTTTGAGGTGTTTTTATATGTTTATGGTACTAACCTATTAACAAGATGCCATAGTGTCAGTTGCCTGTTTTCTTCTGTTTTTGGTTCCATAAAGACAAAAACTCAATATTCTCGGAATTGGATGGGACAAAATCCAAAGTCAATATATTACCGTGGGGAACACGGAGCCAGAATACAAGACGGAGGGGAGGCACCAGGGGCCACACCCCCTGTCGTTGCGGGTTAGGGTTAGCTGCGCTTGGGGGGTTGTGACCACCCTGGCCGCCACTTCCTCGCCTCTTCGCCTATAAAGACCCCCCGATGCCAAAACCCTAAGTACCTGATCAATATTCCACGAAACCGTCTGTAGCCACTGCCACCATCATCCCTAGATCGGGGGGATCTAAAGTTCTTCTCGGCACCCTGCCGAAGGGGAGATCATCCCGGAGGCCTTCTTCTTCATGATGCCAGCCTCCGGTATGAAGCGTGAGTAGTTCCACCTTGGACTACGGGTCCATGTAGTAGCTAGATGGTTGTATCTCCTCCTTTGTGCTACCATGTTTAGATCTTGTGAGCTCCGTTCATGATCAATATCATCTATTTGTAATGATGGATGTTGTGTTTGTGGGGATCCGATGGATATTGAGATTACTATGTCAGATTGATTAATGGTTTTGTCTTATTGATTCTATCATGTCTGTGTTGTTTGTGATCTTGCATGCTCTCCGTTTCTAGTAGCTATATTGGCCAAGTAGATGCTAGTGACTCCAAGAGGGGGTATTTATGCTAGATAGTGGGTCCATGCCTATATTTAATCTAAGGAAAGTTATATAAATCTCTAAGGTTGTAGATGTGCGGTTTCCACTAGGGATAAAACAACGGTCTCTTGTTCATGGAACAAGTGGATTGTTTACCTTACACACTTTGCTTAAAGTAGTTATCTGTTGCTTGCAACTTAATACTGGAGGGGGGTCGGATGATAACCCGAAGGTGGATTTCTAGTCATAGATGCAGTTGGATGGCGGCCTATGTATCTTGTTGTAATGCCCAATCGAATCTCATAGGATCATGAATGTCTAGTATTGCATTGTTATGCCTTGTTCTGTCCTTTCAATTGCCATGTTGTAATTTGTTTACCCAAGATGCCATGTTTGTTTATCTTAAGGAGAACACCTCTAGTGAACTATGGACCCTGTTCCAATCTTTACCATTGATACATCTTTCAATGTTACAGTTTACTTGTTGCAAACCACTATTACCTTCCACACCATACAATTAATCCTTTGTTACAGCAATCGGTGAGATTTACAACCTCACTGTTCATAGGGGCAAAGTCTTGAGTTTGTATTGTGCAAGGCTCCAAGTTGCTAGCAACACATTTGAGTCGTTTCCTTCCTCCTACTGGTTCGATAAACTCGGTTTCTTACCGAGGGAAAACTTTCTGCTGTGCTCATCACACCTTGCTCTTGGGCTCTCCCAACGAGATGTCAATAACACACCAACAAGCTTTTTCTAGCGCCATTCCCGAGGAGGCTAAGGACGCCTTCACAATGGGAGTCGTTCACAACCTTTCTATTTACTTTGTTTTTGGTTTGCTTAGTTTCTTTTGCTTGGTTTTGTTTGCCTCTTTTTATCAAAAACTCCAAAAAATAAGTTTAGTTTGTTTGCTTTCTCTTATCAAAAACACACACAAAATAGTTCCTACTCTAGTTGCTACCATTTCTGGTTTTGGTCCAGTCCCTGTGTCACCTATGGAAAGTATCTTTACTTTCAAGCAAGGAAGTGAAGAGAGTTTCAAAGAATCTTGGTTTAGAATTTCTCTTTACAAAGGGAAACTGGGCCTAAGATGAGTCTTAGCTTGGTTATTAATAGTTTCTATAGCGGTATTTCTCTTTCTTATAGGTATGATTTGGATGTTGTAGCTGAGAAAGATATTTTTTGATGTACTGAGGATGAAGCATTGGATGCTATAAAGAAGTTTATTATAATTTATAATATTCCTAGCAAGTCTGATTCTTCTTTTATAGACATTTATGCTAGGTGGAACACTCTTGAGTATAGTACAACTGCTTTGAACAGTTCCTATCACACACTTACAGAGCACCATGGTTATGTTCTAATAAACTCCGAGCCTTCAAAATGGTTTCCTACAATAAAAGTTTCTATAAATAGTTAAACTTTTGATGCTCGCTGTGATATCATGTCTGAATTTTTCCTTATGCCTAAAGATATCTATGAGTGTTTGAGTCTTTGGGGACTTTCTAAAGGAGGAGAAGAAATATCTATTATCAATAATGCAACTTTATTACCCATTAGAATAGCTGAAGGTGTGTTTACAAAAATCTCAGGGAAAATGATGTCTACTGATTATCTTGTTATTGAATGTGTAGGAAAAGGACAAATTACACTTGGAAGATCCCTGATGAAACACCCTGGAGCAATAATAGATGTGGGAAAAGGCATTATGCGTTTTTCTTATCCAATAAGCAATCACATATTCCCTAAAGAGAAGAAGAAAGGTAAGAAAGGTAGGAGCAAGAGAGTTGGTATTAATGTTTCTTCATCTGAAAATACATGATTCTTGCTTCTTGTGCCTAACTTAAAGGCGTTAAGAAAAAGTACTTGTTGGGAGATAACCCAAGAGTTTTCTTGAGTCTTGGAAGTTATTAATTCAGTAATGACCTCTTCTTATCCTTTTTGTTTGCTTTTTGTGCCAAGAATAACCTCTAATGAGAGGGAAATAAGATTTGGGGAGTTGTTGTCCCGAAATAGATTTTTGTGCTCCACCGTAAAAATTCGTGAGGGATCTCTGTAAGTCGGATTGAGCTGATATTTTCTGAATAAATCCCCCAGTATGTTAGATAAATTTCGTCAGTTCAACTCTTTTACATTTGAGCAATATAAGGTCTTCGAAAAAATAGGTTTCTACTTGCTGGTATGTTTTGACAGATTTCTGCCATTATTTGCATTTGCTTCTTATTGATTCCTTTTTTGGTTCTTTTTGGGAAATTGAGATTTTTGAGGGAATTGCTATAGTAGATTGTGTTTATATTGAAATTTTTGATGTTCTAAAGCTAAACCCAAAGGTCTATTATCTTTTGAATACACTAATGTTGCAAATGAAGATTGTGTGATGTTTTTGTATGAAGGAAAATTTTCATGTGTAGAGAGAGAATGATGTAAATGATATGAAGAACGGACAAAAGCTCAAGATTGGGGATGCCACCCTGTGTCACCCCAAGAAATATTCAAGAGGTACAAGTGTCAAAGCTTGGGGATGCCCAAGGCATCCCCTTCTTCATCAATAAAAAGGTCGGGTCTTTCTAGACACTTCGTTTTTATTGTTTCATGAACAAGCTATGTTGTTCTTGGAGCATCTTAGTTTTCGTTTGGTTTGATTAGTTTTCTTGAATAAATTAGTTTGGACCCCCGTTATCGCCATGTTGTTTTAAATAAGTTGATTGATGTTGGAAAGGAGTAGAAAGTTCTTACTTGAGTACTACAAGAGGAGCTTGCTTTGACTGTGATTTAGACTTTATCATGTCATGCTAGTTATTGTTTTGACCTTATGCTTAGTGATTATTTCTGTTGCATGACTTGTTCCAAACAACTGCGATTGGTTAGTGTGCCTTGAAGGAATCATGTGTTGTTTTAGCATACAAAAGCATAGTATTGTGGTATTCTCCTTTGATGCTTTGTTTGGGTTGACTTGGCACATGCTCACACCATGTTATGACTATGAATAAGTCACCATAGCCTCTATGATCATTTAGTCCTTGACTTGCAGTACCACTTTATGCTTTGATCAGTAATATTTTGTCGCTCTGCATGATTATGGCCATTATTGCTCTCTTAGTTGGGCGCTCCCAGTCTTTTGCTAGCCTCCACATGTATGAGTAACCTATACTCATATCCAACTCCCAAGAAAGCAAGTTATTCCAAAGTATACACTATAAATTCCTAAGCATGGTGTGTTACACCATTCCAAGTATATTCTTGTTTTCATATTTCTTCCAATTAAAAAGTATTTTGTTATGTGAAAACTTAGCGATTAAAGCTCTCACAAACTTGATGACACACTTTATTTTTCTTTCCCCTAATAAAATTGAACAATTGTGTCATCTATGTTGTATATGCTTGCACTTATACGTTGGAATTAGCGGAACCGTGCTGCCACGGGGAACGCTTTCGACATTGCACTTGTACTTTGTACACATTTGATATCATGCTCTTTTGTCTATGGATTTCTCTGGTGTGAAATAAAGAGGGATCTTGTAAGTCCATGGAGTTATGTATGTGTGTTAGAGAAACGCCTGGGCCGCTAGCCTAAGCCATGCCTAATCATGGTGGAAACTTGCAGCATCACCATAATGACATCTATGAAGTTTTCTTCTTATAAAAAATAGACATATTGAAAAGAGGAAAGAGAGAAAAAAGCACCATTGTCCCATGGTAAATAAGAAGATTACTGAGATGCTCATTTTCTGCTTGTCTTGTCATTTTGATTATGGGATAGCTCCTGTATCATGTGCAAGGTGTACCCCGTTGGCAGTTCTCTATGATACACATCTACTTACTATGACAAGAACTTACTGGTGACCAAAGTTGAGTAGAATGAGGTGCGGCCCTTGTATTCAAGGGACATGAGATTGCCAACTTATACTTTGTCAAGCATATACTCCATAGTTCGTTCACTTTAACCTTAATCACTTCAAGATGCTTATGATAGGGGCAATGAGGGCTGAAAGCTAACAAGTACTATAATTTTTGGAAGCTCTTTTTGAGACTTGAAATCCCTGCTTCCCTTTATGAAGGGCCTTTCTTCCACCATTATATTGAGTACCTTCTATCTTTAGGCACCAGTTAAGAGAGCATAGTTGTCATTCTTAGTTCTATGTGCATTGTTCCTAAACTTATTGATTGATGCATATTGTTGACATTACTCGTTCTTGTGCTATTTGTATCTACTCACTCTTATGAACTTTGAAGGTGTCCTATGCATCTATTTTCTACTTCATGAGGGACAAGCTGAATGCCACTATGCCATGTTTTCTGTATGTGAAACAAACAAACGTTTTTTAATGCATGTTATTCATGATCTTTGTTTTTAGCCTTTCATGTTGCATGGATAGTTACTTTGTCTTACTGTTAGAACTCCATCTTTCATGCTCAGGTTTAGAGTTCTTTTATCCCAGCTTTCAATGCTTGCAAATGGTTAGATCTTGATTTTGATGGTGCATGTCACCTCAAAAATTATTCTTTTTATCACTTACCTACTCGAGGATGAGCAGGAGTTAATCTTGGGGATGCTTGATATGTCGGAAACATATCTATAATTTTTTTTATATTCCATGCTTGTTTAGTATCTACTTTGCTTTATTTTGTCTACACTTTGAGGTGTTTTTATATGTTTTCTTGTACTAACCTATTAACAAGATGCCACAGTGCCAGTTGCCTATTTTCTTCTGTTTTTGGTTCCAGAAAGTCAGAAAATCAATATTCTCGGAATTGGACGGGACAAAATCCAAAGTCAATATTTTACAGTGGGGAACACGGAGCCAGAATACAGGACGGAGGGGAGGCACCAGGGGACCACACCCCCTTGCGTCGCGGTCTAGGGTTAACCGCGACTGGGGGGTTACCACCCTAGCCGCCCCCTACCTCGCATCTTCGCCTATAGAGACCCCCGATGCCAAAAACCTAAGTACCCGATCAATATTCCACGAAACCATCTATATCCGCCACAACCATAGTCCCTAGATCGAGGGGATCTGAAGTTCTTCCCGGCACCCCGCCGGAGGGGAGATCATCCTAGAGGCCTTCTTCTTCATCATGCTAGCCTCCGGTATGAAGCGTGAGTAGTTCCACCTAGGACTATGGGTCCATGTAGCAGCTAGATGGTTGTATCTCCTCCTTTGTGCTACCATGTTTAGATCTTGTGAGCTCTGTTCATGATCAAGATCATCTGTTTGCGGGGATCCGATGGATATTGAGATTAATATGTTAGATTGATTAATGGTTTTGTCTTATTGATTCTGTTATGTTTGTGTTGTTTGTGATCTTGCATGCTCTCCGTTTCTAGTAGCTATCTTGGCCAAGTAGATGCTAGTGACTACAAGAGGGGGTATTTATGCTAGATAGTGGGTTCATGCCTCTATTTAATCTAAGGGAAGTGACCGAAATCTCTAAGGTTGTAGATGTTTTGTTGCCGCTTGGGAGGAAACAACGGTCTCTTGTTCATGGAACAAGTGGATTGTTTACCTTACACACTTTGCTTAAAGCATTTATCTTTTGCTTGCAACTTAATACTAGAGGCGGTTCGGATAATAACCCGAAGGTGGATTTTTAGTCATAGATGCTGTTGTATGGCGGTCTATGTATCTTGTTGTATTGCCCAATCGAATCTCATAGGATCATGAATGTCTAGTATTGCATTGTTATGCCTTGCTGAGTCCTGTCAATTGCCCTGCTGTAATTTGTTTACCCAGCATGCCATGTTTGTTTATCTTAAGGATAACATGTCTAGTGAACTATGGACCCCGGTCCAATATTGATACATCTTCCATTGTTACCGTTTACTTGCTGCAAACCACTATTACCCTCCATACCAGACAGTTAATCCTTTGTTACAGCAACCGGTGAGATTGACAACATCACTGTTCGTTGGGAAAAGTCTTTAGATTGTGTTGTGCAGGTCTCCAAGTTGCTAGAAACACCTTTGAGTCATTTTCTTCCTCCTACTATGTCGATAACCTCGGTTTCTTACTGAGGGAAAACTTGCTGTTGTGCTCATCACACCTTGTTCTTGGGGTCTCCCAACGAGGCGTCAATAACACGCCAACACAAAACCATACATGGGGCCCCACATGTTCTTTCAGGGTCTTCATCACGACGATGGCTACCGGAGCTGCCCGATGCCATCGTCATCGTGATGGGCATTGGAAGGGAAAAGTGCTGCAGGGTAAGTGGGAGTGAGGCATAGCCCGAACCTTCCCTCCCTTTTATAAGAAATAAGGAAGGGAAGTGAGTACTGCCCACCTCGCCAATGCACGGGGAGGGCAAGAATCGCGCCACACAAGGTTTACTTTGAAGGAATCGAATAAGACACAGTCAATGCGGGCTGCCGCGGAAGCCAAGGTGTGGCTCGGATGTCCCGCAGCCAATTGAGTGCGTGGGCACGTGCACTTCAGCTCTGCGAGATGGGAAAGCGTTCCGTACAGTCTTGTCGTGCTTCCCGCGGCACGGAGTAGGCCCACGTGCTATTGGAGGGCAAAGCCTGACAATGGCCTCTTCATCGAAGTACGACAACCGTTGCAAGTTGCCGACCCTCGCCCAGGGGCTTTTGTCAGCGTAATGATATCGGGGGTTCCTTGTATTGCGCTGTAGCCCGTGGGACAAGACCCAACGGTTAGAGTCTCAACAGACGTGTGGTCTGGCCGACAAAGGTGTCGACAAGATATGAGCACCATGTGCTCGGCAAAGGTATGGTTTTGATGTGATAAAGTCTAAGGAGACTAAATGACAGCTCTGGTGTAGGTACATATGGGCAAGACAAGCACTACGATACGAGCTTCTGTCCGTCGGCCGGGCATGTACAAGGAGGGAAAGACGACGACTTATGCAAGGCGGTCCAACCTCTCCTTCCGGGGCTGCCCTGGAAGGAGGGTAAGGGCCCAATCAAGGGCAGCGAGGCCAAGGACTAGCCTTAATTACACCCCGGAAGGACCATTGGAGCACCTCTCCTGGGCCAGACACGACCCAAGAACCAGAGTCAACTGAGGCTAACAGGACACATCAGGCCCAAACTTGGGAACTAGCGACATGTCAGTGCTGCTGAACACCATCATGGTGCTCCAACCCACTGCAGCACTCCACCGACAAGAATGATAGCTTGGAGCCTGAGCTGTCACTCGACCATAAAGCACCCATGTGCACAGTCCCTGGCCACTATTGGCCACAAGCGCTTCCCACCTGCCCGAAGACCGCGTGGAACACCATGATTGCACCCAGGAACGCCCTTGGAGGTGTCCCGCACTAGCCTTTGTAGTGACCCCTTGGAGTATAAAAGGAGGCACTGGGTCGTTGAGTGATAAAGGGAGGGGAAATTGTCTCAGAAGCTCGTAGGGTTGAGAGAAGAGAGAGGTTTGAGAGGCTAGAAAGGAGAGCTAGTGTTTGCTAGAGAGAGGGAGAACCTTTCTCCCCGCTGGAGAAGAGAAACAAATAGGATGCCCCGGGAGTGTAGAAGCTAAGCTAGAATGCGGCTCCCCGGCACAAGAGAGATCACCCTATTGTACTTTGATCTACCCTAGATAATCAATCAAAGTAGGATGTAGGGTTTTTAGTAGAAGGGAGGCCCGAACATGGGTAAAAAATGACCGTGTGTGCTTTGTGTGTTGTGTGCTCGAATCAATAGGTTCATTCGTCGCCGTTTAGGTCGAAGCACTCTTGTGCCCACTACTGAACTAATAGGGGGTGTCGAGTATCCCTGATGTCTGTGTTGGCGAGATGTGACACCCACCATACCTGTGGTCTTTATGTGGCCTGGAAGCTGCAAAAACATTAGGAATCTGATTAGTACGTTCTTGCGCCTTCGCACATCTTAGAAAAAGGCAAAATAACAACAAATATACTTTGTAGAAATCAACAATAACTTAAGGCCATGTATTCGCAAAATATAAAATCGAGGATTACCTTATTTTCTTCTCCTCTATCCATAGGTCTTCTTGAACAATCTTTGTTAAGAACAAAAAAAACTAACACAAGAAAATAAACTATTATTTCACATGAGTTGCCTCCCATGAAGCGCTTCTAGTTAAGTTCAATTAGCTTGACCTAGATGGTGATCATTTAGGTTTCATGGGTGGAACAACCACTCCAAAGTAATTAGCTTTCAGCATGATTATACCATAATCGTTATTAGGCTTGGCTTCTTCTTCCTAGGGAAGTGGACTATAAAAGGATCTCTAGATGGTAGTCTTATTATCACATTCCCTTCATGCAAATTAATTAACGCTTGAATGGTTCTTAGGAATAGCCTACCTAGAATTATAGGTGATGTGGGATCTTTGGGCATGTTCACTTTAACAAGGTCAATAAGTGTGGGGCTGACTTTAATATTTACAACTATGTTTTCCTTTAACCCAACAGCTTTTTTATAAGTTGAATTAGCTAGATCGAGTCTCATTTCAGTAGTTGTAAATGGCCCGAAATTTAGTTTCTCAAATAATCTTTTGGAAATTGATGAGATGCTTGCACCAAGATCACATAGTGCAGAATATCATTAAGACCAACTATAATTTTAATAATGGGCTTAAATATATCATCTAGCTTAGAAGGAAGCTTATCAGCTAGTATTTTATACTCCATTTATCACTCTCCAACTTTAGAGGCTACTTGTTGAATAAATTATTGGTAGGTAGCATCATACCTTTTTCAATACCGGGATTATTCACGGTGAGCGTATTTAGTAGATATTCCACGGTATATTTGCGTGTTGGTGTCTTGATATAGTTTAGCTCTTCAGGTTTCTCTTCATTATTTTTGACCCTTATCATCGTGAGGTCTTCCACCGGATTTGTCTTGGGTTTCCAGCAAATTTTGAAAGTATGAGAGCTTGTCTCTCAGCTACCTTGCCCAATTGAGCCTCCATGGTCTTTGTCCTTTCCTATAGAGACTGCACATAATTTCTAATTGCAACGGCTTGATTAGACAATTTACTAATACAAGTCTCATGGTTCTCTGTGATTTTAATAATCATATTATTTTTATTAGTTTGAGCTTGCATAAAATTACTAACAGTATCTTCAAACGAGAGATTTCCATGGTTTGATCCATTATGATTATCATAATTATTATAAGGAAATCCTGCAGGATTAGAATAATTTTTTTATTTTCCCCTACAGGATTATAAGGACTACGAGCTTTAAAATTAACATCATTTACATCAGTAGTGATAGCATCAACTTGGGTATCTGCATTACCCTTTACTATATTAAGTAACTCATCTACCTTCAAAGTAAGCTCTTCGTTGTTTACCTCGGTGATTGAATTCACCCTTTGTGAGATTCTTTCCACATGCCATTGATCATGGTTGTTTTGCATATCATCAAGTAATGTCTTTGCAACACTCACCTGCTTTCCCATGATTGTTACTCCTACTATAGTATCTAAAATAGAATTATACATTGGGTTAAGGCCATTATAAAATAAATGTAATATAAGCCAATCTTCCATCCCATGAATAGGATAGTTCATTATGACTTATTTCATCCTTTACCATGCAAGAACTAGTAGCTCGCGGTCTTCATGTCTAAAACTTGTAATGTTCGAACTTAGTTGCATAGTTTTAGCTAGGGGAAAAATTTAGTTATAAAAAGATTAGTACATTCCTCCCATGATGTGATAGTTCCCTTTGGTAGAGCTACCCACCATTCCTTAGCCTTTCCTCCAAGAGAGAAAGGAAACAATTGTAATTTAACATCATTTGGATCAACATCCTTGATACGCATTATGTCACAAATTCAGTAAATGTATGTAGGCGCAAACCTGAATCCTCAGAAGATGAGCCTCAAAATTGGTTATGCTGAACCAAACTCAAAAGGTTAGGCTTAATTTCATATGTTTTCGCACCAACGGCAGGCTGAGTAATAGGTGCACAAATAAAATCATCAGTAGGAGTAGCATACTCCCTAAGTTTCTTTTGAGTGATCGCTCTTTTCTATTTGGTATTTTTAAAGCAGGATAAACAACTAAGCAAGTAACTACTTTTTGGGTTTTCAAATAGATAACAAGAAATAAACTATAAATAAAAATTAAACCAAAAATAATGTCTCTAGTGACCTCACTAGGATAGCGAATTTGTTCTCCAGTAACGACGCTAAAAAAGGGTTGATACCTTTGACCCGGATTACGGATGCAGTATATTAGATTTTTCCTTGGGAAACAACTCTAACAGGAATGAAAATAAGGACATGTCTATAAGACTTTGTTTTTGCATTTTACCTTCACTTAACGGGTCAATCTAGTTTACTTTATATTGTGGGTTGAATCAATGGATGGAGATAGTCTAGGGTTGACGATCCACCTGCGGATGCACATCATATGGGATAAAAGATAATAATAAGCATAGTCATGTCCAATGTTATAATAGAGGTAATCTTTCTGGGAAGCACATCCTAATATACTAAATCTCATGCTAAGTGATAGCCTTTTGATCCAACCGGTTGTACCACGAAGCACCGGGTTACAAACAGTTATTAAGTGATAAACATAGATCAAAGTCTTAAGAAGATATGTCGCTGTTGATCCCGAATGGGTCACTAAGTGAAGGTTGCACAACCATTTCTGTCACTGGTTTTCCTATGAGGTCGTCGCTAGACAAGTATCTCTCCTCAAGCCTTGATGGATCTCGGGGGTCTTGAGTACCTACAAGTCCAAAGATCAAGACAAGAGACAAAGAAACAAATCCCTCTTTCAAACCATACACAATTCTCCCATAGATTAGATGCACATAATTGTTGTGGGGTTTCTCCCCAACCCGTAGCCCGTGAGGACTACTCACTCATATCAATAAAATCAAGGATAGAAAACATTGTGCAAAATACTTAGACTAAAATCAAATATTCTTACAATGGTCGCCGAATCACAAGGAGATCTCAAGTACAAAGTAATGGCTATGGCTAATCGAGAGGATGGGGACTGGAAGGGATGAACTATGCTGTTGATCTCCTTTGGTGGTGGTGTGATGCAATCTGAGAATGACGTCCCACTGCACGGCAGATGGGACCTCGAAATATATAGGCGCCTTCATGATAGTTGTTGGGTTTGAAGAGACGAAGCCAATGCCACCTAGTACGGGTCGGCCGTATGGGCGGGCCGCTCCCGTACCTGTTCTCGTTAGGCCATATGCCACCTGGCAATAGCTCCAGAATTACTTGGTCATCTAAATTTCCTAAAATCTTCATTTATGACTACATATTTCGCAACAAAAGCGTGATTTACTACACAACATAAATCAAAGAAAGGTTTTGCATATTTTTGGAATAATTAGTCATTAGTGGCAAATCAAGAGAGATTAATGTAAATTTATTAACAAAAAACAATGTTTAAACGCGGAGGAAGATGGCAATTTTTAGAGACATCAGTTGCACTATGAGTATATGTTGTGAGAGTCACAGGAGCAGGAGAAAAGGGGAAAAGGTAATGATGATGATTATCAGGGCTACATCGATGAGGAAATGGAGGATCACGAGGAAATGGAGGAAATCACTGCTAGTGGCACCACCGGGGGTCGCTCTGAGACTAGCAGCCAAGCCAAAAAGCATCGCAATAACACCCAAACAAGGTCGACACCATCAGGAAATCATTCATAGCGGTTGACGAAGATGGTGTGCCTTAGGAGCCTAATGACCTTGCCAAGGAGTACGTTCTAAAAGTGGCAACAATCCTTTGGGAAGTCATCAATCTCGATGAAGTAAACATCCAAGATAAGAACACGAAGCATTTGCGGACCTAGGTCATTTCAAGGCTGGATGCACGATACGAGTTCCCTTTAGAGTACTGCAACTAGGATCTCGCAGAAAATATTGTGAACACCCATGCCCTCACCAGATTCAGTAGATCCCTGAGCGGTTTTAAAACTATGGTGACGTCTATGGTTAGTGAGGGTGCAGATTACGCATACATCAAGCATCAGTTTCCGGCAGTTACAGAAGCGGACTTGATTGCTTTCCTGGCCAATGAAGAGATAGATTTCACCAAGAAGAAAAAAGGCCAGGGGAAAAAGATGAAAGAGATGAACATAGGTATCTGTAACATCCCAAAAATATTTATCAAATATTATCAATTCCAATCACCCAAAAATTAGGGTTAACAAAAACTTTTGTTAGTTAAAATCATTATGAATGCATGTACGTATTCGACGAATGTATGATTGCATGAATGGACTTGTATGATTGTTGTTATTAGCAAGGAATGGTTTAAAGATGAAAACAACATCATCTAAATAAATTCCAAGTTGAAAAAATCAAGAGAAATTCAAAAAAAAAACAAGCAAATTGTCATTTTTGCCAATATTGCTCACTAGACCACTTTGAGTGTTTCTAGTCCAAGATTTCAAACAGAAACAGTTCCATTTATTTTCACCCCTTGTTAGACCTAGTAAAAGTGAACCCAATCCCACCTTTCAAACTCACAAAAAAATTTGGCAACTTGATTCAAATGACAAATCAAAATTGAATCTTTATCATATGTGAAGATCACCAATTCTCAAAAACCAACCAAACTAGTGCACCTTGACCTTTCCAACTAACCAGATACAACCTTGTTCCCTCTCTAGATCACAACATACTCTTAGTAGATCATCTAGCTCAGTTAACAAGCTTTAGATCACTGTGAGCTTGCCATTGCCATCAAAATGGTGAGCATGTCGAGCCTCAACTTGCCACCCCATTGTCGACAGCAATCTAGGAGCAGCTCTAGCCTCGCCAACCTTGTCTCGGACACTGACCACCGTCCACCGCCACCCCGTGTCCAACTCCAAAGCGCAGCCAGCCCCTGGACCACTCAGCCCGAGCGTGCCCAGCCTCTCTACAAGCATGCCGAGAGCGCGCCTGAGTGCCGCATTCAACACGCGAGCACATACCGCGCGCCGCCCTTGCCGATTGCGTGCATGATCACCATCGCCCCAGGAACCGCCAGTACATGCCCGTTCGTCACGCGCGTCCAGGAGAGACCGTGCGCCATTAATTTTCCCATCAGACCCGTCCAGAGATTCGCAACGTTCCGACCGTATTGCACCGCCCCATGCCTCGCAACCATGTCGTTGAGCTTCGCCAGGAGACAGGGCACCATCCCCTACCGTCGCCCATGCCATTAGCCCACTGTGACGACGACCACGACGAGCTCCACACGCGCCCTTCGGTCCCCCCTTGGAACTATAAATAGAGGCCACCCCCGTTCGATTTCAACACACCAACACACTCCCCTCTCTCTCAGAACCAGCCCACCTCATCCCCGGAGCAACGCGAGCAGCAGGTCGCCAGAATTTCGCCGGATTATGTCGCGGAGGAGGAGAAGAGGAGCCAACAATTGGAGCCATCCCAGGAGAAGCCACCGGTACCATAAGGTTCGCCGCCGTCGACTTCGTCGTTCGCCCCCATCGCCGACCCTCGCCTGAGCCCCGGTGAGCCTCACACGACCCCCACCTGCCGCGCTAGGGTTCAGTCTCGCCGGCGTTGCCCGACGGAGACGACAAGCCACAGCCGTTCAATTAAATGTTGATCGCACGGTCTAGATTGCCCCGTACCCCTTCGCACCCACATGTCTCGCTGACTGGTGGGGACAACCACTTAAACCCACCCGCGCGTGCACTATACACTGTGGGCCGCCCCAGTTACTGTAAGGGTCCCAACATTTAAATAAGGTAAAGTCCCCTGTGTTTACAATGCTAGTCCCTGGATCAATAGCTATCATCCATAGTTAAGATGTAATACAAAGAAACATAGGTCATAATATAACTTTATAACCAGGAATAACATAGTTTTATTACATCTTGCATAGCTCATTTGGCTATTACATTACATTGCAGCGGAATAACTATAAGTATGGGGTCCTTCATCTTCAAAGTGCCACAGGCAGATTTTGGTTGTAGACTTTGTAATCCTAATCAATCAATCTTCACTAAAATCAATCAAACCTGCAACATTACAAGTTACAGCCACAAGGGTCAATACATTTGAATTGTATTGGCAAGTTTCACTACTATGTAGAATACAAGTGGATCCTATCATTACATGCATATTTGGCTAAGTAGGGTTTTAGGCTCATTTGTAGAAAGCAATAATTTATCCTATCTTTTCAAATGGTTTTGTTTCCTTTGTCAAATCTCTTTATCAAAACCCTTGAACTCCTTGGTAACCCCAAGTATTCAAGTACTTGTCAAAAAAATCTCTTGAGCTCCTTGGTACCCCCAAGTGCATCAAGTTTTATCAAAATCTCTTGAGCTCCTTGGTAACCCCAAGTGCATCAAGTTTTATCATAATCTCTTGAGCTCCTTGGTACCCCAAAGTGCATCAAGTTTTATGTTGTCACTTAGAAAGTTTTCTTTTAGAAATTGGAATGTCGAGATTTCCCATAGCTTCAAACTTTAGTTGCTCAGTATTGTCCATAACCGGGGACACGGCTAAGTACTTAGATTTTATTATCTTCTGCAGAAGTAGTACACTTTACCCACATGTCACACTCCCATCTTGTTTCCACCAGTGGCCACTGGATTGGTGCTCCCCAAGATGGAGTACCGGCAGATTGAGAATGTGACGAAGTCTTTCCAGAGGGTCCTCCCATACACCATTGCTAGCTTGTCTTCAGTACCCATGTAGGATTCCAGGTCCTCATGTCCAGTAAGCTGAAGACAATGCATGGGTCTTACCAATGTAGTTGACTAAGCCAGAGCCATAAATAGCATGTGGCTGCACACGAAAGCCACAATTGGAGAAACATGTTCAATCTCTAAGTTTCCTGGGTGGTTTTCTTTTGGAGCACAACACAAATAGATTGCCATAGACATGGTTCCTTTTGTTGCCACCTTCTCCAAAACTCAAAGTCCTTGTCCACCCAGGTGGTTCATTGAGTCCTTGTTTATTATGTAAAATCACAAGTCCTTTTCTCAACTTCATAAAAACTCAACATGTATCTCTTTTCAAATTATAGCATGGCTAAGCATGTAACAACTATATTGTTTTCACTAAGGAATGTATAGGGTATCCTATTAGGATTTAGCATAACATAAGTATAGAAATTATTTTCATGCATGTTTCAAAATCCACTAAGTATAATGAAAATAGTAGGACTTTAGATGATAGTGTCACTTGCCTTTTTGGTAGGGAATGTTGGTTCACTTCTTGATCTTTCTAGTCTCACACTTTTCTAACTTTACTACAATCAATCAAGCAAACACAATATCAACAAGCATTCCCAAACCAATAATCAATCAAACATTTCACACACATAAAACTATGGGATCTAAGTCATGCATGTAAGCATGCAAGAGATGGTTCTATTTGCAAAGATGGTTTCTACTAGGCTCTATACCTTGTAAGGTTCAAAGTGGTCACCTCCTAAAGTGGCATAGTCATTTGTAAAAAGGGTATTTTTAAATACAATCATTATTTTATGTGGTGGAAAATATTTTTATCAAAGCAACAACTTTGAGTTGTTCACCAAATAAGTTGTTGTTTCTCTAAACTTGGTCTTTAGGATTAGTAGGTTTGCTCCAAATAATTTTCTCAAAGTTTTACTCCAAAAACATTTTCATAACAAAACCATTATTTTTATTTGGCTAGAAATGGGCTAAATTAATTAATCCAACCTAAACTTCACCAAATCCATTTTCAAAACCATGGGTTGGTTCCTAGGGTCAGTAAGTTCACAACAAACCAATTTGCAAAGGTTTCAACCTCAAAAACATTTTTGATCAATTTTCTAATCTAAACAAGCATACAAATGTTTCTGCAAAAACAAACAATGTAACAGATACTATTTACTAAACAAATTGCATGGTTGGCTAGGGCTTGTTCCACTGATTCCAACGATATAAAGTTTGTAATTTTTGGACGTGTGGATCAAAAGTTACAAGAGTTTCAAATCTGCATCTAAATCAGATTCAAATTTCTGTTTTAAACAATCTGGTGACACGCGTCAGATTCCTATTCGTCAAAAACGTTTCGCGTGGATCGACTAACACAGACCGTTGGATTAAGTCATATCGCACGGTGCGCAGATGCTACTTACCCTTTCACCTAGATTCTATCCTAGCCACTGGATCGAGATCGAACGGCTGCTGCAAGCTCAACCTAATACTAGCGGCGCTGCGGCGGTGGCTGGCGGCGGAGCGGCCAGATGGTGGCGGTGCCGGCGATACAGGAAGAAAAGGAAGGTGGGGAGATGCTTACAATGATCGCAGGGCGACGCCGAAGCTCAACTTGGAGTCGTCTTGGCAAGGGGCGCACGGGAATAGGAGGAATTCCTCACCAGAGTTGGGTCTGGCGACGGTTGCACGTGGTCGTGGTCGAGGACGGTGCTACGGGTCACGAGAGGGCAAACAAGAAGCATGGTTAGTCGCGTAAGATCAAGGATATGACGCGTGCGTGAACGAGAAGGCGCGGGGTGGTCTGGACTTACCAGGTGACGTCGCCGGAGAGAGTAGCAGACACGGCGGCGCTCAGTCGAAGTGGTTGCCGATGTTCTGGGGTGCCCGTGGGTGAATGAGAGGTACAGGAAGAAGCGCCGGGGAGTTGTGAGTGTGCTCGTGTGCTCGGGGAGGCAGGAGGTGGCGAGGCTCGGTCGGAATTGTCTGGGGACGGTGGTCGGAGCAGTGGTTATGCGAGCTCGATTCAGGGCAGCCTGGGGGCAGAGAGAGGGAGGCGACTAGGGAAAATCGAAGAGGAGATGCTGGCGCTTAAGAGTGCGAGATTGTTGAGCGGAATCACTGCAGCATTTAAGCGAATTTACTCGGGTTTGATTGATAGAGAACGGCAGAGAGGTTTGGGGAGAAGAGGTCGCGGCGGGAGAGGAAGAAGGCTCAGGAGTGGGGCCGTTTCGTCAGTGGAGTGAGAGAGGAACTTGGGGTCCACCAGTCAGTCACAGAGGGGGTGAGTAAGTGAGTGTGAAACGTTTTTCTGCGGGAGGGAGAGAGGGGGCTGGTACAGGGCCTTGTTGGGCTGGTCCAATTCTATTTTTTTTCAGAATGCTTTTCTTTTTCTGATTCTATTTTCTGTTTTTGAAAATTCAAAAAACAAATCAACAATCAAATAAATTCAAATAATCAACACACTTTACAACTTTGAATTTGGTTCTGTTCAGCAACATAAACCAATTCCTAAAAATAAAATAAAATAATATTTTTATTTTAGAGTCCCTTTATAATTAAATAAAAAGGACCTTAGTTCTTATATCAAATAGGTTTTAATTTATTTAGAAAACTCCATTTGAAATCTAAATATTTTCAAAACCAAATCAGTAGATTTTATTTGAAAACAAAGAACACTTGGAAAGACTGTTTAAAATAAATAAATAAGTTTTAGTGCTTATTTAAAATGGAAACCACTTAAATAAAATTGGATAATAAATTCCTATTATTTTATTTAAATAATATTTTACTATTTTTATCAAATAAAAATATTTTATTTCAAAGGCTTTGGCCAAGTTTTAATTTGGCTTATAAAATAATCCTTATTTATAAATCTACCTTTTCTTTTGAAAAGCCAAATCTTTTAATTAAAGATCCAAAATAGTAATTTTAAATATTTTTAAGTTTTATTTGTTTAAATATCTTTCTAAATTCCTTTAGGAATTTATTTGATCCAAATAGGTTTTGAAAGTTCCCAATTGGAAACAAAAAGTTTCTTCTCACCATGAAAATCAATGAAGTTTTATTTTATTCATTTATTTTTCACATTACAAGATTTGGAAAATATTGGGATGTGATAGTTACACTCCCGCGCAACCCAGTTAGTTTGAATTTATATTTTCAAATTTAGTTCAAAACCTACTACTGCCTGTTGATTCAAAAATCAATCCAGAGAGATTCACTGAACCTAATGGCATGAAACTAATTTTTCTACAAAGTTATTGAAATTCGTAATCCAAGCTCGTTGGATTCAAATCATTTATATTTGTAGACCACCTATAGTAAAAATAACAAGGCATAATCTTTTCTGCATTCAAACATTTTTCAAAATTCAACCACAGAATCTTTTGAGTTGATTCCAACTCTCAAAAATCACATTTAACAAGACCTTTCTGAATATATAAAAATACCTAGGTTTACTTGCAGAAATAATGGTCATATAATAAAAGAATGCCCCATAGGCATTTCTAGTCACTTTATTTAATTAAAATAAAAAGGCTAAACCTTATTAAATTGTGACACCACTTTAAATCACATTCCCAAGTACTAAAGTATGTGGTGATGACATGTGTCAACATGATCCCATATTTTAGTTGGAGAATATTAAATCTTAAGTAGTTTTTCAATGACTAGAAATTACTTTTTTAAAATAAAATAAATAAGACAAGTGCCTTAATACTTGTGATAATAGTGATGATTCTAGATCATCTAGTGTGAACCTTTGTGTTCTAAATAGAATATTTAAGAATTGTTTGGTGATTGTGTACCTCGTGTCTATTTATAGACGCTACTACCGAACAAGGATGCGAGGAGGAAGGAGACATCTACGAGGAAAAAGCCGACGAGAACTTCAACCACTGCTCTGCACAAGGCAAGCTAACACTTGCAACTTTGCAAGCTATCCTAGCAAGCCTTACTATAAAAGTTAACTTAGCAAGCTACTATCTTAGCAAGCTAAGCTAAACAATGCAAGTTCTACTTGCAAGCTTACACCACATGATACCCAATCCTAGTTTTATATTGCAAGCTTAGTTATTTTATTTATTTATCAAAGCTTTGTATGTGAGTTTACTTAGTGACTTGTAGATTTTAGAAAGATATTTAAAGGTAGCATAAAGAGCATAAAATTTGGCCTAAGTTAGTTAATCTTGATGTCATCCTGAGGCATGATATTGAACTTAGATCATCCACACTTTTTACCAACCTTCATTAGTGTTTATACCCCACTTTTAGATCCTAGTGCTAAGCAAAAAACTTGATCACTTTAGATGGGATTACTTGGTGAAAATGATTATGAAAACCTTAGAATGATGAGTCATTCTACTGAAATGTTTTGACATGTGTTCTTGAACACTAGATGATTTTGATGATGAAAATGTTGAGGCATGAGCCTCATCCCTTTATAAAACTTAGGGTTGTCTGTATGCGATACCATTCCAATTTTACTGTACAACCACAATACCCGAAATTTGGGTAGGGCTTGACTGGAAGTTTATATACCTTAGTATGGGTTCCCTTGCGGCCAATATTTGAGCTGAGGTTACCTTGTGAAGATTGTCTACCTGTGTAGTTCCCAACATGACAGTTGGCCATAGTTGGGAGGCCAAACTCACAGGAGAGGTGCCTATACTAGGGCGTGTAATTGAAAGGTTAGGATTGATTATCCGCATACTGAGTATGGTGAATTCAGGATTGGTCCTGACGGATGTATCGAATATTGTGGTGAAAGTGTACCACCTCTGCAGAGTGTCAAACTATTCGAATAGCCGCGTCCACGGTTATGGACAGTTGGAGTGGTCATATTGTTCCATCGTCAGATGTTTTCAAAATTTCTTATGAAATGAATCATGACTTTGACTTGACCACAACAGGGTTGTGATATGAAAACTCAAGTTCCCACTTAGTTGTTAAAAAACTTTCAACTAGCTTTATTTGCTTCTGAACTCAGTTAGAGATAAATCTGGCTTTTTGCAAAACAACCTAGATCTTAGTATTCCTACTCAAAACTACTTCACTTGTTAGTATTAGTTTGCGAGTACTCAAAGAGTACTCATGGCTTTGTCCCTGGCTATTCCCGTGGCCAGACTATGAAGAGGACTATCAGGAGGATGGATCGCAGGAAGTTTACGATAACTAGGATCATCTCCCATCGTCAGCATTGCCTGTGACAATGAAGATGGAGCTTCGGCCATGCTACCGTTATTATTACGTTATTCCGCTACTATTCTTGTATTAAGACTAGATCCTGAGATCCTTTATTTGTTGTAAGACCTTATGTATGGTTTGTAATGGATGATGTACTATGATATCCAATCTGTTATGTCTCACAAAAATTGTAATCCTGGGATTGCGATGTATGGCATAACAGGTATCTGGGATTAAAAATACGGGTGTTGACAAGTTGGTATCAGAGTCATCCTGACCATAGGAGACCCTAGTTTAGAATGGATGTTTGAATCAAAAACTTAGTTTCAAAACCAAAGAAGTGAGTATTTATGAAAACTTATTCTCATTCTTACCACTTAGACTCTTTCATGAAAATTCATGTTACTCGAAACTTCTTGCAAACTTACATAAAATTTTACACACTTTATCACTCTACTAAATTAATCATCCTATATTCTTATATATGCACATGAAGTATAGCAAGTTCTATCAGTTGGGGAATGGAGGAGACCACATCTTTGAGCGTGATTTGGACCAACTCTCGGCACTTCTAGAGCATCCGCACCTCGAGTTCTTCGGAGCTCAGCTCAACAATATGGAAGGAGAGGAATTGCAATGGTTGATTGTTGCAAGTCTCCGAGGAAACATTGAATCCTCCACCTCAGAGGGAATTCAGTTCACCATCAGAGAGAACAATTGGCTCAATGGACTTGCCAGGTCCATGCAGGAAGCTCTTCCCCGTCTGTGTGGGCAGAGTATCAATCAGATCAAGGGTACCTTCTTTGAGTTCTGCCCAAGGTGTGATGTTATGGGACAACCATGGAGGCACCATATCACCCCGAGCTGAAGAACCAAGTGGACCACCTCAGGTTCATGATGTATGACCGGCAGAAGGAGTTGGACAATGCCCGCTCCTGCGCCAACCATAACTATGCCATCACTGCCCAAAAGGATCAGACCATTGCCATGCTAGTGAAGGATCGCCAGTCTCGTCGCCTCAGCTTGACAAGAAGGAGTGCATCATTTCCCTCCTTCGCCACAGGATCACAGAGTTGGAGGAGACCGTCCACGAGAGGGACATGCAGCTTGAGGAGAGGGAGAACGTAGGAGAGGACCTTCGTGGAAACCCCTACTCTTACCTCAGTGATGATGATGACTTCTGGAGGATCAGGCCATGGACTTCTTCACCGGTGAGGATGACTTCGCCTTCAATAATGATGATGATGACGAGGACACCTATTCCAAGGAGTAGTTGCACTTCAGCACTAGTGTTAGTGAGTTGTATTCGGTCCCACTGTATCGTAGTTTCATAGTATGGTTCTTAAAAACCATCTATTTTTCCTTGTTGTGGTGTGTGTTTGTATCGTGTGCTATGAATGAATGAATGAAAAGCAAGTTGCTAGAAAAACCCGAGTCAAACTTTGAAAACTTTTCAAAAAACAAAAACTCCCTGAACCTTAGAAATTTCCCTCTTTTCTCATGATTTATCTCAATCTTCAGATGCCTCGCGGAGGAAGCACTTCATCCCTGGACCCAATGTTGCAAATCTTGCAAATATTCGTTTTTGACTGTGAAGCTGAAAGAGCCAAACGTCAAGCCAACTTAGCCACCCTTCAGCACATAGCTCAGATGGCCAACAGCAACCAAGGCCATGGAAACCAGGACAACCATCGATCCAAGCTGAATAATTTACAGAACACCAATCCACTTATCTTCACTAAGTCTGAAGAGCCCCTAGATGCCGATGTTTGGCTACAGACCATGGAGAACAACTTAGAAATTGCAGGAGTGGAAGCCAATGAGATGCAAGAGCATGGTGGAACAGCGTTCGCGCCATGAATGGAGGACAGATGATGACTTGGGATGAATTCAAACTCAATTTCAGCAGAACCCATGTGCCACCGGGTTTGATCAAGAGGAGGAGAGATGAATTCAGAGAGTTGAAGCAAGGACGGATGACAGTATTTGAGTACCATGACTTTTTTTTTCATTGGCTAGGTATGCACCGGATGAGATTGACACTGAAGCCAAGAAGAAAGAGAGATTCCTGAATGGTTTTTATGATGAGATGCAAACAGTGTTAGTCAATATTCCGTTTGCTGACATTGAAGCCTTAGTGGATTCTACCATTCAGATGGAAGGCAAGATCTACCAGGCCAATGAGAACCGCAAGCGTCGCATGATGCATCAACCAGGAACCCACCATACCCCAAAGTATCACCCCAACCCATCTCTAGGATTTTCCCCGAGAACCAATAGACCCCCGATGAACCGACTGACCTATCCAAACCGTGGAGGAGGAAACCCAAGGCCTGGCGGAAACCACAACAACAATAACCCCGACAACCCCAGCAATTTCAATCGTGCATCGCCCAAGTTCAACAAAAACAATGTCGCCAACAACACCAACACTGCCCCAAGGACTGGAAGCAATGCTGTTACTGTTGCAGCAAAGGACAAGTCCCAAGTGACTTGTTATGAATGTGGAACCAAGGGTCACTATTCCAATGAGTGCCCCAAGAAGATTGCCGCAGCCCCCAATGCAAATTCCCCAGCTCATGAGCATTGTCGTGTTCAGCCTGGAAGAAGATTTCCCTAGGGAATTTGCTCAACTGTAACGGCCGTATGTTTCTCATGCATGCTGAAGAAGCCCAAGAAGCGCCAGATGTCGTGTTGGGTATGTTTTATGCTAACTCAGTACTTGCAAGAGTGTTGTTTGATTCTGGAGCATCGCACTTGTTTGTTACCGAAGAATTTACATTCACTAGTAATATTCAACCAACAAAATCGAAGCATGTTATGATAGTTCAAATACCTGGTTCAACCAAAAAGCTCGACAAATTTGCAAGGACGTACCTATCTGAATCCATGGCATAGATTTTTATGCTAATCTAATAGTACTTTGAACTAATGGTTTGGAAGTAGTACTAGGAATGGATTGGATGTCGAAACATAAAGGATTAATCGACTATGCCAAGAAATCCACAACCATGAACAGTACAGCCGGAATATCAGTAGAGCATGTATCTGAAACTTTGCCACGTCAATTCAAGTCCAACAAGAGTCTAGCCCAACCAACCATTGACCAAGTCAGAGTAGTCTGTGAATACCCCAATGTATTTCCAGATGTTTTGACCGGTATGCCCCTAGATCGGGATATCGAGTTTATCATTAAACTAATAACAGGAACCGGACCCATAGCCCAGAGACCTTATAGTATGAACCCGCCTGAATTAGTGGATTGTATGACCTTATATGGATTGTATGAGTTTACTGTCTTGTCTTTTGGATTAACCAATGCACCCGCTTATTTCATGAACCTCATCAATAAGATTTTTATGGACTTCCTTGATAAGTTTGTCATTGTTTTCGTTGATGAAATTCTGATCTATTCCAAATCAGAAGAAGAACATGAGCTACACTTGAGGGAGCATCAGTTGTATGCCAAGTTTAGCAAATGTAAATTCTGGTTACACGAAGTAGGATTCCTCGGACATATTGTATCAGCCGGAGGAATTGCCGTTGACCCTGCAAATGTAAAAGATGTTGAAGATTGGCAAGCCCCAACCACTCAAACACATCGTGCATTTCTCGGATTAGCGCGATATTACCGCAAGTTCGTAGAAGGATTCTCTGGTATCGCAAGACCCATGACCCAATTGTTGAAGAAGGATAAGAAGTTTGAATGGACGGACAAATGTGAAGCGAGTTTTCAAGAACTCAAGAAGAGATTGATATCAGCCCCAATCTTGATCATGCTGGATATCACGAAGCCTTTTGATCAATATCGTGACGCATCCAAGATCGGTATCGGATGTGTGTTGATGCAAGAAGGCAAAGTAATATGATATCTCTCCCGACAACTGAATCCTCATGAGCACAATTATCCTACCCATGACCTTGAACTAGCAGCCGTAGTTCTAGACTTGAAGACATGGAGGCATTACCTTATGGGAAAACATTGTGAGATTTATTCGGATCACATGAGCATGAAGTATATTTTCACTCAGAAGGAGCTGAATATGAGGCAGATAAGATGGATAGAGTTAATCAAGGACTATGATCTGGACATCCACTATCACCCCGGAAAATCCAATGTGGTAGCCCTTAGTAGATTGCCGTGTCGATTGAAATCTATAATTCTGAAGGATCAACCAAGTTTGCACAAAGAGATGGCAGATTTCGGAATGGAATTAGTAAGTGAAGGATTTTGGGCTAGCATAGAACTTCAACCCACTTTGATCAGTCAGATCAAGGAGCCGCAGAAAGGAAATGCTAGTGTCGACGGAATCAAATGTCGTATCGGTACAGGAAAAGTACCCGGATTCACTGAAGATGAAGAAGGAGTTTTGTGGTACAAAGGACGTATCTATGTGCTAGCAGATTCAGAGTTGAAGCAAGATATTTTGAAAGAGTCCCATGATACTCTTTATTCTATCCACCCCAGAGTAACAAAGATGTATCAAGATTTGAAGGAGCAATTTTGGTGGCATAGGATGAAAAGGGAAATCGGAAGCTACATAGACAAGTCTGACATTTGTCAGAGAGTCAAGGCGGGACATCAGAGACCCGCATGACTGTTGCAACCATTACAGATTCTAGAATGGAAATGGGATTCAGTTGGAATGGACTTTATCACCGGTTTGCCTACATCTAGTAGGGGAAATGACTCTATTTGGGTCAAACTAGATAGATTGTCCAAGGTATCCCATTTCTTACCAGTCAAGACCACCTACCAGAGTTCAAAACTAGCATAGTTATACATTGCTAGAATTGCCAGTTTGCATGGAGTCCCCAAGAACATTGTATCGGATCAAGCAACTCAGTTTAGCTCGAGATTTTGGAAGAAAGTCCAAGAAGGATTAGGAACCCGATTAGATTTTAGCACAACTTATCACCCTCAGACTGATGGACAAATGGAGCGAGTAAATCAAATACTCGAAGATATGTTGCGTTCCTGTGTGTTAGAATATGGATCTAAATGGGAAGACTGTCTGCCTTTCGCCGAATTTTCATACAACAATAGTTATCAAGCCATCTTGCAAATGGCCCCATTTGAATTCATGTATGGAAGGAAGTGTTGTACCCCTTTGAATTGGTCAGAAGTAGTAGAGAGTCAGATTTTCGGACCCTACATCCTACGAGAAGCAAAAGAGAAAGTTCACAAGATCCGTGAGAACCTCAAGACCGCCCAATCCAGACAGAAGAGTTATGCCGAGAAGAGACGTCAAGACCTCCCCTTCAATATCGGATATTTTGTGTATCTCAAAGTGTCACCTTTGAAAGGAATGCAATGTTTCCAGCTCAAAGGAAAGTTAGCCCTCACATATATCGGACCTTTCAAGATTCTAAATCGTCGAGGAGAAGTATCTTATCAATTGGAACTTCCAGAAGAGATGTCAGGAGCGCATAATGTGTTCCATATATCGTTACTTCGAAATGCCTAGATGTCCTGGAGAGACTGATTTTTCAAGAACATTGATCACCGAACCATAGAGATCAACAATGACCTGACGTATCCTGAAGTACCCATACGTATTTTGGCGTAAGATTTCAGGACCACCAGGACCCAGAGCATCAAGTTTCTCAAGATTCAGTGGAGTAACCACACTGAAGAAGAATCTACCTGGGAGCAAGAAGATTACATCTAGACGGAGTTCCCTGGTCTCTTTAAATCCTAGTTTCCTTTTTCTTATTTCTCAAATATCGGTATGAGATTTTTTTAAGGAGGGAAGGTTTGTAACATCCCAAAAATATTGATCAAACATTATCAATTCCAATCACCCAAAAATTAGGGTTAACAAAAACTTTTGTTTATTAAAATCATTATGAAAGCATGTGTGTATGTGATGAATGTATGAATGCATGAATGGACTTGTGTGATTGTTTTTATTAGCAAGGAATGGTTTAAAGATGAAAACAACATCATCTAAATCAATTCCAAGAAGAAACAAATCAAGAGAAATTCAAAAAACAAACAAAACAAGCAAATGGTCTTTTTTCCGATCTTTCTCACTAGAGCACTTTGAGTGTTTCTAGTCCAAGATTTCAAACAGAAACAATTCCATTTCTTTTCACCCCTTGATAGACCTAGTAAAAGTGAACCCAAGCCCACCTTTCAAACTCACAAAAACATTTGGCAACTTGATTCAAAAGACAAATCAAAATTGAATCTTTATGATATGTGAAGATCACCAATTCTCAAAAACCAACCAAACCAATGCACCTTGACCTTTCCAACTAACCAGAGACTACCTAGTATGTGACTAGTACACCCACCAATTTTCATTCAAAAATTCAAATTCAAATCTCTTTCGGCCATTTCATTAAACACCTTGCAAACACAAATCAAACAAAACACAAAACACTATAGTGAGCAGTGTTTGTGCCAACCTTGTTACCTCTCTAGCTCACAACATACTCTTAGTAGATCATCTAGCTCAGTTAATAAGCATTAGCTCACTGTGAGCTTGCCATTGCCATTAATGGTGAGCATGTCGAGCCTCTACTTGCCACCCCATTGTCGACAACAAGCTAGGAGCAGCTCTAGCCTCGCCAACCTTGTATGGGACACTGACCACCATCCACCACCACCCCCTGTCCAACGCCAAAGCGCAACCAGCCCCTGGACCACTCAGCCCGAGCGTGCCCAGCTTCTCTACCACCATGCCGAGAGCGCGCCAGAGTGCCGCACTTGACACGCGAGCACAAACCGCGCGCCGCCCTTGCCGCTTTCGTGCGTGATCACCACCGCCCCAGGAACCGCCAGGACATGCCCGTTCGTGGCCGCGCGACCAGGAGAGCCCGTGCGCCAATAATTTTCCTGTCGGACCCGTCCAGAGCGTCGCAACATTCCGACCGCATTGCATCGCCCCACGCCTCGCGACCATGCCGTTGAGCTTCACCAGGAGACAGAGCATCGTGCCCTACCATCGCCCATGCCATTAGCCCACTGTGACAATGACCATGATGAGCTCCACCTACGCCCTTTGGTCCCTCCTTGGCAGTATAAATAGAGGCCACCCCCGTTCGATTTCAACACACCAACACACTCCCCTCTCTCTCAGAACCACACCACCTCACACCCGCAGCAAGGAGAGCAGCAGGTCGCCGAAATTTTGTCGGAGTCTTCCACGGAGGAGGAGAAGAGGATCTAGCGATTGGAGTCGCCGCAGGAGAAGCCACCGTTACCAAGAGGTTCGCCGTTGTCGACTTCATCGTTTGCCCCCATCGCCGACCCTCCCCTGAGCCCCGGTGAGCCTCACACGACCCCCACTAGCCGCGCTAGGGTTCAGTCTTGCCGGTGTTGCCCGACGGAGACGACAAGCCACAGCCGTTCGATTAGATGTTGATCACACGATCTAGATTGCCCCGTACCCCTTGGCACCCCCTATCTCGCTGACTGGTGGGGACAACTACTTGAACCCACCCGCGTGCGCTGTACGCCGTGGGTCGGCTCAGTTACACTCCCGCGCAACCCAGTTAGTTTGAATTTAGATTTTCCAATTTAGTTGAAAACCTAGTACCGCCTATTGACTCAAAAATCAATACAGAGAGATTCACAAAACCAAATGGCATGAATCTACTTTTTCTAGAAAGGTATTGAAATTCTTAATCCAAGCCCGTTGGATTCAAATCATTTAAATTTACAGATCACCTATAGTAAAAAATAACAAGGCAGAAGCTTTTCTGCATTCAAACATTTTTTTAAAATTCATCCACACAAGCTTTTGAGTTGATTCCAACTCTCAAAAATCACATTTAACAATACCTTTTTGAATATATAAAAATATATAGGTTTACTTGCAGAAAAAATGTTCAAGCCATAAAATTATACCACATAGGTATTTCTAGTCACTTTATTTAGTTAAAATAAAAGGCTAAACCTTATTAAATTGTGATACCAATTTAAATCACATTCCCAAGTACTGAAATATGTGGTGATGACCTATGTCAACATGATCCCATATTTTAGTTGGAGAATATTAAATCTTAATTAGTTTTTCAATGAGTATAAATTACTTTTTTAAAATAAAATAAATAAGACACGTGCCTTAATCCTTGTGATAATATTGATGATGCTAGATCATCTAGTGTGAACCTTTGTGTGCTAAATATAATAGTTAACAATTGTTTGGTGATTGTGTACCTCGTATTTATTTATAGATGCTAGTACCGAACAAGGATACGAGGAGAACTTCAACCACTACTCTGCACAAGGCAAGCTAACACTTGCAACTTAGCAACCTATCCTAGTAAGCCTTACTATACAAGTTAACTTAGCAAGCTACTATCTTATCAAGTTGAGCTAAACCATGAAATTTCTACTTGCAAGCTTACACCACTTGATACCCAATCCTAGTTTTATATTGCATGCTTAGTTATTTTATTTCTTTATCAAAGCTTTCTATGTGAGTTTACTTAGTGACTTGTAGATTTTAGAAAGATATTTAAAGGTAGCATAAAGAGCATAAATTTTGGCCTAAGTTAGATAATCTTGATGTCATCCTGATGCATCATATTGAACTTAGATCATCCACACTTGTTTACCAACCTTCATTAGTGTTTATACCCCACTTGTAGATGCTAGTGCTAAGCATAAAACTTGATCACTTTAGATGGGATTACTTGGTGAAAATGATTATCAAATCCATAGAATGATGAGTCATTCTACTGAAATGTTTTTACATGTGTTCTTGAACACCAAATGATTTTGATGATGAAAATGTTGAGGCATGAGCCTCAACCCTTTATAAAACTGATGGTTATCTGGATGCGATACCATTCCAATTTTACCGTACAACCACAATACCCAAAATATGGGTAGGGCTTGACTAGAAGTTTATATACCTTAGTATGGGTTCCCTTGCGGCTAAGATTTGAGCTGAGGCTACCTTGTGAAGATTGTCCACCTGTACAGTTCCCAAGATGACAGTTGCCCATGGTTGGGAGGCCAAACTCACAGGAGAGGTGTCTATACTAGGGCGTGTAATTGAAAGATTAGGATTGATTATCCGCATACTGAGTATGGTGAATTCAGGATTGCTCCTAACGGATGTATCGAATATTGTGGTGAAAGTGTACTACCTATGCAGTGTGTCAAACTATTCGAATAGCCGCGTCCACGATTATGGATAGTTGGAGTGGCCATACTATTCCATCGTCAGATGTTTTCAAAATGACTTGTAAAATGAATCATGACTTTGAATTTACCACAACAGGGCTATGATATGAAAACTCAATTTCCAACTTAGGTGTTATAAAACTTTCAACTAGCTTTCTTTGCTTCTGAACTCGGTTAGAGATAAATCTGGCTTTTTGCAAAACAACCTAGAGCTTAGTATTCCTACTCAAAACCACTTCACTTGTTAGCATTAGTTTGCGAGTACTTAAAGAGTACTCACGGCTTTCTCCCTGGCTATTCCCGTGGCCAGACTATGAAGAGGACTATCAGGAGGATGGATCGCAGGAAGGTTATGACAACTAGGATGGTGTACTGTCATATCCAATATTGCTACCTTAAGTATGGTTTGTAATGGATGATGTACTGTCATATCCAATCTATTATGTCTCGCAAAAATGGTAATCCTGGGATTGCGTTGTATGGCATAACATGCATCTTGGATTAAAAATCCGGGTGTTGACATTAACCACCGTCTCGGTTGTCGTGGTTATGACAGCAAGGCAGATGTTTGCGAGAAGGAGGACCCGGCCTATAGAGATCAAGGAATTGAGAATCCTTACGATAAGTACACCCACCCAGAGACAAAGATATTAATAAGGTCTCGGTACCATGAAGAAACCGAGACACATGAACTCGTGATAGACCCCAATATGGTGCAGGGTGTTCGTTTGGTCGTGGACCCGGAGGTGGCGGATGTTGAGAAAATAGTGTTAAGAAATTTACCATCTTAATTTGATCCTCATAAAATTGATTAAATTCCAGAACAAGCATTTTTAAATGATTCACATTACTTCTATAGATAGAAGAAGAAGAAGTATAATCATGCTTGTCCCAGACGTCGACGACCAAGTTCCCGTGGGACATACCTTTTGTCAGGGCGACGAACACGGTAAAGAACTTATCACCTAAGAAAAATCTGCATATGGGTCGTGTGGTCAGCGCTAGAGGAGGTCACAGGCATGTTAACCATGGCTTGGATATCCCTAGTACTAAGGTGTCGCGACAGGCGGCACAAGTGCAGAGAGAGGAAGAAAGGAACCAGGAGACAAGGGTTCTGAGGGAAAATTGGTTAGCCTGGAAGCAAGCATCCCCTAGTGGGTTGATGACACGGTGGCCAATAGGGTCAATGAACTCATGCATACCATGATAGAGGCTCTCACGGTTTATATCGCTGGAGGTTGCAAGGGGCCTATCCTGGTGATAATCTTACACGGCAGCAACTCGCACAATGGTCCGTCGTGGGGTAAAAGTGTAGCACGAGAATATGCACCCATTGTATTGGTGACTCCGGTCAAGAGCAATGCAGGTGCTAGCATCTCCTCCATCACTTCCATGCCCTCCCCTGGTCCGTCGACATTAGCCAAGGTCGACGTCCTCATGGTAATTAATTAATTAAATGTCTCAAGCCTCAATAGGTTAATTACTTCATCGTCGCCCCCTCTCTGACCTACATGTTTTCCCAGGCAAACGAGGTAGCATACACCTTGCTAATGAAAGTAAACAACGAGTTGAAGTATGTTTCGAAGGGAACTGTCATCATGCCACTCCACCGCAAGTTCCACAGCCGTGATATGCCCCATGGAGGGTAACGGGTTCATGTGGATCAGATGCGAAGATCTGTATCCTCCTAAGCAACATGAAAAATCCGATAGCAAGATGAAGGTAGGAGAACTCAAGAATCAGATTTTGCTATGGCCAAAAATCCTAATTTGGTTGAACGCCACCTTGGGGTCGCCGGCAAGCCAAGGTGCAGTCGCTCCATCGGTTACGCCAGCGTTTCAGGGGTCTGATCATCCTCCCGATCCCGTGATACATGCCGCTAGAGAGGATCCCCTCGATGTTTTTGTCGCTGTTTTAGATATGGACCATGATCTCCCGAAAGGGAGACATGAAGGCTTGAAGAAGAAGCTATTCGATTCTCAAGAAACTCCTGAGGGAAGTTGCCGCCTTGACCGGTCATCAACAATATTTGGTCAGCCCGAGTACACTCCTTGGTGTGACTATGGAGGCGATGAGAGCAGGTAGCACTCCCCCGTGCTTGACGAAGAAGCAAAGTAAAAGGCCTACGAAGAAGGTCAAAGGCGCCTCCGTGAGCCAGCCGACGCCTAATGTTCCGGCGGATAAGTTACTCACCTAGTGGCGGACCATACATTGTATGGGTGAACTGATGTTGCCTCTAGAGGTTCATGGTCTCATGCCTGGGGATATGAGGAGCGTGCATGATACCGTTCTGCACCTAGAGAAGTAACTTGTGAAAATAAAATCCCCCTCCTACCCGCTCCACGTGGGCAACGTGCCACTTGGTGTGGGCTTTGTGGATACTTACCCGACAAAGTTAATATTAATCAGGTTCGATGACAAATTCAACGTCTTCCACTTGAAACGGCTCAACTGAACATTGGTCCACCTATTAGTGATCAAAATGGCGCACGATATAATGGCAGAGAAAACCTCGGGCATCGCGATAATGGACACCTTCTACATGCTTGAGTCCGTCATGGCCAGCCCACAGGAACGGGTGTTTTCCACATTGCATATCGAGCAATTCTGGGTGGCGAACAAGAATAAAAAATCTTTCGCATCCCTTAATTTATCGAGTAAGTAGTCGTTCGATAGCCGTCGTTACTTCCTTTTGTATATTTCCATCATTCTTTTTTATGTGATCTATGGATGATTGTTTGTTTTGGGAAGATACATGCACTGCATCCTCATCGTCATGTACTCGCGACATTCGCACATTGTTTATCTCGACTCAGATAGTTCGAAGCTGAAAAACTACATCGACATCAAGTCTATTCTCGATAAATCTCTCAATGGCTTCGCCATCAGGGCAGGCCCCATCAAAGAACATAAACGAATCAGAGGTTGCCTCACGTGCATCCACACAACCAAGTTCGCCTGCCTTCAGCAGTTGTTGAATGGGATGGACGCTTGGTTCACCATCATTCACATGTTGGAGTTCGTACGGGATGAACATACTCTCTTTGTTCTAGAAAGTCTCCAAAGATGGAGAGCAGACATAGAGAACTCTGCTCATGAAGATGTGAGAGCTCAGTTACGTCACATCCAGCGGATGATTTCCACAATTATCCAGTGGGATCTCTGTAGTGTGGGTGGCATGTTCTTCTATACCCATGTACGACCAACTAATGCTGAGATAGAAACCCACCTATCGCCCTATTGCGACAAGAGGCCATTCAACATGATGGACAACGTATTTTCCCACTGATACATTAAGTAAGATATCGTATTCCTCAACCCACATCCTTTAAATATTAAGTTAGTCCTAAAATGTTGTTTTTGAGATAGAAATCTGACTCATATTTGATAAGTATATCTTTATATGAGACTTAACATGTTTTTGAGAATGCCGATGATTAAAATGTCCAAAAACCTAGGTATATATGAGGCATGCTTTTTAAGTTGGCCCTATTTGATAATGTTGATCTTTATATAAGGCTTTACATGTTTTTGGACCTATCATTTAATTATTATTTGCTGACATATTTGAACTCTTGCTTTCTGTTGCCTAATATTTTTGTCTTGTAGATGACGTTGTATGTCATGTAAACGGGACGGGTTCCCGAAGTGTACGATAATTGGGAAGACTGTCGGAGACAGGTGCATCTAGCAGAAACAGCTACATGATGGGGTTCTTTGCACAGAAAACAAAAAACTTTCTACGGTTTGCAACTGCCAAGATGGAATCTAGGCAATACATTGTAATGCTTACATATGGACTTACCCTCATAGACTGTAAGTGGGATAACGTTCCCGCAAACAAATGTGGTTAATGTAGATAGTACACGACCGTCCTCAAGGACGTGCAGACGATCAGCACCATAGACGGGCAGCGCCTCCGTAATTGGTCACACATTCAGTGTGCCGACGACTCCCGATCCCTTGGTCCAGCCGGCCATTGGAAGTAACGGATCCCTGAGAACTCCAACAATTCTACACCATGGTATTGGTGGTGGAGGGGAAGGTTCATATCAGGTCTTCGCCAAGCACCTTTTCTAGTGGCAAAGCACAAGGAAAGCAAGGGGAGAAGATGCCAACATTGGGGCATATGAGAGATCTTGTGAGAGAGTTCGTTGAGAGGAGGAGGAGGCCACCTCCTTTTATAGGATCCATGAGGATGAACCCTCCTCTCATTCAATCTCCATTAAACTACTTCAATTCCCTTAAAAGTCTATTAAAACACTTTAATTCCTTAAAGGTCTTTCCATTAAAGCACTTTAAATTCTCTTAAATGTCTATACATTAAAGCACTTTAATTCCATTGTAATGCATCTCAATTTAATTAACACTTCATTTAATGAACACATTAACATTTTGATATTTTTCTTATTTTTGATACCCTGAAACTATTTCGGCAGATTCGACAGAACAATTTTCTATAGCAGAACAATTTTCTGCGATATCCATTGACTTCCCATGAGTTCCCTATCCGCTCAAACGCGTCGGTTAACCTTAAGTATTCCTCCCTACGGGTTAGGGAACTATGTAGAAATGATTCACAGTTTCTCCGATCAATAATCATTAGTAGAACCTGGAAAACCATAATGACTCCAACTAGTTCCTCGAAGATCTCATAATTGTCTGAACCTCTTTCGCTATAACCAAATTCCTTTTGTCTCATGATATATTACATGTTCGAGACTCGGTCACACGGTATCATCTATACCTTGTTTAATCTTGTTCCTGACAAGTACTCTTTTTCTCGTTCCTGTGATATGACATTCTAGTGATCAAATCACTTGCTTGCAAGGCTGTGTCAATGTTATATCATCGAGAGGGCCCTGAGTATAGCTCTTCGTCATCCGGATGGACAAATCCCAATCTTGATCGAGAGTCTCAACTGACACTTTTCAAATACCTGACGACACCTTTATAATCACACTATTACAGTGTGATGTTTGATATAATCAAAGTACTCTTTCGGTAAAAGTGATTGACGTGATCTCATGGTCTAAGGACATTGAGTTACTATGAATGTGATAGCTATTTAAACTTGATGACATGATCATATTTCTACATTTACTTCTGGTGACTATAAAGAGAGGCTTTACTAGGAAACCTTTGATCATACGTTAATCAACAAGTTAGTATAAAGAGAGGCTTTACTAGGAACAATTTCTGTTTATAAATTACACATGTATTACTCACTACAAGAAATGTTTCCTTCCGCAATGACTGGGCCCATCGGTCGTCGTAGAAGGCGCGTCTTCCGCGATGAAAATCTCGGCTCAATCGTGGCCAATGCAGAACTTTTTTTCTGGTTACGTGCACCTCTACTATGACAAAACCTTTAAAACATGGAGGAAGCTCGGCGGGCGCGTGGCAGAAGTAAGATTTCCGCTTCCTCGCGATATTTTGTCTCGCCTTTTTTGCGTGTGGGTCCCGGACATCAGTGACTATAGTGGACCAAAATTTTCGGTCGTTTCTCCCTGATTTGGACTCGATAACGTTGTTCAATGCCTCTTTCGTTTAGTTAGGTTGATGGGTCCCGTAGGTCTGCCTCACATTAGAGGAATCGTGTGTATGATAGAATTTTTTTCCTTTCCCTGTTCTGAACATGATAGCATCACTCGATGCATCTGTCGTTTAATTAGGCTACTAGGTCCCACGTGTCATCCTCACACTAGAAGAAACGTATGCATGATGGATTTTTTTCCTTGGCTCGTGCCTCCCTGATATGCACTCGATAAAGTTTCTCGATCTATCTGCCGTTAATCATGATGTTGGGTCGCAAATGCCAGCCTTTAATGAGAAGAATCGTGTGTATGATGGAATTTTTTTCTTTGCTCCCACTACCCTGTTTAGAACTTGATTGCGCTGCCGTTTAATCACGCATCTGGGCCCACCTATCATCCTCTCATTAGAAGAAACGTGTGTATGATGGATCTTTTGCCCTCGGTCGCGCTACCCTGTTCTGAACTTGATAGCGCTGCCAGATGTATAATCACGCAGCTGGGCCCCATGTGTCATACTCTCATTGTAATAAACGTGTGTATGATGGATGTTTTTCCTTGGGCCACGCCTCCGTGTTAACTTGATAGTGTTGCTCGCTTCATTAGCTATTTATTCAGGCCGGTGGGTCCCATATGTCAATATCTCATTAGAAGAATCGTGTATATATGATTGAATTTTTTCCTTCTCTAGAGCTACCTTGTTCCTAACTATATAGCATTGCTCGACAAATCTATCGTTTGGTCACGCTGCTGGGTCCCACATGTTAGCATCTCATTAAAATAACGTGTGTATGTTAGACTTTTTTCTCGCTCGAGCTTACCTTATTCGAACTTCGCAACGTTGCTCGATGCAGCACATATATAAGGGCTCTCTGGTGGGTCCCACATGTCAGTCTCTCTGGTGGGTCCCACATGTCAGTCTCTCTGGTGGGTCCCACATGTCAGTCTCTCTGGTGCGACCCACCTATATAACGTGCTATGATGGACTTTTTTTCGTCCACCTCCATTGTTCTAACTTTGGTCCGTAGCTGGGTACCAAATGTCAGCAACCTCTGTGCAGGAAACATGTCTATGTTGATTCCTAGATGTCAGCCTCTATTTGAAAGAAACGTGTGTATGTTGGATTATTTTTTTTGGGTTGAGTCCGTCGTTATGACCTTGGCAATATTGGTAAATTTTTTCGGGGAAACTTGTCTATGATGCAGCAGTATTTTATCTGGATCCCAGATGTCATCCTTATATAGTACAATTTTTTTAATCTATACTCTATTGCTGAGTCCCACATGTCAGTCTTTTATGTACAGGAAACATGTCTATGATGTGTCCCACATGTCAGCCTTCTCTATGCAGGAAACGTGTCTATGATGGGTCCCACATGTTAGCCTCTATATGAATTAAACGTGTCTATGATGGGTCCCACATGTCAACCTCTATTTGAATTAAACGTGTGTATATATATTAGACTGTTTTTCGGGTCGAGTCCGCCGTCCCTAACCTTAGCAACATTGCTAGATGCAGTAGCAGTTTATCTAGGTTCCAGATCTCAGCCTGAGAGTACAAAATAGATAACTCTATATAAACACAAAATGCTTAGGATTCGAACTCGAGTCCTCACTAGCGATGAACTAGGTGCCTTGCCACTATGAAAGAAACAGCTAATTCAGTAAATCTGTTAAGCTTCTCTATTATAACTTACTGATTTGTCTCCTTAAAAAGACTTTTTTGTCCATTCTTATCTCTCATCAAATAATAAGGTGTCTCTCCTTGCAGCTAAACTAAAAACTGCAAGCGCTCTCAAAAACAAACTGCAGGCCGATTTTTTTAAAAAAATTGAGAGGTGGGGGCAATGACCGACAGGCCAAATTAGAAAGAGTTAGGCAATTCTACATGGGCTACTCTACATGAGATATACTCCATAGGCTATTCTTCATGGGATCCTTTCTCAAATTTCCCTGGTCTATGGTCAACAGTCCCCTTATTACCCCTAAAAGGCCAAAGTAAAATGTTTTGGGCTAAAGAGGGGCCGAATGAACTATATTTCTTCTCCTATGTAACACCCTCTCCTGATAAGTATGAGTTCCTGTGTATAGTGCTAATCCCTTGTTCTGTTCACTAGCATACACAATACAAAATGAGAACAAAAATAACCGTACATCATAGTTATAATGAATATCATCTAGAATTTACATTATTAATTCAAGTACATAGTGGAAACATATACAAGGTAGATCTCCATCCTTCAAATGTGCCACAGGCGAACAATTGTTGAGTGGAGTCTCGCGACCTATGAACGATCACTCAGAAACGGAACAACCTGCAACATGAAACGTTGCAGCCACGAATGGCCAATACTTTGAATGTATTGGCAAGTAGAACTAGTGAGTACAACGGATCTAGTAACTACATGCATATTTGGCTAGGTGGTGTTTAGGCTGATTTTCTAAAAGAAATATAATTTTTCCCTACTTTCAAAATACTTTTCTTTCTTAAAAACAATTTCTCTAATGCCATACCAGTATAAACCCATGTAGAAACCAGACAGTTCAGCTTTCATATGCTCCTAAACCCATGTTTATCCATCAAGTTTTAGTAATTAAGAAATTGGGATGAGTGAGATCTTCCAAACAGTTCTAGGCCCAGTTGCTCATGTATGTCCATAACGGGGATGACGACTAAGTACTTAGTTTAGACACCCTGCAAGGGTTGTACACCTTACCCGCATGACCCAGAAAACCTGCTCTTACCATTACACTCATTTTGTGCCATGGTAGGGAGAAAACCAAGACGAAACCTTTCATAAGCAGAACCCTGAGCTCTCTGGACGGACCCATACCAATCTACAACCCCTACATCTGCTAGTCACGTCGGGTCAGGTTCCCACAACTTAGTCAAGATAAATAATGAAATGCGTCTGTACTGGAAGTTACTACACAAGACACATGTCCAATCAGTAAAGCCAAGGTGTGCTTTTCGTAATAAACCATCCAAAAACATCAATCCATCACACCCAAGAGATTCATTAACTTCTAGTTGTTTTTATTATATAAAAACATAACTTTCCGTAACATAATCTATCATGAATTTCCTTTTGCGTATCTAATAAGCATGGGTAAGCAACTATAATACGATGGCTCAAAGGAATCAAGTCATGGAGATATGGAAATCATGTCTAGGTGTCATAGCATAGCATAGTAGTAAAAACACCTACGCATGCATCACTACTGAATATCATACTACATGCATAGGAAAATAGTACGACATTTATGATAGCTCTACTTGCCTTTGTTGTATACGTAGTCGTCCAGATAATCCTTACAATAGATAAACTTGCACCCGTCACAATCACAAACGTTGCACTCCTCGGAATCTACCGATTAAAATAGGTGAACAACAAACACACCATTCAAAACAATCCAATTATGCACAATATAATAAAACCATGATGACCAAATACATGCATGATGATTTAATATATCGCAATCGTTGTAATTAGTTCTCTAAACAGTATTAGATGACATGATGCATGCAAGAGATCATTTAATGCAATAGGGTATTTATTATTAAATCTTTACTACTAATATAGAGGTTTTAATAGTTCTGTTACAACTTCAATACTAGTTGTCTAACTAAATTTAGTTCTAGAGTGTACTGGATAGGGGACATTAATACGAACCAGTAGAAATTGGAATCACCTTAATCGAAGTTGTAGATATTTTTCTATGATTTAATTAATATTTAATAGAGATTAATTAACTTAAATATTTTACATTGTATAAAATCATATTTAATACCAGATCTGATATCTAAAAGAAATTGTGAATCCAGGAACATATTATTCATAATTTTTCGACCTATAAATTATTTACTATGAATTTTATACTATAAAATTTCATTCACACTAATTGAATTATTACCAGCTAACTATACTACGAAATTTAGATCCAATCATGTATTAATAACACACATTAAATTAGCTTCAATTTGGTATATTATTCATTTTTTATCACCTACAAATAATTTACTATAGATTTAATACTCTAAAAGGCTATGAAAACTAATTAAATTACTATAGTAATTCCGCATGGTAAAAGTTTCATCTAACATCATATTAGTGTCTCACATGAAATTACGAAACCATAGACACTTTATTTCTATTTTTATGATCTACAGATAATTTACTATGATTTATTTAATCTTAAGTGTCCATTAAACTATTTAAATTATTATATTACAAATATACTGTAAACATTATATATAGTAATATATTATTATTCTAGATGTTTTTATGAATCCATAGGTATATTGTTTGCTAAATTTGGACTTACAAATGATTTTCTATGAATTTCACAAGATCTCACAATTTTCTGCTATTTTTAATATTAAAAGCAATTTGACCGACTCTGACTGGCGCTGAACTGGTGAGTAACTGGGCGCGGAAGAGGATGGACACATGACAGGCGGTGAATGGATGGTACCCCTTCACAGGCCAATGTAATCTGGAACATTGCGACGAGATCTAACGTCTGCTGGTGATCTGGGCATTGACGGTGGTCAACGGAGACGCACACGGTGGCTTCGGCGGCGCCTGCGCTCAGACGGTGGTCTCCGTCGGTGTTCAGATGCACTTCGGCGATGGTGGACTAGAAGACAAGATTTGTATGACATCTCCGTTTCTCCTCGTATCCTTTTCTTCAACTGTCTCTTCCTGAAGCGACCACGGCATGCGACTGATCCTCTCGAGCTTCGGTGGTACTCCGGCCATTTCGTGCAGGCTCTCTGGTGCTCCTGCAGATGGGGAATCGACATGGGATGAGGCGGTCGAGTATGGGAAAGAGTATAGGAGAAGGATTAGGGAGAGGTGCGACGGGATTCGTCGATATCGATCTTGACGGGAGCTTGGCAATGGTGGCAGATCGATCCCCAGATCGATTCGGCGGGTGGGTGGATAATATTTAGGGTTTCAAAGGGATTCAAAAGAGGGGTGGATGGCTATTTATCTGGCAAGGATTCATGGAGGAGGGGCAAAAGAATATCGATGGATTTTGCGGGGATTTCAACTCAGGAGAAAGGTCGTGCACTACTAGGAAAATGCCTGTTTGTGGCGCACATGGAATGGCCATCCGTGGCGCACTAGTAGTGCGCCACTAGCCTCGCGTTGCGGCTATCTCCTAGCCGTGGCGCACTGCCTAGTGCGCCACGGTTGTATCGATATAGGCGTAGTGCACCTGCTAGTGCGCCACGGCTATGTGGGCACGTGCGCTATGCGTTGGATCTTTTGTGGAGCACGTCGCAGTGCACCACTAAGCTGCGCAGGTGCTCTTTAGATGTAGTGCGCCATAAAAGCTAGGTCATGTGCGTCACAGGTGTTTTTTTAATTTCAGAGCCAGATTATATACAATATTACAGGCAGATATACACACACAGATATACGATATACAATTATATATATAAATACACAATTTTCAAAACAAGATTGAAACAAATACATATAGATAAGTCTCATACATGAATACATAGTATAAGTTACATTGTTTCGATCAAGTTACAAAGTAGTTGGTGACATGCGAATACATGTGTCTCGAACAAGTTAGAGCTCGGAAGCTCGCCTAGACATCTAAACTAGCTAGACACAAACGCGGGATAAACAACCAAAGAAGATAAGCATGATCACCGCCGCGACGAAGGTGTAGGTCTTCATCCGGTTCCTCATCCTAACTCCCGCTAGATAGCGCGTGTATCTAGCTTCTGCCTCCGCCATAGTGTTGTACCCTTTGTAGCTATTGCCGCTGAAACGTGTTGGAGATATGCCCAAGAGGCAATAATAAAGTGGTTATTATCATATCTTCATACTTATGATAAATGTTTACATACCATGCTATAATTGTATTAACTGGAAACATTAATACTTGTGTGATTTGTAAACATAAAAGAGTCCCTAGTAAAGCCTCTTGTTAAACTAGCTTGTTTGTTAATATATGATCATGGTTTCCTGATCATGAACATAGAGATGTTATTAACAACAGGGTCATATCATTAGGAGAATGATGTGATGGACATACTCCTATAATTAAGCGTAGCATAAAGATCAAGTCATTTAATATAGTTCATTTGCTATAAGCTTTCTGATACATAGTAACCTAATTCCTTTGACCATGAGATCATGTTAATCACCATCACCGAAAGGATGCTTTGATGACATCAAACACCACACCGTAACTGGGTGGCTATAAAGGTGGCATTGAGTGTTCAGAAAGTATGGGTTGAGGCACATGGATCAAGAGTGGGATTTGTCCATCCATATGACAGATAGATATACTTTGGGCTCTCTCGGTGGAATGTCATTGTAACACCCCAGTTCTGAAAAGACCGTGGCCTCTATGTGACATGCCAATCCCTGGATCGGTTCATTGGCCCACAATAGAGTAAGATAGATAACATAGCAAAATATACGTGTATCATGAATAACGAAGATCCAGAGTACCATTATTACAATAAAAGCTTAGCATAAAGCTAGCTCAAATTATTCAGGTAGCAACATAAATAAAGTAAATCCTCCATTCTTCAAATTGCCCACAAGTGAACAAGTGCCGAGTGGAGTACCGTGGCCTATATCGATTACTCAGAATCGGAATAACCTGCAACATGAAACGTAGCAGCCCCGAAGGGTCAATACATGGAATGTATGGCAAGTAGAGCTAGTAAAGGAGACAATAGTACTAACATCTACATGCATATTTGGCAAGTGGAGCTGTGTCTGGCTTGCATTTGCAAATACATTTGTCCTACTTTCATAAACAGTTTTGATTTTCTTTGAAAAGATCCCCATTAAGTTAACCCAACAATGTTAAAACAATTATGAAATTAGAATGAGCGAGAAACATGTCATGGAATCAATATCAAGCAACTCAGATGTCCATAACCGGGGACACGGCTAATCGATTAGGTTATACACCCTGCAGGGGTTAGTACACTTTACCCATGTGACTTGGCCAGCCCAGCTCGTACCATCACTCTCATTTTGAGTGATGATAGGGAGAAGTCCAAGAAGATACTGTTCGGGAAGTAGCTCCTCAATCCCGACGCGCACCGGTCCAACCTACCAAAATTCTACATCCCTGGATACGCGGGTTCGAGTTAACACAACCTACTAAGTCCAACCAACCGCCCATTCCATTATTGGCACATGGTTGTACACGTAAGCTACACAATAAAGAATCCAATCATTCTCTCTTGATACCTGGGTGCCTTTCCGCAATGAAACCACCAAAAATTATCAATACCATCACACCCAGATGATTCATTGATTAGGTTGTTTTAGTTTTCACAAACCAATACTTTTTGAAACAAGTTTCAATGATGTAACCAAGCCCTCGTTCAACATAGCATGGCTAAGCACATCTACCAACGGTGGTTTATCTACAAGGAAAGCCCTACCACATAATAGGACATAGCATAGCGATAGTATCATCCTACACATGCAACTACAAAATACACGACAATGCATTGAAAAATAGTAGGACGATATCATGAACAAGGTAGCATCTACTTGCCTTGGTTGTAGCGGTCGGAAGAACAATCCACACACGAGCAAGTGTTGCACTCGTCACAATCTAAACGATACAATTGCATTCATAAACAAACAATCCACAAGCATATGCAACAAATATGATGCATGAAGGTATGCAAGGCAAGTGAATTGGTGCTACAGCTGCACCACATAATCCTATTCAATAATACTACCGATTGCATGCATGGAAAATAGTTTTAGCGCTAGGAAAACTAATAGACAAAAGTAATGCTCAAAACTAGAGCTAGAACTCAAATAATTCACTACCGGTAGTATACTGTTTGTAAAATCTTGGGAAAATTCTACCGCATAGGCATCGCTGATTAGAAACAGTACCAACTAGAATTACTCAAAAAGGAATTATAAAACTCCCCGAGTAATTAAAACACTTCAGAAAGCCACTAGACAGTTTCTGCAGAAGTTTTTACTGTAAGACTATCCTTTTAATTCACGATGAGATTCTCCTCGTTCCACTGAATCCAGGGACATATCATACGCGATTTTTGGAGGTACGGATCTTTTTCTACGAATTTATTACTTCGAAAAGGCTACTATCTAGTTTGATTAAACTATACTAAACCTTGCTGCAAAAGCCTGAACCAAAGGAACAGCAAGATTCTACATGAGTCACTGAATCTACACACATTTTATTTGCAATTTTTGTCCAAGCGGTTTAATTTCTACGCAATTTACAAGATTCTATCGAAATCTGTCAACAAAAGGGATTAATGAAATTAACCAGTCAACTGTGTCTGTTGACTGGTCAAAGCGTCTGCTGACTGGGCGTCTGACTAGTCAACGCCCGAGTCTGACCGGTCAACGAACGATCTAAGCCCCCGATCTGAGATCTGATGGTGGCTGCAGTCTTACCGGAAACAAACGGTGAGACGGACGGCGGCGGCGATCGGTTCCGGCGTCGGGGTCTTTCCTGCGCAGGTGTACAAGGTTAGCGCGCGGGTCAAGATCGTCAACGCGGCGCGCAAGACGGCGCGCGTACGTGCGGTTCGGACGAAACGGCGCGACGCAAAACGGCGCGCGAGCGTATACGCAGCATAAGCGAGGCAGTAGCGGGCTGCAAAAGCGCAGCGAGCGCAGCGGGCGGCGCAAGCGGTGGCGCTGGCGGCGCACGCGCGGCAGGCAGCGGGCAGCGAGGCGGTGCGCAGCGCCGCCGCGGGCGGGCGGGCTAAGCCGCGGGCGGCGGGCGGCGCTGGCGGCGAGCGCGCTGGGCGCGTGGTGGGCGGCGATGGCGGCGCAGCGAGAGAGAGAGGGAGAGAGAGATGAGGCGGCGCAGCCGGTGGCGGGACGGAGCGGGCAGGCGGCAAGGATTCCCCGGCGGCGGCGATCGCGAGGCGCGATGGCGATCACGCGGACCGAGGCGAGGCAGGCGGGGCGTGCGGGTGCGGTTCCCGAGGCCGGGTGGCCTCTTTTGTGGGGCCCCTCTGCGGGTCCTACTCTGATTCGGCGCGAAACTGGACTCGAACTCGGAAATCGGTCCGGAATTTCGGACAGTTCTCCGGCGATTCACGAAAACGGCCGCAACTTCTCCGTACAAGCTCCGAATAGAGTGATTCTTGCTCCTACGGTTTCGTATAGTCGAGGGGAACAATCTAGGGTCAAGGTCCGAGCGAAACCACTAATCTACAAGGGTGGTCCACGCTAGTCCTACTAAAGCTTCCCGCAGGAACCTCGTAGCAAAATAGAATAGGGTTTTGCAAATGGCGTTTCGCCGAACCTTTTCACTCGACGGTTTTGCATGGAAAAGCATGATGCAATGATATGAATGATATGCAAGTCCAAATCTAAAATTTGGGATGTGACAGTCATCCAATTAGCTTGCAAGCATGTGACTGGCTCACAAGGGATCACATATCACGGGAACGAGAAAAGAGTACTTATCGGTAACGAGGTTGAACTAGGTATGCAGAGATACCGACGATCAAAACCTCGGATAAGTAAACTATCGTGAGACAAAGGGAAATTGGAATCGTATGTAAGTGGTTCATTCGATCGCAAAGTAATCGTAGAAATATGTGGGAGCCATATGAATTTCCATATTCCTCTATTGCTTATTGATCGGAGAAGTGTCTCGGTCATGTCCGCATAATTCACGAACCGTAGGGAGACACACTTAAGGATTCGATGTTGTTGAGTAGTTATGGAATGATTAGTAAGAGACCGAATGTTGTTCGGAGTCTCGGATGGGATCCGGGATATCACGAGGAGATCCGGAATGGTCTGGAGAATAAGATTCATATAAGGAAAGTCCTATTTCGGACTTCAGGAAAGTTTCCGATGATTTCATCGGAGAGGTTCTAGAAGGGACTAGAAGGTTCACCGGTCCGAAAGGAGAATGGTCCATGAATGTTTCATGGGTAAATGGAATGATTGGATCATGTCCAAGGTCACTTGGTGTTGCCATATGCAAGAGAGAAATAAAACTCTAAATTTAAAGTCAAACGGGAAGTTTGAAAAGTCAAATCGGAACAATGGTTTCCTTGTGGGAGAAGAAACAAGTCCTTCTCTCAATCCAACTTGGGTTTGGGTTTGGATTCAAACCCACCCCTCCCAAGGCTGCTCCTCCCTCTCATAAATAGAGGGGGAGGGCTGCCCCAAAAAACACAAGTTCCAACCCTCTCCACGAGCCGGCGCCGCCAGCGCCACCGCTCGCTGCCGCCGCTCGCCGTCGCCGCCGCCGCCAGTCTGTGCCTTCGCCGCCGACACCTCCTCCTCCTCCCGGATCTCTAAACCCTAGTTTTCCGGGAAACCCTAATCCAACATACTCGCTTCATCTTAAGGCGAAGCCCTGCGAGATCTCCCCTCTACTTCCGGTACCACGCCGTCGTCCTGCCGGAATCGCGAGGAGAGTGCTACAACCTCCGCTGCCTGCTGTAACAAGGGAGAGAAAGGTCTTCATCGAGTACCGAACGTGTGACCGACTGCGGGAGCGCTGCTGGAACGCAGCCGGAAGGATCGTCTACGCGATCTTGATATCGGCAAGTGTACGACTGAATCACCCACAAGAATCTGCTCTCGTTAACCGCTTTGGAATCTTCGAGGGTGAGTTCCTGTATCGACTCGTTGCTACAATCTAGTGGATAGATCTTGGCTTGTTTATGTGCATGCGGTAGAAATTTTTTGTTTTCCATGATATGAACCCCTACAAAACGGTGCACCTGTCTACGGCAGTCTTCCCAATCATCGTAGACTCCGGGAACCCGTCCCTTGTACACGACGTACCAGGTCATCTACAAGTTGACAATAATAATTAACCGATGATTGAAAAAAACATATATAATTAAAGTCTCATATGAAGATACACTTATATAAAGTACTCCTAAATCAAAAAGACCAAACTCAAAAAGCATGCCTCATAAATAACTAGGTTGTTCGACACAGAAATATGCTACGGTGGAACTGTCCGCCAAGTAGGATGCACAACACCTAGACATGTGCATAGCACAAGGCGGACAATCCCATCGCAGCATATTCACATATAGTGTGCCACGACATTTCAATCATCGGCATTATTCTCGAAAAAGACCAAAGTGACTCAAAAAGAATGCCTCATATATATATATATATATATATATATATATATATATATATATATATATATATATATACATAGGTCGTTGGACACAGGAATATGCTACGATGGAACTGTGAGCCAAGTAGGATGCACAAGACCTGGACTTGTGCATATCACAAGGCTCACAATCCCGTCGTAGCACATTCACATATATATTCTTCCATGACATTTCAATCATCAGTATTATTCTCCAAAAAGACCAAAATAAATCAAAAAGAATGCCTCATATATATATACATAGGTCGTTGGACACAAGAATATGCTACGATGGAACCGTAAGCCAAGTAGGATGCACAATATCTAGACTTGTGCATAACACAAGGCTTACAATCCCGTCGTAGGACATTCACATATATATTGTGCCACGACATTTCAATCATTGGCATTATTCTCAAAAAAGACCAAAGTAAATCAAAAATAATGTCTCATATATATATATAGGTCGTTGGACACAGGAATATGCTACGACGGAACCGTGACCCAAGTAGGATGCACAAGACCTGGACTTGTGCATATCACAAGGCTCACAATCCCGTCGTAACACATTCACATATATATTGTGCCACGACATTTCAATCATCGGCATTATTCTCGAAAAAAGACTAATAAAGTAAGGGAAAAAAAATAAGGACCAAAGTGAGCAAAGGACCAAAGAGTAAGCAAAAAAACCAAGCATTGATTGATATATAATAATAATAAGCAAAAGAAGTAAGCGATGATTCATAAACCTAATAAGATAAGTATAGTAGCATGTACACTTGTCCACATACACACAAAGGTCATCTATAGTTTGTAACTACAACTAGGCCAACATCAAGCCTTCTGGCTAGGCTTAGGGAACGGGAGGACGCCTTGTCTCGTCATGAACTTCCTATAGTCACCCTGCATCTCTAGGAGATCTTCTATGTCACGGTTATTCAGGATATTTCCTCCGTAGAAGATCCCCCCCGAAGTCATGACATCACGAAAGATGATTGCCCCAAACTGCTGCTGGATGCGATACGTCTCTTGTCTAATATATGAATTAGTGATCTTGGCCTTTGCTTCGGCCCACTGTTTGAGATGATCTGGTAGCGTAGAATTCTGCTGGTCAAGTAGGAACGCCCTCATGTGATGGAGTGCGTAGTAGGATTCCTTCTTACTATTTTCCGGCTGCTTCACGCAGGGGAACTCCTATCTGGCATGTTGATTATGGTGGCGACCAGACTCTCGCACACGTTATTCGTGATATGCATGATGTCGAGGCTATGAGGCGTGTGGAGAAACTTCCAGTATGGCAACTCCCAAAAAACAGACCTTGTTTTCCATACCTTCATCAGCAGCTTGTCTTGTTGCTGCCTCTTTTGCTTCTTTCCAGGCTTAGGACAATTGTCTAGTTTTTCAGCAACTCTTCCACTTCTTCGCTGCTCCTACGCTCTAGGATTCCTCGGGTCTCGGATTTTCCATCGAACATGTCTCCACGTTTTCTCCATGGATCATTCTTGCCGAGCCACCTCCGGTGCGCCATGAACACGGTTTTCGATGACCCTGGATCTTTCTCTAGTTGGAGATAGCTTGTGTTATCCATGCACCTAACGCATGCGCAGAATCCTTGGATAACCTGCCCCGAGATATACCCGCAACCTGGATAGTCTCGCACCGTAGTGACCAACGTGGCTCTCATAGTGAAATAATCTTGTGCGACGGTGTCGTAAGTATTGGCTGCAGATTCCCATAACGTGGCTAGCTCCTCTTTCAACAGCCCGAGATACAGATTGATGTCGGTACCAAGTTGTTTCGGCCCTTGAATTAGCATACTCATTTGTATGTACTTCTTCTTCATGCACAACCATGGAGGGAGGTTGTACATCCATAAAAACACGGGCCAAGTGATGTGCGTGCTGCTCTGGCTACCGAACGGATTGAGTCCATCGGTGCTCGCACCAAGTATGATGTTCCTTGAATCTCCACCGAATTCTGGGGATTCGAGGTCCAATGCTTTCCACTGGCTAGCATCTGAAGGGTTCGTCAGCAGCTCATCCTTTTCGGGGTCATCATCGTCATCTCCTGGCTTCTTCCTTTCCTCATGCCATCGCATGAGCTTCGCTTCCTTAGGGTCCGCGAAATAGCGTTGCAGATGAGGAGTGATAGGAAAGTACCATAACACTTTTCGAGGTGCTTTCTTCCCTTTCTTGTATCGACTCACGACGCACACCAGACATGTGGTTTTCTCCGCGTCCTCGCCCAGATAAATGATGCAATCGTTGATGCATACGTGATATCTAACATGCGGTAGATCGAGAGGACAGACGATTTTCTTAGCGTCCTCGATACTAGTTGGACATGTGTTCCCCTCCGGGAGACGATCGTGCCAGAATGCCATCATATCGTCAAATCTTGCATCGTTCAATTTGTGTTTTGCCTTCATCTCCATAGCCTTGAGAGTTACATTCAACTGGGTTTCATCGGGCCTGCATCCTTCATACAATGGAGTAATTGTGTCTTTCTCAAGTTGCGCAAGCTTGGCTTTCTCTCTAGCGGCAGCCCTGGTGTTACTCGTCTGCTTGAGAAGCAGCTCTTGCACATAAGGGTCCCGCACCCAGCCTGACGTTGTTCCATCGTCGTCTGCTCCTCCGGCATGTAGATCATCATCATCCCGGTCTGCTTCCGCACCTTCACCATCTCCAGGAGACTCTTCATCATCTCGCCCGTTCTCGCCGAGATGATGATCATCGTCATGTTGCGCACCTTCACCGTCTCCATCGTCTTCGTCATCGCTTATCCAACGAGTGTATCCATCCATGAAACTATGGCGGAGCATGTGCGCCTGCAGATTCCCGGAATCTGGGTCGATCACCCAGTTGAGTTTGCATCTTATGCATGGACATCTTATCTCTGTCTTGTAATTTAGTATCATGTCGGCCATCGCACATTTCAAAAATCTAGCCACAATGTCTTCACTCATTATGAGCACCATTTTTGCCTGCACTGTGTACACGGTACAATTAGAAGTCTATTAGAACCACATAATCAATGCATGCATGCTATGGTCGATAGAAAATTTCGGCATGACCTATCCTAAAATTAGGACCTTTGCGAAATGCCAAAGTCTTGCCAAAATGGAAATGAATCAACATTTTGGCAAAACAAATGGCAACTTGTTCACATACAAACACAAGAGAGAGACCTATACATACACACATGAACATATCATTATCCTCTCCATACACACATGCATGAGCATCATCGATACTCTCCATATACACACATATGACCATCGATCCTCTCATACACACATCATGAGCATCGATCATCTACATACATATGAGCGTATCATCCATATACACATGAACACATCCTTACATGGACAACTTACCGAGATGAGAGACCAATCGCGAGAAAGATGGAAAGGAGAGGTGCGCGCGAGACCGGAGAAGGAGATGAAAGACGGGAGAGCTTCCTCTATTACTTATGTAACATCCAAGGCAAGTTCTACATGCTAAAAATGGTGAATGAGTGGAGAAATTGAGGTGGGAAGGAGAAGGATCCCGACTAGATCTAAGGAGGAAGAAGAAGGGGAAAGTGAAGTGTTGGGTGGTGGATGATCACACATGTGCAGAACTGGAGCTGCCAAAAAAAAGGTCGCCACACCCGTGGCGCACTCAGCCCAAGTGCGCCACAGGGATTAGTAACATCCGTGGCACACAGGCCATAGTGCGCCACATATGTGTCTGACCGTTTTACAGAGCAGAGGGGCATGCGCTTAGGCGTAGCGCACCCTCCCAACGTGCACCACGGATAACACCAACAAGCGTAGCGCACCTACCCTATGTGCGCTACGGATATCTGACATGCGCTACGGATATCTGACATGCGACGCCGGCAACAACAACCCGAGAGCACCGCCGCCCGAAGCAACTCCGGCGAGCCATTGTCCTCACCCACGAGCGCCCCTCGTCGAACCATCGGCACGTTGAGCATCGCCGTGACCTCCTGAACCCGGTGAGCATCCTCCCCCTCTTCCTCGCTTCCTGTATCGCCGGCGCCGCCGCGAAGCAGAGCCGCCGCCGCGCGTCAGAGTCCAGCGCCGCCAGCTTATGGTCGGGGCACTGAGAGCCATCCGATCTTGATCCGGTGGATAGGATAGAAAGTAGAACGAAGGGGTAAGAGAGAAACTGAGCCGTACGATATCAGTTAGATCTAACGGCCTGCAGCGTGTGATCCGTGCGAACCGTTTTCGTCAAATCAGAGTGAGCCACGTGTCCAGATTTCGTTTTAAAAACAGATTTGAATCTGTTATAGATTCAATTTTCAAACCTCTGTAGCTTTCAAACCACATGTCCAAAAATTACAAATTTTATGTCATTGGATTCAGGAGAGCAAGCCCTAGCCAACCATGCCCTTGGTTTAGCAAATAGTATCTGTTTGTTTGCTTATTTTTGAAGATTCATTTGTATGCTTATTTAGAGTAGCAAAATTGTTTAAAATTGAATTTAGGGTTAAAACTTTTGCAAAATGGTTTGTTGTGACCTTACTGACCCTAGGAACCAACCCTTGGTGTTAAAAATGATTTTGGTAAAATTTAGGTTGAATTATTTGACTTAGCCAATTTCTAGCCAAATGAAATTATTGATTTTATTATGAAAATGTTTATGGAAAGAAAACTTTGAGAAAATAGTTGGACCAAACCTACTAACCCAAAAACACCAAGTTTTGCAATAGCAACTCATTTGATGAAAAACTTAAAAGTTTTTGTTTTGATAAAACATTTTTCTCCACATGAAATGATGAATGGATTTAAAAATGGTTTTGGATAAAACCCATTTGCAAATGACTTTGCCGTCTTGGTAAATGACCAAATTGGACCTTACAAAGTTTAGAAGCCTAGTGGAGACCATCCTTACAAATAGAACCATCCTTTGCATGCTTACATGCATGACTTAAATCCCATTGTTTTGTGTGTGTTAAATTGTTTGATTGATTTATTGGTTTGGAATGCTAGTTGATTTTGTGTCTACTTGATTGACTTGTAGTGAAGTTAGAAAGTGTGATACTAGCAAGATCAAGGAGTGAACCACCATTCTCTACCAAAAAGGCAAGTGATGCTTCATACTTTTTGTCCCATTACTTTCTCTATGCATTAGTGATTTTGCTAAGTAAAACTTGCATGGAATTTATGCTAAGTATAGACCTTGCTATAGTAAAACCTAGTAGATGAATCCTTAGTAGGATTTTCCTAAGTTAAGATTCCTATTACTATCAAGATTAGCCTAGCTAATAGAAAACATTGGTGGAAAATATATTCACACTATGGAAAAATTCTCTAAGTCTGAGTACTTATGTTTTTGTTTAATAAAACAATTAAGTTAATGAACCTCCTGGGTGGAATGGAAGGATTGGGATATGTTGAGTGGTTACACAAGGCCAGGGGACTGGTGAACCTTGTGTATCACACTTGTGGATGGCCACCCAGGAAACAAAGGTATTTTAGATGTCATATGTTGAGAAGCTTCAAGTGCAACCACTTGGCAATATGGGCTCTGCCATGATCACATAGGTTGCAAGAACTTAGCCATATGGACAGTGGGTGGTAGTGTTTGATAGGTTGGAGCGCGTCCATTTTGGTCTAAGGGAAGGCTTCTGAAAGATCTTGTCTTGGGAAACCAAGTCTTGTGGGGAAAGTGCACCACCTCTGCAGAGTGTAAAATCTAAGTACTTAGCCATGTCCCTGGTAAAGGACAATTTGAGCCTCAAGACATGGAAGCAATCAAGAATCTCATCATTCAAATTTCTAAGTTAAAATCTTGTGGTTTGAACAAGGGTTGTTTGAAATCTTCAATCTTTGATTGAGAGATTCCTTGAAAGGATCTTCAAATCTTTGATTGAGAAAAATGATTTTGTCAAGCAAAAACATAGTATTTTCAAAATGTTAAGAAAAATCTATTTTGAGCAATGCAAGCCTCAACTCCACTAGCCAAATGCACATAGAAGATAGACTCCACTATACTACCATAGTATCACTTGCCAATACAATTCAAATGTATTTACCCTTTGTGGCTGTAACTTGTATGTTGCAGGTTTGATTGATTTTCGTGAAGATTGTTTGATTAGGATTACAAAGTCTACAACCAACATCTGCCTGTGGCACTTTGAATATGAAGGACCCATGATTATAGTTATTCCGCTGCAATGTAATGTAATAGCCAAATGAGCTATGTATGATGTAATAAAATTATGTTATTCCTGGTTATAAAGTTATATTATGACCTTTGTTTCTTGATATTACATCTTAACTGTGGATGCTAGCTATTGATCCAGGGACTAGCATTGTAAACACAGGAGGAATCTACCTTATTAGGTTGAGACCCCTACAGATGGTATCAGAGCATTGTGTTGCCTGTAGGATTTGTAAACCCTATGATTGGACAAAAAACCCTTAGAAAAATAGGAGTTGTGTTTGTTCCAAAAACTTATTTACAAAACAATCTTGTAAAACTCTTTCCTCAACCATTTTGGTTTCAACTCTACTTCTCTTCTATTTCAACTTGATGGAAAAACCTACCCAAGACCAAAGACTTCACCATGTGCAAAGGACTTCTTCAACTCTAATGACTTCAACATCTTCAGCATATTCACCAAGGACTTCCAACTTGGATATCACTAAGGACTACAAGTGAGACAAGGAACTCTTACTCAAGATTTAGAGACTGAGGAAATGCAAAAGTTAGAAGGAACCTACATCACTAGAAGTTATTGTGACCAAGATTTTTTTTTTCTCAAGGAAACCATGATCCCAAGTAAGAAGAAGCAACCAAGAAGGATGGAAAGATCACAAGTGAACCATATAGATGGACCACCATAATTTAGTTAAGGCAAATACACCAACTTATGTGGTGTACCAAAAGTATTTTGTTGCCTAAAAATGTGCTTGAAACTTGTTGTTTGAGTGGAGTGTTTGCTTGTGATTGCATGCACATTGTTTGTGTGAATTGTGATGTGTGTGATTAGAAATAACTCGTTAGAAATATTTTGCCTATTCTAATCCCAATCCAACCCAAACAGATGACTACTACAAGAGACACCAACACCAACCAAGAAGACAACATGAGAGAACTTATAGCAACCCAAAACCAGTTGAGCCAAGAGACAACTCAGCTTTTAGCCAACAACAATGGATTAGACCCAGCCATACAAAGGATTTTTAAAATTCAATCCCAATTGTTGCAAGGATTGGTTACTCAAATGATCAACATGACAGAAAACTGTTCCCAAAGAGCTAATGACAACAAGGATGACAAAGATGCTATTCTAGAAGGAACCGAAGCTAGCAATAATTTTAGATACAAGGATCATGCATCCAAGGAGCATGAGGATCAATACCCCAAGAAGAGAGAAAGATCTCCCACCTATGAATAATATGAACTGGAAGAACACCTAGCTTTGGAAAAACCCAAGAAGAAGAAAGACATAAGCCAATTGCAGTGTTACAATTGCAAAGAGATGGGACACTATGCCAGCGAATGCCCAGAAAAGAAGAAGAACCAAAGAAACAAACAAAAGGCAATGATACCAAAGGAAAAGAAAGATATCAGCCAAGTGATGTGCAAACACTGCAAAGAGTTAGGACATTATGCAAACAACTGTCCAGAAAAGATGAAGCATAAGATAAATCAGCCTATGAGGGATCTCAGCCTTGTCACATGTTTCAAATGCAGGGAACTAGGCCACTATGCAAACAATTGCCCAGAAAGGATGGAGAACAAGTTAAACAAGTCCATGAAGGATCTCAACCTTGGCCCATGAGTCAAGCATGGAAATAAAGGACATAAATGCAAAGTTTGCTCAGAGAAAGTATTTCTCATGATCCCAAGAAGGACAATGTGTAATTTTTGTTTGAAAATTTTTAAGGGTGGTAGTACCCTAGTGGTTTTGAACATGCTTGTAACCCTAGCCTCCCCAAATCACGGGACGAGATTTATTTTAAGGGTGGTAGCCTGTCACATCCCAAGATTTTCCAAATCTTGTAATGTGAAAATAAATTAATAAAATAAAACTTTGTTTGATTATCAGAGCCAAAAGAAACTTTTGAATGCAATTGGAACTTCAAACCCATTTGAATTAAATAAAAACTAAAGGGATTTAAAAAGATAAACATTTAATAAAAGGAAAAATAAAAACATTTGGAAATACTATTTTGAAACAATTAAATGAAAAGATTTGTTTTCAAATGAAATAGAAGTTTATAAATAAAGAATATTTTATAAAGCCAAATTAAACCTTGGCCAAGCTTTGAATTTAAAACATTTTATTTTAAATAAAATTAGCAAAGGTTTATTTAAATAAATTAATAAGGATTTAATATCCAACTTTATTTAAATAAAAGGTTTTACCAATTTAATTGAAACATCAAAACTTATTAAATTATTTAAAATAAGTTTTCCCAAATATTTGATATTCACAAATAAAACCTACTAAAGTGTTTTGGCTTTATTTTAGATTTCAAAATAAATATCTCAATAAAACAAATCCTATTTGATTTAATAATGAAAGTCTATTATATTTAATTAATAATGGACTCTAAAATAAAATGTTATTTTGTTTTAAAACAAGTTTCCAAGTATTCTATATTTCCCAAATAAAACCTACTGATTTGGTTTTGAAAATATTTAGGTTTCAAATAAAGATGTTATTAATAAAATCAAACTCTATTTGATTTAATAACTAAGGCCCATTTTATTTAATTATTAATGGACCCTAAAATAAAAGGTTATTTTGTTTTAAACAAGTTTTCCAAATATTCTTTATTTCCAAATAAAATCTACTGATTGGTTTTGAAAGCATTTGGATTTCAAATGAAGATTTTATTAAATAAACCAAACCCTATTTTATTAATAAACCATGGACCATTTTACTTAATTAATAAATGGAACCTAAAAAGATTTAAAATATTATTTTATTTTTGAAGTTGGTTTGTGCTACTAAACAGAAACAAATTCTTAGTGCAAGGTTTGGTGATTATTTGATTTGATTTGGACATTGTTTGTTTGTTTGAAATTCAAAACAGAAAATAAATTCAGAAAAAGAAAAGGGTTCAGATTAAGAAAAAATATAGAGTTTTGTCGACCCAACCCATTGAGCCCAAAGAAAAGCCCGAAGATCAGCTCCCCTCCCCGAAGTGTTTTCTTCTCCACTCAGAACCGCACCCACACAGAAGCTGACTAGTGGCCCCAAACCCCTCACTCTCCCCCTCACTTCCAGGTAGGCCCACAAACACTATCGTCGTCCTCACCCGCATCGACCGTTCTCCCCCGCCCCTGCCATTGATTTCTCGGGCTTAATTCGCCTTGATGCCGCGATTAAAACCTCGCAGTGATCACGCGTGATAACCACCTCCCTCTCCTCTTTCATTGCCCCCAAACCCCACGCCTCGAGAGCCACCAGGATGTTGCAATTTTCTTCTGCACCGCCGCCGTCTCCGATGAGCTAAACTCTCAATTTTGGCCATACCCTGCCTCTCCTTTCCTCCCCAAGCACGTAGACAAGTTCCCCATATCCTGGCAAACCCCCTCGTAGTTTCAGCTCGCCCGCGAGTGCCCTGCAGGCTCGGCAACGACAACTACCGCCGTCGCCATCGTCTGTTTGCTACTCTGACGACCTCCCGAGGTAAATCCCGACCTCCCCTCTCAATCCCGATGATGCTCCCTTACTCGTGAACCTCGTGCGCACCTAACCATGCCTCTATTTTGTCCTAGTGCGGTCCTAAACGACGCCGGCAACAACAACCCGAGAGCACCGCCGCCCGAAGCAACTCCGGCGAGCCATTGTCCTCACCCACGAGCACCCCTCGTTGAACCATCGGCACGTTGAGCATCGCCGTGACCTCCTGAACCCGGTGAGCATCCTCCCCCTCTTCCTCGCTTCCTGACGCATGGCCGCCAAGCGTAGCCGCCAGCGTCGAGTCCAGCGCCTTGACTTATGGTCGAGAGCCATCCGATCTTGATCCGGTGGATAGGATAGAAAGTAGAACGAAGGGGTAAGAGAGAAACTGAGCCGTACGATATCAGTTAGATCTAACGGCCTGCAGCGTGTGATCCATGCGAACCATTTTCGTCAAATCAGAGTGAGCCACGTGTCCAGATTTCGTTTTAAAAACAGATTTGAATCTGTTATAGATTCAATTTTCAAACCTCTGTAACTTTCAAACCACACGTCCAAAAATTACATATTTTATGTCGTTGGATTCAGGAGAGCAAGCCCTAGCCAACCATGCCCTTGGTTTAGCAAATAGTATCTGTTTGTTTGCTTATTTTTGCAAATTCATTTGTATGCTTATTTAGAGTAGCATAATTGTTTAAAATTGAATTTAGGGTTAAAACTTTTGCAAAATGGTTTGTTGTGACCTTACTGACCCTAGGAACCAACCCTTGGTGTTAAAAATGATTTTGGTAAAATTTAGGTTGAATTATTTGACTTAGCCAATTTCTAGCCAAATGAAATTATTGATTTTATTATGAAAATGTTTATGGAAAGAAAACTTTCAGAAAATAGTTGGACCAAACCTACTGACCCAAAAACACCAAGTTTTGTAATAACAACTCATTTGGTGAAAAACTTAAAAGTTTTTGTTTTGATAAAACATTTTTCGCCACATGAAATGATGAATGGATTTAAAAATGGTTTTGGATAAAACCCATTTGCAAATGACTTTGCCATCTTGGTAAATGACCAAATTGGACCTTACAATGTTTAGAAGCCTAGTGGAGGCCATCCTTACAAATAGAACCATCCTTTGCATGCTTACATGCATGACTTAAATCCCATTGTTTTGTGTGTGTTAAATTGTTTGACTGATTTATTGGTTTGCAATGCTAGTTGATTTTGTGTCTACTTGATTGACTTGTATTGAAGTTAGAAAGTGTGAGACTAGCAAGATCAAGGAGTGAACCACCATTCTCTACCAAAAAGGCAAGTGATGCTTCATACTTTGTGTCCCATTACTTTCTCTATGCATTAGTGATTTTGCTAAGTAAAACTTGCATGGAATTTATGCTAAGTATAGACCTTGCTATAGTAAAACCTAGTAGATGAATCCTTAGTAGGATTTTCGTAAGTTAAGATTCCTATTACTATCAAGCTTAGCCTAGCTAATAGAAAACATGGGTGGAAAATATATTCACACTATGGAAAAATTCTCTAAGTATGAGGACTTATGTTTTTGTTTAATAAAACAATTAAGTTAATGAACCTCCTGGGTGGAATGGAAGGATTGGGATATGTTGAGTGGTTACACAAGGCCAGGGGACTGGTGAACCTTGTATATCACACTTGCGGATGGCCACCCAGGAAACAAAGGTATTTTAGATGTCATATGTTGAGAAGCTTCAAGTGCAACCACTTGGCAATATGGGCTCTGCCATGATCACATAGGTTGCAAGAACTTAACCATATGGACAGTGGGTGGTAGTGTTTGATAGGTTGGAGCGCATCCATTTTGGTCTAAGGGAAAGCTTCTGAAAGATCTTGTCTTGGGAAACCAAGTCTTGTGGGGAAAGTGCACCACCTCTACAGAGTGTAAAATCTAAGTACTTAGCCATGTCCCTGGTAAAGGACAATTTGAGCCTCAAGACATGGAAGCAATCAAGAATCTCATCATTCAAATTTCTAATTTAAAATCTTGTGGTTTGAACAAGGGTTTTTTGAAATCTTCAATCTTTGATAGAGAGATGCCTTGAAAGGATCTTCAAATCTTTGATTGAGAAAAATGATTTTGTCAAGCAAAAACATAGTATTTTCAAAATGTTAAGAAAAATCTATTTTGAGCAATGCAAGCCTCAACTCCACTTAGCCAAATGCATATAGAAGATAGACTCCACTATACTACCATAGTATCACTTGCCAATACAATTCAAATGTATTGACCCTTTGTGGCTGTAACTTGTATGTTGCAGGTTTGATTGATTTTAGTGAAGATTGTTTGATTAGGATTACAAAGTCTACAACCAACATCTGCCTGTGGCACTTTGAAGATGAAGGACCCATGATTATAGTTATTCCGCTGCAATGTAATGTAATAGCCAAATGAGCTATGTATGATGTAATAAAATTATGTTATTCCTAGTTATAAAGTTATATTATGACCTTTGTTTCTTGATATTACATCTTAACTGTGGATTCTAGCTATTGATCCAGGGACTAGCATTGTAAACACAGGAGGAATCTACCTTATTAGGTTGAGACCTCTACATCTATAAAGAAACAAACATGGATATTTCACATCTATGAAATAGTCGACATGTCGTAAAGTATTTTATGACAATGTTCAAGGAGCTGACTATGACAAGATTTGATCTTTCATAGCGATATTTAGTCTGGACGGATTAAAGTAGCAATCACTACATATAATTTGGTATATGGTAGATGAATAAACAAAACAAAGTTCTTCTAATAGAATGGTTACCTAGGACGTGTACATGACACGATCCAAAGGGTTTTGTTAATTCAAAGGATGCTAAAAAGGGCATGCAAACTTCAATGGTTGAAGTAAGCATCGCGGAGTTGGAATCTTCACCATGATGGAAAAGGAGTTTTTCATCAGGAGACGATGAAGATGCTTGCATTTGCAAGAAATTAAGTGGGAGCGCTAAGACATATTTCTAATACATTATGTGGAGGACATCTTGTTGATTAGAAATGATGTATCTTTTATTGACAAAGGTTAAGAATTTCATTTCGATGAAATACTTAGGCAAAACCCGAATATTTAGCATGAATGTCTATAGTGGATAGACTGTGACGCTAATATGGTTGTGCCAAACGTACATATATGAGATATTGAAGTAGTTCAATATAGAAACGACAAGAAATGGTTCTTGTCGCATGGAAAAGGAATTGAATCAAGATTCAAGTGTATCGACACTTGATAAGTGAAACAAGATTCAAGTGCTTTGACACTTGATGAGTGAAATCACGAGAATGTTTTGATCAATCATACCATGATATGTACACATCCAGATATGTCCTATGCTCTAAGTGTTATGAGCATATACCAGAATGAATCATAAAATGATCATTGGACTATAGTAAGGATATTCTTATGATCTCTTGGAAGAACTAAGAATATATTTGTGTAGAGGTGACAAACAATTACAAATAGTTCATTGTAAAGCGTTACATTGATACTAGTTTTGTCGCAAGATACAAATTAAGTTTATCTCAATTTAAACTATGAGTGGCACAATGAAATGGAAAGGAGTTTTCATGATGGATTTGGGTGTATTCCAAAGTTAAGACATTGTGACGAATACTACAACAAAAGGCTAAGTATATGACTGCTATAGTAGCAGCAAAGGAGGGAATTTGTGTCAAGTAGTTTGTTATCAAACTAAGATGTGGTTCGCAACAGGATAACACTAAAGATATATTGTAAAACAATAGTATCGACATGGTTTAACCCCAAGGAACTAAAGGTCTCACCAAAAGACCAAATTTATACAATGCCATATCATTGGAGAATGAGTGATGCGTGAAGACGCAAAGACATGCAAATACACACGGACCCGAAAGCATCAAATCCGTAGATTATGTTAACCACTTGCAGTTGCGTATATGGAACACCAGAAAGCCATATGTGTTCAATACGCAAAGTTTTCAAACTAGATTATTGTCTCTAGTGCAAGTGGGAGACTGAAGAGAATATGCCCGATAGGCAATAATAAAGTGGTTATTATCGTATTCCTTATTTATGATAAATGTTTATTTTACATGCTATAATTGTATTAATACGGAAACGTTAATACATGTGTGTTTAATAAACAAAAAGGAAGTTCCTAGTTATGCCTCTCTTATAAACTAGCTCGTTGATTAACACGATGATCAAAGTTTCCTGATCATGGACATTGGATGTTGTTAATAACGAGGTCACAACATTAGTGTAATGATGTGATGAACATTCATCCGAAGTATAGCATTACGATCAAAGTCATTGATTTTATATTGCTATAACAACTTACGAAGTGATCCTAATCCTTATACCATGAGATCATGTCAATCACTAACACCGGAAGAGTTTCTCGATGACATCAAACGTCACCGTGGCGGGTGATTATAAAGATGGCTTCAGAACTACTAAAGTGTTATGTTGAGACCCATGGATCGAGAGTGGAATTTGTTCATCCCGATGACGGATAGATATGCTCTGGGCCCTCTCGATGATATCACATTGATTAGCTTTCAAGCAAGTGATTTGATCACTAGAATGTTATATCACGAGAACGAGAAAAGAGTGCATGTCGGTAACGAGATCAAACTAGGTATGGAGATACCGATGATCAAATCTCGGACATGAAATATATCGTGAAACAAAGGGATTAAGATACTAGCGTAAAAGGTTCACGTTGAATGTGTGGGAGTCAGTATGGATCTCCAGGTCCCGCTACTGATTATTGATCGGAGAATGGTCTCGATCATGTCCGCATTATTCGCGAACCATAGGGTGACACACTTAAGGGATGCCGACACCATTCGGAGCAAATGATATGCCAGAAAAAGAAAAGGAAAGCGCAGGAATTTATTTCACTAGACACCAGAACTGTTTCGGTTGAAATTGCTGAAACTGGTTCTGCATGTGAAATTGAAATGTTGTAAGGGGTTTTATGTGAATGTTTGTTAATTAAAGTAATTAACAAAATTCTGAATAAATAAATAAAAGAGTTTTATTTAAATGAGAGCTTGCATTAAATTTGGTGGAAATTTAATGCATGTGAGTGGATTTTTGAGTGGAGGCTTTTTAATGGGAGTGGAGGCTTTTCAATTTGAGTGGGAGCTCCACCCACATGAATGTGGAAGAGGTGGGGGCAGCCCCATTGCTGGGCGCCATGCCCTTGGTGCCCCTCTCCCCTATAAAGGCCCCCTCTCCTCCTCTCAAAGCACACCTCGTGAAGGATCTCTCTCCCCCTCTAGAATTTATCCCCCATGGTCTCGGACTAGCGAGATACATTTTCCCGGTGGCTATTCGGCAAGAAAGAGTTGTGCTTCCGCTGCATCGCTGGAGCGAGGAGGCGGAGGTTGCTCGGTGCCTCGAACGTGTGTGCGAGCACGGATGCACTGCTGTTTTGCGACGCTAGGACTTCCTCTCGATCTTGAGATCGGCAAGAGATCGTCTACATCAACCACGAGTTTGGACTCGTTAAGATTTGTCGGTCTTCAAGGGTATGTTCTCTACGGATATACATCCGCCCGTTTTTTGTATCTAATAGATAGATCTTGGTACATAGTTCACATCGTAGGAAATTTTTTGTTTTCTATGCTGCGAACCCTATAATTGTGGTTTATTAAGTCATGGAAGGCGACCAATGTTCTGCACCCGTCGTTGGGGCATCTGCTACTTTTTCCGCCAGCGACTTGGTGGCGCACCTCCTTTGAGCATGCGGCCAGCCGGACGGTGCTGGTGGGGTCCACACACATAGTGATTTCTCTAAAGGCGTCGTCGCTGAACTTGATCCAGCCACTGTACGAAATATTGTGCATCGAATCCTCCATTTAGTCCAGATGGAAAGGGGCGATGGCCGATTCAAATATTATTGTTGGGGTTTCTTGGAGGAGAGTGATGGTGGCTTGCAAGAACCGATTCTGTGGGAGAGAAATGGGTAGGAAAATTTGAGAAGTGCATGCTAGCTCAAGAGGATCCATAATGCAGCTAGCCAGCATTAGCCAAATCGGAGATGGGGAAGATGGGAGGCTGTTTGAACGAGGGTTGTTTGCGTGTTGCCTCGTCGGCTTCTGCAGTGCGCAACTGTATCGAGGACGCCGACTAGTGTTATAGCTATACTCGCAAGCGGTCATGTCCTGGCTCAGTATTGTATTGTCTCATCACATAGACTAGCTATAAATAATATCATAAATAAGTTTTTAGTATTATGTTTTAGAAAAGGACGTGAACCCACATTTCTAGAGTAAATTACATTTAGTACCACAATTGGGGCCAGGGTAACAGGTTAGTGCCCTGCAATTTTTGGCGGATACGAACCGCTTCTGGGGAGAGCTATTACAAATAGGTAAATATTTTTTGGCTAATCGTGTTTTAACAGCTAAACTAACATGATGGGCCCAGAATTAAGCAATGACATGGACCTCGGACCCACCTATCATCCCTCTCATTTTGTTCCCATCCTCCCTCTCTCTTATCTTCTATCCTTCTTGTGGAGCAGCTCCTCTCTTCATCATTCATTGTTCATTTTTTCCCTCGTTTTTTCCCAATCTGGTAGCAAATCTAGAGAAGCAAATCTAATAGGCACATTTAGTAAAGAAAGCAGATGTGGTCAAAGCTAACATAGGATATGTAGTACAACACTAAACAAGGTTCGACAATTAGGCTGCTCAGCAGCAACAACGGACATGTTCAACATGGAAATACAAAAGAAGCAGCTTTACATCAGCAGCAGCAGCACACATGATCAGCGGCACCTCCTATCCTCCACCTCCTCCCTCTGGCGCTCCCTCCACTTCTTGATTCCCATTCCCTTGACCTTTTTCTCCTTGGGATTGATCGAGGGCATGCGACCCTCTTTGATGGCCACCTTCTGGAGGTTGTGGAGGTGAAAGTCGAGCGCCTTTTGCTTGGCTCTGAAGGCGTGGATGTTCATGTTGTGGCCACAGGTGGTCACGTCCTCGGCATGCTTCACGAGGCAGTTGAAGTAGGTGGCGTGGAGTATCCTCTCGTACAAGGGGCACCTATAGATATCGTCAGTGAAGTAGTGGTCGTATTGGCCGGACTTCAGCCTCCTCAGCACCTGACGAGTCTTGGTGTGCTTAGACTCGCCATCGCTGCAGATGTCACTGCTATCCACATGTTGGAAAAAATAGTAGCGTGCAATAAGGACATGATTGAGATACCTTGGTTATTGGGATTGATTATTTGCATAAATTAACCGATTGAGATCCCATGATTATTTGCATAAATGAATCGGGAGGGTTAAACCCAACCCCCAAATCTCAAACAAAATCAAATACTGATCCCAACTACAGATCGTCGCTACTACCAACTAGGGAATTCCTTACCTACAACTCGGAGGATGATGACCCACAAGTATAGGGTGTATCATAGTACTTTTGATAAATAGGAGTGTCGATCCCAACGAGGAGCGGTGTCAACACTCGGATTTTTAATCCCAGATGCCTGTTATGCCATACATCGCAATCCCTGTTATGCCATTGAGAACAGAATTGGATACCATAGTACATCATCCATTACAAACGATACATAAGTTCTTACACAAATAGGGATCTCATGATCCAGTTCTTAATACAACATCAAGCAGCGGAATACGTAATAATAACGGTAGCGTAGGCGAAGCTCCATCTTCGGATTCACAAGCAATGCTGATGATGGGAGATGATCCTAGTTGTCGTAACCTTCCTAGGGTCCATCCTCAAGGTACTCCTCTTCATAGTATGGCCATGGGAATAGCCAGGGACAAAGCCATGAGTACTCTTTAAGTACTCGCAAACTAATACTAACAGGTAAAGGGGTTTTTGGATAATAGGACACTAGGCTCTAGGGTTGTTTTGCAAAAGCCAGATTTATCTCTACTAAGTTTAGAACCAACGAATGCTAGTTGAAAGTTTTATAGCACCTAAGTGGGAACTTGTAATTCATATCACAACTCTGTTGTGGTCAAGTCAAAGTCTCAAATCATTTCACAAGTCATTTTCCAAACTCTGACGGGGGAACAGTATGGCCACTCCAACTGTCCATAACCGCGGACGTGGCTATTCGAATAGTTTGACACTCTGCAGAGGTTGTACACTTTCACCACAACATTCCATACATCCGTCAGGAACAAATCCTGAATTCACCATACTCAGTATGCGGATAATCAATCCTAACCTTTCAATTACATGCCCTAGTATAAGAACCTCTCTTGTGAGTTTGGCCTCCCAACCATGACCAACTGTCATCTTGGGTACTGCACAGGTGGACAATCTTCACAAGGTAGCCTCAGCTCAGACCTTGGTCGTGAGGGAACTAATACTAAGGTATATAAGTTTCTAGTCAAGCCATACCCAATATTCGGGTATTGTGGTTATACGATAAAATTGGAATGGTATCACATCCAGACAACCATCAGTTTTAAAAAGGGCTAAGGCTCATGCCTCAAAATTTTCATCACCAAAATCATCGGGTGTTTGGAAACACATGTCCAAAACATTTCAATAGAATGATCCATCATTCCAAGGTTTTCATAACCATTTTTCCACCAAGTATTCCCATCTAAAGTTGATCAAGTTTTATGCTTAGCATCAGCATCTACAGGTGGGGGTGAGCAATAATGAGGGGTGGTAAAAGGGGAGTTCTAACTAAGTTCCATCTCATGCCTTAAGATGACATCAAGATTATCTAGCTTAGGCCAAATTTTATGCTCTTTATGCAACCTTCAAATATTTTTCTAATATCTATAATTCACTTAAGTAAACTTTAAGTAATAGCTTTGATAAAGAAATAAAGTATAAATCTTGCAAGTAAAACTAGGATTGGTCTGTCAAGTGGGTATGATCACATATCCTTAAGGCATATAGTAGTCATAGTAACAAGTAGTGGTTTGTTGCATCAGTAGAGTATCTTGCAAGTGTTAGCTTGCACGTTCACTAGTAGTATTAGGCTTGCAAACTATAAATATAAGCTTGCTAAATTGCAAGTGTTAGCTTGCCTTGTGCAGAGCAGTGGTTGAAGTTCTCCTCGGCTTCTTCTTCGTAGAATCCTCCTTCCTCCTCGTATCCTTGGTCGGTACTAGCGTCAATAAATAAATACGAGGTACACAATCACCAAACAATACTTAACTACTTGCAATCATCACACACAAGGATCCTACAGATGATCTAGCATCATCTCTAACATTACAAGATTAAAGCTTGGTTTAATTCCTTTTTATTTCTAGAAAAGTAATTTCTACTCATTGAAAAACTACTTAAGATTTAACATTCTCCAAACCAAACATGGGATCATGTTGTCACATGTCATCACCACATATTGTAGTCCAAGGGAATGTGATTTAAAGTGGTGTCACAATTTAATAAGGTTTTACCCTTTTATTTTAATTAATTAAAGTGGCTAGAAATGCCTATGTAGCATTCTTTTATTACTTGAACATTATTTCTGCAAGTAATCCTATATATTTTTATATATTCTGAAAGGTATGGTTAAATGTGATTTTTGAGAGTTGGAATCAACTAAAAAGCTATTATGGTTTAAATTTGAAAAATGTTTGAATGCAGAAAAGCTTTTGCCTTGTTATTTTTACCATGAGTGATCTATAGATCCCAATGACTTGAATCCAACGGGCTTGGATTCAGCATTCCCAGACCTTTCTAAGAAAATTGGTTTCATTCAATTTGATGCAATGAATCGATCTGGGTTGATTTTTGAAATTGAGTATAGAAGTGAGTTTGAAACAAAAATGAAAAAGGTTTAATTCAAATAACTGGGCTCCACGGGAAAAGTTAGCGGGCCGGCCTGATAAGCGCAGTGCTCCCGCGGGCTGCTTAAGTGGGTGTCCTCACTCGCCAGTGATGCAGGGAGGGGCGAAGCGGTGCGGGGCAACGTGGGTCGTTCGATTTGATTCTAATCCAACGGCTAGGAGTCATCGTCGACGCGAGGCAACGCCGGCGAGAAAGAAACCTAGCGCGGCCAGTGAGGGGTGCTGGGGGCTCACCAGGGTGCAGGCGAGGGTCGGCGAGGTGGGCGAACGATGAAGTCGACGACAGCGAACTCAGGGGTGGTCGCGGCAGCTCCTGGGGTGGATGAAATCGATGGCGCCCTTCTTCTCCAGAGGCGGCGGGCTCTGGTGAAATTCCGGTGAGGTGGTGCTCGCCTTGCTCCGGGAACGGTGTGGCACAATCAGTGAGGAGAGGGGACTGAGATGGTGTGAAGAAATCGACTAGGGGTGGCCTCTATTTATAGTCGAGCGAGGGGACCGACGGGGCGCACGGTGAGCTCGTCGGGGGCGATGTTACAGGCCGCTATTGGCATGGGCGACGGTAGGGGACGGTGCGGTGTTCTCTGGCGATGCTCAACGACTTGGTTTCGAGGCGTGGGGCGGTGCGGCTTGGTCGGAACGTGATGGTGCTCTGCGCGTGCCCGATGGAAAATTTAAGGCCGCACAGCTCGCGTGGTCCACGCGCCGGCGAACGAGCGTGTCTGCGGGGTTGCTGGGACGGTGGTGATCACGTATGCACGCGGCGAGGGCGGCGCGCGGTCTGTGGGCGCTGGTCGAGCGTGGCGCACGGGGCGTGCTCTCGGCCTGGTTGCTGGCGAGGTTGGCATGGTTCGTGCGTGTGGTCCAGGGCATGGCAACGCTCGCGGCTGGGACAGTGAGTGGCGGTGGACGGTGGGCTGCCTCCCAGACATGCTGGCTAGGCTTTCTTCTCTTCCTAGCTTGCTGTCGACATGGGGGTGACATGGGTGTGCTCAGCTGTTCACCATTGATGGCAATGCCAAGCTCACAGTGGTGCTAGTGCTTGGTTAATCTTGCTAGATGATCTACTGAGCTGGTTGTGAGCTAGATAGGGAACCAGTTAGGCAAGAATCACTGCTCACAATAGTGTCTTGATTTTGTTTGATTTGTGTCTGCCAAGTGTTTGATGAAATGGCCGCATGAAATCAAGTTTTGAATTTTGAAAATATTTTTGGTGCGTTTGCTAGATTGGTGCTGGTGAGTCTGCAGATGCTTGGGTTTTGAAAGTTGAGTTTGTTTGAGTGGTTTTTGAAAAAAGTGGGATCTTCCTATATGATAAAGATTCAATTTTGAATGGTCAATTAAACTATGCATTTGAAAGTTTCTGGATGATCACAAAGTGGGCCTTCATACCTAGTACATTCAAGGGGTGCAAAGATCCAGAAAATTTTCCATTAGGTTCTGAAAGTTTGAGACACCCAAAGTAGGCATGGGAGTTAAATTGGTCAAAATGACCATTCCTTTATTTTATTGGTTTTGATTTATTTGTCTTTAGGAAAAGTTTGGGAAATGTTTATATGATGTTTATTTCACCTAAGAAACATTTTACAAGCAAGGAAACATACAAACAAGGTGGTTCAAAAGAATTTCAAATTAAATGCATACACATATGCATGCCTTCATAATTTTAATTAGAAAAGTTTTTGTTAACCCTAATTTTGATGACTAGAGTTTGATGATCCAAGTTTAGTATTTTTGGGATGTTACAAACCTTCCCCCCTTAAACAAAATCTCATCCCGAGATTTGAAAAAGGACGAAAAGATTACCTAGGATTTGAAGAGATCGGGAAACTCCGTCCTGATGTGATCTTCGCATTCCCAGGTAGCTTCCTCTTCTGTGTGGTTGCTCCACTGAATCTTGAGAAATTTGATGCTTCGGGTTCGGGTAGTTCAAAAATATTCTTCCAAAATACGGATGGGTACTTCGGGATAGGTCAGGTCATCGTTGATCTCTATGGTCCGATGATCGATATTCTTGAACACTTCGGTCTTCTCGGGGACTTTGAGACACTTGCGAAGTAACGAGATATGGAACACGTTGTGCACGGCTGACATCTCTTCAGGTAGTTCCAATTGATATGACACTTCTCCTCGACGGTTCATAATCTTGAAAGGTCCGATATATCTAGGGGCTAACTTTCCTTTGAATTGGAAACGCTGCATTCCCTTCAATGGCGACACTTTCAGATAAACAAAATCTCCTATGCTGAAGGCGAGGTCTCTACGTCTCTTGTCGGCGTAACTCTTCTGTCGGGATTGGGCGGTCTTGAGGTGCTCACGAATCTTGTGAACCTTCTCTTCTTCTTCTCGTAGGATATCGGGTCCAAAAATCTGACTCTCTCCTACTTCCGACCAGTTCAAAAGGGGTGCGACACTTCCTTCCGTACATGAATTCAAATGGGGCCATTAGCAAACTGTCTTGATAAATATTGTTGTAAGAAATTCTGCAAACGGTAGACAGTCTTCCCACTTGTATCCATATTCTAACACACATGCTCTCAGCATATCTTCGAGTATTTGATTTACTCGCTCCGTTTGTCCATCGGTCTGAGGCTGATACGCGGTGCTGAAATCTAGATGGGTTCCTAAACCTTCTTGTACTTTCTTCCAGAATCTCGAGGTAAACTAAGTTCCTCGATCCGACACTATGTTCTTGGGGACTCCGTGCAAACTAACGATTCTAGTGATGTACAACTCCGCTAGCTTCGAACTCTGATATGTGGTCTTGACGGGCAAGAAATGGGCGACTTTGGACAATCTGTCCACAATGACCTAGATAGAGTCATTTCCCCTACTAGAAGTAGGTAGTCCAGTGATAAAGTCCATTCCTACAGAATCCCATTTCCATTCCAGAATCTGCAAGGGTTGCAACAATCCAGCGGGTCTTTGATGTCCTGCCTTGACTCGCTGACAGATATCACACTTGGCGATATAGCTTCCGATTTCTCTCTTCATCTTATGCCACCAAAATTGCTCTTTTAAATCTTGATACATCTTAGTTCCTCCGGGATGGATAGAATAAAGAGTATCATGAGCCTCCTTCAAAATAACTTCTTTCAACTCAGAATCTGATGGTACACAAAGGCGTCCTTTGTACCACAGAACTCCTTCTTCGTCTTCGGTGAATCTAGGTACTTTGCCTGTACCAATACGACGCTTGATTCCGTTAATACTGGCATTTCTCTTCTACGCCTCTTTAATCAGACTGATCAAAGTGGGTTGGAGTTCTATGCTAGCCAAAAATCCTTCACTTACTAATTCCATCCAAAAATCTTCTAGCTCTTTGTGCAGACTTGGTTGCTCCTTCGAAATCATGGAGTTCAAGCAGCACGGCAATCTGGTAAGGGCATCGGCTACTACGTTGGCTTTACCAGGGTGATAGTGAATGTCCAGATCGCAATCCTTGATTAGCTCAATCCATCTTCTCTGCCTCATATTCAGCTCCTTCTGAGTGAATATATACTTTAGTCTCTTGTGATCCGAATAAATCTCACAACGGTTTCCCATCAGGTAATGTCTCCATGTCTTCAGGGCTAGAACTACGGCTACGAATTCGAGGTCATGGGTTGGGTAGTTTTGCTCATGTTCCTTCAATTGTCGCGATAGATAAGATATAACTTTGCCTTCTTGCATTAGCACACATCCGAGACCAATCTTAGATGCGTCACAATACACGTCGAAGGGCTTCGTGATATCTGGCATGATCAAGATTGGGGCTGAAATCAATCTCCTCTTGAGTTCTTGAAAACTCGCTTCACATTTGTCGGTCCATTCAAACCACTTGTCCTTCTCCAGCAATTGGGTCATGGGTCTAGCGATACTAGAGAATCCTTCTACGAATTTGCTGTAATATCCCGCCAATCCGAGAAATGCACGAACTTGGGTTTGAGTGGTTGAGGCTTGCCAATCTTCTACATCTTTCACTTTGGCAGGGTCATCGGCAATTCCTCCGGCTGATACAATGTGACCGAGGAATCCTACCTCCTGTAACCAGAATTCACATTATCTAAACTTTGCATACAACTAATGCTCTCTAAGGGTTCCAAGAATGGTCCTTAGGTGTAGCTCATGTTCTTCTTCTGATTTGGAATAAATCAGAAAGTCATCAATGAAAACAACGAGAAACTTATCCAGGAAGTCCATAAAAATCTTATTCGTGAGTTTCATGAAATAAGCAGGGGCATTGGTTAATCCGAAAGACATGACCATATACTCATACAATCCATATATGGTGGTAAAGGCAGTCTTTGGAATATCCTCTGCACGAATTTTGAGTTGATGATAGCCAGTTCTAAGATCAATCTTAGAAAATACTTTGGCACCGGTCCATTGATCAAACAAATCCTCTATCTTGGGCAAGGGGTACTTGTTCTTGATGGTGACATCATTCAACTTCCGATAATCCGTACACAAACGGTTACCTCCATCTTTCTTGTCCACAAACAAAACAGGTGATCTCCATGGTGACGCACTGGGTTGAATCAATCCAATTTCTAGCATGTAATCCAGTTGCTTCTTCAGTTCTGCTAGCTCTGACGGGTTCATACTATATGGTCTCTGGGCTATGGGTCCGGTTCCAGGAATTAGTTCGATGATGAACTCGATATCCCGATCTGGGGGCATATCGGGCAAAACATCTGGAAATACATCGGGGTATTCACAGACTATCCGGACTTGGTCAATCGTAGGTTGGGCTATACTCTTGTTGCATTTGAATTGGCGGGGTAAGGTTTCAGATATATGCTCGACTGATATTCCGGCGGTGCTGGTCATGGTTATGGCTTTCTTGGCACAGTCAATCAATCCTTTATGTTTGGACATCCAATCCATTCCTAGTACTACTTCCAGACCTTTAGTTCCGAGTACTATCAGATTTGCATAAAAATCTATGCCATGGATTCGGATAGGGACGGCTTTGCAAATTTGCCTAGCCTTGGTGGTTGATCCGGGAATTTGAACAATCATAACATGCTTCAGTTTGGTTGGTTGAATTTTACTAGTGCGTGCAAATTCTTCGGTGACAAATGAATGCGATGCACCAGAATCAAACAACACTCTTGCAAGTACTGAATTAACAGAAAACATACCCATCACGACGTCTGGCGCTTCCTGAGCTTCTTCAGCATGCATGAGAAAAAGACGGCCGTTGCGGTTGAGAGAATTCCCTGGGGCAAATCTTCTTGCTGGCTGAACACGACGTTGCTGCTGAGCTGGGACATTGGCGTTGGGGGCTGTAGCATTCTTCTTGTTGGGGCACTCGTTGGAATTTGGCCTTTATTTCCACAGTCATAATAGGTCACTTGCGACTTGTCCTTGGCTGCTACAGGCACAACATTGCTTCCAGTCCTCGGGGCAGTGTTGGTGTTGGCGGTAACATTGTTGTTGTTGAAATTGGGTGGGGCACGATTCAAAATGCTAGAGTTGCCGGGGTTGTTGTTATTTCCTCTGGGTCTAGGGTTTCCACGGTTGGGATAGGTCGGACGGTTCATCGGGGGTCTGTTGGTTCTCAGGGCAAATCCTGGAGATGGGTTAGGGCGATAATTTGGGGTCTGATGGGTTCCTGGTTGATGCATCATGCGACGCTGGCGATTCTCATTGGCTTGGTTGATCTTTCCTTCCATCTGGATAGCAGAGGCGACAAGGGCTTCAATATCCGCAAAGGGGATATTGACTAACACAGTCTGCATCTCATTATGCAGACCATTCAGGAATCTTTCTTTCTTCTTGGCTTCAGTGTCTATTTCATCCGGGGCATACCTAGCTAATGACAAAAATTTGTCACGGTATTCCACTACAGTCATCCTTCCTTGCTTGACTCTACGAACTCGTCTCTCATTCTCTTGATCAAACCCGGTGGCACATGGGTTCTGCTAAACTTGACCTTGAATTCCTCCCAGGTCATCATCTGGCCTCCGGTCATTGCGCGAACACTATTCCACCATGCTCTGGCATCTCCGGCTAGATAGTGGGTGGAGAACAGTACTTTCTCGTTGGCTTCCACTCCGGCTACTTCTAAGTTATTTTCCATGGTTTGCAGCCAATCATCGGCGTCTAGGGGTCCTTCTGACTTAGTGAAAACAGGTGGGTTGGTATCATGGAAGTTCTTGAGCTTAGATCCGTGGTTGTCCTGATTTCTGTGGCCTTGGTTGTTGTGGGCTAGTTGGGCTATCTGTTGAAGGGTGGCTAGGTTGGCTTGACGTTCCGCTCTTTCAGCTTCGCGGTCAGAAGTCAACAGTTGCAGAATCTGCAACATCGGGTCCGGGGATGAACCACTTCCTCTACGTGGCATCTTAAGATTGGGGTAGATCATGAGAAAAGAGGGCAATTTCTAAAGTTTTGGGTCTTTGAAAAAAGAAATTAAAGTCTGACTCAGATTTTCTAGCAACTTGCTTTTTCATTCATTAATTCCTTCATTCACATGATACAACACACACCACATCAAAGGAAAGCAGATGGTTTTAAGAACTATTCTGAGAACTACGATACAATGGGACCGAATACTACTCACTACGCTACTGCTCAAGTTCTACTACACCTCGGAATCTGTGGCTTTGTCATCTTCATCATCATCGATGAAGGAGAAATCATCCTCATCGGTGAAGAAATCCATAGCCTGATCCTCCAAAAAATCGTCATCATCGCTGAGATAGGAGGGGTATCCACGAAGATCCTCTCCAGCATTCTCCCTTTCCTCCAACTGCAAGTCTCTCTCGTGGATGGTCTCCTCCAGAGATGAGATGTGGTGGAGAAGACGGGCAATGATGCGCTCCTTCTTGTCGAGCTGACGGTGGCGAAACTTGCGATCCTTTGCTAACATGGCGATGGTATGATCCTTCGTCTTGATGATGGTAGACTTGTGGTTGCAGTAGTCATGGCAGTTGTCCAACTCCTGCTGATGATCGTACATCATGAAGCTAAGGTGGTCCAATTGGGTCTTCAGCTCGGTGTGGTATGGGGCTTCCAGTGGTTTTCCATTATAATCACGCCTTGGGAAAAACTCAAATCGAGTACCCTTGATCTGATTGATGCTCTGCCCACACAGACAGGAAAGAGCTTCTTGCATGGCCCTGGCAAGTCCATCGAGCCAGTTGTTCTCTCTCAAGGTAAACTGAATTCCCTCCGCAGTTGGAGGTTCAATCTTTCCTCGGAGACTTGCAACAATTATCCACTACAGATCTTCTCCTCCTTGATCATTGAGCTGAGCTCCGAAGAACTTGGGGTGTGGACGCTCCAGAAGTTCCGAAAGCTGGTCCAAATCCCTCTCAAAGATCAGGTCTCCTCCATTCCCCAGTTGGTAAAACTTGTTGTACTTCACGTCCATCTATAAGAATATAGGATGAGTAAGTTAGTAGAGTGATTAAGTGTGTCAAAATTTTATGTATTTTGCAAGAGTTTTTGGAGGAACATGAATTTTCATGAAAGAATAAAAGGGATAAGAATGAGAATAAGTTTTTGTAAATATTTGTTTTCTTTGGTTTTGAAACTAACTTTTTGATTCAAACGTACAGTCTAACTAGGGTCTCCTATGGTCAGGATGGCTCTGATACCAACTTGTCAACACCCGGATTTTTAATCCCAGATGCCTGTTATGCCATACATCGCAATCCCAGGATTACCATTTTTGCGAGACAGAACAAAATTGGATACCATAGTACATCATCCATTACAAACGATACATAAGTTCTTACACAAATAGGGATCTCATGATCCAGTTCTTAATACAACATCAAGCAGCGGAATACGTAATAATAACGGTAGCGTAGGCGAAGTTCCATCTTCGGGTTCACAGGCAATGCTGACGATGGGAGATGATCCTAGTTGTCGTAACCTTCCTGGGGTCCATCCTCAAGGTACTCCTCTTCATAGCCTGGCCATGGGAATAGCCAGGGACAAAGCCATGAGTACTCTTTAAGTACTCGCAAACTAATACTAACAGGTAAAGGGGTTTTTGGATAATAGGACACTAGGCTCTAGGGTTGTTTTGCAAAAGCCAGATTTATCTCTACTAAGTTTAGAAGCAATGAATGCTAGTTGAAAGTTTTATAGCACCTAGGTGGGAACTTGTAATTCAGATAACAACTCTGTTGTGGTCAAGTCAAAGTCTCAAATCATTTCACAAGTCATTTTGAAAAGTCTGACGGGGGAACAGTATGGCCACTCCAACTGTCCATAACCGCGGACGTGACTATTCGAATAGTTTGACACTCTGCAGAGATTGTACACTTTCACCACAACATTCGATACATCCATCAGGAACAAATCCTGAATTTACCATACTCAGTATGCGGATAATCAATCCTAACCTTTCAATTACATGCCCTAGTATAAGCACCTCTCCTGTGAGTTTGGCCTCCCAACCATGACCAACTGCATCTTGGGTACTGCACAGGTGGACAATCTTCACAAGGTAGCCTCAGCTCAGACCTTGGCCGTGAGGGAACTAATACTAAGGTATATAAGTTTCCAGTCAAGCCCTACCCAATATTCGGGTATTGTGGTTGTACGATAAAATTGGAATGGTATCGCATCCAGACAACCATCAGTTTTAAAAAGGGATAAGGCTCATGCCTCAACATTTTCATCACCAAAATCATCGGGTGTTTGGAAACACATGTCCAAAACATTTAAATAGAATGATCCATCATTCCAAGGTTTTCATAACCATTTTTCCACCAAGTATTCCCATCTAAAGTTGATCAAGTTTTATGCTTAGCACTAGCATCTACAGGTGGGGGTAAGCAATAATGAGGGGTGGTAAACTAGGAGAGTTCTAACTAAGTTCCATCTCATGCCTTAAGATGACATCAAGATTATCTAGCTTAGGCCAAATTTTATGCTCCTTATGCAACATTCAAATATTTTTCTAATATCTATAATTCACTTAAGTAAACTCTAAGTAATAGCTTTGATAAAGAAATAAAGTATAAAGCTTGCAAGTAAAAACTAGGATTGGTCTGTCAAGTGGGTATGATCACATATGCTTAAGGCATATAGTAGTAATTGTAACAAGTAGTGGTTTGTTGCATCAGTAGAGTATCTTGCAAGTGTTAGCTTGCACATTCACTAGTAGTATTAGGCTTGCACACTATTAGTATAAGCTTGCTAAATTGCAAGTGTTAGCTTGCCTTGTGGAGAGCAGTGGTTGAAGTTCTCCTCGGCTTCTTCTTCGTAGAATCCTCCTTCCTCCTCGTATCCTTGGTAGGTATTAGCATCTATAAATAAATACGAGGTACACAATCACCAAACAATACTTAACTATTTGCAATCATCACACACAAGGATCCTATAGATGATCTAGCATCATCTCTAACATTACAAGATTAAATCTTGGTTTAATTCCTTTTTATTTCTAGAAAAGTAATTTCTACTCATTGAAAAACTACTTAAGATTTAATATTCTCCAAACCAAACATGGGATCATGTTGGCACATGTCATCACCACATATTGTAGTCCAAGGGAATGTGATTTAAAGTGGTGTCACAATTTAATAAGGTTTTACCTTTTTATTTTAATTAATTAAAGTGGCTAGAAATGCCTATGTAGCATTCTTTTATTACTTGAACATTATTTCTGCAAGTAAACCTATATATTTTTATATATTCTGAAAGGTATGGTTAAATGTGATTTTTGAGAGTTGGAATCAACTAAAAAGCTATTATGGTTTAAATTTGAATAATGTTTGAATGCAGAAAAGCTTCTGCCTTGTTATTTTTACCATGGGTGATCTATAGATCCAAATGACTTGAATCCAACAGGCTTGGATTCGGCATTCCCAGACCTTTCTAAAAAAATTGGTTTCATTCAATTTGATGCGCTGAATCGATCTCGGTTGATTTTTGAAGTTGAGTACAGAAGTGAGTTTGAAACAAAAATGAAAAAGGTTTAATTCAAATAACTGGGCTATGCGGGAAAAGTTAACGGGCCGGCCTGCTAAGCGAAGTGCTCCCGCGGGCTGCTTAAGTGGGTGTCCCCACTCACCAGTGAGACAGGGAGGGGCGAAGCAGTACGGGGCAACGTGGGTCATTCGATCTGATTCTAATCCAACGGCTGGGAGTCATTGTCGACACGAGGCAACACCGACGAGAAAGAAACATAGCACGGACAGTGAGGGGTGCTAGGGGCTCACCGGGGTGCAGGCGTGGGTCGGAGAGGCGGGCGAACGACGAAGTCGACTACGGTGAACTCAGGGGTGGTCGCGGCAGCTCCTGGGGTGGACGAAATCGATGGCGCCCTTCTTCTCCAGAGGCGGCGGGCTCCGGTGAAATTCCAGTGAGGTGGTGCTCGCCTTGCTCCGGGAACGGTGTGGCACGATCAGTGAGGAGAGGGGAGTGAGATGGTGTGAAGAAATCGACTGGGGGTGGCCTCTATTTATAGTCGAGCGAGGGACCGACGGGGCGCACGGTGAGCTCGTCGGGGGCGATGTTACAGGAGGCTATTGGCATGGGCGACATTAGGGGATGGTGCGGTGTTCCCTGGCGATGCTCAACAACATGGTTTCGAGGCGTGGGGCGGTGCGGCTTGGTCGGAACGCGACGGTGCTCTGCGCGTGCCCGATGGAAAATTTAAGGTCGCACAGCTCGCGTGGTCCGCGCGGCGGCGAACGAGCGTGTCTGCGGGGTTGCTGGGACGGTGGTGATCACGTATGCACACGGCGAGGGCCGCGCGCGGTCTATGGGCGCTGGTCGAGCGTGGCGCACGGAGCGTGCTCTCGGCATGGTTGCTGGCGAGGTTGGCATGGTTCGTGCGTGTGGTCCAGGGCTTGGCAACGCTCGCGGCTGGGACATGTGAGTGGCGGTGGACGGTGGGCTGCCTCCCAGACATGCTGGTTAGGCTTGCTTCTCTTCCTATCTTGCTGTCGACATGGGGGTGACATGGGTGTGCTCGGTTGTTCACCATTGATGGCAATGCCAAGCTCACAGTGGTGCTAGTGCTTGGCTAATCTTGCTAGATGATCTACTGAGCTGGTTGTGAGCTAGATAGGGAACCAGTTAGGCAAGAATCACTGCTCACAATAGTGTTTTGATTTTGTTTGATTTGTGTCTGCCAAGTGTTTGATGAAATGGCCGCATGAAATCAAGTTTTGAATATTGAAAAGATTTTTGGTGCGTTTGCTAGATTGGTGCTGGTGAGTCTACAGATGCTTGGGTTTTGAAAGTTGAGTTTGTTTGAGTGGTTTTTGAAAAAGTGGGATCTTCCGATATGATAAAGATTCAATTTTGAATTGTCATTTAAACTATGCATTTGAAAGTTTCTGGTGATCACAAAGTGGGCCTTGATACCTTGTTATGAGTACATTCAAGGGGTGCAAAGATCCAGAAAAGTTTCCATTAGGTTCTGAAAGTTTGAGACAGCCAAAGTAGGCATGGGAGTTAAATTGGTCAAAATGACCATTCCTTTATTTTATTGGTTTTGATTTATTTGTCTTTAGGAAAAGTTTGGGAAATGTTTAGATGATGTTTATTTCACCTAAGAAACATTTTACAAGAATGGAAACATACAAACAAGGTGGTTCAAAAGAATTTCAAATTAAATGCATACACATATGCATGCCTTCATAATTTTAATTAGAAAAGTTTTTGTTAACCCTAATTTTTATGATTAGAGTTTGATGATCCAAGTTTAGTATTTTTGGGATTTTACAAGCGGAAGGTGTTGACTAGTGGTTTGGAGCAGTAAATCTTTCAAAATACTTAGAAAACAGATTTTTAGGGGCGTTTGATAAAGCAAAGAAATAAAGTGCAAGTAATTAGATAAAACAAATAATTGGAGCAAGTGGACGAATCCTTTCTTAGCAAAGGACAAGCCAATTGTATTACTTATGAGGACCAAACGTTATCGAGGACACATGGGAATACTGTCAAGTGCTTTCATTTCATATAGTTGATTAATCTTCTTTGGTTGGATAAGTGTTCTGTGGGTGAACCTGTGCTAATGTACCGACCTTACTAGGACTAATACATACTTGTGATTATACCCCTTGCAAGCATCCACGACTACAAGAAAGTAATTAAGATAAAAACCTAACCACAGCCTTAAACTCCCTTGTGCAAAGGTTTCCTAACGGGGGTTCAGGTTTCTGTCTCTCTAGCAACCCCACAATTAGTATCCAAATACACAATGCATTCCCCTAGGCCCATAAATGGTGAAGTATCATGTAGTCGACGTTCACATGACACCACTAGAAGAATATAACCACAACTTAAATATCAAACCTTTGAATAATACCTCAACACAATTACACTACTAATAACATGACTTCTCCCATGTCCTCAAGAACTAAACGAACTACTGACGAGACATCATGTGGATCAAGATCAGAGATGATATGATGATGAATAACAATCTGAACATAAAAATAATTCAATTGTTCCACTCACAAGCATCAAATACAAAAGTAATCAACACCGGGAAAATTTCCCCTACGAACTATGCAAGATTCAACACAATTGTTACAGCGGGATGGAGTGGTGATGATGGTGGTGTGGATGATGATGATGATCCCGATGAAGTCTAGCTTGATGATGGTGTTGATGGCGACTATATCCCCTCTCCGGGAAGGAATTTCCCTAGCAGAAATCTGTTTGCCGGAGAGCTCTTTCTCTCTCTGTAGTTTTCGCCCCATAGAGGCGACGAAATCTTTCTGTGGTCGCTTTAATTGTATTAGGATTTCGAGGAGAAGATATAGGTGAAAGGGCGGGGCAGGAGGTGGGCCAGGGTGGCCACACCCCCTAGTGGCGCGGCCCAGGGTGGCCCATTCATGGGGGGTGTGGCCCCCCTATGGCCCATCTCAGCCTCCCCTTCAGGCATACTTCATCTTCTGATAAAATAGGATTTTCCGTGTATTTTCTAGTATTTTATGTTCTTCACGAAAATTGCATCCAAACAACGCTTTTTCCATCAGAATCCTGACTACGGCAGTTCATCCTCCAAGAATCATCCAACATGCAAAAATAGATGAAATAACATAAGTATCACCTCTTAATATGAAATATATCAATGAATAACAAAAAATTGTGATATATAACAATGATGCAAATTGGACGTATCAACTCCCCCCAAGCTTAGACCTCGCTTGTTCCCAAGTCAAAGATGAGCTCAGTAAACATGCCCACGGGTCTATGGAGTGAAGTGTAGGTAAAAAGAATACGGCCAAGAAGCATCACACTTAAGAATACACAACTCATAATAGAAAGCAACTCACCATTATATAACTTAACTTGCAATGAATATGGGAGTCACAATAAAGATGCATAAAGATAAATCATAATTGGTAATGACAAACTTTGTTCTTGGTCAGAGAACATTTGACAAATCATACTTTTTCAAGCAAAGCTTTTGTAAAAGGCTTTTCACAATGATGGCTTTCAAAGTAATACTCGTTTAGATAAGAGTTTTGTGAAAAACAAGGAAGATAAAAAACATGATTGAATAAATTATCATATGAATGATTGAAAGACAACAACTCAAATGTTTGATGGAGATAGAAAGGAATAGGTTTACTGAATCAACTAAGAAGTAAAAGAAAGACCCTTCACAAAGGGAAGTAGGGATTTCAAGTTTCATGAAGAGCTTTCAAAATATTATGGTACTTACTAGATTTGAGCTCTGATTTCCCCTATCATAAGCATCTTGAGGTGATTAAGGTGAAAGTGAACAAAGATGGAGTATAGGCTTGAAAAAATATAAGTTGGCAATCTCATGTCACTTGAGTACGAGGGTCGTTCCTCATGCTACTCAACTTTAGTTACCGGTAAGTTCTTGTCATTGTAAGTATATAGATATCATAAAGAACCGCCAACGGGGTACCCATTGCCCCATGATACAGGAGTTATCCCATATCAAAATGACAAGGCAAGCAGACAGTAAGCATCTCAGCGATATTTTTATTTTCTATTTGCATAGGTTTTTATTGAGGATGCTTCACATATTGCTCACTATGGTTATGCTGCAAGTTTCCACCATGATTAGGCATGGCTTAGGCTATTGGCCCAGGCGTTTCTCTAACACATATACATAACTCCATGGACTTACAACTTCCCCTTTTATTTCACACCGCCGACATCCGCAAACAAAAGATCATGATATCAACGGGTGGATATTTATAGGTGTTGAAAGCGTTTCGCGTGACAGTGTCACACCCCAAAAGTTTTCAAATTTTGAAATGTGAAAAATATATAAACAAAAGAAATAAATGATGAAATTTAGGGGCAACAGAAACTTTTTTTCTTTCTAAATGGAAACATCAAACCTTACTTGAATAAAAAATTTAATGAAAAAGCAACAAACAAATTTTCAAACAAATCAAATGCATTCATGCATGGAAAATATCATGAATTTGAGAATTTGGAAAAGATAAACCTAAACCCTAACGCTAATAAAAGAAATCATCATCAAGATCACTCCAAGACTATGGCTTTGTTCCATATAAAAATTTAGCAACAACATTCCTAAATAATCATTATTGATAAACATCAATATTACAAAACCATGGGAATTTATTTCACTCCATTTGGATACATGGATAAAAACTTATGATTTTTATAAGATAAAATAAAATATTCCAAGGCTAATAAAGCTCATAGCTAAAATCAATAATTAATTGAGAACAAAGTAATTCTAAAAGGATTTATAAAGGTAAATAATTATTAAATAAAATTATACAAATTGGAATCACCCTTTTTGGAACTATGAATAAAAAGTTATGAATTATATAAGACAAAGAAACAAATAAATAAATAAATAAATAAGAATTATTGGAAAGACAATTTAAACCATGGTTAAAAATCCATAAGTAAATGGATTAAAAACATGTTTAAATAATATAAAAGGACAAAGGATTATTAAATAAAAATTTATGGGCTTTAGTACCCAATTTAAATTTTATCAAATAAATGCCAATGTGCCTCCACACAATTTAAATGATTAATAAAAATATATTGAAATCCTCATATTGGACTAAATAATTAACTCATATTTTGTATAAAACCTACTAAAAAGATTTGGAGAAGTTTTGAAATTAATTTGAGGTTTAAATTAATTGATTTGTTTAAAAACAGAAAATGAAAACATAAAAAGAAAAACATTAGAAGAGGTAAAAAAGGGAAACCTGCCCAGCCCAGCCGAGCTACCCAGCCCAGCAGCCCACCTGGCCACTCCCCTCACCCCCTCACTGACCTCCTGGCCCCACCTCCACGTCGTCATCGTCATCAACCCATGCGCAGGACCCGTTCTTCCTCCCCTCTGTCGTTTATCCCCCCTGAATCAATTCAAATGAAAGCCATTGATTCATGGCATAATTACCTTCCACGACCCCTGCTTCTTATTCTACTCTCCCTCCTCTCTGTTTCCCCTCACATCCCTTCATCAGAGAGCCCCCAAGCTTCTCGCATTTTGACTCGAACCGCCGTGGCCACCGACGCACTCCGGCGTCGATTCCGGTGAGCTCTGTGCACCCCTTACTCTCTACTTCACACCATCTTGCTCGCTTTATTCTGGCGGACGCACTAACGCTCCATGTTTGCTCTCTCGTGCCCCAGGAGCTCGGCTCTGTCTTCACCTACAAATGACCGACGATGGACACGACTCTGGCAAAAAAATTCGGTGAGCCCGGACCACCCCCTTTCCTCTGCCTTGCTCCGTTGCGTTCGCCGTTGTCAGACACATCTTCTCATCCTCTTCTTGTCCTTTCTCAAACCCCAGATACTTGACTTCGTCCTCGTCCACAAAGCACCGACGGCTAGCACAACTCCAGTGAGCGATTGCCAGTGAACCTGTGCGCCCCTTCGTCAACCCCGACTACCACGGCAACCCCCACGTCCTCGCGACCCTGGTATTGCCATGCACCCTTCCCTTTACCCCCTAGCACCACCACAGCATCGTCGCCCGACACGCCGCCGCCGCAGCTCGCCAGCAGCTCCACCAGTTCTTGGCCACACGCTCTGGTCCAAAGGATCTTGATCTGAAGGCTAGAATTAGAGTTATGGTGAAGATTTACTTGCAGATCCGAGCCATGCGATTTTAGTTAGATCTAACGGCCCGCGTATCTTGTAACATCCCAATTTCGGCAACCCTGATTTGTTGTCCAGAAGGAAAAAATTAGGGGGAACAAAAACTTTTTCTTGCTAGGTGTTGCACTGTCTTCTTACTTGTTTGCTTGAGTGTATGCAACTGATGGTATATTAGGTAAGGTACTCCTTAACTCAACACTAGTTTACAAAATCTATTTTACAAAAAAAAATGTCTTGACTCATTTTTCATATTCTCAAATGTTCTGGCATTTCAAAACCAGAGCCAAGACAACTTTGACACAACAAAATACTCTACTAGTCCGTTAACAAAACAACTGGAGACCTAAGTATAATCTCCTAATGTTTTCAAGACAAAACTCCCAGCTACTCTTATCCCTAGATTTAAAAAAAAAGCTTTATTAAAACCTTTTCTTTCCAATCTTGGTAGAGATACCAAGATGATCCTTATCTTACTCCAAAGTATAACCAATTCAAAATTCCATCTCTACCTCAAGCTAGGCTTGATGGTAACCTTAGTGGTAGTTTGATAAGTTGATAAGATGAATTGCCTTGATCTGTTGTCTGATGAATTGCCTTGATCTGCTGATTGCCTTGTTAGAGTGAGATAATATAGTATCTCATCCCCTAGGACCCCATATTTGTTGTGATCATCAATCTCAAACCAACCATCAAAATCTAGATCTATCCTAAGCCACTAAGGTGATCATCTACCCTCCTAATCAGATCAATCCATGGATAATCTCTTCTAATAGTTCCAACTCAGTGAAGACCAAATCCAAGTATGGATCCTATTTACTTAGTTAGCACTTCAACATCATCTCCTTTATCATGAGTTTGGAACATAGCACCCTCTCAAAAGCATCTACACTTGCACTCTAATCTAAAACCCTAAATCTGCCAAAATGGCTAAGTATGGATTTCTTATCTAGATGCAATCTTTGGAGATCTACCTTTTCCAACCTATGGTAATTCTTGAGAATGTATTTAAACCATCTTTTATTAAATCATGACTATACCAAACCCCACTCTTGCACTTGGATAAACCATTCTGGTTCCCATTCATCAATGATGGTTTTATAGTCAAGGTAATAACCTTTTCTGCAAATCCTATAATCTTGCCTACTTTGGCAGAAGCTCAGATCTATATTCCACCCCCCTTAACCAACTCTTTGCATGGTTATGATATAATAACCATGGTCTATGAATCCATACTTCACTTGTTTCTATTGGAGCTTTGTGATTCTTAAACCCCCATGGTTTAGGAGGCATCATGACAACTCTGTTATGGCAGCCTTATTTTCAACGAAGTTTGCCATTTCTTCTAGACCACCTCAAATACAAAGAATCCCAACCCTTTATTCCATGATCATATGTATAACTTGGTCTATCTATCCATATATCCCTTGTAGCAAGGTGAGCTCTGAGCTCACTAATCCTAGGAAGTTTAGGTTGCATAAAATTATAAAAACCCTAGAATCTCCCAGATCTAGTTTCCATCTTTTTCACCACAATTATTCAAAAACGAAGTTGGATTTGAGGTATAAATAAAATATACAACAACTCCCTTGAGTATAACCATCCCCAAAATAATTCTCCCACTTATTTGGATCATCAGACTTTTTAAATTGATTATCTCGCAAGATTCTCAAAATCCTTGTCCATAAAAGAAAGTTTGTTTTTCTCCACATCACCTGGCAAACTCAATGCACATTTGAGTTCTATACATCATACCCTATCTTCCCATCTCAAAAATAATTATTTTTTAGATTCTTTATTATTTCTTTTTGCCCTTTTTCTTAAATGGCAGAAACAAGAAATAATTCCTTAAAAATACTTTCCCATCTCCATAAATTACAAATAAATTCCCCAATGTGTAATATGGTATTCAGGACCATAACACACCAAAAACACATCTAGTGCAATGTAAAAATATCAAAGGAGCTTCTAGAAGACAATTCTGGACTTTTTGAATAAATGCTTTGAAATGGGCTTATAATCATTAGAAAAATTCCAAATAAATCATGAAGAGATGATTTGACCTTATTTATATACCAGTACCATTTCCCCACCTTCATCAATGCAAGTTTTCCAACTTCCTTCACAAGCTACCATTTGATCAAGTTTGAAAAATAAATCAAACATTGATTCAAACCAACTGAAAACCCATCCAATCTTGCTAGGCAAACTTCCATAGCACCCTACACTCCCTCCTAGTCGAGATATAATGTAACTTGTCACTGTTCATCCTTGTACTGAAAACCAACTGAAAACCCATCCAACCTTGCCTTGCAAATATCTCCTAACCCAAGTACTGCAGCCAACCCTCTGCCCCTCTCTGGTCATGATCTAGACCCCACACCCTCCTCAGTACCGCCCAGCTTGACCAATCCTCTGCCTGGCCACCTCCCATGCTTCCTATGGACCTAGACCACCATAAACCATTCATCTTCGGTTCAAATGGGCCAGAGGCCAGAGCTTCCCCTATACCTGCCCCATTTGCTCCCACTCACCTCCTAGAACACCCCTCCCCCTCCCCTGCTCTGCCCAGCTCGGAGGAAGGAGGAGAAGAGAAGCTTCGGCCTCCCTCTCCCAAACCAAGCTAGGCTTCCCTCTCCCCATTTTCTCCCTCTGCATGTCGCCCCTGGTGCTCCTCTACCCTATCTGACCTTCCCCTGCTATTTCCATTGCCCAGTAACTCCTCTGAAGACATCGCCATCGGCCACCGATGAGTTCCCGCATGGCCGCCCTCGCGCGAGCTCATCTCTGTCGTCAACATCGCCATTGCGCCCCTCGTTAGACTCATCGTCGTGCGCCTCTTCTCCGGCGTTGCCTCCCCACCACCGGCAGGCACGCAGGTGAGCCCCTGGCCCTTCTCCTTCACCCCCTAGGGTTTTTCCCCCGCGACACCGACCAGAGGAGGAAGACAAGATAGGGCCGTCAGATCCCCTTTACCATCGACGGCCCGGATCCCCGGTTACCCCTTTGCCGTGTCCAGTCGCTGACTAGTGGGCTCGCGTTGCAGCCCTTGACTTACTCCCCGCACGCGTCGACGCCCTGTTGTAGGCCGAATTCCCCTACTGCGGCCCAGTTTGCCGCAAACACCATCCCAGTGACCACCCCTTTTTTCTTTTTAATAAATCTATTCTAAATTCCAGATTCTCCCCTACCAGTTTAATTCTTTTAGAAAATGTAAAATACCACCAAATATTCATCTATCATTTTTCACAGATACCTGAATATCTACTCTAACATGCAGTATCCTTGCTTACCCAATTTATTGTATGATTAACTCCAAAAAAAATCTACATGCGTGCCTTCCACTAATAAATGTCTTCAGAGAGTTTGGTAAATCCAAATGGATTAAATCGAATTGTTACTGAAATATCTTAGCCATACCTTGCTTGTCCCACTGGCCACACATAAAATGGCTTCCTAGTTTTCCTTTAGTAAAAATAACAAAAAGATAACTTTTATGACTTAGGAATTTCTCTATGTTAAACCACAAGATGTTTTGACCTAATTCCAACTCCCAGTAAACCACTATACAAATAAGTACCAAAAACTAGGAGCCCAAGATTTATTGAGATTTTATTGAATTATGGTGAATTAAACATCTCTGTGCATTGTTTGCTCACCAATAAATTCACCATTTGAGTTCTGTATATCTAAAAAGTGTGATTCCAATTTATATAGGAAGGTAATATAAATACCTAACATGTGTCCTTGGAATCACATCAAAATATTTTGTAGTTTAAATATGATGAAAAAGACAATTCCCATCCAGTACTATCTTTGGGAATTTCTCAAGGGCATTATGGTAATTGTTTTGAGGTGATTCCAACTCCTCTTGAATCATTCCATAAAACACTATCTAATAACCCTAGTAAATAATTTTTTTTAAACTCCAGAACAACTCGGGTGAATTATTTCCTAAAACTAGAGTTTTATTCGCTATAAAAACCACTACAAATCAATGGAAATTGATAAAATAGTGAAACCACTTTTGTTGGATTCATATTATCAATATCTATCTGATGGTATCATTTTTATCCAATTGTATCATACAGAACATGTCCTTGTTCCAAAACCCCTCTCTATCTAGTCTCTAGACTATAAAACCCATATAGATATCCGTCAAATGCACCCAAAACTCTTTCCCATCTTTCTAAACCCATTAACCCTACCCTACTGATTTGTATCATGTATTACTTGTTTGTTTGTTGTATGGTTGATGCTTTTATGCATTGTATTGATGGTGGTGTTGTGTGTTTGCATGTATGCTCGATAACGACGATAGTTGCGATTATGTGGCACCGAGAAGAAGGAAGCATTGGGATATTCTTATTATTATTGTATTTGGTTTCTGGTATTTTAAAGAAGTCACGGGACATCTCGCTGATCACAGGCAAGCCACCTTATTGCTCATACGCCGTGTCCTTTTATTTTATCTATGCATGGTTTAACCTACACATTTATGCAAATTGCATTGTTTTACTATATTATGTTTTATCTGGTGGAATGTTTGGCTCATCCAAACCCCTACCCCTTAGTACCATTAGTGTAACACCCTCAGAATCGGACCTATGCAAGGTTGAGCAAAATTCGCCAAACCCGCATAGAAACGATTCAAAGGTGCCCACCAGGCACTTTCGTGCCGGTGGAAAATGAAGTAATAACATTACACAACAGTCCTCGATGGGACCCACAGAACAGATATATATAACAGCGACTCAAAGAGTCAAGAATACATATATTATTTACAAAGATCCAAATCACCTTGAAAACGAGAGTGCGTCCAGCTACGGACAAGATGCAAATGAGGCTAAGAGCCCTGAAGAATAACCCATGGCGTCCATAACCCTGCCGAGCCAAGCGGAAGGGTAACCTGCTAACGACGTCGATCTCAAAACCTGCTTAAACAAAATGGGTGCCGACAGAGGGCAAAGGAAAAGAAAGGAGCGTTAGATCTTGAGGCGATGCAGCGAGGCTAGAATTCGGCGGTCCTCGCCTACATAGGTATGGTGGACTGAAGCGGCAGCGGCAGCATGCACTAAACAACCTATAGAGACTCGATACAACTGGCGGCAATCAGAGAGGGATACGAAAGACCTATTCGGAGATAACCTGATACTACCATCAAACAAACCCATCCTGGTGTTTCCCCCTCGATACCAAACGAGGAAGTCAACCGAGGAACTCACACAGTTGGCAGTTTTACTTATTCAGTTATCGTTGCAGTAATTACTAGTCAGATATAGATATTCATCCTGATAAAATAAGCAGTGGGCAATTTTAGTTAACCATTCCGTTATAGTGGCAACACTTACTAGTCAGATACAATTAGCATGAGATAATCCTTAAACCCAGCAGTTGTTGGTACTTTTATTCAGCCATTCCGTTGTAGTTGCAATACTTACTAGTCAGGTACAATGGTCGCAAGCGACAATCCAAACAAGCAATTGTGGGCAGTATTATTAGCCATTCCGTTATAGTGAAGATGATTACTAGTCATTATAAGTCAAATTTATAGCAATAAACTTTAGTTATGCTTGTCTATGATCGAGATACTGTGCTCCAAGTCGTCCATATCCGCGGACACGGCTTTCAGAAAGTTTTACCCGGCCGGGGTGCACCAATAGCAACACACGCTCGATCAACCTCGGAAAAACCAACTCAAAACCCAACGAGGCTTTCACGACTGAACAATCACAGGATTCAGAAATATTTCGGGGCCACCTTAAGTAGATCCATAGCGAAGCCGGTGACTCGAGACGGGCTCAAGGTTTGGGTATACGGCTGTGAACGACTGGGAACCCGAAAGTGTGGCTGGGCTTGTCGACACCGCGGAATCGTGTCGCGATCCTAAACAGTACAGTGTGCTCCTCGCACAATTTAAATACAGAAAGTAGCATGGCATAATTATAGGATAGTAAAAACACCTCAAACTAGTTTGTGGCCCCAAGAAATAAGAATGAATCAAGCTCTGGCTCAGGGGGGTCCCATATACCTCCCGGATGTGGATAGCGCGATAAATCAAGGAACAGGTATCAAGTACTCGGGGTCTTACGGGACACAAGTGGGCGTTCGGAAAACCAAATATTATCTATCACCCACCGATGCCTCTGCTTATTTCAATTTTAGTTGTTAAACAGAAATTAAAGTGACGATAAGTAAAACTAGAATCATCTCCAACATCAACATGCGGCAATACATCAGCAACTGTGGCACATGACGACACACATCAGCACTTGAGCAAGCGACTACGACGCGCAAGTCCAACTATCTACCAAACAACAGGTAATAGGGTGTGTCCAAGGCATTATAGGGCTGCAGGTAATATCACGAATGCGAAACTAAAGCATCGCAACAGATAGCAATAGATCAACAGGAGGAAATAAAGACTATAAAAGTAAGATAGGTAGAAAGGGAAGATGCTACTTTGAAAACATTGTCGAAGGGTTCATCCAAGATCGGGAAGCTCACATCAACTCAACGGCCTTATCCATGAAGAACCAAAACACTAGAAGAAACACGGATGTACTATTTAATACAACGCGTAAGATCGGCATGATGCATGTATGTTGTATGACATGGCAAGGCGATGCAATTAGGTCATATTAAGTGGAACCGGGGTCCCGACAATTAATTATGGTGCAAGTTGTTTAGAACCCCATAATTTAAATGTTGTTATAACAAGGCAAGATCAGATACCGGTTCGCTACACAAATTTAAATGAGGCCAATATGAGACTAGATTTACCCGCATATGGGCCCCATATTTAATTATTAGGTGAATCGGCATAAGGCCCCCAAACCACACAATATGCATGCGAGTATGGCAATTTAATATGCAACAAGTTTTATGTTTGGCATTTATAAAAATAGGGGTTCGGATAAGGGTCACACATTAGGGGTCTCGACGAACTTGGGGTTCCGGGGTTCGGGGTCGGTCTCAGGGTCCGACGGATCTGGGGTTCGGGGTTCGACGGATACGTTCTCGGATAGCGGGGGTAGATCTTGTTGTCCTGTGTCGGTGACCTCGGCACCCGGGAAGCAGGACTTGGTCCGGCGCCGGGGGCGCATCGGATTCTTCCGGGTCGGTGCCGTTCTTGTCGTTGCGAAGATCTTGTCGGGTCGTCGGGCCATGTCATTGGTCTTGTCGTTCGGGATGAAGACCTTGGCGTCCTTGAGGACGTACTTGGCGTATCCGTGTCGATGTCCTAGGCATCCGGGTGCTCGGGCATCGCATCCGGGAAGGAGAACTTGTCGCATCCGGGGAGACCTTGATTCGGCTTCGGTCGAAGTGTTCGGAAGCAGCTCTTGGTGTAGGGACGGTCATCGTCGGTGATTCTTCGGGTCTCAACGTCACTTGCCGACCTTGCCGACTCGAGCCAAAGGAGGTCCTGGTTGTAGCACCACACCGTCAACACACTTTGTCGGCACATCACCATCTTTACTCGGTCACCTCCATTTTCAGAAAAAAAACAGAGTGCCGCTTTCCATGATCACAGTGTGCCCAACCATGATCTCACAAAGACGAGTTGTTGGCAGATGAAGGTCCGAAGTGGGGCGTAATGGCTGCTGCAGGTGGGGGACGGTGCAGGTCGGAGGTCGCTGCTCTGGATGCGAGGCGTCTGCTAGGGATGCCGTCCGAAAGCAGAGGCGTGCTGCAGTCGCGGAGGAGGGAGGAGGGCCCCGAAAGGCGCGTGGCTGGGAGAAGGCTCGGAAGAGGCGGGCAGGACGGGCAGAGGCGGAAGGGCCCAGGCCAGCGAGGAGGGCGTCTGGCGCGGGTCGGCGACGGGGAGGAGGCTCGGGGAGGACCGAGGCGGGGCACGGCTGAGCAGAGCGCCTGGAGGCAGAGGCCAGGGCTGCTGGTGAGCTCAGGGGTGGCAGGGGAGGAGCGGGCAGGAGCGGGCGGCAGGCTCAGGGCGAGGAGGAGTTCGGCTCGGCGGAGGGCTGGCGCAAGCGGTGGGCATGCAGCCTCGCCGGTGAGCGGAGGGCGGAGGAGGCTGGCCAGGCGACGGCGGGCGGCAAGGCGGGAGGGAGGAGGGGCCCGGGGGCTGGTCTGGCCGAGGAGGAGGGGAGGCACGCTCGCCGGCGGCGGCCCTGGGTGGCGGCGAGCAGGGGGCCTGCAGAGGCGGCGGAGGAGAGGAGCGGCCGAGCGGGTTGCGGGAGGAGGAAGGAACGCAGAGAGAGAGAGGAGAGTCGCGGGGCTAGGGGGTGGGTCCCTCGGTGGGCCAGGGTGGCAGGTGGGGAGTTGGGACCGGGGGAGGTGGGTTGCAGGCGGGTGTGGTCGGGTCCGGGGTGGAGGCGTGGCGTGTGTGCTGTGTGTTGGTGAGGGAGAGTGGTGAGAGAGAGAGGAGTGGGTGAGGTGGAGCGATCTGGTTGGGTGGAAGGAGAGGAGAGGGTGAGGTGGCGCAAGGGGAGTGGTTGGGGTGAGGTGGAGGGTTGGGTTGGGTAGATAGCTGGGTAGCGATAGGATTTAGAGGGGCAGACTAGTTGGACCGATTTAAAATCCTGGGGGTGGTCGTTCGGGTCGATCTGGCCCGTTCGACTGCCCCCACTAAAAATAATATAAGTTTTATTTGTTTTGTCAACACCGTTTGCAAACCGATAGCACTCAAACAAAAATAATCCGGAGACCGGGGTTTGATATTTGACTAAGGATGGGGCGTTTTAGAAAACAAAACGGGCGTTGCGAAATTAGTTTTAGCAAACAATGCATGATGATGACGATGCAATGCACAAATTCAACGCGATTTTCTAGTAGTGGTTTTTCGGGATGCCACAATTCGACACCACTAACAATGGATCTCGCCCTCGAGATCCGCCTCATGGTACCGGAAGGAAGGTCGGCGATCTGCGTCTTCTCGCATCGTGTAGATCCTCGCGACACCACTAACGAGGGTTCCTTCTTCATCTGGAAATCGGCGACACCACCAACAAAGGGTCGTTATTCCTGATCGTCGAGAGTACACTCCGGAGGACAAAGGACGAAGGTAGAGGTATCAAACGATAAGGCCACCTCTAACTTCCATTAGAAGAGGGAAGAGTTATATTGATCCACCAGTTCGATGTACAGAGCGCACAGTAAGAGTCGGGTAGGGTGATCAGTCCATCCCGGACCCAACTATCAACTCTATACATGGGTAGGAGAATCAGGCAACTCCACTCTCGAGATTTAGACTGAAGATCTTCATAGGCTGTATCCGGAACAAAGGGATGATACCAGCAGAAATCGTATGAAAGACACAATGATTAGGTTCCGCGATGGTTCCATTGGCATGAGCAACACATGCTCAAGGTATACTCCAACTTCACCAATGCTCGTCCTTCTCATATGTTTTTCAACGACACTGACATCCAGCAAGGAACACATATGCATAAAGAGCTCACGAACAAAAGATCGGATGAAGGGCCCAACAGACAAGTTGCAGATTGATGATCGTAGCGCCTCCGTTGCAAAAGGGAGAAAGCGAAACCCTGAAGGTACGACGGAAACCCAACCACGAGAAATCCTGGACTCGAAGAGAGAGAAGAGAGCGGATTCAAAACACGTAGAGGTAAGAGGAGAACAGCAGAGGGGTAAGGAGTAAAATCAGACCTAGTCAGAACTATCCACCCGATTTTTTTCAAAATAGTTTTGACACTCTACTTCGGCCGTTAGCTAGGTTATCCTACAGGCTGGACTTGTGGGGTATCGCAACCGAGCTCGATACCACTCAGAACACCCTCGAATCGGACCTATGCAAGGTTGAGCAAAATTCGCCAAACCCGCAAAGCGATTCAAAATTCAAAGGTGCCCACCAGCACTTTCGCGGGTGGAAAGCAAGTAATAACATTACACAGTCCTCGATGGGACCCACAGAGCAGATATATATATGACTCAAAGAGTCAAGAATACGATATTATTTACAAAGATCCAAATCACCTTGAAACTAGAGTGCGTCCAGCTACGGACAAGATGCAAATGAGGCTAAGAGCCACGAAGAATAACCAATGGCGCCCATAACCTGCCTGCAAGCCGGAAGGGTAACCCCGCTAACGACGCCGATCTCAAAACCTGCTTAAACAAAAGGGTGCCGAGGGCAAAGGAAAAGAAAGGAGGCGTCGATCGAGGCCAAGACAGCGAGGCTAGAATTCGGTCCTCGCCTACATAGGTATGGTGGATCGGCAGCGGCAAGATGCACTAAACAACCTATAGAGACTCGATACAATGGCGGCAATCGAGAGAGGATACGAAGACCTATTCGAGATAACTGATACTACCATCAAACAAACCCATCTGTGTTTCCTCGATACCAATCGAGGAAGTCAACCGAGGAACTCACCGTTGGCAGTTTTACTTATTCAGTATCGTTGCAGGAATTACTAGTCAGATATAGATATTCATCCTGATAAAATAAGCAGTGGGCAATTTTAGTTAACCATTCCGTTATAGTGGCAACACTTACTAGTCAGATACAATTAGCATGAGATAATCCTTAAACCCAGGTTGTTGGTACTTTTATTCAGCCATTCCGCTAGAAGTTGCAATACTTACTAGTCAGTACAATGGTGCATAGCGACAATCCAAACAAGCAATTGTGGGCAGTATTATTAGCCATTCCGTTATAGTGAAGATGATTACTAGTCATTATAAGTCAAATTTATAGCAATAAACTTTAGTTATGCTTGTCTATGATCGAGATATCGTGCTCCAAGTCGTCCATATCCGGACACGGCTTTCGAAAGTTTTACCCGGCGGTGCACCAATAGCAACACACGCCGATCAACCTCGGAAAAACCAACTCAAAACCCAACGAGGCTTTCACGACGAACAATCACAGATTCAGAAATATTTCAGGCCACCCTTAAGTAGATCCCGCAACGGCCACCGACTCAGACGGCTCAAGGTTTGGGTATACGGGTGAACATCTGGGAACCCGAAAGTTTGGCTGGCTTGTCGACACCATGAATCGTGTCCCGATCCTAACAAGACAAAGGTGCTCCTCGCACAATTTAAATACGTAAAGTAGCATGGCATAAGTACAGGATAGTAAAACACCTCAAACTAGTTTGTGGCCCCAAGAAATAAGAATGAATCAAGCTCGCTCGGGGGTCCCATATACCTCCGGATGTGGATAGCGCGATAAATCAAGGAACAGTATCAAGTACTCGGGGTCTTACGGGACACAAGTGGGCGTTAAAACCAAATATTATCTATCACCCACCGATGCCTCGCTTATTTCAATTTTAGTTGTTAAACAGAAATTAAAGTGACGATAAGTAAAACTAGAATCATCTCCAACATCAACATGCGGCAATACATACATCAAGAATCGTGGCATATGACGACACACATCAGCACTTGAGCAAGCAACTACGACGCGCAAGTCCAACTATCTACCAAACAACAGGTAATAGGGTGTGTCCAAGGCATTATAGGGCTGCACGGCATATCACAGGTACGGAAACTAAAGCATCGCAACACAGATAGCAATAGATCAACAGGAGGGAAATAAAGACTATAAAAGTAAGATAGGTAGAAAGGGGAAGATGCTCGCCTGAAAACATTGTCGAAGGGTTCATCCGAAGATCGGGGCGAAGCTCACATCAACTCAACGGCCTTATCCGCGAAGAACCAAAACACTAGAAGAAACACCGGATGTACTATTTAATACAACGGCAGAAGATCGGCATGATGCATGTATGTTGTATGACATGGCAAGGTGCGATGCAATTAGGTCATATTAAGTGGAACCGGGGTCCCGACAATTAATTATGGTGCAAGTTGTTTAGAACCCCCGCAATTTAAATGTTGTTATAACAAGGCAAGATCAGATACCGGTTCGCTACACAAATTTAAATGAGGCCAATATGAGACTAGATTTACCCGCATATGGGCCCCATATTTAATTATTAGGTGAATCGGCATAAGGCCCCCAAACCACACAATATGCATGCGAGTATGGCAATTTAATATGCAACAAGTTTTATGTTTGGCATTTATAAAAATAGGGGTTCGGATAAGGGTCACACATTAGGGGTCTCGACGAACTTGGGGTTCCGGGGTTCGGGGTCGGTCTCAGGGTCCGACGGATCTGGGGTTCGGGGTTCGACGGATACGTTCTCGGATAGAAGGGTAGATCTTGTTGTCCTGTGTCGGTGACCTCGGCACCCGGGAAGCAGGACTTGGTCCGGCGCCGGGGGCGCATCGGATTCTTCCGGGTCGGTGCCGTTCTTGTCGTTGCGAAGATCTTGTCGGGTCGTCGGGCCATGTCATCGGTCTTGTCGTTCGGGATGAAGACCTTGGCTTCCTTGAGGACGTACTTGGCGTATCCGTGTCGACGTCCTAGGCATCCGGGTGCTCGGGCATCGCATCCGGGAAGGAGAACTTGTCGCATCCGGGGAGACCTTGATTCGGCTTCGGTCGAAGTGTTCGGAAGCAGCTCTTGGTGTAGGGACGGTCCTCGTCGGTGATTCTTCGGGTCTCAACGTCACTTGCCGACCTTGCCGACTCGAGCCAAAGGAGGTCCTGGTTGTAGCACCACACCGTCAACACACTTTGTCGGCACATCACCATCTTTACTCGGTCACCTCCATTTTCAGAAAAAAAACAGAGTGCCGCTTTCCATGACTGTTGCGGTGCCCAGGCCCAACCATGATCTCACAAAGACGAGTTGTTGGCCGATGAAGATCCGAAGTGGGGCGTACTGGCTGCTGCAGGTGGGGGACGGTGCAGATCGGGTCGGAGACTGCCTGCTCTGGATGCAGGGGCGTGCTGCTGCTAGGGATGCCGCGCGCGGCCGTCCGAGCAGAGGCCGGCGCGCGTGCTCGTTGGTCGCGGGGGAGGGAGGAGGACGGCCGTCTGAGCGGGGGGCAGGGTGGCGCGACGGTGGGGAGGCCTGGGACCGCGGAAGGAGCTTTGACAGGCGGCCAGGCTGGCGGAAGAGGCGAGGCTGGACGGGCAGAGGCGGACAGGAAGGGCACGCGAGGCCGGGCGAGGCGTCAGGGCGGCGGGTCGGCGATGGGGAGGAGGCTCGGGAGGACCGGCAGGCGGCCGAGCAGAGCGCCTGGCGCTGGCCCGGAGGCCAAGGGCGGGGCGGGGCTCGTAGGGGTGAGCGCGGGAGGAGGGCCAGGACGCGCTGGAGCGTGAGCGGGCGGAGCCTGAGGCGGGAGGAGTTCGGCTCGGCGGGGCTGGCAAGGGCGGGCCGCAGGCTCGCCGTGAGCGCGGAGGCGGAGGAGGCACGGCGCGCACGGCGGCGGAGGCAAAGTGCGGAGGAGGCAAGGGGCCGGTGGGGACGCGGGTCTGGCCGAGGAGGAGGGGAGGCACGCTCGCCGGCGGCGGCCCTGGGTGGCGGCGAGCAGGGGGCCTGCAGAGGCGGCGGAGGAGAGGAGCGGCCGAGGGTTATGGAGGAGGAAGGAACGCAGAGAGAGAGAGGAGAGTCGCGGGGCTGGGGGTGGGTCCCTCGGTGGGCCAGGGTGGCAGGTGGGGAGTTGGAACCGGGGGAGGTGGGTTGCAGGCGGGTGTGGTCGGGTCCGGGGTGGAGGCGTGGCGTGTGTGTTGTGTGTTGGTGAGGGAGAGTGGTGAGAGAGAGAGGAGTGGGTGAGGTGGAGCGATCTGGTTGCGTGGAAGGAGAGGAGAGGGTGAGGTGGCGCAAGGGGAGTGGTTGGGGTGAGGTGGAGGGTTGGGTTGGGTAGATAGCTGGGTAGCGATAGGATTTAGAGGGGCAGACTAGTTGGACCGATTTAAAATCCTGGGGGTGGTCGTTCGGGTCGATCTGGCCCGTTCGACTGCCCCCACTAAAAATAATATAAGTTTTATTTGTTTTGTCAACACCGTTTGCAAACCGATAGCACTCAAACAAAAATAATCCGGAGACCGGGGTTTGATATTTGACTAAGGATGGGGCGTTTTAGAAAACAAAACGGGCGTTGCGAAATTAGTTTTAGCAAACAATGCATGATGATGACGATGCAATGCACAAATTCAACGCGATTTTCTAGTAGTGGTTTTGCGGGATGCCACAATTAGGTACAACTCAATTTATGGTACCAACCTTCCCTTAGTATGGTAGATGGTGTTTAACACCCTAACCCCCTGGTGTACAACCTCTGCAGAGTGTAAATCTATTTGAATAGTCGAGTCCTCGGTCATGGATGGTTGTGCTGGCAGCTTTACAGCGGTGATGGTTTTGATTTCAAAAAGGACTTTGGGAAAACAATGGCTTGGAAATGATTTGACCATGAGATGGTCGAGAAAAGGAGGAAGGAGTTTGTTCATGAGATGACCAGAAGCCTTAGTATATCATCTAACAACCTAAACTAATCTCTAGCACAACTGTAAGCTGGCCATTGTTATCAATGGTGAGCAGGCCGAGCCTCACCTTGCCACCCATAGGTCGACAGCAAGCTAGGAGGAGCACCAAGCCTAGCCAACATGTCTGGGAGCAAGCCAGCACCCCACCGCCACTCCCTGTCCCAGCCGTGAGCGATGCCAGCCCCTGGACCACACGCACAGACCATGCCAACCTTCTCTGCAACCATGCCGAGAGCGCGCCCCGTGCGCCACGCTCGACAGATGCCCATAGACCGTGCGCCGCCCTCGCCGCGTGCATACGTGATCACCACCATCCCAGCAACCCCGTAGACACGCCCGTTCGCCGCCGCGCGGACCACGCACGTTGTGCGCCATAAAAACTCCCGTCGGGCACGCTCAGAGCACCGCAGCGTTCCGACCGATCAGCACCGCCCCACGCCTCGCCACCACATCGTTGAGCTTCTCCAGGGAGCACAGCACCGCCCCCTACCGTCGCCCATGCCGATAGCCCTATGTGCCATCGACCACGACCAGCTCATCTTGCGCCCATCGGTCCCCTCTCTCCACTATAAATAGAGGCCTCCCCCGCTCGATTTCTTCACACCATTCCACTCCCCTCTCCTCACTGATCGTTCCATCCCGTTCCCGGAGCAAGGCGAGAAGCGCATCACCGGAATTTGGCCGGAGCCCGCCGCTGCTGGGGAAGAAGGAAGCCACCGATTGAAGCCGCCCCAAGAGAAGCTGTCGGTACCAGGAGGTTCGGCGTCGTCGACTTCGTCGTTCGCCCGCCTCTCCAACCCTAGCCTGAGCCCCGGTGAGCCCCCGAAGACCCCCACCTGCCGCGTTAGGGTTCTGTCTTGCCAACGCTGCCCGACGTGGACGATGAACCAGAGCCATTGGATTAGAACTAGATCTAACGCACCACGTTGCCCCGTAGTGCTTCGCGTTTAAAGAGCCACTGACTGGTGGAACCCCCTTGTCAGTTGAGCCCCGCGCCGCGGAGTGACAATGGGTCGGCCCATTAGCAGTTCCCGCGCAGCCCATTCGTTTGAATTTAACATTTCCATTTTAATTCAAACATAGTTCTGTACCCAGTTTCAAAAATCAACCCAGCTCGATTCAGTGAACCAAATTGAATGAAACCAATTTTGTTAGAAAGGTCTGGAAATGCTGAATCCAAGCCCGTTGGACTCAAATCATTTGAATCTATAGATCAACCTTGATAAAAATAACAAGGCAAAACCTTTTTTGCATTTAAACATTTTTCAAATTTAAACCATAATAGCTTTTGAGTCGATTCCAACTCTCAAAAATCACAATTGATCATACCTTTCAGAATATATAAAAACATATGGGTTTACTTACAGAAATAATGTTCAAGTAATAAAATGATGCCACATAGACATTTCTAGTCATTTATTTTTATTTAAAATAAAAGTTAAATCTTATTAAATTGTGACACCACTTTAAATCACATTCCCATGTACTGAAATGTGTGGTGATGACATGTGTCAACATGATCCCATGTTTGGTTTGGAGAATCTTAAATATTAAGTAGTTTTTCAATGAGTAGAAATTACTTTTCTAAAAATAAAATAAATAAGACAAATGCTTTATTCTTGTGATGTTAGTGATGATGCTAGATCATCTATAGGAACCTTTTGTGTGATGATTGAAAATAGTTAAGTGTTGTTTGGTTATTGTGTACCTCGTATTTATTCATAGACGCTAGTACCGACCAAGGATACGAGGAGGAAGGAGGATACTACGAAGAAGAAGCCGAGGAGAACTTCAATCACTGCTCTACACAAGGCAAGCTTATACTGACACTAATGCAAGCCTAATACTACTAGTTGATGGTGCAAGCTAACACTTGCAAGATACTCTACTTTAGCAAGCCTTACTAATCAAGTTGACCTATGCAAGCAAATACTTGCTTGTTACCATGCCAACTATATGCCTTAAGCATATGTGATCATACCCACTTGATAACCCCATTCCTAGTTTTACTTACAAGCTTTATACTTTATTTCTTTATCAAAGCTATTACTTAGAGCTTACTTAATTGAATTTGTAGATTATAGAAAGATATTTAAGGTTGCATAAAGAGCATAAAACATGGCCTAAGATAGATAATCTTTATGTCATCCTAAGGCATGAGATTGAACTTAGTAAAACTCCACTAGTTTACTACTCCTCATTAGTACTTACCCCCACTTGTAGATGCTAGTGCTAAGCATAAAACTTGATAAACTTTACATGGGAATACTTGGTGGAAAATGGTTATGAAAACCTTGGAATGATGGATTATTATATTGAGAAGTTTTGACATGTGTTTCCAAACACCAGATGATTTTGGTGATGAAAATGTTGAGGCGTGAGCCTTAGCCCTTTATAAAACTGATGGTTGTCTGGATGCGATACCATTCCAATTTTACCGTACAACCACAATACCCGAAAATTAGGTAGGGCTTGACTGGAAACTTATATACCTTAGTATTAGTTCCGTCACGGCCAAGGTCTGAGCTAAGGCTACCTTGTGAAGATTGTCGACCTGTGCAGTACCCAAGATTACAGTTGGTCATGGTTGGGAGGACAAACTCACAGGAGAGGTGCTTATACTAGGGCGTGTAATTGAAAGGTTAGGATTGATTATCCGCATACTGAGTATGGTGACTTCAGGATTTTTTCCTGACGGATGTATCGAATGTTGTGGTGAAAGTGTACAATCTCTGTAGAGTGTCAAACTATTCGAATAGTCCGTCTGCTGTTATGGACAGTTGGAGTGGCCATACTGTTCCCCCGTCAGATGTTTTCAAAATGACTTGTGAAATGGATTGAGATTTTGACTTGACCACAACAGAGTTGTGATATGAAATACAAGTTCCCACTTAGGTGTTATAAAACTTCAACTACCATTCTTTGCTTCTGAACTTAGTAGAGGTAAATCCGGATTTTTGCAAAACAACCCTAGATCTTAGTGTCCTACTACAAAAAACCCCTTCACTTGTTAGTATTAGTTTGCGAGTACTTAAAGAGTACTCACGGATTGGTCCCTGGCTATTCCCGTGGCCAGACTATGAAGAGGAGTACCAGGAGGATGGACCCCAGGAAGGTTACGACAACTAGGATCATCTCCCATCGTCAGCATTGCCTGTGACCTCGAAGATGGAGCTTCGCCTACGCTACCGATATTATTATGTATTTCCGCTGCTTGAATTGTATTAAGAACTGGATCATGAGATCCTTATTTGTGTAAGACCTTATGTATGGTTTGTAATGGATGATGTACTGTGGTATCCAAATCTGTTATGTCTCACAAAAATGGTAATCCTGGGATTGCGATGTATGGCATAACAGGCATCTAGTATTAAAAATCCGGGTGTTGACAAGTTGGTATCAGAGCCATCCTGACCATAGGAGACCCTAGTTAGACTGGACGTTTGAATCAAAAACTTAGTTTCAAAACCAAAGGAAGCAAACATTTAAAAAAAGTTATTCCCATTCTTATCACCTTGATTCTTTCATGAAAATTCATGATCCTCAAAAACTCTTGCAAAATACATAAAATTTGACTCATCCTATATTCTTATCGATGGACGTGAAGTACAACAAGTTTTATCAGTTGGGGAATGGAGGAGACCTTATCTTTGAGCAGGATTTGGACCAGCTTTCGGAACTTCTTCGGAGCTCAGCTCAATGATCAAGGAGGAGAAGATCTGTAGTGGCTAATTGTTGCAAGTCTCCGAGGAAAGATTGAACCTCCCACTGCCGAGGGAATTTAGTTCACCTTAATAGAGAACAACTGGCTCGATGGACTTGCCAGGGCCATGTAGGAAGCTCTTGCCCGTCTGTGTGGGCAGAGTATCAACCAGATCAAGGGTACTCACTTTGAGTTTTGTCCACGGCGTGATGCTAATGGATAGCCACTAGAAGCCCCATACCACCACGAGCTGAAGACTCAGTTGTACCACCTTAGCTTCATGATGTACGATCGTCAGTAGGAGTTGGATAATTACCGTGACTACTCCAACCACAAGTCCGCCATCATCAAGACGAAGGATCAGACCATCTCCATGCTAGCAAAGGATCGCAAGTCTCGTCGCCGTCAGCTCGACAAGAAGGAGCGCATCATTGCCCGTCTTCGCCACCGTATCTCGTCTTTGGAGGAGACCATCCACGAGAGAGACATGCAGTTGGAGGAAAGGGAGAATGCCGGAGAGGATCTTCGTGGAGACCCCTACTCCTATCTCAGCGATGATGATGATTTTCTGGAGGATCGGGCTATGGACTTCTTCACTGATGAGGAGGATTTCGCCTTCATCAATGACGATGAGGATGATGAGGATGACGACTACACCGACTCGGAGTAGTAGTAGCACTTAAGCACTATCGTAGTGAGTTGTATTCGGTCCCACTGTATCGTAGTTTCCAGAATGGTTCCTAAAACCATCTGTTTACCTTTGTTGTGGTGTGTGTTGTATCGTGTGAATGAATGAATGAAAAGCAAGTTGCTAGAAAATCTGAGTCCAATTTTAAAAAAATTTCAAAGTCCCTGAACCTTAGAAATTTCCATTTTTTCTCATGATCTATCTCAATCTTCAGATGCCTCGCGGAGGAAGTGGTTCATCCCCGGACCCGATGTTGCAGATCCTGCAAACATTGGTTTCTGACCGCGAAGCTGAAAGAGCCGAAAGTCAAGCCACCCTTCAACAGATAGCTCAGCTAGCCCACAACAATCATGGCCACGGAAATCAGGACAACCATGGATCTAAGCTCAAGAATTTCCAGAACACCAACCCACCTGTTTTCACTAAGTCAAAAGAGCACCTATATGCCGATGACTGGCTGCAAACCATGGAAAACAACCTAGAAGTCGCTGGAGTGGAATCTAACGTGAAAGTTCTGTTCGCCACCCATTATCTAGCCGGAGATGCAAGAGCATGGTGGAACAACGTTCATGCGATGACCGAAGGACAAATGATGACCTGGGAGGAATTCAAGGTCAAGTTCAGTAGAACCCATGTGCCACCAGGTTTCATCAAGAGAATTAGAGACGAGTTCAGAGAACTGAAGCAAGGACGGATGACCGTAGTAGAATACCGTGACAAATTCTTGTCATTAGCTAGGTATGCCCCGGATGAGATCGACACCGAAGCCAAGAAGAAGGAGAGATTCTTGAATGGTCTGCACGATGAGATGCAGACTGTGTTAGTCAATATCCCCTTTGCTGATATTTAAGCCCTGGTCGACTCTGCCATCTAGATGGAAGGAAAGATCAACCAAGCCAATGAGAACCGCAAGCGTCGCATGATGTATCAGCCAGGAACCCATCAGACCCCAAAGTATCGCCCTAACCCATCTCCAGGATTTGCCCCGAGAACCAACAGACCCCCAATGAACTGTCCGACCTATCCCAACCGTGGAAACCCTAGGCCCGGAGGAAATCACAACAACCCCGGCAACTCTAGCAATTTCAACCGTGCCCCACCCAAGTTCAACAACAACAACAATGCTACCGCCAGCACCAACACTGCCCCGAGGACTGGAAGCAATGATGTGCCTGTTGCAGCAAAGGACAAGTCGCAAGTGACTTGTTATGACTGTGGAAATAAGGGTCACTACTCCAACGAGTGCCCCAACAAGAAGAATGCCGCAGCCCCCAATGCAAATGCCCTAGCTCAGCAGTAGCGTCGTGTTCACCCAGGAAGAAGGTTTGCCCCAGGGAATTCGCTCAACCGCAACGGCTGTCTTTTTCTCATGTATGTTGAAGAAGCTCAGGAAGCGCCAGGCGTCGTGCTGGGTATGTTTTCTGTTAATTCAGTACTTGCTCGAGTGTTGTTTGATTCTGGTGCATCGCACTCATTTGTCACCGAAGAATTTGCATGCACTAGTAAAATCCAACCAACCAAACTGAAGGATGTTATGATTGTTCAAATCCCCGGATCAACCACCAAGGCTAGGCAAATTTGCAAAGCCGTCCCTATCTGAATCCATGGCATAGACTTTTATGCTAATCTGATAGTAGTCGGAACTAAAGGTTTGGAAGTAGTACTAGGAATGGATTGGATGTCCAAACATAAAGGATTGATTGACTGTGCCAAGAAAGCCATAACCATGACCAGTACCGCCGAAATATCAGTAGAGCATATATCTGAAACCTTACCTCGTCAATTCAATTGCAACAAGAGTATCGCCCAACCTACCATTGACCAAGTCCGGATAGTCTGTGAATACCTCGATCTATTTCCAGATGTTTTGCCCGGTATGCCCCCAGATCGGGATATCGCGTTTATCATTGAACTAATCCTCGGAATAGGACCCATAGCCTAGAGAACCTATAGTATGAACCCGTTGGAACTAACAGAACTGAAGAAGCAACTGGATTCCATGCTGGAAATTGGATTAATTCAACCAAGTGCGTCACCATGGAGATCCCTTGTCTTATTTGTGGACAAGAAGGATGGAGGTAACCGTTTGTGTACGGATTATCGGAAGTTGAATGATGTCACCATCAAGAACAAGAATCCCTTGCCCAAGATAGAAGATTTGTTTGATCAGTTGACCGGTGCCAAAGTTTTTTCTAAGATTGACCTTAGGACTGGCTATCATCAACTCAAGATTCGTGCAGAGGATATCCCCAAGACTTCCTTTACCACCCGTTATGGATTATACGAGTATACTGTTATGTCTTTTGGAGTAACCAATGCCCCCGCTTATTTCATGAATCTCATGAATAAGATTTTTATGGACTTCCTAGATAAGTTTGTAGTTGTTTTCATCGACGACATTCTGATTTATTCCAAATCGGAAGAAGAACATGAGCTACACCTAAGGACCATTCTTGGAACCTTTAGAGAGCATCAATTGTATGCCAAGTTTAGGAAATGTGAATTCTGGTTACATGAAGTAGGATTCCTCGGCCACATTGTCTCAGTCGAAGGAATTTGCCGTTGACCCTGCAAAGGTGAAAGATGTCAAAGATTGGCAAGCCCCAACCACTCAAACCCAAGTTCGTGCATTTCTCGGATTGGCGGGATATTACTGCAAGTTCGTAGAAGGATTCTCGAGTATCGCCAGACCCATGACCCAATTGCTGAAGAAGGACAATAAGTTTGAATGGACTGACAAATGTGAAGCGAGTTTTCAAGAACTCAAGAGGAGATTGATTTCAGCCCCAATCTTAATCATGCTGGATATCACAAAGCCCTTTGACGTGTATTGTGATGCATCCAAGATCGGTCTCGGATGTGTGCTAATGCAAGAAGGCAAAGTTATCTCTTATCTATCTCGAAAATTGAAACAACATGAGCAAAATTACCCAACCCATGACCTCGAACTCGCAGCCGTAGTTCTAGCCCTGAAGACATGGAGGCATTACCTGATGGGAAATCGTTGTGAGATTTATTCGGATCACAAGAGCCTGAAGTATATATTCACTCAGAAGGAGCTGAATATGAGACAGAGAAGATGGATTGAGCTAATCAAGGATTACGATCTGGACATTCACTATCACCTCGTTAAAACCAATGTGGTAGCAGATACCCTTAGCAGATTTTCGTGCCGCTTGAACTCCATGATTTTGAAGGAGCAACCAAGCTTGCACAAAGAGATGGAAGATTTTCGAATGGAATTAATAAGTGAAGGATTTTTGGCTAGCATCAAACTTCAACCCACTTTGATCAGCCATATCAAAGAGGCGCAGAAAGGAAATGCTAGTATTGACGGAATCAAGAGTCGTATCGGTACAGGCAAAGTACCCGGATTTATCGAAGACGAAGAAGGAGTTCTGTGGTACAAAGGAAGCCTTTGTGTACCCGCAGATTCTAAGTTGAAAGAAGTTATTTTTAAGGAATCTCATGATACTCTTTATTCTATCCACCCCGGAGGAACTAAGATGTATCAAGATTTGAATGAGCAATTTTTGTGGCATAAGATGAAGATAGAAATCGGAAGCTATATCGCCAAGTGTGATATATCTCAGCGAGTCAAGGCCGGACATCAAAGACCCGCTGGATTGTTGCAACCATTACAGATTCTGGAATGGAAATGGGATTCCATTGGAATGGACTTTATCACCGGACTGCCTACTTCTAGTAGGGGAAATGACTCTATCTGGGTCATAGTGGACAGATTGTCCAAAGTCGCCCAATTCTTACCCGTCAAGACCACATATCAGAGTTCGAAGCTAGCGGAGTTATACATCGCTAGAATCGTCAGTTTGCATGGAGTCCCCAAGAACATCGTATCTGATCGAGGAACTCAATTTACCTCGAGATTCTGGAAGAAAGTCCAAGAAGGTTTAGGAACCCGACTAGATTTCAGTACCGCTTATCACCCTCAGACTGACGGACAAACGGAGCGAGTAAATCAAATACTCGAAGATATGCTGAGAGCATGTGTGTTAGAATATGGATCTAAGTGGGAAGACTGCCTGCCGTTCGCAGAATTTTCATACAACAATACTTATCAAGCTAGTTTGAAAATGGCCCCATTTTAATTTATATACGGAAGAAAGTGTCGCACCCCTTTGAACTGGTCGGAAGTAGGAGAGAGTGAGATTTTTGGACCCGATATCCTACGAGAAGCAGAAGAGAAGGTTCACAAGATTCGTGAGCACCTCAAGACCGCCCAGTCCAGACAGAAGAGTTACGCCGAAAAGAGACGTCGAGACCTCACCTTCAACATAGGAGATTTTGTATATCTGAAAGTGTCGCCATTGAAGGGAATGCAGCGTTTCCAACTCAAAGGAAAGTTAGCCCCCAGATATATCGGACCCTTCAAGATTCTGAACCATCGAGGAGAAGTGTCGTATCAATTGGAACTACCCGAAGAGATGTCAGCCGTGCACAATGTGTTCCATATCTCATTACTTCGCAAGTGTCTCGAAGTTCCAGAGAAGACCGAAGTGTTCAAGAATATCGATCACCGGACCATAGAGATCAACGATGACCTGACCTATCCCGAAGTACCCATCCGTATTTTGGAAGAAGCTTGCCGAACTACCTAAACCCGAAGCATCAAGTTTCTCAAAATTCAGTGGAACAACCATACGGAAGAGGAAGCTATCTGGGAGCGCGAAGATCATCATCAGGACGGAGTTTCCCGATCTCTTCAAATCTTAGGTAATATTTTTCTTCATTTTTCAAATCTCGGGACGAGATTTTGTTTAAGGGGGGCAGGTTTGTAACATCCCAAAAATATAAACTAGAATCATCAAACTCTAATCATCAAAATTTAGGATTAACAAAAACTTTTCTAAATAAAAATATGAAAGCATGCATGTGTGTATGCATTCCAATTTGAATTCTTTTGAATTACCTTGCTTGTGTGTTTCTTTGCTTGTAAAATGATTCTTAGGTGAAATAAATATCATCTAAACATTTCCCAAAGACAAATAAATCAAAACAAACAAATTAAGTGAATGGTCACTTTTGCCAAATTAACTCCCATGCCTACTTTGGCTATCTCTAACTTTCAGAACTTAACAGGAACTTGTTTGGATCTTTGCACCCCTTGATAGTACTCATAAAAAAGTATCAAGGCCCACCTTGTGATCATCCAGAAACATTCAAATGCATAGTTTAAATGACAGTTTAAAATTGAATCTATATCATATGGGAAGATCCCACTTTTTCAAAACCACTCAAACAAGCTCAACTTTCAAAACCCAAGCATCTACAGACTCACCATCACATGCCTAGCACACCCACCAAAAATCTTTTCAAAATTCAAAACTTGAATTCACGTGGCCATTTCGTCAAACACCTTGCTGATTCAAATCAAACAAAATCAAAACACTATAGTGTGCAGTTTTTTGGGTCTAACTTGTTCCCTCTCTGGACACCACTTGCCTTAGTAGATCATCTAACAACCTAAACTAATCTCTAGCACCACTGTAAGCTGGCCATTGTCATCAATGGTGAGCAGGCCGAGCCTCACCTTGCCACCCACATGTCAACAGCGAGCTAGGAGGTGCACCAAGCCTAGCCAACATGTATGGGAGCAAGCCAGCATCCCACCGCCACTCCCTGTCCCAGCCGCAAGCGATGCCAGCCCCTGGACCACACGCACAGACCATGCTAACTTTCTCTGCAACCATGCCGAGAGCGCGCCCCGTGCGCCACGCTCGACAAACGCCCACAGACCGCGCGCCACCCTCATCGCGTGCATACGTGATCACCACCGTCCCATAGACATGCCCGTTCACCGCCGCGCGGACCACGCGCGCTGTGCGCCATAAAAACTCCCGTCGGGCACGCTCAGAGCACCGCAGCGTTCCGACTGATCAGCACCGCCCCACGCCTCGCCACCATGTCATTGAGCTTCGCTAGGGAGCACAGCACCGCCCCCTACCGTCGCCCACGCCGATAGCCCTATGTGCCGTTGTTATCACCGTATTTTGGCCAAAGACGGAGATGGGACGTGATCGAGATGGGCTTAGAAGATACATATATTCAAGGTGTTGTTGGATCGGCCTAGTGCGTAGATTTGGGCTGAATTGCCCGTGTATCTTGTATCATAGTAGGATTCGTGTTTGTTTAGGTTCCGTTTATGTTTAGGTAAAGATAGAGTTGTAGAGTTATTCCAAAAGTAGAGAGTCTCCGGACTATAAATATGTACCTAGGGTTATTGAGAAAAAGAGAACAACCACGTTCACGACAAACACAATCTCACAAGTGCATCGCCACCCCTTGTTCTTAGGGTTTCTTTCGTAGTTATGTTGCCTAGATCGCATCTTGCGATCTAGGCAAGACTTATTTCGTTACCCGGTTTTACTCAGCATCAAGCGTTGTTGATGGCGAGTAATACCATTATCATAGATTGTTTGAGGCTAGCATCGCAAGCTTTTCATTATTATCGTCGAAGTTATGCTACCTCTAGCTATCTCGCTACCTTTGCACCGTGTCCCAAAGTGCAAGGGTAGCACCTTGCTTGATCTTTATTTAGTCGATTCGATCTGTTATAGTTGTTCCTTGTTCGTCAAGGTTTAGTTTAATATCTACGCAATCAGGACTTACAAACGGGTTGAACGATCCGGTAATGCATAAGGATGTGGCTTATTCATTCTAGAGAGGATGTTCCGGTAATTGGCTTTATGTTGGTTATTAGGCCTCCTCTAGGGTTGATATTCTTCATCTTTTGTATGTACTAGGCTCACCACGTAGGACGCCCGATTACGTGGTGAAAACGTTAAACTATCGAGATCGATTTAACTTGTAGTGATCAAGCAAAACCCCATGTTATCATAAATCTAATGCAGAACCATGGGGCAATCGGCTTTAGGAGCCGATTCTGTGGAAACCCGGAGCCGATTACGGCTCGAATTTTCTGTATACTTGTTTATCATGCAGGACATCACTCGGAGCATTCCTTCACCTTCCTGACCAGTTATAGTTCAGGTGGCACGCCCTCGAACCAAGCCAGACGTGTCGGAGCTTTGCGGCCGTCGCCGAGGGACCAGGCCCACCAGCCCCGGAGCCTCCCGCCTCCGTGTTGCCGCCGCTGCCGTGGTGGTTTTGGCAGGCAACACATTCGCACGCCGTGGGACCTTCAACAACGCTCACATCAACACCCGACGCTGCGATGGAGAATGCACTACCACTTACGACGATCCGCTGGCGAGCACAAGGCCACGACGAGATCAAGGCCTCTTCGAGGAAGACCTCATCGCTCTTTGAGAGGACCCGCACGCATGGCATCGTGGAAAGGGTTCTCCCGAGGCGCTCTTAATGAGGTAGATCTGTCTGCTCTTCGGAGGAGCGCACTGTGGCTCTACGACAGAAGTCAACTACATGGTGGCTCATTCTTTGCACCGCCATTCGAGAGCCCGGTGAACGCTGAGCGGTCGCGTCCGCGTAGTCCAGAGATCATGAAGCATCGTACTTCGCCGGGACCTACTTTAGGTACTCACCGTGGGAAAGACCGCTCCACCAGGCCGCAGATCCTGCTCGCACTTGCCGCTCCGTAACCGCCGGGCAGCGCCACGCCGCTACAAGGCTGGAGGCGACCCAGGCGATTGCCAATTCTGTTCGAGCCACCTAAGGAGATCCCACACGGATATATATGCGCACGCGCGGATCGCAATAACGACACGCACCAAACAGATCGCAACCGCAGGAGTTTCGCGGCAGAACCCTTGGGCGGATCTTCCGGGCAGGCGTGTCCGGAAAGCGATGGCTGGGATGGACGTTGACAAACAGGCTAGCCAAGTATGCCATCGAGCAAGTCATGAGAATCTAGCCCCTACAGCTCAAACAGTGGAGCAAATCGGTACCATCCTGAGGGACCAGTTCGGCTTCGTGCCAAAGAGAAGGACAATCGGCTATTCAAAGCCGTACCCCAACGAGTTTGATCTGATTCCGCTGCCACCCAAGTATAAGCTCCCTGAGTTCTCAAGATTCAGCGGGTCAGAAGGGTCAAGCTCGATCGAGCACATAAGCCGATACCTGGCACAACTAGGCATGATTTCGGCATCAGATCATATGCGCGTGAGATTCTTTGCGCAATCTCGACAGACCGCCTTTGGGTGGTACACCTCACTGCCACCTGATTCAATTCATACCTGGAAGCAACTGGAAGAGCAGTTCCACATCCAGTACCATTCATAGGCTATTGAGGCTGGCATTGCGCACTGGCGCAAAGTGCGTAAGCAAGGAGAAATCAGAGCCGAGTACATCCAGCGCCAGATCTGTTAAGAACCGATGTTACTCGCTGCTTAATCGAGAAGGAAGCCGCCGAGCTGGCAGTGTTGGGTCTCAAGCACCCATCAAGGACTTGGCGTTCGGTAGAATACAACTCATTGGCGACATGGCCCGAATCGACGATGTATGAGCAGCGCCACCGAGTTGTACCAAGACAAATTCAACGTCCGATAAGCCCGGTCGATGCGTAAGAAGAAGATCCGACGCAGACCGGAGGTGGCCGTCTGAATGGGCTCGGGGGCAGATCCTGTGGCCTGCAAATGGGTGAAACACAAGGGCTGCGAAGGGTTCGACTGATGTGAGCAAAGCTGAGCAGATATTCGATCATCTTTGAAGGAGAAGCAAATGAGATTACCCAAGGCCACAAAATCCCTACGGCTCAGAGATGAACGGAGACCATACCGCAAGTGGCATCATTCGCTCACTCACACCACCAACGAGTGCAAGGAGCTTCCGCCAAATCCAAATGGCGATAGAACAAGGTCGTTCGATCCTTGGCAGTTCGCCATGAAAGTGGACACAAACCCATTTCCAGGCCAACATGGTAGAACTCATCGCTCCGAGGCGTAAGCTGGATATCTTGTTCGGCGTTAACATGGGTGGTCTGATACCACCATGACACGTACAAAGAGAACGGTGGTCGCTCCCGGGGCAAGGAAAGAAAGGAGGCTAGTCCATGCGACCGGCCCAGCCACAATGACAGGCGGTACTTAACAGAGGAACAAGTGAGGAGAGTGCGATATCAGAAGCCACATTCCACGCATCTCCTTAACAAGTATGAGCGCCAGTACGACCAACGTCGCCAGCACGACAGAGACGACGGAAGATATGAACACCTTGCTAGGGGACCGTCGAAAGAGAAGGAAGGCGCAGCTAGGCATTGGGATTGTCCTTTCTTCAAGTATTGCTGGGGCACCGAAATGAGCCGATTGCCTACAGTCGACAACTGCCCGGAATACAACCAGCAGAAGGAGGACACGAGGCCAGTGTCAGTATTCAAACGCCTAGGGCCTCTTCCGTCCCAGAGCCGACACAAGGAGTCCGCTCGAGCAGGAGACCTCGAGGAGCCGAAGGATGACAAGGTCAAAGACAGGTATCACCGTCCAAGGTGGTGCCCCGACGGACTCAGACATACCCAGAAGCGTAGAGTGCAGCTGCGTAACCTAGAGGAAGTCAAGCGCAGATTCCACGCTTTGAAGAAAGCACGGCCTGATCCGGCCAAAGTGAGACAGGATGTGGAAACGGAAGACCGCCGACCAGGAAAGAGTGGCGCAAACCGGTAAGAGTCGATGCAAAGACATCGGCTAGCACAAACATGGTGTTCGTGCTCCCGTCAGAATTCTGCGCGCCAAGAACCGATGAGCTACTCGTGGCACAATTTGACTGCGGCCCACGGCCGGTTATCTTTGAGAAGCCACGTGAGAAGGGTTACAAACATCTGAAAGCCCTGTACCTGCGAGGTTACATCAATGGGCAACCTGTCAGCAAGATGTTGGTGGACACCGGAGCGGCAGTCAATATCATGCCATACTCCATGCTACGACGCTTTGGGACGCCCACCGCAGATCGATCAAAACCAACGCCACGTTGAGCGACTTCAACGGTCAGTCCGGGGACACAAGGTGTATGAACGTGGACTTGACGGTGAGCAGGAAAACCGTACTCGTCATTCTTCGTCGTGGACAGCAAGAGCACTTACACGCCTTGCTAGGAAGGGATTGATTCACGCTAATTGCTGCATCCGTCCATAATGCATCGCTGCTCGATCCAAAGGATGGAGACGTGGAGGTCATCCACGCAGACGATTCCATCGAGATCTCCATAGCTGGCATGAACGCTGGGAAGCGAAGACCAAGAGCCGATCTCGAATCAATCTAGACGGCTGAGCGTATTGAAGCTACAAAAACGGGTGAGGCTGGTCTTATCCACTAGCCTTACAGTAGAAAAGCCCACGATCATTCGTGGTACGGCCGATCCTCGCGATCGCCACAAAAATAAAAGCAGCGATCATACGACAAGCGGTTCATGTAGTCGTAGCAGAGATGCTCGCCACCAGAAAATAATAAGTTGTAAACCGCCCTGACAGATGCAAGCAAAAGGGGCCGATTCAGCGATCGCCCAAATTATTTTTGTTGTCCTCACCCACCGCTTGCCCTGTGTTTAGCGCCGATTTGACAGTGACGGAAAGCTAGGGTACGGGGTTTACATCCGCCGATGAGCTAGAAGAGATCGACATTGGTCCCGGGATAAGCCACGACCAACATTTATCGCGAAAGTTAGAGCCAAGTCTGCGGGCCCGATGATAGCCTGTTGAAACAATATCCATTGCTTCACCGACTACACAGAGATGCCTGGATTGGACAGGAGCATCATCGAGCATCGTCTCCCGCTCAAAAAAGGATTTCGGCCGTTTCAGCAGCGAGCACGACAAATGAAGGCCGAAATTCTGGAAGAAGTCAAGAAAGAGGTCGAAAAAATGTTGACGGCCAATTTTATCAGACCATGCAGGTATGCTGAGTGGATTTCTAGTATCGTACCTGTCGAGAAGAAGGGTGGCCAATGGCGGGTTGCTATAGATTTTCGAGATCTAAACAGAGCTACCCCAAAGGATGAGTATCCGATGCCGGTGGCGTAAAACATTAATCAATGCAAAGCTGGTCATAAAATTTTGAGCTTCATGGACGGCAATGCCGGTACAACCAGATCTTCATGGCTCCGTAAGACATACACAAGATCGCGTTCGAGTCCTGTGGTCCGTGGGGTTATTTGAATATGTGGTCATGACATTTGACTGAAAATGCCGCCACGTACCAACGGGCCATGAATTATATCTTCCATGATCTGATCGGCAAACTGGTGGAAATCTACATCGATGACGTGGTGGTCAAGTCTGCTTCAACGCACGGACACTTGGACGATCTGCAACGCGTCCTGGACCGAACAAGAAAATTCGGCCTACGGATGAATCCAAAGAAGTGCGCTTTCGGGGTGACGGCCGGTCAGTTCTTGGGTTTTTTGGTCCATGAACGCGGGATTGAGATCGTCCTGAAAAGTCGAGGCAAGTCACGAACAATGAAGCCACCCACCACCAAGAAAGAACTGCAGTCCCTTATCGGCAAGATCAACTTCGTCAGACGATTCATCTCCAATCTATCAGGAAGGATTGAGCCGTTCATGGGACTAGTTAAAATCAAATCTGACGAGGAATTCCGCTGGGGGGTAGAGCAACAACGAGCCTTTGACGAGATCAAAGAGTACGACAAAGCCACCAGCAGTTAGTTCCACCTCACCGACAGGCCATTCTACATTTACTTGTCGATGGACACGCCCATCGCCTCGTAGTGGTGCAAGTTTATGATGGGCTGGAGCGAGTCGTCTTTTACATAAGCAGGAGGATGCTGGACGCAGAGACAAGGTACCCTGATATCGATAAGTTGTGCCTCTGCCTGTTTTTCACCTGCACCAAGTTGCGACACATTTTGCTATCAGCAGAAATCATCATCATATGCAAATCAGACGTCATAAAGCACATGCTGTCGGCTCCTATGTTAAGAGGCCGGCTGGGCAAATGGATGTTTGCATTGTCAGAGTTTGACATCCGGTATCAACCCGCGAAAGCAGTTAAGGGACAGGCCCTGGCTGATCTTATCGCTGAAAGGATCAATACTAACATAGCCGCACTGTCCATAAGAGCGTGGGCTATGTTTTTCGACGGATCAGTTTGTGACGATGGCTGCGGCATCGGCATTTTACTTGTGTCGCCCCGGGGGGCAACATTTTCCTTCTCCATCAGATTGTCTACCTCTCGCACTAACAATGTAGCAGCACGAGGCGATATGCAAGGATGGAGTTACTCTCGGCCGAGCAGAAGCAGTGGAAATTTTTGGAGACTCCAAGTTGGTGATTTCCCAGCTCACGGAGGACTACAAGTGCGAGAGCGAGTCCCTCTTCCCATTATGGCTGCACTGCCGCGAGCTGATGACGCAATTCCGGTACGTCAACTTCACTTGGATCCCACGCAGAATACCGAGGCGAACGATCTTGCGCAGATAGCTTCGTGGGTACAAGGATGTGGTAGAAGGAGCCGACGTTCAGGTACAGTTCCTGGAAGCGGACGACTGGAGAGCCGATATCTTCAATTACTTGAAAGATTCGGCTCGGGGGGCACCTAAACGGATAAGGTACAAAGCCATGAAGTACGTGCTTATTGGGGATGACATGTTTTACAGGACTCGAAGGGCTATTGCTCAAGTGCTTGGGACGGCAGAGGCCAATCAGCTCCTACACGAGGTACAAAGGCGCTGTGGAACTCACCAATCGGCTCATAAGATGAAATGGTTGATCAGGCGATCAGGGTTTTATTGGCCCACCATGCTTGAGGACTGTTTCAGCTACTATAAAGGGTGTCAAGCATGTCAGAAATTTGGAAAAATCCAGATGGTACCCGCCTCAGCAATGAACCCCATCATCAAGCCTTGGCCATTCCGAGGTTGGGGCATGGACATGATCGGCAAGATCAATCCTCCATCAAGCAAAGGCCACATGTGGATTCTGGCTATCACTGACTACTTCACTAAATGGGTAGAGGCTGTCCCGATGAAGTCAGTAAATTCGAAGGATGTTATCAATTTTGTGAAGGAACATGTCATCCATCGATTCGGGATTCCCCAAACTATCACGACCGATGGAGGTTCGGTTTTTATTTCTCAGGAGTTTAGAAAGTTCTGCGAGGACATGGGGATTAAGCTGATTAGATCATCTCCATACTATGCTCAAGCAAATGGGCAAGTCAAGGCCCAATCGAGTCTCATCAAGTTGATCAAGAGAAAAGTCGATGAGCACCCAAGGCGTTAACGAGGTTACTGTCGAGGCGTTATGGGCTTATCGTATGTCATGCCATGGAGCAATAAAACCCTCACCATATCATCTAGTATATGGACAAGAAGCCATCCTACCCTGGGAAATTACGGCTGGATCAAGACGCGTCACTTTTCAGGACGATCTAACGATCAAGAATATGCAGCCGATGAGTGACAGTGTAGAGGAGTTAACCGAGCTCAGGTTATGGTCACCGGAGAAAATCAAAGAAAACAAGGCCAAGGTAGCTCGTGCATACAACAAGAAAGTGAAGCCAAAGGAGTTCCACGTTGGTGATCGGTATGGGAAGTCATGTTGCCCTTGGGGACTAAGGATGCAACATATGGTAAATGGTCTCCAAATTGGCACGGTCCGCAGGGTCGACCAAGTTTTAAGAGGAAACGATACATGCTCGAGCAGTTGGATGGAGTAAAGTTCCCAATGGCGCCAATGGACAACATCTCAAGAAATATTTCCCAAGCATGTGGGATGTTGGACAGTAAAACTGGAGGAGCCGTTACATGAAATCGGCTAGGTAAAGGCACGAGAAACGATGGACGGTAAAAATATGGGGGCCGATGCTGAAAATCGGCGAGTAAAAAAAAATATATACATATATGTAGCCGATGCACGGTCATCGATGCTAGAGGTTCACATGTTACAAAGGGCCACCTCGACGGTCTCGCCTCGTCATCTTCATCTTTGCTTGTCACTAGTCGTCTGCAAGGGCACGTTTTGGTGGGCAATTGGAGATTTGGGTCGTTTGTGTTTGAATCCACCGTGTTGAGGAAGGTCGCAGTCGTCATTTGAAACCAAGAAATGGCCGTTGTGATGTGTCTATGGATGCGATCAAGGTTGACCGCTAACGTTTTTCGGGAGAAGCCGATGGGTAGTCATCGGCTCTGTGCGATTTGACTTGTTTGACTGTATACGTGCAGCATGATGAAAGCCGATACGGTGTCATCGACTTCTGGAACATCGACCTGTTTCGGTTATCGGCAAAATTGAAGCAAAAAGGAGCAACATTTGGGAAACAGAGTTTCATTCATTCAAAAGATCATTGCTTACAGGATGATCGATTACAAAAGGGGCCTACTACTGCTACGGCCATTACTACTGATTCCTAATCTAAGCCGAGGTCGTCGTCGCCGCTGTCGTCGCCGCCGTCCTCTTCGCTGTCTTCGGCGCTGCTCCCGGCATCGTCCTCGCTGCTGCTGCTGAAGAAACCAGCGGGGACCTCTTCGTCCTCGTCGTCATCTTCAGTATCCTCGCTGGACCCGTAGCGGAAGCGCTTCGTCGGTGGATACTCGTCGGAGGAGGTGTCCTCCTCCGATTCCTCCTCCTCGGCGGAAGAGTCGACGCCGTCCCACGACCAGTTGTCGTCGCTGCTCTTCGCCTCCAGTTCCCGACGAGGAATCAGAGGCTCTTCGCCGTCGATCGGGGACGATCGTCCTCGACGGCGAATCGATCCTTCGTCCCACCATCGTGGGGCGAAGTATCGTATGTCGCCGCGGGTGCTCGGCGTTGGTTCTCCGCTAATCGAGTTGGAGGCGTGAGGACGACGGAGGAAGCAGAGAGGCCATGGCAAGAAAGAGGGTTTTTCCGTGATGGGAGAAGGGTTTTCGCAATCGGAGGAAGATGGGGACCGCGAACTGCTCAGGATTTAAATAAGGGAATAGTGATGACGGTTCAATGCCATGGCGGTTTCCCAGATTGCACTGCCAAAATCGTCAAATCACGCGCTGCGCAGGAGTTGAGAAGACAGGGCATCATGATGAAGGGGTAGCGTGACGGTGCTGTTCTGCCACGCATTCTGTCGACGCGCAGTCCGATAAAAAAAAAAGGGAGAAGAGGAAAAAACGCACAGAATGGTTTTGGAATTATTATTGCCAAAACCAGGGGGGCATGTGTTATCACCGTATTTTGGCCAAAGACGGAGATGGGCCGTGATCGAGATGGGCTTAGAAGATACATATATTCAAGGTGTTGTTGGATCGGCCTAGTGCGTAGATTTGGGCTGAATTGCCCGTGTATCTTGTATCATAGTAGGATTCGTGTTTGTTTAGGTTCCGTTTATGTTTAGGTAAAGATAGAGTTGTAGAGTTATTCCAAAAGTAGAGAGTCTCCGGACTATAAATATGTACCTAGGGTTATTGAGAAAAAGAGAACAACCACGTTCACGACAAACACAATCTCGGCGCATCGCCACCCCTTGTTCTTAGGGTTTCTTTCGGGTAAGTGCCATGCTGCCTAGATCGCATCTTGCGATCTAGGCGATTCACTTATTTCGTTACCGGTTTTACTCGCATCAAGCGTTGTTGATGGCGAGTAATACCATTATCATAGATTGTTTGAGGCTAGCATCGGCCTTTGTTTCATTATTATCGCCGGGTTATGCTACCTCTAGCTATCTCGCTACCTTTGCACCGTGTCCCAAAGTGCAAGGGTAGCACCTTGCTTGATCTTTATTTAGTCGATTCGATCTGTTATAGTTGTGCCTTGTTCGTCAAGGTTTAGTTTAATATCTACGCAATCAGTACTTACAAACGGGTTGAACGATCCGGTAATGCATAAGGATGTGGCTTATTCATTCTAGAGAGGATGTTCCGGTAATTGGCTTTATGTTGGTTATTAGGCCTCCTCTAGGGTTGATATTCTTCATCTTTTGTATGTACTAGGCTCAATTACGCGTAGGACGTTCCAGTTACGTGGTGAAAACGTTAAACTATCGTAGATCGATTTAACTTGTAGTGATCAAGCAAAACCCCATGTTATCATAAATCTAATGCAGAACCATGGGGCAATCGGCTTTAGGAGCCGATTTACAGGGAAACCTGGGAGCCGATTACGGCTCGAATTTTACGTATACTTGTTTATCATGCAGGAAATCAATCGGAGCAATCCTTCACCTTCCTGACCAGGTATAGGTCAGGTGGCATGCCCTCGAACCAAGCCAGGACGTGTGCCGGAGCTTTTGCGGGCCGTCGCCCGAGGGACCAGGGCCCACCAGCAGTCCTGGGAGCCTCCCGGCTCTCCGTGTTGCCAGTCGCTGCTCGCCGGTGGGTTTTGGCAGGCAACAGCCGTCGACCACGACGAGCTCATCTTGCGCCCGTTGGTCCCCTCTCGCCACTATAAATAGAGGCCTCCCCCGCTCGATTTCTTCACACCATTCCACTTCCCTCTCCTCACTGATCGTTCCACCCCGTTCCCGGAGCAAGGCGAGCAGCGCATCGCCGGAATTTGGCCGGAGCCCGCCGCTGCTGGAGAAGAAGGAAGCCACCGATTGGAGCCGCCCCAAGAGAAGCTGCCGGTACCAGGAGGTTTGCCGTCGTCGACTTCATCGTTCTCCTGCCTCGCCGAACCTCTCCTAAGCCCCGGTGAGCCCCCGACGACCCCCACCTGCGGCTTTAGGGTTCTGTCTCGCTGGCGCTGCCCGACGTGGACGATGAACTAGAGCCGTTGGATTAGAACTAGATCCGACGCACCACGTTGCCCCGTACCGCTTCGAGTTTAAAGAGCCACTGGCTGGTGGAACCCCCCTGTTAGTTGAGCCCCGCGCCGCGGAGTGACACTGGGTTGGCCCATTAGCAGTTCCGGGGAAGCCCAGTCATTTTAATTTTACTTTTCCATTTTAATTTAAACATAGTTCTCTACCCAGTTTCAAAAATCAACCCAGCTCGACTCAGTGAACCAAATTGAATGAAACCAATTTTGTTAGAAAGGTCTGGAAATGTTCAATCCAAGCCCGTTGGATTCAAATCATTTGAATCTATAAATCAACCTTGGTAAAAATAACAAGGCAGAACCTTTTCTACATTTAAACATTTTTCAAATTAAAACCATAATAGCTTTGAGTTGATTCCAACTCTCAAAAATCACATTTGATCATACCTTTCAGAATATATAAAAACATATGGGTTTAGTTACAGAAATAATGTTCAAGTAATAAAAGGATGCCACATAGGCATTTCTAGTCATTTATTTTTATTTAAAATAAAAGGTTAAATCTTATTAAATTGTGATACCATTTTAAATTACATTCCCATGTACTGAAATGTGTGGTGATGACATGTGTCAACATGATCGCGTGTTTGGTTTGGAGAATATTAAATCTTAAGTAGTTTTTCAATGAGTAGAAATTACTTTTCTAAAAATAAAATAAATAAGACAAATGCTTTATTCTTATGATGTTAGTGATGATGCTAGATCATCTATAGGACCCTTTTGTGTGATGATTGAAAATAGTTAAGTGTTGTTTGGTGATTGTGTACCTCGTATTTATTGATAGACGCTAGTACCGACCAAGGATACGAGGAGAAAGGAGGATACTACGAATAAGAAGCTGAGGAGAACTTCAACCACAGCTCTGCACAAGGCAAGCTTATACTGACACTGATGCAAGCCTAATACTAGTAGTTGATGGTGCAAGCTAACACTTGCAAGATACTCTACTTTAGCGAGCCTTACTAATCAAGTTGACCTATGCAAGCAAATACTTGCTTGTTACCATGACAACTATATGCCTTAAGCATATGTGAGCATACCCACTTGATAACCCCATTCCTAGTTTTACTTACAAGCTTTATACTTTATTTATTTATCAAAGCTATTCTTAGAGCTTACTTAAGTGAATTTGTAGATTCTAGAAAGATAATTGAAGGTTGCATAAAGAGCATAAAACTTGGCCTAAGCTAGATAATCTTTATGTCATCCTAAGGCATGAGATTGAACTTAGTAAAACTCCACTAGTTTACCACCCCTCATTAGTACTTTCCCCCACTTGTAGATGCTAGTGCTAAGCATGAAACTTGATCATCTTTAGATGGGAATACTTGGTGGAAAATGGTTATGAAAACCTTGGAATGATGGATCATTCTATCAAGATGTTTTGACATGTGTTTCCAAACACCAGATGATTTTGGTGATGAAAATGTTGAGGCATGAGCCTTAGCCCTTTATTAAACCGATGGTTGTCTGGATGCGATAACATTCCAATTTTACCGTACAACCACAATACCCGAAAATTGGGTAGGGCTTGACTGAAAACTTATATACCTTAGTATTAGTTCTCTCACGGCCAAGGTCTGAGCTGAGGCTACCTTGTGAAGATTGTCCACCTGTGCAGTACCCAAGATGACAGTTGGTCATGGTTGGGAGGCAAAACCCACAGGAGAGGTGCTTATACTAGGGCGTATAATTGAAAGGTTAGGATTGATTATCCGCATACTGAGTATGGTGAATTTGGGATTTGTTCCTGACGGATGTATCGAATGTTGTGGTGAAAGTGTACAATCTCTGTAGAGTGTCAAACTATTCGAATAGCCACGTCCGCGGTTATGGACAGTTGGACTGGCCATACTGTTCCCCCGTCAGATGTTTTCAAAATGACTTGTGAAATGGATTGAGATTTTGACTTGACCACAACAGAGTTGTGATATGAAATACAAGTTCCCACTTAGGTGTTATAAAACTTCAACTAGCATTCTTTGCTTCTGAACTTAGTAGAGGTAAATCTGGCTTTTTGCAAAACAACCCTAGAGCTTAGTGTCCTACTACAAAAACCCCCTTAACTTGTTAGTATTAGTTTGCGAGTACTTAAAGAGTACTCATGGCTTTTCCCTGGCTATTCCCGTGGCCAGACTATGAAGAGGAGTACTAGGAGGATGGACCCCAGGAAGGTTACGACAACTAGGATCATCTCCCATCGTCAGCATTGCATGTGACCCCGAAGATGGAGCTTCGCCTACGCTACCGTTATTATTACGTATTTCCGCAGCTTGAGTTGTATTAAGAACTGAATCATGAGATCCTTATTTGTGTAAGACCTTATGTATGGTTTGTAATGGATGATGTATTATGGTATCCAAATCTGTTAGGTCTCGCCAAAATGGTAATCCTGGGATTGCGATGTATGGCATAACAGGCATCTGGGATTAAAAATCCGGATGTTGACAGGAACATGAATTGCAGACATAACGGGTATTCTCGGACCGTAAAAATCCGGGGTGCCACATAGCTGATCCTGCCGAAGCGGTACCAACCAATAGGAAGATGCCACGTGTTTGTGTTTTCAGTTTAAAAACCAGAAAAGATTTGTTAGATGATTAAACTTGAAAAATTCATAACTTTGTATCTACAACTCGGAAAAATACAAATTTGGTGTCTATGGATTCATAAAAATGTGATCTACACTACTGTGGCCTTAGTTTATACACTTGTTTCTGTAAAAATTGATTTTTAGTCAGAGACTTCTTTAGGGCCATTTTGTCTATAAACATTGTTGTAAAAATTATTTTTGAGTAAATCCGGTTGCAAATGGTTTTTTTTTGAACCCTCTGTCCATAAACAAGAACTTTTGAAATTAAAAATATATTTTGTTAACACTAGAAATTATTCCTTTGAATAAAAGCTTTTCTAGTAAAAAATGATTTAATTAACCAAATTGCACTAACTTGATTCCAATTGGAATTCCACCTTTTTAGAAGGACCAATAGATGTTGTAAGTGTTCAAAACTTTGCTAAAACAATTTCTAAAATAAAATAACCTTTTGCGTTCTTGCATGCATTTCTTTGTTTTCTTGTTATTGTTTTGTTAATTTTTGTGTTGTACTTTGAGTGTATGATTTTGCTTGATTGTATTGTAGTGAACATTAAGGAGTGTGACATTTGCAAGATCAAGGAGATTACCTAGATTTTCTATTAAAAAGGAAAGTATAATTTAGTCATCAAAAGTCCTATCTTTTCTATATTGCATTAGTGATATTTTTGTAGTATGCATGATAGGACTATTATAAATATTTCTATGCTATGCAAATCCCATAGTATCTACCTAGGTAGTATTTCCTAAAGATAGGAGACATGGTAAGTTTAGAATGCTTAGTCTAGCTATATATAATTTTGGTGGAAATCATGATATGATATCTTATAAAAATATGAATATTTTTGGACTAATGAAAACAACTGATGTTAATGAAACACCTCGGTGGAAATGTGACTTCTATGGATTTATGTTGAGTGGTTACTCAAGGCCCATTTCTATGGTTTACCCTGGTGTATCTCACTTGTGAATGGACATCCAGGAACAAAGAGATTGGATAAATTCTTGCACGAAAGCTTCCAGTGCAGCCACATGCATATGGGCTCTACCTTGACCAACTAAGTTGCGAGAACTTTGCTAGATGGATAGAAGGTGGTAGTAATGATAGGATGGAACGCGTCCATGGTGGTCTGAGGGATTGCTTCTGAAAAGTCTCGTCTCAATGCATGTCGAGTCTTGTGGGGAAAGTTGATATAGATCATGAGACTACTAGCATTTGCAGAATTTGGACCATCGCGTCTTGAGGTGAGCTACTTCCTCCGTGAGTCATCTAAAGTTGATATAGATCATGAGACAAGAGGGAAATTTTTCTAAGGTTTACGGGTTTGGTTTAAAAGCTATTAAACTTTGAGTAAGGCTAGGGTCTGAAAGCCAACAACTCTTTTTCATTCATTCCAAAGTCACATACAAACCACACATTCCAAACAACACATCACAACAACAATGCAGATGGTTTTAAGAACCATTCTGCCAAGCTACGATATAGTGGGACCGGATACAACTCACACCTATGACAGTGATCTGGTGCTACTACTCCTCATTAGAACCAGTGGCCTCTTCATCATTGATGAAGTCGCGGTCGTCATCGTCGGTGTGGAAGTCCTGGTTGATGTCCTCCAAGTAATCATCATCACTGAGGTACGATTAGGTATCTCCACGAATATCTTCCCCTTTGTTCTCTCTCTCCTCAAGCTACATGTCCCAATCATGGATGGTCTCTTCCAGGGCTGATACTTTGTGACTGAGGCGAGCAATGATGCGGTCCTTCTTGTCACGCAGGCGGAGAAGTGACTTGCGCTCCTTGGCAAGGATGGCGAGGGTCTGGTCCTTCTTGGTGGCAACAAGTTGCTTCTCATTGGCGTAGGCACGGGCGTTGTCCAGCTCTTTGGTTCTCGTGCAGCATGAAGGCAAGATGGTCCACATGGTGACTCAACTCTGGGTGTCCTGGCATGTGCAAGGGCGATCCTTGGGAGTCACGTCTGGCAAAATGAGCGAAGCGTGTGCCGACGAGCTGATTGTCGTTCTACCCACACAGTCTAGCAAGTGCTTCCTGCATTGCTCTTGCTAATCCATCCAGCAAGTTGTTCTCCTTTAGGATGAATTGGATCTTCTAATATGTGGGGGCCTCCATCTTTCCTCTTAGGTCAGCAACTATCAGCCACTACAGTTCCCCTCCGGGTTGATCCTTGAGCTGAGCTCCATGGAACTCTAGGTGTGGGCGCTCCAGAAAGTCCGCAAGCTGACTTAGGTCACTCTCAAAGATGAGGTTTCCTCCGTTGCCTAGCTGATAAAACTTGCTATAATTAACCTCCATCTACAAGAAATTAAGAGGAGTAAGTTAGATATGTGATCAAGTGTGCCAAATTTTATGTAGGATTGCAAAATTGTTGAGGAATGTATGACTCTCTTTTGGAAAGGATCTCAAGGACAAGAGTGAGAATAGGTTTTCATAAATACTGACTTTATTTGTTTTGCAAACTATGTTTTTCAGTCGTCCATTCTAACTAGGGTCTCCTATGGTCAGGATGGCTCTGATACCAACTTGTCAACACCCGTATTTTTAATCCCAGATGCCTATTATGCCGTACATCGCAATCCCAGGATTACCATTTTTGCGAGACATAACAGAATTGGTAGCATAGTACATCATCCATTACAAACCATAATATTCTTACAAATAGTTGATCTCATGATCAAGTCTGATACATATCAAAGAAGCGGAATAAGAGTAGCGTAGTAGGGGCTCCATCTTCAGGGTCACAAGCAATACTGATGATGGGAGATGATCCTAGTTATCGAAGGTGTCTTGCTATCCATCCTCCTCATACTCTTCTTCATAGTCTTGCCATGGGAATAGCCAGGGACGAAGCTATGAGTACTTTTAAGGTACTCACAAACTATCACTAAGGTACATACCATTCTAGTAGGGATTCTAAGCTCTAGGTTTGTTTGCAACAAGCCAATTTTATTTCAGAAGTACTTAGTAGTGAAGACCTAACTTTAGTTGTCTAGATTACTCAAGTGGGAACCTAGTTTCAGGTCCACAACCTTGTGGGGTCAGGTAAAAGTCATACTTCAAGTCACAAGTCATTTTGGAAATATCTGACAACGGAACAGTATGGCCATCCAATTGTCCATGACCGCGGACGCGGCTATTCGAATAGTTTGACTCTCTATAGAGGTGGTACACTTTCACCACAACATTCGATACATACTTTAGGAATAACACTGAATCAACATAATTGGTATGCGGATAATCAATCCTAACCTTTCAATTACACACCCTAGTATAGGCACCTCGCCTATGAGTTTGGCCTCCTAGCCATAACGATCCAGCATCCTAGGAACTGCATAGGTGGACATTCACATTCACAAGGTAGCCTCAGCTCACCTTGTTCCGCGAGGGAACACATACTAAGACACATAAACTTCCAGTTAAGCCCTACCCAAACTCAGGTATTGTGGTTGTATGGAAAAATTGGAATGGTATCGCATCCGAACCCAACCATCAGTTTTTATCAAAGCCAGGGCTCATACTTCATTCAATATCATCTTCATCTCATTGGGTTCCATAACACATGTCAAAACATTTCAATATAATGACTCATCATTCCAAGGTTTTCATAATCATTTGTTCCCATATACGGCGATCAAGATTAGTTTAGCACTAGCATCTATCAATGGGGGTGTCACTATTGAGGGGCGCTAATCAAGTGTAAATACCTACATCAAGTTCCAAGCTCTTGATGAAATCTTTCCAATTTTACACTAATCACCAATTAATTAACTACTTGAGAAACTTTGCAAAAGGACAAAAAGATAAAGCTTGCAGGTAAAACTTGGGATTGGTATACTCAAGGTGGTAACAAATGTGCATGCATAGTTCTATCTTGCATACTATATCTTGCATGGTTTATCTTAGCTTGCCTTGGTTGGTAAGGTGGTCGAAATTCTCTTCGTCTTCTTCGTAGTATTCTTCCACCTCGTAGCCTGGATTGTTACTAGCGTCTATAAATAAATACGAGGTAAACAAGGATCCACACTAGATGATCTAGCATCATCTATATCATTACATGCAAAAGGGTGACAAGATTTGATTTACTTTATTTTAGAAAGTAAATTCTACTCATTGAAAAACTACTTAGGATTTAATATTCTCCAATCAAAATATGGGATCACATTGACACATGTCATCAACACATATTCCAATACTGGGGAATGTAATTTAAAGTGGTTGTCCTAAATTACAAAGTTTCACAATGCCATTTAGTAATATTTAACTGACTAAAAATGACTATAAAGCCATTCTTTAATTTTTGGTCCAGGACTACTATATGAAAAATTATATATTTTTACATATTCAGATAGATCATGACCAATGTGATTTTTGAGAGTTGGAATCAACTGAAAATCATTTATGGTTGATTTTATAAAAATGTTTGAAGTTGTAAAAGCTACTGTCTTGTTATTTTTATTGAGGGTGATCTCTAACTTCAAACTGTTTGAATCCAACTGGGAGTGTTTAGAGATTTTCATATTCTCTCTAACAAAATTGGTTTCATCCCATTTTGTTTAGTGAATATTTCTGAATTAGTTTTCAAAGTTACCTAGAGTATAGGATTTTCAAATAAAAGAAAAACCTAAGTTTGAATCTATGGGCTACGCGCGGGTAAACTAACGGGCCGGCCAAACTACGCGATGCGCACGCAGTGGGCTGCATCAGTGTTGGTACCACACGTCAGCGGCTGAGTTAAAACAAAAGGGTATCCTCTAATCCGGGCCGCGTGATTAGAGCATGATCGACGGCTCCGCGTCCTCGTCTCCTCGCACAAGGCGCGCGAGACTGAACCCTAGCGCTACGGCGGGGGTCGTCGAGGGCTTACCAGGCATCCAGCTATGGCCGGTGAGGTGGGCAAACGAGCAAATCGACGACGGCGGTTCAACTGGTGGTTGTTGTAGCTCCGGGGGCGGCTCCTCGCGCTGGTTCCTCTTCTCCACTGCAGCGACAGGCTCCGGTGACATTCCGGAGATGTGGTGCTCACCTTGCTCCATGGACGGGTCTGAAAGATTGCTGGGTGGGAGAGGAGTGGAATGGTGTGCGTTTTGAGGCAGGGGGAGGGATCTATTTATACTGCGGCGAAGGGAGGATGGCGGCATGGCTCGGGCTCGTCGGCGACATAGTTACAGTGCGCTATCAGCATGGCGAGGGGTGTAGGTTGACGTGGTGCTTCAAGGCAGTCGTCATGCGCACAGTGGCACGGCGAGGTGGGGTTTCCATCGTGTGCATTCTCCACAATGCTCGGTTGGACCTTCTCGACACCGCGGCGGCCATCGCCATTGCCACCGCCGCCGCTTCAGATGCAGCACATTCTGCGAAATCAACCGTCTCGGATTGCAATGGAAGACCGTCCTTGTAGTACAGCCGCATGGCCTGCCTCAGAGGGGCCAAATACCCAAGCTTCGGCGGTGGCCGCGGTAGCCATCAGGGCGGCGGCTTCTGCTTAGGAGGGGCCATAGCTAAGCTTCCTAAGAGTGTATCTTATTTATTCGAAACTAGTTTGACTAACTGCTGAATCTTTATTTCCCTTCTCAGCATAAGAGTGCCAAGATATTAAAAATACAGGTCATGGCTAACAACCGGATTGGGCAATGTACCAGGTTAGGGTTCCATTTTAAGTATATTTAGAAGTGTGTCCTTTGTTGTGTCCAGAAATTTTGTCTATGCCACTACGATCATATAATTGTAGCAACAACATCAGAAACTGGGAAGAGGACGTGGCGTTTTACTGACTGGTGGGACCCGCAACCTCGACCGTCGACGGGGCACATCCCAGGTTCGACGATTAGTGCTCCCCATTATTTTGTGATTTTCCATATTCTTTCGCTCGGTCGCAGCTCTGCTCCGCTCCGCTCCACCGCTTTGGCCTTGCATGCCGCCACTTTTTCCCCTCCGGCAACAATCTCATCCTCCCCTGCACTATAGTTGTCAACACCCGGATTTTTAATCCCAGATGCCTGTTATGCCATACATCGCAATCCCAGGATTACCATTTTTGCGAGACATAACAGAATTGGATACCATAATACATCATCCATTACAAACCATACATAAGGTCTTACACAAATAGGGATCTCATGATCCAGTTCTTAATTCACTTCAAGCAGTGGAATACGTAATAATAACGGTAGCGTAGGCGAAGCTCCATCTTCGGGGTCACAGGCAATGCTGACGATGGGAGATGATCCTAGTTGTCGTGACCTTCCTAGGGTCCATCCTCCAGGTACTCCTCTTCATAGTCTGGCCACGGGAATAGCCAGGGACAAATCCATGGGTACTCTTTAAGTACTCGCAAACTAATATAACAAGTGGAAGGGGTTTTTGATAATAGGACACTAGGCTCTAGGATTGTTTTGCAAGAAGCCATATTTACCTCTACTAAGTTCAGAAATAAGAGAAGCTAGTCACATTTTTATAACACCTAAATGGAATCTTTTAACTCATGTCACAACTCTGTTGTGGTCAAGTCAAAGTCTCCCTTCCTTTCACAAATCATTTTGAAAAGTCTGACGGGGGAACAGTATGTCCACTCCAACTGTCCATAACCACGGACGCGGCTATTCGAATAGTTTGACACTCTGCAGAGATTGTACACTTTCACCACAACATTCGATACATCCGTCAGGAACAAATCCTGAATTCACCATACTCAGTATGCGGATAATCAATCCTAACCTTTCAATTACACGCCCTAGTATAATCACCTCTCTTGTGAGTTTGGCTTCCCAACCATGACCAAATGTCATCTTGGGTACTGCACAGGTGGACAATCTTCACAAAGTAGCCTCATCTCAGACCTTGGCCGTGAGGGAACTAATACTAAGGTATATAAGTTTACATTCAAGCCCTACCCAATCTTCGGGTATTGTGGTTGTATGATAAAAATTGGAATTGTATCGCATCCAGACAACCATCAGTTTTATAAAGGGCTAAGGATCATGCCTCAACTTTTTCATCACCAAAATCATCTGGTGTTTTCGGAAACACATGTCCAAAACATTTAAATAGAATGATCCATCATTCCAAGGTTTTCATAACCATTTTTACCAAGTATTCCCATCTAAAGTTGATCAAGTTTTATGCTTAGCACTAGCATCTACAAGTGGGGGTAATTACTAATGAGGGGTTGTAAACTAGTGGAGTTTCAACTAAATTCAATCTCATGCCTTAGGATGACATCAAGATTATCTAGCTTAGGCCAAATTTTATGCTCTTTATGCAACCTTCAATTATCTTTCTAGTATCTACAATTCAGTGAAGTAAACTCTAAGTAATAGCTTTGATAAAGAAATAAAGTAATAAGCTTGTAAGTAAAAACTAGGATTTGTTTATCAAGTGGGTATGATCATCTATGCTTAAGGCATATATTTGGCATGGTGACAGGCAAGTATTGGCTTGCACAGTATCACTATCAGCTCGATAAATTGCAAGTGTTAGCTTCCACAAGTCAACTTGATTAGTAAGGCTTGCCTTGTGTAGAGTAGTGGTTGAAGTTCTCATCGGCTTCTCCTTCGTAGAATCCTCCTTCCTCCTCGTATCCTTGGTCGGTACGTCTATGAATAAATACGATGTACACAATCACCAAACAATACTTAACTACTTGCAATCATCACACAAAAGGGTCCTATAGATGATCTAGCATCATTACTAAAATTACAAGATTAAAGCTTGGTTTAATTCCTTTTATTTTTAGAAAAGTAATTTCTACTCATTGAAAAACTACTTAAGATTTAATATTCTCCAAACCAAACATGGGATCATGTTGACACATGTCATCACCACATATTTTAGTCCATGGGAATGTGAATTAAAGTGGTGTCACAATTTAATAAGGTTTAATCTTTTATTTTTAATTAAATAAAGTGACTAGAAATGCCTATGTAGCATTCTTTTATTACTTGAACATTATTTCTGTAAGTAAACCTATATATTTTTATATATTCTGAAAGGTATGGTTAAATTTGATTTTTGAGAATTGGAATCAACTCAAAAGCTATTATGGTTTTAATTTGAAAAATGTTTGAATGCAGAAAAGCTTTTGCCTTGTTATTTTTACCAAGTATGATCTATAGATCCAAATGACTTGAATGCAACGGGCTTGGATTCAGCATTTCCAGACCTTTCTAACAAAATTTGTTTCATTCAATTTGGTTCACTGAATCGACCTGGGTTGATTTTTGAAACTGGGTATAGAAGTGTGTTTGAAATAAAATGGAAAAGGTTAAATTCAAATAATTGAGCTGCGCGGGAAGTGATATTGGGCCGGCCTGCTAAGCACAGCGCTTACACAGGCTGGTTAAGTGGTTGTCCCCAGGCGTCAGTGAGACGAGGGGGTGCGAAGCGGTATGGGGCGATGTGGTGCGTTCGATCTGGTTCTAATCCAACGGCTGAGGGTCATCGTCGACGTTGGGCAACGCCGGCGAGACAAAAACCTAGCGCGGCCAGTGGGGGTCATTGGGGGCTCACCGGGGTTTAGGCGTGGGTCGGCGAGGAGGGAGAACTACGACGTCGGCGACGACAAACCTCCTGGTACTGGCAGCTTCTCCTGGGGTGGCTCCAATCGCTGGCCCCCTTCTTCTCCAGTAGCGGCAGACTCCGGTTAAATTCCGGCGAAGTGCTGCTCGCCTTGCTCCGGGAACGGGGTGGCACGATCAGTGAGGAGAGGGGAGTGAGATGGTGTGCTCAATTCGGCTAGGGGTGGCCTCTATTTATAGTCGCGACGACAAGACCAAACGAGATGGGCAGGCGATTGTGGCGACATGGCTACGGGCGGCTAGAGGCATGGCCGGCGGTGGCGATCGTTTGGTGGTCTCCTGGCGATGCTCTACGGCTTTAATGCGCGTGTAGGGGCGGTGCGGTTTGGTCTGGAACGCACGACGCTCTGCGCGGCAGAGGCGGCGTCTTCGACGGTGAGCGGTGGCTGTGCGTCATGGGGCGGCGAACGGTGATGTCTGGCGGTCTCCTGGGTCGGTGGCGATCATGTATGCACGCGGCGAGGGCGGCGCGCGGTCTGTGGGCGTCGGTCGAGTGTGGCGCTCTGGCGCATGCTCGGCATGGTTGCTGGCGAGCTGGGCGCGGTTCGTGCGTGTGGTCCAGGGTTGGCAATGCTCGCGGCTGGGACAGGGAGTGGCGGTGGACGGTGGGCTGCCTCCTATACAAGGTTGGCACGGCTAAATCTCCTCCTAGCTTACAGTGAGTCTAGTGCTTGGTTTAACTTTCTAGGTGATCTACTGAGATGGTTGTGAGCTAGAGAGGGAACAAGTTAGGCTTCAATCACTGCTCACAATATCGTTTAAGATTTTGATGATTTGTGTCTGCAATGTGTTTGATGAAATGGCCACAAGAATTCAAGTTTTGAATTTTGAAAAGATTTTTGGTGGGTGTGCTAGGTTGGTGCTAGTGAGTCTGCAGATGCTTGGGTTTTGAAAGTTGAGCTTGTTTGATTGGTTTTTGAATAAGTGGGATTTTCCCATATGATAAAGATTCAATTTTGAACTGTCCTTTAAACTATGCATTTGAATGTTTCTGGATGATCACAAAGTGGGCCTTGATACTTTGTTATGAGTACAATCAAGGGGTGCAAAGATCTAGAAAATTTTCCGTTAAGTTCTGAAAGTTTGAGACAGCCAAAGTAGGCATGGGAGTTAAATTGGTCAAAATGACCATTCCCTTATTTTATTTGTTTTGATTTACTTGTCTTTGAGAAAATTTTGGGAATTGTTTAGATGATGTTTATTTCACCTAAGCATCCATTTACAAGCAAAGGAACACACAAACAAGTTGGTTAAAAAGAATTCTAAATGAAATGCATACTCACATGCATGCTTTCATATTTTTATTTAGCAAAGTTTTTTGTTAACCCTAAATTTGATTTGGGGGTGTTTTGCGGGTGAGTTATGATGTGAAGACCAAGCCCGATATGATCCAGAACCGCAGGGTTCTCTAGGACAGTGTTCAGCAAGCTGCACATAAGCAAGGTACCGGCTCTAGTCCTTGCCATTTTTCCCTTGATCCATGGATTTACTCATGATTTAGTCTTACTCTTGTCATGTATGGATGCGGCGTGTTGAGATTCACCTGGAACAGATATATGTTCCTGATATTAGCGTATATAAATGTCCAAATAATCAATCAATAGTGAGAACTGAGGAGAGAATGATATTAAGAGATGTGTTTTTGTGATTTGAAGGCTTTAGTGCATAATTTGGTTCGGTGAATGAGGGGTGCAAAGTAGATTCACGTGGCAGATTATGAAGTTCAGTGTATTGTCATGCTTATTTTCTCTGGAATTCAACTACAAAGGAAACTAAGCAACTTAGTCATATGTAAGTTAGTGTGGTTGATATGGATGAATTTGAAGTTAAGTATATATGATTAGAGTTTGATGATCCAAGTTTAGTATTTTTGGGATGTTACAATAGTCCTCCCGTCATCCCCTACCCACCCTGCCTTGCCCCCTTGCCCTGTCTCCTTGCCTTCGTTGCCGCCCAGGCGTGTCTGGGAACGAATATCATTTGGTGGGTGCTAGGTTCACACGCAATGATGATGGATTTGATCTGGATCCCGCACATAAATGGATCCTGTGTGGTCAAAGAGCACGAATATGGGTCCTTCTCGAATGGATATCAAGGAGATGGACCCTTCAAGGCTGGAGAACATGGAGGAGCACGAAACAGGGGAAGAGGACACAAGGTGCAAAGCTTTGGTGTTCTAGAGCCCATTGAACGTGTCGTACATCCTCCCTGAAGGATAATAACTCCAATTCCATCTCTGCATCTCCCAATTAGCGTTTCTAGTCCCATGTTGATGGAGAGGATCTGTGCTGGTGACCGTAGGACGTCTGCTTCATCCAGATTTATTTTGAAGATTCGGCATGGGTGTGGGACTGAAACCTTGTTCGACGGTACAATCACAGTTACCAGTAGATTTGATTATTGGCTGACAGTAGACGCGGAGGACATAACTCTAAGTGACTTGCACATGCAATTTGGCAAGTTTCCCATTAGACAGCATGATGAATTCGTAATAAGGTACTACGACACAAATTCGCAGACTTTCTACGAAGTTAGAATTGAGGAAGCTCTGGCCATAATGTGGAGTAAACACCTCGAAACAGGGACTGTGCTGATGTTTGTGCTCATCGTTAACAAAGATACTGTGGAAGAGACTGTCCTGAATGATATCGGGCCGTGTGGAACATGAACATAGAAGGATTTTTTTTTCGATACCGAGCACGACCAACCAGCCTTTCATTGAGCATGAAGACATCGAAATGTGTGGCGTTCAGGGTGATTTGGTGCTTGAAGATGATGATGATGAGACAACAGATCCAGATGTGGCTGCTGACCCTGATAGGATGGAGAGTAGGGAATACTTGGTTGATTCGAACTATGAGCCTGACTATGGGACTGATGAGGAAGAGGAATGTGAGGATGGGAAAATGGGATGCAAATACGATGACGAAGACGAGGACAGGCCATTGATACACTTTGACAGGGACAACCCTACAATTGATGAGGGGACTGTGTTTGATACTATGGAGGAATGCAGTTATCTCATTGATACGTATGCAATAAGAGTTGGGTTCGAATTTATCATTGAAAAGAGCGACCAAAAGAGATTTAGGGTGCATTGTAGGGAAAGTATGTTGTGTAAATGGAGATTGCATGCATCTCCAATGCGGGGTGGACACCCATTTCAGGTTGCAATAGCTACATTTAGTTTCGGCCTTTCTCATATTTCTTCTGGTGATGAGTCCTCTGATTTATTTATATTCCCATTGAATGCAGATCAAGGTAAACACGAAGAAACAGAACTGCCATAATACTTCTTTAAGTGATAAAGTTAGATCGGCGACAACAAAGTGGATTGCTGCTAAGGTACTTTACTGGGTGAGGCAGGATCATAGCATTGGACCATCTGAACTCAGAACTAAGCTTAGCGAAAAGTTTAACGTTCTGATTCCTTACCATAGAGTCTTTGATGGTAAGGAGATGGCTCTAGACTTCATTCAGGGCAAGTGGACTGACAGTTTTCACATGTTGTATAGTTTCAAAGCTGAGGTAGAGAAGACATCACCTAGTAATGTTGTTGACATTGATTACGAGGTTGTGAAAGGAAGAGAAAAGGTTTCAAGGGGGTCAAGTATAAGCAGGCAGATAAGAAATGCTTCAGGATATGTTTTGTCTGCCTGAAGGCATGATGGAAAGGGTTCCTAGACGGCTGCAGGCCATACATGGAAACAGATGCAACTTCTTTAACAGGGAAGTTTAGGGGACAACTTTCTATTTCTTGTGTAGTGGACGCGCATAATTGACTTTTTCCCGTATCCTATGCTATTCTTGAGGGTGAATCGACAGAAAGTTGGACATGGTTTATGCAGAGACTACGTGCAGTAATTGGTCACCCTGAAGGCTTGGTGATACACACTGGTGCATGCAAGGGGCTTCAGAATGCTGTTGATGTTGTGTTTCCTGGGGTTAAGGATAGGGAAAGCATGTGGCACCTTGCTACTAGCTTCACGAAGAAGTTCAAAGGAAAGACCTTTGAAGACAACTTGTGGCGATCAGCATACACGTACACTGCAAGCACACATGCTACTTACATGCAGAACTTGTATACCATGCCGAAACTGAAATAATACCTCGAAGAGCATCATAACAAGTTATGGGCCAGAAGCAAGTTTGGTGAGTTAAGCAAAGTGGATTTTTTTTGCAATAATCTGACAGAAAGGTTCAATGCTAAGATTAGGAGCATGAAGACACTTGTAATTGTTATTTTGTTTGATGCAATAAGACAATGTATAATGGTGAAGATAGATTTTAGGAAGAGAATTTGTGCGAGAAAATTTGTAGGCCATAAAATAATTCCAAAGGTGGTTTTATTACTGAACGTAAGAACTAGGGCAATGAGAACGATAAAGACGAGGATGGTCAGAAGTTCTAATACATGGCTGAGGTTTATGCACAAGACAAGCACGAATTGAATGAAGGTTAAGTGTAGAAATTGGTAACAAGAGTTGTTCATGTAGGAAGTGGCAGGTTACTGGTCTATCATGCCACCATGCACTAAACTTCATCTTAAAGCTGAGAGGAAGAGGTGCTGAAATAGAGAACTATGTTCATAACTATTTCTCCGTGGACAGTTTGTTGTAACTTATGCAGAAAACATACCACCTATTGCTGATAAAAATGATTGCGAGATAGTTGATCCAGGGTTCAAAATCAAACCACCAGTTCTTAGGAGGCCACCTGGGAGGCCTAGAAAGGGAAGGACCGAAGCCTTCACCACAAAAGGTTCGAGACTAGGAGCAAGGAAGCGGAAGTGCAAATGGTGTGGAGGGTTGGGCCATATCAAGAGGCTATGCAAAAACCCAGTTCCACGTGATTTTGGAGATGTCGACCTTGTCCCCATTCACAACACGGAGTCACAAGATTAGGCTTCTCAGGCGAAACTGGAGGAAGTTCAGCGAGATGACGTGGAGGAAGTGTTGCATGTGAAGGAAAACAGTGATACGCATGTGGAGGGAAACGTTGGTAAGCAGCAATTGGTTGAGGACGTGGAAGTGTCGGCGGGGATAGGGGCAAAAAGAAACAAAAGGGTAAGCGGGAGCGGAAGTGAAACAATAATAATGGATTTGAATTTGAATATGAAGAAGTTGGTAGGGTGATTGAGGATGTTCTTGAGGATCTTTCGGCTAACTGCAGGAGAAACAATAAATCCCTATCAATTTTGTCTATGTACGATTCTCCAGACGAAAGGTAAGCTTGAAACTAGTTTTACCTAGCATTTTGATCATTTTTGTTTCAGTCCTCATCAAATGTTATTTAGTGCAGCACGGGATTGAAAAGTAATAAGAGGAGCAGAGAGAAGGTGGCACAGTAACGTCGTTTCTTGAATTTTCATTGAAATTTATTTATATCTGGTACTTGTAACGGGTATGTGATGTGTGGTGTCGACCTGATTCGAGGTTGTTAGATAGTACATTAATTTTTAAACTGATTATCTATAAGCAATAATCATGAATTTGTAACAGTTCAATGCCCAAAATTATGGGCGTGACGTGGAGTTGGTGAGGATCTTGCTGGACCCACATGTCATCCTGTCATTAGAAGAAACGTGTGTATGATGAATTTCAAAGTGAGCGATTCAGCAATATTATAAAGAAGTTTTATTATGTTTCAAGAAAGGATGTGAACCCACATTTCTCGAGTAAATTACATTTATTAGTACCATAATTGGGGCCAGGGTAACAGGTTAGTGCCCTGCGATTTTTTGTGGATACGTGCGTCTCCTCCTCCTCTGACGCACTCCAAAATTCTGACGGTGCCATCAAGCGCTGGAAGCAGAGACAGCGTACCGTCCCATCAGCCTCGCCACGTCTTTGTCAGCAACGTCGCATCGGCTACTTCAGGGGCATTGATGCTCTAAGAGGAAAAAACCTTTGGCAAGAAAAAAGGATAAGAAAAGAGTCTTCATATATAGGTTTTTTATTCCAGTAGAGTGGCCTACCAGTGTGTCTAAACGCTGGATCATACTTGGTTTTGCTAGACTCGTGTCTAAGATTTTATTTAGACTCAACTGACGCTGTAAAAGAAAAGAGTTTTGACAAGAATAAAAGAATAGGAAAAGAGCCCTTTTAAATAGGTATTTTATTCTAACAGTGGGGCTAATCAGTGTGTCTAAACGGTGTAGCATATTTCCCTCTGTTAGACTCATGTCTAAGATTTCTTCTAGACTAAAACAACGTTGTACATGCTCTTACAACTTGGCCATTCCATCCGAATAGGTCATTAAAGCTACCATGCATGGATTAAATTTAGGCTCAAGTGACCCTAATCAACTATGCCGCTCCCGCTGTCTTCGTCGTGCACGACGTCCTCCGCATCACCGTCCTCCTCTTCCGAGTCTGAATCAATGAGGACGAGCCCGGCGGCGTTCCTCTTCATGAGTGCTGCATGGCATGCATCATCGATAACGGTGGAGGGCGTACGAACAGGCACTGCGCAGAAGAATTGCCTCCCTTCGGAGTTGCGCAGATCTGGATGGATCTCCGGACAGGGAGCTCTACAAAGACAAAGTAATGCCTCCCGCTCCTTCTTGAAGCACCTTCGCCAGTATGCGCTGGTGCGCGCGTATCGGTCGATTGCCCTCTTCCGCTCCGGCAGCTGGCGGTGACACTCCTCGATCTGCCTCGACAGCGCAATGCCACGTTGGAGCGGCGCAACGGGCACCCCGACATAGCTCAGCTCATAGCCGGCCGGTAGCCTCGTAGTGGGCGAACAACTCTGCCTTGTGCAAGCTGAGACTGGTCCTCTCCATGGCGAGGTGTCGTTTCTTCAGGTAGGATTCGACGCTTGTGCTGACGCGAGTTGCAAGGAACAAACAGGGTTTGAGCTGTGGACACACGTTCGCGTTTATAAAGTCAAGGAGCTAGGCCCATTGGTGGTTGCCAAGGCCAATAGGAATGCGGAAATGCCTACTCGCGGATCACTATTGCAAAGGACGATCCTTATCGTCCATTCTCACCAAGCCAACGGTACCTATCAATTGGGACGCAGAATCAACCTGGCCCTATGGGGGGCTTCTAGAAGGCCTTAATCTTGCACCTCCTTTGGGAAAACGCCGATTTTTCTGGTTTAGAAAATGGAAAGTCGAGATTTCTCCAAAGCACCATGAAATCTCTAATTCGATAAGTCGCTTGCGATGCCGAGAGGGAGCTAGGTGTCGGGTTTGGGCTCAATCCATGGAGTGGTTCCATGTTCTGGGCAGCGAGGAGGGAATCTAGGGTTGGAAGCCATATTAACTCACACTCGAATACATCTTGGTGGTGCCTTGGGTGCCAAAGGACCTGGTATGCCATGACTATGATTTAATGAGGGTAGTGGGTCACATGCAAGGGCTCCAGGAGCTGTTTTCACCTTTTTTTATTTTTTAGATTTTGTTTGGTGCTGCCCAAAAAACGGTGAAACCCGCCGGCGGCCGTGGCAACGTGACGGTCTCTGCAATCTTGTACCCAGGCATGCATCCAACCTAGGTACGCCATGGGGCACCCCCAAACCTTTTTTCTCTGAAAATTGAGAGTGTCTTATACGGTACATACAGTTATAAACCCCATTTACTGGGTCGTAACTCAAAAAGACAGAGTATATGCTTGCACCACTAGATAAATACCCACCACTCTGGAATGGCCATGCACCATGGTGTAACGTGCGTGGACACTGCCTCGGGCCCATGGTCGTGCCTTAATCTTTCACCTCCTTTGGGAAAACATCGTTAGAAACCGCATTTACCGGGTCGTAACTAAAAAAATACAGTATATGGTTGCACCACGAGAATGCGTGGAAATTTCCTCGGGCCCATGGGCGCGCACTAATCTTGCACCTCCTTTGGGAAAACGTCGGTTTTTTGTGTTCGGAAAATGGAAAGTCGATATTTCTCCAAAGAACCAGGAAATCTCTAGTTGGAGAAGTCACTTGCGATGCCGAGAGGGAGCTAGGTCCCGGGTTTGGGCTTAATACATGGAGTGGTTCCATGTTCTGGGCAGCGAGGGGGGGGATCTAGGGTTGGAAGCCATGTTAACTCACACTCGATAGACATCCTGGTGGTGCCTTGGGTGCCATGTCCTTGTATGCCCTGCCTATGATTTTATGAGGGCAGTGGGTCACATGCAAGGGCTCCAGGAGCCGTTTTCATGTTTTTTTTATTTTTTTAGATTTTATTTGGTGCTGCCCAAAAAAATGGCGAAACCCGCCGTCGGCCGTGGCAACGCGATGGTCGGTGCAATCTTGGACCCAGGCATGCATCCAGCCTAGGTACCCCATGGGGAACCCCCAAACCATTTTTCCCTGAAAATTGAGAGTGTCTTATAGGGTACATATAGTGAGAAGCCGCATTTACCAGGTCGTAACTCAAAAAACATATAGTATATGCTTGCTGACATGGTTATACCCTACGGGTACGTAACTTCAGCATACCTAGTCCAGCCCAAGGAAGGCCCACTGCAGGTATACGCTGGCCCATGAAGATTTTCGGGTGACCAAGGCCCAAGACATCTTCGCATCCTTGGGGAACAAGACTAGTTTAGATAGGAAACTCAAAAGAGCAAACGCCCTAGAACTTGTAACCGACTAGGACTATGCCCGGGACCTGCCTAAGTCTATATAAAGGCCAGGAGGGCACGTAGTGGGGCAACTCAACCAGCCTCGACTCATACTTTCGCACACGCACCCACGCCAGATCGAATCACACCAGAACCTTCGGTTCGCCAGTAATCAAAGAGCGCACAAGCAGAGTAGGGTTTTCCCTCCGGTGCTGAACTGGTAAATCTTGTGTCCCCTGGTTGCTTGTCTGTTAACCGTGCCACGATCTCCAGCATCCCCATCTTCTCCAAAACCCAAGTCCATAACAATGGGCATTGACGAGATTAAACCTCGTCAATTGGCGCCGTCTGTGGGAACTGGGGCTGCTGATTGTGCGATCGTGACGGTTCCGACCCGATCGATCTACAACTCTGCGACGACGGAGAATCACCTCCTCTTCGGCACTTTTGACTTCACCGCCCACTCGCCGGCCACCATGAAGGATTTCGAGCCCGTAGGCGACGGACTCGAGATTTTGTTCGGGAGCTTCTGCTTCTAGGTGGGACAAACTGGTACCCTCCGCCTCCCTGAGCGGGTGCCCGTGCCGTAAATCAGGCCCGCTTCGTGGGATCCGCACCCCGTGCTACGCGCGTCACCATCAACAGATGAGTTCTACAGCAGCAGCTGCTGCAACTCCGATTTGTGCGATCCACCTTCGGATGAAGGGACCTACGGTTCCGGATCCGAAAGCTGCGGCAGCAGCCAACCAATCTGCAGGCGCTATCTGTGCGCCGCGGTCATCCAAGCCGACGAGGAAACGCCTAACCTGCCGCCCAACCCCAACCTGCAGGACGGAAACGGCGAAAACGGGGAAAACAGAGGCCACCTCATCCAACTTAGCAAATAAGGATGGTTCGAAGCACGCCGCTCCGTCGTAGGTGAAATAGTCCTACCTCTGGACTCCCCACGTGATCTGCTGAGGGCATACCACTACCTCCTCATCGAGGAGCACAAGAAACAAGTCGAGATGCAGACGCCGACAAGCGCAAGCAAGCAGCCAGTAGTCCAAAGGCGCGTGACGGCTGCGCTCCGCCATGGAACCCGGCTCTAGCACAAACAGGAATCAGGGAAACAAGCATCGCTCTCGGATGGAAAACATGGACCCCAAGGAGTGGCGTGACATGACCCGAACTCTCCACACATCATTCATGTATATGGACGCTGACGGCAACATCACCCCGAAGACGCCACAAGCAGCGATCATGGCAGCCACTGCGTATCTCGCAGCTCACCCACCTCCAGAGGGGGACCCGAAAAGGGCCATGCATAAGTCCGCACTCACCGGACTAGGACTAATCGGAGCTGCGCTCCATGAAGACGCTCCTGTGGAGCCAAAGAATAAAGCTCCGGCCAGGCGCGACAGGAGCCCCACACTCTCATCCGAAGAGGAAGAGGAGCACGATCTTCCTCGAAGGAATAAGAGCTCCAACCGCCACAAACGCGACTACGACGCCAGAGACAAGCTTACACAGCGCAAGATCGACAAAGCACGCGCCAAACGCTCATGCTCGTCTGAATCTGAGATGGACGAAGACGAAGGAGAACTATGCGGGGCTCGATGCTTCAGCAGAACTGTCCGACGAACGCAGATGCCACGCAACTTCAAGCTTCCTTCGGATACTCCGAAGTTCAACGGTACGCAAGATCCAAAGTCCTGGCTCAGTGACCACCTGTCATCCGTCAAGCTTCATGGAGGCAACAAAGAAACCTCCATGCAATGCCTTCACCGCAATGGTGGCGCTGGTCCAGCTCAAGCCTATCATCAGGATCCATCCGAAGCTGGGAGGAGCTCGCCTACAGCTTCATCCGAAATTTCAAAGGCACCAGCAAGAGGCCTGCCTCAATCGAAGAATTGCGAGCCTGCACTCAAAGAACGGGTGAATCTATTCGCTCATACATACTACGCTGGTCTACGACCAAGAACTCCGCAGCACACATCTCCGAAGAGAGGGCCATCGACGCCTTCAGGGACGGCGTCAAACGCCCAGACTTCAAGGAGGAACTTGGGCGTGTAAAGCCCAAGACACTCGACCACCTCATGGAAATCGCCAACAGTTGGGCAGACGGCGAAGATTGCATCCAGCGACCACAATCAGATGAAGAGGACGACTACGGCCGAAGACGCGAACGCCGCAGCAAGAGGAGATCGCGCGTCTACGAGGACCGCGACGGACCCGACATGGTCGCGGCCGGCTACGCCGACCGCCGTAATGACAACAGCCGCAGCAGCGGAGGATATCGCAGCGGAAACTTCCGCGACAACGGACGACCAACGCAGTCGTGGCAACGCCGCGACCGCGACAACGGACCCTCAGCATTCGACAAACTTTCGGGTCCATGCACCATCCACTTCTACATCGACAAACAGGATGGCAAAAAGAAAGCCAGCCACATGCTCAAGGATTGTCGCGAGTTCCAAAAACTCAGCGAAGGCATGATGCAGATGAGGCAACAAGGTCCAATCCCTGCGTTCGGAAACACACCTGCGCCAGGTGAAATAGCACACGGATCTCCTCCACCGCCGCCTATTGGAGGCCAAAACCAACCAGTCGCACCAGCACAAAACAACGCCGGGGTCCCATACCCCCCATCAAAAGGAGCACTCAATATGATACAAAAGGGACGCCCAACAAATAGAGTGCAGAAGAAAATCACCCGACAAATCAACTTGGCCGTGGCAACTCCGCCTGCAATCCCTGAGTACCTCAGCGGATCGGAGTCCTGCATCACATTCACTCGCGCGGATCACCCTTGCCAGATCCCTCGCCCAGGCCATGCTGCCTTGGTGCTGGAGGCGCAGATCGGAGGCTTCGAGATGAGTCGCGTCTTCATGGACGGCGGCAGCGGCATCAACCTAATGTTCGCAAGCACTCTAGCAGCTATGCGGATCCCGCAATGCAGCCTGGAACAATCAGACACAACGTTCCACGGCATTGTCCCAGGGAAGGGCATCTTCCCCCTAGGCAAAATAGGGCTCGACGTCATCTTCGGGAAGCCGGACAACTTTCGGCAGGAGCGCCTAGAATTCGAAGTGGTGGACTGGCCGTCGCAATACCATGCCATCCTGGGACGTGTAGCATTCGCACGGTTCCTGGCCGTCCCACACTACGCATACCTATTACTCAAGATGCCAGGACCAAGGGACGCCATCACAATCCACGGAGCTTCACCCGATCGGACCAATGCGACAGGATTTCAACAAAATCTCCGTCTTCGGCATGCAAGACGAGCTCGTAAGGCTCGCGAGGAGACGGACAATGGGCTACCCCCACAAGGCGTAACGCACCGACATGTCCTTCGACTCCACCGTCAACACCAAGAAAGTACATCCATCCGACAGACGCCTTCCAAGACGCTGATCGCCAACGACCTTAGCACCAAGATAGGCGCGCTCGTCGAATTCCTCCGTGAGCGCTGGGAAATATTCGCCTGGTGTCCTGCGGACATGCCAGGAGTTCCCAGGGAATTCGTCGAGCACGTACTCAATGTCTTCCCAGACACCAAGCCAGTCAAGCAGTCTATCCGAAGATTGTTGGAGCCACGAGCCGAAGCTATCGGCAAGGAGATCAGATTACCGCAGCAGACTTCATCGGAAATCAAGGAAAGCGAGTGGTCGGCAAATACACGGTGATGGTCCCGAAGAAGGACACGGACATCCGCGGATGCGTGGACTTCACGCCACTAAATAAACACCGCCTAAGGAACACTTCCTCTTCCTCGGTCGACGGATCATCGATTCGACTGCAGGTTGTGAGAAACTCTCCTTCCTCGACGCCTACTCAGGCTATAACCAGATTCGACTCAAGGTCGAAGATCAAGAGAAAACGGCGTTCATCACACCGTTTGGAGTATACTGCTACAACACAATGCCCTACGGGCTAAAGAACGCAGGTGTCACGTACCAGCGATGCATGCAGGCCTGCCTCAAAGACCAGGTCGGTCGCAACGTCCAAGTCTATGTCGATGACATAGTCATAAAAACCAGGGAGGCATAAACACTTATCGACGATCTCCGCGAGACGTTCGACAACCTTGATCGCTACAGGATCAAGCTCAATCCAGAAAAGTGCGCCTTGGCCCCTCGGTCACTGCTCGGTACTTCATCTCTCAACGAGGGATCGAAGCGAACCCGAAGAAAATCAAAGCTATCATGACAATGGAGAAACCGAAAAACCTCAAAGGCGTCCAGCAGCTCGCAGGGCGAGTAGCGGCACTAAGCAGGTTCATCAGCCGCATGCGCGAGAAGGCCCTACCATTCTACCAGCTGCGCAAAGCGCGAACAAGTTCAGTGGACACCGAAGCCAACGACGCATTCGACTCAGCGGCTCCTCTCCACCGCCTGCTCGTCACGCCAAAGAGCGCGAGCCTCTCATGTACATAGCAGCCACGCACTGTGGTCAAAGATACTAGTGGTCGAACGACCCGAAGAAGGCAAGACCCACGGGGTACAATGCCCAATTTACTACCTCAGCGAGGTTCTCACTCCAACAAAACAGCGGTACCCGCACTACCAGAAGCTGGCTTACGGCGTGTTCATGACAGCTCCAAGACTGAGCCACTACTTCCAGGAGCATCAGGTGATGGTCGTTAACGAGGTGCCCCTGAACAGCATCCTGAATAATCCAGAAGCCACAGGACGCGTGGCCCTGTGGGGCATCGAACTATCACCCTTGGACATCGTCTACGAGAAGCGACACGCAATCAAATCTCAAGTCCTTCCGGACTTCCTGGTACACTGGATGGAACCGCAATGCTCGACACCCATATGTCGCACCCTGGACAATGCATTTTGACTCCAAACGCCGGGTCGAGCAGGGTCATACAGACCTCCCCGCAAGGTGAAAAGATGAAGTACGTCCTTCGGATGAAATTCAGAGCCTCCAACAACGAGGCCGAATACGAAGCCCTCATCCATGGCATGAAGATGGAAAAAATATGCGGCGCAACGCGCCTGGTTATCTACGGCGACTCCAACCTTGTCGTACAGCAGACGATGAATAAGTGTGACGCACACGCCGAAAACATGATCGCATACCGGGCGCTATACAACGCACTCGAAGGATAATTCGACGGCTGCGAACTTCGGCACGTTGGAAGAGTGAGCAACGAGGAGGCCGATAGACTCGCCAACATCGGCTCCACTTGCGCAAAGGTGCCACCAGGTGTGTTCCTCGAGAAGATCTGCGTGCCATCTATCAAGCGGAAATTCCCCAAAGGATCACCCGAAGAAGCAGAACACTCGGGGGCTACGCTACCCGAATGTCAGGAAGGACCCAAAAAGTTGGACACCGAAGTTGAAATGGTCAACCTGATGCAGGTCATGGCAGTCGAAGAAACTTGGACACGTCCATACCTCCAGTTCCTGATAAACGGCGAATTGCCAGACAGCCCGACAGATGCCCGGCGCATATTTCGTCGGTCAAAAGCCTTCACCATCATCAACGGCGAGCTGTACAAACGCAGCATTACGGGTGTACTACAACGGTGCGTCACCATCGACGACGGCAAGGCCATACTCCAAGATATCCATGAGGGCATCTGCGGCCACCACGCAGTACCGCCTCGTCGCCAAAGCTCATGAGCAGATTCTCTCGCCAACGCCATTAGCGACGCCAAGGACATCGTCCAAGATGCAACGGTGCCAACGGTTCGCCGACAAACCGACGCACTGGGTCCGAACTCGACCCATACCCATAGCTCGGCCTTTTGCCCAATGGGGCCTCGACATGACCGCAAACCGCCAAAATCTTGAAAGGAGGACACGTCTTCCTCCCGGTCGCAATCGACAAATTCACCAAGTGGATCGAAGCCATGCCACCAACCAAGGGCACAACCGCCGTCAAGTTCTTGAATCCATTGTCTACAGGGTTTTGGCGTCGACAAAGCATCATCACCGACAACGGATCGAACTTCATCTCCGAAGAATTCCGTGACTTGCGAAGGCCTGGATCAATATCACGTATGCCTCGTGGCACACCCGCAAACAAACGGACAAGTGGAAAAGGCCAACGGCCTAATCGGCGCCGCATCAAGAAGCGCCTCATGAGCTCACTCGAGCACAAAGCTGAAATCGGACGAAAGAGCTACCGTCATCTGTGGAGCTTACGATCACGCCAAACAGCTCCACCGGCTACACCGCTTCTTCATGGTGCACGGAGTCGAGGCCGTGCTACCACCGGCACGCCACCGGCTCCACAAGTCGTCACATAAGCCGAGTCCACGGCGACTCAAGATGCCGCCGACACACTCGACGAAGCACGGGATATAGCACATCTAGATCTGGTGTACCAAAGAAAGTCTCCGCAACTACCACAGCCGTCGGCTGCGCCCAAGGTCCTTCGTCGAAGGAGACCTCGTCTTGCGACTCAAGCAAAAGCACCCGAACAAACTCGATTCACCATGGGAAGGACCCTACGCCATCACCGAGGTCATCTCAGGTGGCGCCTATCGCCTCAAGCACGTGGAGTCCGGAGTCGCATACTCCAACCCATGGAACATCTCGCACCGCGATTTATTCTACCCGTAGCAACCTACCCCCTTTTACTTACAATAAGGCTTTCAGCCAAGGCTACTCAGCCGAACCATGTACCTACTCCATTACGATATAAATAAAGCTAAGTGTCTCGCTCCCAACCTTCGGTTGACTATTTTTATAACTTTTCTACATGCTACAAACGCACCCGGGGGCTCCCCCCACCTCACGATTTCATCGACTGAGGACCAAACGTGTACACTGAGTAGTCGACACGCCGTGCAAACGAAAGGGGAACGTACTCAATCAAAGCACTGCGTGCTCACAAACAAGCAAACCTTTACAACAAAGGGCACATAAACGCCCAGCCGCAATATACAAATTTTACATCTATCTATTTATTTTCAGGTCCAATCTACTATGAATAATAACCTGAGCACGCTGCTCAAACAAGTCTACAATTTGTTCGGCATACTGCCTTACAGCCGCATAATACGGACGCATGTTCCACTCGCCACCATCTGGTCGAGGAGGTGGCCCATTCACAAGATCCAAATCACGCCAGACGGTGCACCTCACAAGAGACAAGGCAGCCTTCACCTCGACGAAGCTGCCGCAGCTCCTTGACATTGCCGGCATTCCGAAATTTCGTCAGAAGACCTGCAAGGGTTGTTGGCACGGCATCCAACGGAAACATGACGTGCAGCACCGAGGAAAGTGATGTCTGCACCTGGCGAAGCACCCACGAAACCTGGTAGACGCGATCCTGCACTGTCGCCAGAACTATGGCGCGATCACGGTCCATCCAGAAGAAGCCGCCGGCCTCCATGTCCTGTTGAGTCAAACAATTGACTCTAATAGAAATACGCTCCTTTTCTTCCCTCGGAGCAATATTGGCACCTGCGACAACCGCACAAAACAAGAGTAAGGCCAGCAGGCTCACCCGAAGAACTGGGCTACAACCCGAAAGAAGGATCAACTTACATTGCAGCTGCTCGGACAGTTGACCCAGCTCCGCCATCAAATACTCCTCTCTGGCTTCACCACGGTCTGCTTTGGATTTCCAAATGTCAGCACGACCGCGTAACCCAAGCAAATCCCTCTCCAAGCTACGCACGCGATCCCTAAGAAAAGCGAGCTGCGAGGAATCATCCAATGATGCTCGCAAGGGCCTTTCGGATGAAGTGTCAACTGGGTCAACACCCGAAGGAACCTATAGCAGCAGAAAGGCACACAGACATTCAGCCAAGGATAAAAGCACAACACGGAGGAATTCATTAAAATAAGGCCACTACGTGGCACAAGGATGGTACTACAAAAGATATTTACAATAGAAGCAGACTACAACCTACTTTACGCCTACTATGCCTATGGTGCAGGACACTGAGTCGCCTCAGAGCCGATCGCTTAGTTTTAGCCTTGCGCGCATGCGCTGCGTACTCAGACAACAAGTCAATAAGCTTGGGCCCGTATCGTCGGCAGCGAGCGGAGTAGGCGGCGAAGGCTACCTCGGATCCATCCGCGGCCGTCGGCATCCGAGAGGTAATCTGGGGCAGGTCCAGCTCCGCTCCAGCCGCCATGGCCATTGCCAGCCCGACGGACGCGCCGATGCCTTTCTGCTTGCGCTTGTACGCTGCAGGCGCTTCGCCCGACAGAGCCTCCGCCAGGGCATCCACATCTTCAAGAGACGCACCCTTCGGGAAGAGCTCCTGGTAGAAGCGACCAAGGACTTCTTTCGCCTTGGCGAGGGAGTTGACGACGGTGCTGCAGCGGTCTTCGACCGCTACAGTGGCATCATCCAGAGCACTCCCGTGCTCCAGAGCACCGCGGTCGAACTCAATGCCTGCGGCATCTGCGACAAAACGAAGAAAACATGACAAGAAGGAGAAGAAGATCCGAAGGAAAAGAAGCAAGTACAAAAGACAAAGCTCACCTGAGATAGCCTTGGCAGCAGCCATGAGCTTCTTCGCCGCCCCTTTTTCACGATCAGCCGCAACGGTGACCAGCTTCTCCTCACGATCGGCGGCCTTCTGTTCCGCTTAAGGCTCTTCTTAAGGCTCTTTTCACGATCAGCAGCCATGAGATCATCTCTTTGCTTCGCTGCCTACCCACCAGGCGCTCTCGGCGCTGCTTCAAGCATTCCGCTTGGCCAAGGCTCTTCTTCAGAGCATCAACCTCGCGGAGAGAGTCATTATGTTCCTCTGCATTTACAACAAGAAAGTGTCAAAGAAAAGGACCAGGATATGAAAGAAAAATACTACAAGGCAGACGAATACCTTGCAGCTGCCGCAGTTTTGCCTCCAGCGTTAGGCGCTCCTCCACCAGCCGCTTGGCCTCTTGGACAAAAGGCTGCAGGAAAAGGCAACAGCAGTAAGAACATGACTTGGGGGCTAAGCCCCACACAAAGAAGCAACAACAACATCATCACTCGAAGACACTCGGGGGCTTCCCCCCATAACATCAAGAAGGACAACTTACGTGCTCCGAAGGCGAACCCGCAGGCCCGCCTCCGAAATTCTGAGGCGCAACCACCAGCCTCTCCTGCACAGGAGGAACTGGCGCAGCGTCACCAGAAGTCGCCACCGTCTGAGGAGGAGGCGACGCAATGTTCGACTCCCCCATCATCTCGTGCGCTCCATCATTAGAGACGTCAGAAGATTGCCTGCACACAAACCAATCAACACAGGTGCAAAAACAACAAGGGAACAAAGGAAAACAGTGGCAACAAGAAAACTTACGAGCCCAACGCGCTCAGGTCAAAGATAGGAGAAGCCCTTCGGGCCCTCTTCTCTTCCTTCTTTTCTTCCTTATTGTCCTCCTTTTCTTCCTTCTTCCGCTTTGCTGGCGGGTGCGGAGCAACAGCTCGCACGGGAATGGCAGGAAGAGGAGAGGAAGAACCCTCATGAACATCACCCTGACGCTCAAGGCCTAGAGGATTCCTGGGATTCGGAGGAGTCGAGGCATCCGAGGACTCGCTGGAGCTCCGTGATCGCTTGCGCGAATGGTCCTCACTCGACTCGTCGGCATCCTCCGCTGGAGATCGCACTGACGGTAGCTCGGACACGGAGTCCACGACTTCCTTATCCGGGGCATTCGGATACCTTTCGGGCAATGGTGGTGCCATGCCCGGAACTTTGAAGCTCTACAAAAGGAGACGGAACTTTGTTAAGCAAACAAAGGGAAAAAGTACACAGCTGGCAAAACAAAAGGGGAGCACTACGTGCGCAAATCTACACCTTCGGTACGGCCAACGTCGAAGAAAAGGGAGGAGTCTGCGACTTCCCTGGAATTTCTTCGTTTGCCTTGAACTTCAACAGCGCGCGAAGAATCTTGTCAAGTTCCGCCTCAGAGATTTTCTCACTTGAAACCCTCGTCGGATCACGGTGCCCAGAGTAAAGAAACATCGGATGCGCCCTCGCCTGGAGAGGCTGTACCCGATGCTCAAGAAACGTTCGGATGACGTCGACACCGTTCACCTCCTTCTTAGGAATCAGTTGGAGATCCTCCACCCGACGGTACAGGGCCTCTATCTCCGCCACCTCACCGTCTAAGATCTGGTTTTTCCAGGATCTTTTCTTCTCAATCAACCGAGGGGGTCAAAGGAACGAGACCAAAATCTTGCCCAGCAAGACGGAGTCACGGATGTAAAACCATTTCCTCCGCCAAGATCGGACAGATTCGGACATGGAAAAGGAAAAGAATTGGACATTGGGACTGAGAGATGATGAAACCCCAATGGGATACACACCATCCGAAGTTTGCCTCTTCACGGAATAAAGCTTCCGGAAGAGGCCAAAGTGCGGCTCAATGCCAAGCCAACACTCGCAAAGCGTGATAAAACACGCAATGTGGAGAAGGGAGTTGGGAGACAGATGATGCAACTGAACCCCATAGAAGAAGAGCAGTCCACGAAGGAAGTCATGGACTGGATACGAGAACCCACGCAAGACAAAGGCAAGAAACATAACCCGGTACCCAGCTGGGAGACGGGGGATTACCTCATTGTCGGGGAGTTTCACGGCCGTCGCATCTTGCGGAATCAGGCTCCGCTCACGCAGTTTGCGGAGATCGCTCTCCCGCGTCTCCGATCGCCGCCAGCCACCATCGGTGACGCGAGCAGCGGCGGTGCCCTTCTTGCCTTCGGCGGCGCTGGTCCAAACCGCGGAGGAGGATTTCTTCGTCTTCCCCATGACGCTGCAGCGGTGGTGGCGTTGGCAACGACAAAGAACAAAGGAAGTGTGGAAGAAAAGCTCAGCGCGCAGCAAGAATCGCCCAAGAACAAGAAGACAGCGAACAGATGAACTGGTGCGGTGAAAAACAAAACACGATTTCACCCAGGATTATAACAGCGAAGACGACGCACACCAGCCGTCCATCGAGAAGACCTAACGCCAACGGTAGATCTAACCGTACACGTGTCAACACCACAACGAACCGTCGTTACCACGCCGTCCACTACGCGCGTAAATCAAGGAGGCGTCGTAATCATCTCCACGCCCCGCGTGACCGGTCAATTCAAAGTCAGCAAGTGGGACCCACGCTTCGTCCCGTCAAGTCATCTCTAGCGCAGCAGATGCTTGAGGTCATCAATCGTAAGCACTGACATCATCAAAAGCTATACTAGCACCACTTCGGCTCCACAGCTAAAAGTACTCACTCGAATCTACGATTCGACTAAATACTTGGGGACTACTCCTATCAGGATACCGCCGCCGCACCGATCGACAAAATTACTTCTCTGAGTCCTACGTCGAGTCTACGACTCCACTACGGACTTGGGGGCTACTCCCATAGGGAGGATGGATTTAAGCATCCGAAAATTTTCGAGTCCTGCAGACCTAAAAGACCGAAACAATGTTTGAACTAAAATTCTCCGTTCGAGTCTACGACTCGAACAGACACTTGGGGGCTACTCCCATAGGGAGCGCTGGTCGTGCACCCTATGAAGTCTTCGACTGCGATCTTTCGGATCAGCACGCAACAAACTTTTTGGCAACTCTGCCCCAACAGAACGCTCAGTGAGCAACAATCTCCTTGGCCACCCGAAGAACCTCCGAGGTGATAAATGTTCGGATGCTGCGTCTGTGACGCAAAGATAAGACCTACAGATATCATCTGATGGCCTGACAACGCACCTGACTGCGCTATGCTAGCATGAATCCATACCAGCAGGTACGATGAAAAATCCTGACGGACGCGTTGGGTACACCAATTAAAATCACTGGAATTCCTCTCCTATAAGTCCTCCGCGGCCTGAGTTGAATTACGCCAGCATATGTTCCAGGCCCGGGTTAAGGGACCCGAATATGAAGAAGATCGTGTTGTTTCGTCCTAAGACAGTTAACTGACCCTGATCCGTCGGGTGAGTCAGACACACGTATGAACAATCCCTACACATTCTCTTGAAAGACAGAGTTGCACCCGAAGGATTGAAGAGTCCTCAGCCGAATCTACGATTCGACTGATCACTCGGGGGCTACTGACATGGTTATACCCTACGAGTACGTAACTTCAGTATACGTAGTCCAGCCCAAGGAAGGCCCACTGCAGGCATACGCTGTCCCATGAAGATTTTCGGGTGACCAAGGCCCAAGACATCTTCGCATCCTTGGGGAACAAGACTAGTTTAGATAGGAAACTCAAAAGGGCAAACGCCCTAGAACTTGTAACCGACTAGGACTATGCCCGGGACCTGCCTAAGTCTATATAAAGGCCAGGAGGGCACGTCCTAGGGCAACTCAACCATCCTCGACTCATACTTTCGCACACTCCACGCCAGATCGAACGCACCAGAACCTTCCGGTTCCCAGTAATCAAAGAGCGCATACAAGGGAGTAGGGTTTTCCTCCGGGGCCCGAACACAGGTAAATCTTGTGTCCCCTGGTTGCTTGTATGTTAACCGTGCCATGATCTCCAGCATCCCCATCTTCTCCAAAACCCAAGTCCATAACAATGGGCATTGACGAGATTAAACCTCGTCACTTGCACCACGAGATAAATACCCACCTCCCGGGAATGTCCATGCACCGTGGTGTAGCATGGGTGGAAATTTCCTCAGGCCCATGGGCGCGCCCTAATCTTGCAACTCCTTTGTGAAAACGCCGGTTTTTCGGATTCAGAAAATGGAAACTCGAGATTTCTACAAAGCACCATGAAATATCTAGTTGGAGAAGTTGCTTGCGATGTCGAGAGGGAGCTAGGTGCGGGTTTGGGCTCAATCTATGGAGTGGTTCCATGTTCTGGGCAGCGAAGGGAGAATCTAGGATTGGAAGCCATGTTTAACTCACACTCGATATATATCCTGGTGGTGCCTTGGGTGCCAAATGACCTGGTATGCCCTGCATATGATTTTATGAGGGCAGTGGGTCACATGCAAGGGCTCCAGGAGCCATTTTCACGTTTTTTTTATTTTTTTCGATTTAGTTTGGTGCAGACTGAAAAAACGGTGAAACCCGTCGGCGGTCGAGGCAATGCGACGGTCGGTGCAATCTTGGACACAGGCATGTATGCAGCCTAGGTACCCCATTGGGCACCCCCAAACCATTTTTTCCTGCATATTGAGAGTGTCTTATAGGAAACATACAGTTAGAACTGCAATTACCGGGTCGTAACTCAAAAAATACAGTATATATTTGCACCATGAGATAAATACCTACCCCCTGGGAATGGCCATGCACCATGGTGTAGCATGCGTGGAAATTGCCTCGGGCCCTTGGGTGCGCCCTAATCTTGAACCTCCTTTGGGAAAACGTCGGTTTTTCGGGTTCAGTAAATGGAACATCGAGATTTCTCCAAAGCACCATGAAATCTCTAGTTGAATAAGTATCTTGCGATGCCGAGAGGGACCTAGGTGCCGGGATTGGGATCAATACATGGAGTGGTTCCATGTTCTAGGCAGCGAGGGGGGAATCTAGGGTTGGCAGCCATGTTAACTCACAATCGATAGACATCCTGGTGGTGCCTTGGGTGCCAAATGACCTAGTATGCCCTGCCTATGATTTTATGAGGGCAGTGGGTCACATGCATGGGCGCCAGGAGCCGTTTTCATTTTTTTTTAGATTTTGTTTGGTGCTGCCAAAAAAATGGCGAAACCCGCCGGCGGCCGCGGCAACGCGACGGTTGGTGCAATCTTGGACCCAGGCATGCATCCAGCCTAGGTACCCCATGGGGCACCGCAAAACATTTTTCCCTGGAAATTGAGAGTTTCTTATAGGTTACATACAGTTAGAAACCGCATTTACCGGGCCGTAACTCAAAAAAATATAGTATATGCTTGCACCACGAGATAAATATCCACCTCCCGGGAATGTCCAGGCACCATGGTGTTGCATGTGTGGAAATAGCCTCAGGTCCATGGCCGCGCCCTAATCTTGCACCTCCTTTGGGAAAATGCCGGTTTTTCGGGTTCAGAAAATGGAAAGTCGAGATTTCTCCAAAGCACCACGAAATATCTAGTTGGGGAAGTCGCTTGCGATGCCAAGAGGGATCTAGGTGCCGGGTTTGGGCTTGATCCATGGAGTGGTTCCATGTTCTGGGCAGCGAGGGGAGAATCTAGGGTTGGAAGCCATGTTAACTCACACTCGATAGACATCCTGCTGGTGCCTTGGGTGGCAACTGACTTGTATTCCCTTCCTTTGGTTTTATGAGGGCACTGGGTCACATGCAATTGCTCCATAAGCCGTTTTCACATTTTTTTTATTTTTTTTAGATTTTATTTGGTGCTGCCCAAAAAACGGCGAAACCCGCCGGTGGACGTGGAAATGCGATAGTCGGTGCAATCTTGGACCCAAGCATGCATTCAGCCTAGGTACCCCATGGGGCACCCCAAACCATTTTTCCCTGAAAATTGAGTGTCTTATATGGTACGTATAGTTAGAAGCCGCATTAACCGGGCCGTAACTCAAAAAAAATACAGTATATGCTTGCACGACGAGATAAATACCGTCCTCCCAGGAATGTCCATGCACCATGGTGTAGCATGCATGCAAATTGTCTCGGGCCCATGGGCACGCCCTAATCTTGCACATCCTTTGTGAATATGCCTGTTATTCGGGTTCAAAAAATGGAAAGTCCACATTTCTCCAAAGCACCATGAAATCTCTAGTTGGAGAAGTCGCTTGCGATGCCGAGAGGGAGATAGGTGCCGGGTTTGGGCTTAATCCATGGAGTGGTTCCATGTTCTTGGGAGAGAGGGGGATCTAGGGTTGGAAGCCATGTTAACTCACAATCGATAGACATCCTAGTTGTGCCTTGGGTGCAAATGACCTGGTATCCCCTACATATGATTTTATGAGGGCAGTGGGTCACATCCAAGGGCTCTAGGAGCCGTTTTCATGTTTTTTTTGTTAGATTTTGTTTGGTGCTGCCCAAAAAAAGGCGAAACCCACAGGCGGCCGCGACAATATGACGGTCGGTGCAACCTTGGAACCAGGCATGCATCCAGCCTAGGTACCCCATGGGGCACCGCAAACCATTTTTTCCTGCAAATTAAGAGTGTCTTATAAGGTACATACAGTTAGAAACCGCATTTAACGGGCCGTAACTCAAAAACTACAGTATATGCTTGCACCACGAGATAAATACCCACCTACCGGGAATGGCCATGCACCACGGTGTAGCATGCGTGGAAATTGACTCGGGCCCATGGGCGCGCCCTAATCTTGCACCTCCTTTTGGAAAATGCCAGTTTTTGGGTTCAGAAAATGGAAAGTCGATATTTCTCCAAAGCACCAATAAATATCTAGTTAGAGAAGTGGCTTGCGATGCCCAGAGGGACCTGGTGCCGGGTTTGGGCTCAATCCACGGAGTGCTTCCATGTTCTGGGCAGCGAGGGGCAAATCTAGGGTTGGAATCCATGCTAACTCACACTCGATAGACATCCTGGTGGTGGCTTGGGGGCCAAATGACCTGGTATTCCCTCCCTATGATTTTATGATGGCAGTGGGTCACATTCAAGGGCTCTAGGAGCCGTTTTCATATTTTTTATTTTTTTAGATTTTGTTTGGTTTTGCCCAAAAAACGGCGAAACCCGCCGGCGGTCGCGGCAACGCGACGGTGGGTGCAATGTTGGCCCACACATGTGTCCAGCCTAGGTACCCCATGGGTCACCCAAAACCATTTTTCCCTTAAAATTGAGAGTGTCTTATAGGGTACATACAGTTAGAAACCGCATTTAACGGGCCATAACTCAAAAAAATACAGTATATGTTTGCACCACGAGATAAATACGCACCTCCCGGGAATGGCCATGCACCATGGTGTAACATGCATGGAAATTGCCTTGGGCCCATGGACGCGCCCTAATCTTGCACCTCCTTTGGGAAAACACCGGTATTTCGTGTTCAGAAAATGGATAGTCGAGATTTGTCCAAAGTACCATGAAATCTCTAGTTGGAGAAGTCGCTTGTGATGCCGAGAGGGAGCTAGTTGCCGGGTTTGGGCTCGATCCAGGGAGTGGTTTCATGTTCTTGGCAGCGAGGGGGGAATCTAGGGTTGGAAGCCATGTTAACTCACACTCGATAGACATCCTGGTGGTGCCTTGGGTACCAAATGACTTGGTATGCCCTGCCTATAATTTTATGAGGGAAGGGTGTCACATACAAGGGCTCCAGGAGCCGTTTTCATATTTTTTTTATTTTTTTAGATTTTGTTTGGTGCTGCCCAAAAAAAGGCGAAACCCGCCACCGGCCGCGGCACACGATGCTTGGTGCAATATTGGACCCTGGCATGCATCCAGCCTAGGTACCCCATGGGGCACCCCAAACCATTTTTCCCTGAAAATTGAGAGTGTCTTATAGGGTACAACAGTTAGAAACCGCATTTACCGGACCATAACTCAAAAAAATACAATATATGCTTGCACCACGAGATAAATACCCACCTCCCGGGAATGTACATGCACCATGGTGTAGCATGCGTGGAAATTGCCTCGGGCCCATGGCCGCGCCCTAATCTTGCAACTCCTTTGAGAAAATGCAGGTTTTTTGGGTTTAGAAAATGGAAAGTCGAGATTTCTCTAAAGCACCAAGAAATCTCTAGTTAGAGAAGTCGCTTGCCATGCCGAGAGGGAGCTAGGTGCCGGGATTGGTCTGGGCAGCGAGGGGGGGATCAAGGGTTGGAAGCCATGTTAACTCACACTCGATAGACATCCTGGTGGTTCCTTGGATGCCAAATGTCCTGGTATGCCCTGCCTATGATTTTATGAGGGCAGTGGGTCACATGCAAGGGCGCCAGGAGCCGTTTTCACATTTTTTAATTTTTTTAGATTTTGTTTGGTGCTACCCAAAAAAGGAGAAACTCGCCGCCAGCTGCGGCAACGCGATGGTTGGTGCAATCTTGGACCCAGGCATGCATCCAGCCTAGTGTAACACCCTCAGAATCGGACCTATGCAAGTTTTAGCGAAAACCCGCCAAACCCGCATAGAAACGATTCAAAGGTGCCCACCAGGCACTTTCGTGCGGGTGGAAAACGAAGTAATAACATTACACAACAGTCCTCCATGGGACCCACGGAACAGATATATATACAACACGACTCCTTGAGTCAAGAATACAGATATAAGGTACAAAGATCCAAATCACCTTGAAAATGATAGAGCGTCCGACTACGGATAAGATGCAAATGGGGCTAAGAGCCCTGAAGAATAACCAATGGCGTCCATAACCCTGCCCAGGCCAAGCCGGAAGGGTAACCCTGCTAACGACGTCGATATCAAAACCTGCTTAAACAAAAGGGGTGCCGACAAAGGGCAAAGGAAAAAGGGAGCGCAAGATCGAGGCCAAGACACGGCGAGACTAGAATTCGGTCCTCGCCTACATAGGTATGGTGGATCAGCGGCAAAGACGCGCTAAACAACCTATAGGGACTCGATACAACCGTCGGCCATCGAGAGGTAAGAAAGACCTATTCGGAACCAACCTGATGCTACCACCAAACAAAACCATCCTGGTATTTCCCCCTCGAGACCAAACGAGGAAGTCCACCGAGGAACTCACACAGTTGGCAGTTTTATTTATTCAGTTATCGTTGCAGCAATTACTAGTCAGGTATAGATAGTCATCCTGATAAAAATAAGCAGTGAGCACTTTTATTTAACCATTCCATTGTAGTTACAACACTTACTAGTCGACATATTAGCATGAGATAACCCAAAACCCAGCAGTTGTTGGTACTTTATTTAGCCATTCCGCTAGGTTGCAATACTTACTAGTCAGATACAAAGGTCGCAAGCGACAACTCAAGCAAGCAATTGTTGGCAGTATTATTTAGCCATTCCATTATAGTGAAGCTGATTACTAGTCATTATATAGTCAAATTTATAGCACTACTTTAGTTATAGTTGTCTATGATCGAGATACTGTGCTCCAAGTCGTCCATAACATGGACACGGCTTTAGAAAGTTTTACCCGCCGGGTGCACAAATAGCAACACACACTCGATCAACCTCGGAAAACCAAATCAAAACCCAACAAGGCCTTCACGACAAAGCAATCACAGGATTCAGAATATTTGGGGGCCACCTTGAGTACACCAACGAAGTTAATGACTCGAGACGGACCCGAGGTTTGGGTGGACGGTGTGAACGCCGGGAACCCAAACTGGGCTTGTCGACACCATGGAATCGTGTCCCGATCCTAAACAAGATACAGTGTGCTCGCACAATCGTAAAATACAGTAGCATGGCATAAGTACAGGATATTAAATAAAACCTCAAACTAGTTTGTCGCCCCAAGAAATACTGAATCAAGCTCGCTCAGGGGGGTCCCATAATCCTCCCGGATGTGGATAGCGATAAATCAAGGAACAGTATCAAGTACTGGGTCCTACGGGACACAAGTGGGCGGTCGGAAACCAAATATTATCTATCACCCACCGATGCCTCTGCTTACTTACTTCAATTTTAGTTGTTAAACAGTAATTAAAGTGAACGATAAGTAAAGCCATGATCATCTCCAACGTCAAACATGCGGCAATACACCAACAACTGTGGCACTTGACGACACGCAACAGCACTTGAGCAAGCGACTACGACACGCAAGTCCAACTATCTACCAAACAACAGGTAATAGGAGGTGTCCAAGGCAATATACGGCTGCAAAGGATATCACGGGTACGAAAACTAGAGCAACGCAACACAGATAGCAATAGATCAACAGGAGGGAATAAATACTATAAAAGTAAGATAGGTAGAAAGGGGGGAGATGCTCGCCTGAAAACATTGTCGAAGGTTCATCCGAAGATCGGGGCAAAGCTCACATCGACTCAACGGCCTTATCCGCGAAGAACCAAAACACTAGAATAAACACCGGATGCAATATTTAATACTACGGCAAAAGATCGGGCATGATGCATGTATGATGCATGACATGGAAGAGGTGCAATGCAATTAGGCAAGATTAAGCGGAACCGGGGTCCCGACAATTAAATATATGGTTCTAGTTGTTTAGATACCCCGCAATTTAGATGTTGTCTTAACATAGCAAAAGGTTGCACCGGTTCACTACAAAAATTTAAATGAGGCCAATATAAGGCTAGATTTGCCTGCATATGGGCCCCATATTTAATTATAAGGTGAATCGGCATAAGGCCCCCAAACCACACAAATATGCATGCGAGCATGACAAGTTGATATGCAACAATTTGATATTTCATTTATAAAAATAGGGCTCGAGAAAAGGGGTCACACATTAGGGTTCGGCAGATCTTGGGGTTCCGGGGTTCGGGGTTCGGTCTCAGGGTCCAGGGTTCGACGGGATCGTTCTCGGACTCCGGGGTTTAGGGTCTTCGGATCGGGGAAGTAATCTTGTCGCATCCGCGGTGGTCGGGCCATGTTGTCGGTCTTGACGTCTCACGCGGAGTTCTTGGCGTTTCGGGAGGAAGTACTTGTTCTGGCGTCGGGGCATCGGATTCGCCCTTGTCGGTGCCGATCTTGTCGTTGCGAAGATCTAGTCGTGTCCTCGTGTCGGGTCGGTCTTGGCGTTCGAGGTGAAGCACTTGGCGTTCTGGGTTGGTGTCCTTACCGTCCGTGTTCTCGAGCATCGCATCCGGGAAGGAGTACTTGTCGCACGTGTGGTCTTCGGGTCCGGGGTCTCGGCGTCCGTGACGAAGATCATGGCATCCGTGTCGAAAGCATCGGGATTACCGGGGTTCGGTCCCGGGGTCGGTCTCCGGTAGAAGTTCTTGGCGTCCATGGGGAGGACCTTTGGCTCCCTATCGACACACTTGAGTTTCCGGCTTGGTCATCGATGGGGAACTTGGGGCTTCGGGGCTTGATTGTTGGTGTTGGGCTCGGTTCTCGCTGTCGGTAGGTCTTGGTGTCGATTATGTAAACTTCACGAGCCTTACGATTAGCAGCAGCCAAAAACAGAACAGAAACACAGGACACTGCGAGGAGGCCACGAGGCGGCTGCGGGAGCACGTGCAGCAGACACCAAGACGAGGAGGACGCAGGGGCGGTGGTGAGGACCGGGCCGGGCTCTGGCGAGGCAGCACAGCGAGCATGGGGTCGCGGGGGACGGGCTGGCCCCAAGCCCTTGACGGCGGAACGGCGCTTGTTGGCCGGGCGAGGAGGAGAGGGCGGGTCGTGGGCGCGCTGGAGGCAACGGGAAGGCCAAGGCTGGGATGGTGACCGCGGCTGGTGAGACCGAGGGAGGAGTTCAGGTGAGGCCGACGCGGCAGCAGGGAGGAGCGGGGCGCCGCGGTCGCAGAGAAAGGGGTGGCCAGGCGGAGGAGTTGTGGACGAGGGCGGCGGTCGACGGTGAGCTCGCAGGCGGCCGGGCGAAGCTCTGGGCGGGACGCGGCATGAGGCAAGGCTGAGCGAGGCGGAGCGAGGCGGCCAAGGCGGAGGAGAGCTCGGGAGGCGGAGGACCGAGGCGCGGCAGGGGGGCGGTGACGGCGACCTGGGAGCTCCGGCAGGTGGGAGGCGGGGAGGCGCGGCCGGACGCGGGGTGAGGAGGAGAGCGCTCGCTGGCCGGAGGGACGGCGGCCGGAGGGGAGGGGGGAGGAGCGGTCGACGCCGGGGGAGGAGGGAGGCAGCGCGCGGTGAGGTGGGAGGAGGGAGAGGACGCGTGCGGGGGAAGAGGAACGCGTGGGGGAGAGGGAGGATGGGGACAGGCGGGGTGGGTCCAGATGCAGGAGTGGGGCCGGGGTGGGGGAGCGCGTGGGGGATGTGGGTCTGGTGGGGCGCGGGCCCAGGCGGCCAGGTGGGGCTAGGGGAGCGGGTCCAGGGGGTGAGAGAGAGGGAGAGAGAGGGTTGGGGAGAGGGGCTGGCATGTGGGCCAGGCGGGTGGGGTGGGTCCCGCGGGTCAGAGAGAGAGGGGTAGGGTGTAGCTGGGTGAGAAAGAGGGAGAGGGGAAAAGGGGTATGGATCGGTGAGGTGGCAGGTGGGTAGGAATTGGGGGAGAGGGTGAGGTGGCGGGCTGTGAGAGGTGGGTAGGATAGGATTTGGTGGAACTAGGATTTAGAGTTTGGGCTTTTGTGTTAGTTTGTAAATATTTGGAGTGTTGTTTTAGTTGCAAAACTTTTAGCAATAACTTGTAGGCAAATAATTTGACAGGTAATCATAAGACTTATTTTGAAATAAGAGTAGGGCATTTTTAGAAAACAAAAATAGGCTTATTGAAAATAGTTTCAGTCAAACAAATGCATGATGATGACAATGCAATGCACAAAAACGCGCGATTTTCTAGTAGTGGTTTTGCGGGATGCCACAATTCGACACCACTAACAATGGATCTCGCCCTCGAAATCCGCCTCATGGTACCGGAAGGAAGGCCGGCGACCTGCTTCTTCTCGCTTCGTGTAGATCCTCGCGACACCACTAACAAGAGGTCGTTGTCCGTGATCGTCGAGAGAACACTCCGGGAATCAAAGGCGAAGGCAGAGGTATCGACAAATTAAGCCACCCCTAACTTCTGTGGACGGAGTAAAATTGCTGGATCCACTGATTCGATGTACAAAAGCAAATGATAAGAGTAGTCGGATGGTGATCAGTCCATCGCGCACCCAAACCATTACTCTGCACACGAATAGGCGGATTATGCAACCAACTCTCGAAATCAGACTAAAGATCTCAACAAGCGAGGTTCTGAAACAAAGGAGGGATGCAGACTCTGCATCGGATCTGGCGTAGATGATGTCATCGCGTCGGAAAACACCGGAATGCACGAGAAGGATCAAAGAGAAGTCCACCAAACGAAGGATTCCTCGGATAGCATGAAGACCAGATGTAGCAACACCGTTACCAAAGGAGGAAGCGAAACCCTGAAGGTACGACGGAACCCAACCACGAGAAATCCTGGACTCGAAGAGAGAGAAGAGAGCGGATTCAAAACGCGTAGAGGTAAGAGGAGAGCAGCAGAGGGGTAAGGAGTAAAATCAGACCTAATCAGAACTGTCCAACCGATTTTGCAAAAATAGTTTTGACACTCTACTTCGGCCGTCAGCTAGGTTATCCTACAGGCTGGACTTGTGGGGTATCAATCGCCGAGCTCGATACCACTCAGAACACCTCAGAATCGGACCTATGCAAGTTTTAGCGAAAACCCCAAACCCGAATAGAAACGATTCAAAGGTGCTCACCAGGCACTTTCGCGGGTGGAAACAAGTAATAACATTACACAACAATCCTCGATGGGACCCACGTATATATATATACAACACTCCTTGAGTCAAGAATACGATATAAGGTACAAAGATCCAAATAACCTTGAAAATGATAGGCGTCCGACCACGGATAAAATGCAAATGGGGCTAAGAGCCAAGAATAACCAATGGCGTCCATAACCCTGCCAAGCCGGAAGGGTAACCTGCTAACGACGCCGATCTCAAAACCGCTTAAACAAAAGGTGCCGACAAAGGGCAAAGGAAAAAGGAGAGCGGTCATCTCGAGGCCAGTGCGGCGAGACTAGAATTGGGTCCGCCTACATAGGTATGGTGGATCAAGCGGCAAAGACGCGCTAAACAACCTATAGAGACTCGATACAACTGTCGGCTATCAGAGAGGGGTAAGAAAGACCTATTCGGAACCAACCTGATGCTACCACCAAACAAACCCATCCTGGTATTTCCCCCTCGAGACCAAACGAGGAAGTCCACCGAGGAACTCACACAGTTGGCAGTTTTATTTATTCAGTTATCGTTGCAGCAATTACTAGTCAGGTATAGATAGTCATCCTGATAAAAATAAGCAGTGGGCACTTTTATTTAACCATTCCATTGTAGTTACAACACTTACTAGTCAGATACAATTAGCATGAGATAACCCAAAACCCAGCAGTTGTTGGTACTTTATTTAGCCATTCCGTTGTAGTTGCAATACTTACTAGTCAGATACAAAGGTCGCAAGCGACAACTCAAGCAAGCAATTGTTGGCAGTATTATTTAGCCATTCCATTATAGTGAAGCTGATTACTAGTCATTATATAGTCAAATTTATAGCACTACTTTAGTTATAGTTGTCTATGATCGAGATACTGTGCTCCAAGTCGTCCATAACCGCGGACACGGCTTTCAGAAAGTTTTACCCGGCCGGGGTGCACAAATAGCAACACACACTCGATCAACCTCGGAAAAACCAAATCAAAACCCAACAAGGCCTTCACGACAAAGCAATCACAGGATTCAGAAATATTTCAGGGGGCCACCCCTTGGAGTACACCATAACGGTTAGTGACTCGAGACGGACCCGAGGTTTGGGTGGACGGTGTGAACGACTAGGAACCCAAAACTGGCTTGTCGACACCGCTGAATCGTGTCCCGATCCTAACAAGACAAAGTGTGCTCCTCACAATCGTAAATACAGTAGTAGCATGGCATAAGTATAGGATAGTAAATAAAACCTCAAACTAGTTTGTCGCCCCAAGAAATAAGACTGAATCAAGCTCTGGCTCAGGGGGGTCCCATAATCCTCCCGGATGTGGATAGCGCGATAACTCAAAGAACAGGTATCAAGTACTCGGGTCCCACGGACACAAGTGGGCGGTCGGAAACCAAATATTATCTATCACCCACCGATGCCTCCGCCACTTACTTCAATTTTAGTTGTTAAACAGTAATTAAAGTGAACGATAAGTAAAGCCATGATCATCTCCAACGCCAAACATGCGGCAATACACCAACAACTGGCACTTGACGACACGCACAAAGACTTGAGCAAGCGACTACGACACGCAAGTCCAACTATCTACCAAACAATGTAATAGGAGGTGTCCAAGGCAATATACGGCTGCAAAGGATATCACGAATAAAAACTAGAGCAACGCAACACGATAGCAATAGATCAGGAGGGAATAAATACTATAAAAGTAAGATAGGTAGAAAGGGGGGAGATGCTCGCCTGAAAACATTGTCGAAGGTTCATTCGAAGATCGGGGCAAAGCTCACATCGACTCAACGGCCTTATCCGCGAAGAACCAAAACACTAGAATAAACACCGGATGCAATATTTAATACTACGGCAAAAGATCGGGCATGATGCATGTATGATGCATGACATGGCAGAGGTGCAATGCAATTAGGCAAGATTAAGCGGAACCGGGGTCCCGACAATTAAATATATGGTTCTAGTTGTTTAGATACCCCGCAATTTGGATGTTGTCTTAACATAGCAAAAGATAGCACCGGTTCGCTACAAAAATTTAAATGAGGCCAATATAAGGCTAGATTTGCCTGCATATGGGCCCCATATTTAATTATAAGGTGAATCGGCATAAGGCCCCCAAACCACACAAATATGCATGCGAGCATGACAAGTTGATATGCAACAATTTGACATTTCATTTATAAAAATAGGGCTCGAGAAAAGGGGTCACACATTAGGGTTCGGCAGATCTTGGGGTTCCGGGGTTCGGGGTTCGGTCTCAGGGTCCAGGGTTCGACGGGATCGTTCTCGGACTCCGGGGTTTAGGGTCTTCAGATCGGGGAAGTAATCTTGTCGCATCCGCGGTGGTCGGACCATGTTGTCGGTCTTGACGTCTCACGCGGAGTTCTTGGCGTTTCGGGAGGAAGTACTTGTTCTGGCGTCGGGGCATCGGATTCGCCCTGGTCGGTGCCGATCTTGTCGCTATAAGATCTGGTGTCCTCGTGTCGGGTCGGTCTTGGCGTTCGAGGTGAAGCACTTGGCGTTCTGGGTTGGTGTCCTTACCGTCCGTGTTCTCGAGCATCGCATCCGGGAAGGAGTACTTGTCGCACGTGTGGTCTTCGGGTCCGGGGTCTCGGCGTCCGTGACGAAGATCATGGCATCCGTGTCGAAAGCATCGGGGTTACCGGGGTTCGGTCCCGGGGTCGGTCTCCGGTAGAAGTTCTTGGCGTCCATGGGGAGGACCTTTGGCTCCCTATCGACACACTTGAGTTTCCGGCTTGGTCATCGATGGGGAACTTGGGGCTTCGGGGCTTGATTGTTGGTGGTGGGCTCGGTTCTCGCTGTCGGTAGGTCTTGGTGTCGATTATGTAAACTTCACGAGCCTTACGATTAGCAGCAGCCAAAAACAGAACAGAAACACAGGACACTACGAGGAGGCCACGAGGCGGCTGCGGGAGCACGTGCAGCAGACACCAAGACGAGGAGGACACAGGGGCGGTGGTGAGGACCAGCCGGGCTCTGGCGAGGCAGCACAGCGAGCATGGGGTCGCGGCAAGGGGATGTGAAGGCCCTCAAGCCCTTGTGCGGAACGGCTGAGGCAGCTGCCGGGCGAGGCGGGAGGAGGAGAGGGCGGGTCGCGTGCGCGGAGGCGACGGGCACAGGCCGGGATGGTGACCGGCGGCGGATGGTGAGACCAGGGAGGAGGTCAGCGAGGCGACGCAGCAGGAGGAGGCGCGCCATGGTCGCAGAGAAAGGGGCCAGCGGAGGAGTTGTGACGAGGGTGGCGGTGACGGGAGCTCGCAGTGGCCGGGCGAAGCTCTGGGGACGCTGGCGCTGAGCGGAGCGGCAATGAGCGAGGCGAAAGGCTGGGCGGCGGAGGAGAGCTCGGGAGGCGGAGGACCGAGGCCGGGCAGGGCGGCGTGACGGTGACCTGAGGGAGCTCCGAGCGAGGCGGGAGGCGCGCCGGACGCTGGGTGAGGAGGAGAGCGCTGGCCGGGAGGGAGCGTCCGAGGGAGGGGGGAGGAGGCTGACGGGGAGGAGGGAGGCACAGTGAGGTGAGGGGGAGGAGGGAGAGCGTGCAAGGGAAAGAGGAACGCGTGGGGGAGAGGGAGTATGGGGACAGGCGGGGTGGGTCCAGATGCAGGAGTGGGGCCGGGGTGGGGGAGCGCGTGGGGGATGTGGGTCTGGTGGGGCGCGGGCCCAGGCGGCCAGGTGGGGCTAGGGGAGCGGGTCCAGGGGGTGAGAGAGAGGGGGAAGAGAGAGAGGGTTGGGGAGAGGGGCTGGCATGTGGGCCAGGCGGGTGGGGTGGGTCCCGCGGGTCAGAGAGAGAGGGGTAGGGTGTAGCTGGGTGAGAAAGAGGGAGAGGGGAAAAGGGGTATGGATCGGTGAGGTGGCAGGTGGGTAGGAATTGGGGGAGAGGGTGAGGTGGCGGGCTGTGAGAGGTGGGTAGGATAGGATTTGGTGGAACTAGGATTTAGAGTTTGGGCTTTTGTGTTAGTTTGTAAATATTTGGAGTGTTGTTTTAGTTGCAAAACTTTTAGCAATAACTTGTAGGCAAATAATTTGACAGGTAATCATAAGACTTATTTTGAAATAAGAGGAGGGCATTTTTAGAAAACAAAAATAGGCTTATTGAAAATAGTTTCAGTCAAACAAATGCATGATGATGACAATGCAATGCACAAAAACGCGCGATTTTCTAGTAGTGGTTTTGCGGGATGCCACACCTAGGTACACCATGGGGCACCCCAAACCATTTTTCCCTGAAAATTGAGAGTGTCTTATAGGGTACAACAGTTAGAAACCGCATTTACCAGACCATAACTCAAAAAAAATACAGTATATGCTTGCACCACGATATAAATACCCACCTCCAGAGAATGGCCAGGCACCATGGTGTAGTATGCGTGGAAATTGCCTCAGGTCCATGGCCGCGCCCTAATCTTGTACCTCCTTTGGGAAAATGTCGGTTTTTCGGGTTCAGAAAATGGAAAGTCGAGATTTCTCCAAAGCACCACGAAATATCTAGTTGGGGAAGTCGCTTGCGATGCCAAGAGGGATCTAGGTGCTAGGTTTGGGATCAATCCATGGAGTGGTTCCATGTTCTAGGCAGCGAGGGGGGAATCTAGGGTAGGAAGCCATGTTAACTCACACTCGATAGACATCCTGGTGGTGCCTTGGGTGCCAAATGACTTGGTATGCCCTGCCTATGATTTTATGAGGGCAGTGGGTCACATGTAAGGGCTCCAGAAGCCGTTTTCACATTTTAAAAAAAATTAGATTTTGTTTGGTGCTGCCCAAAAAAACAGCGAAACCCGCCGGCGACCGTGGAAATGCGATAGTCGGTGCAATCTTGGACCCAGGCATGCATCCAGCCTAGGTACCCCAATCCATTTTTCCCTGAAAATTGAGTGTATTATATGGTAAATATAGTTAGAAACCGCATTAACCGGGCCATAACTCAAAAAAATACAGTATATGATTGCACCACGAGATAAATACCGACCTCCCGGGAATGTCCATGAACCATGGTGTAGCATGCATGGAAATTTCCTCGGGCCAATGGGAACGCCCTAATCGTGCACATCCTTTGTGTAAACGCCGGTTTTTCGGGTTTAGAAAATGGAAAGTGGAGATTGCTCCAAAGCTGAGAGGGAGATAGGTGCCGGGTTTGGGCTCAATCCATGGAGTGGTTCCATGTTCTGGGGAGCGAGGGGGGTCTAGGGTTGGAAGCCATGTTAACTCACAATCGATAGACATCCTGGTGTTGACTTGGGTGCCAAATGACATGGTATGCCCTCCCTATGATTTTATGATGGCAGTGGGTCACATTCAATGTCTCCAGGAGCCGTTTTCACCTTTTTTTATTGTTTTAGATTTTGTTTGGTGCTGACCAAAAAAAGGGCGAAGCCAGCCGGCGGCCGTGGCAACGCAACGGTGGGTGCAATCTTGGACCCAGGCATGCATCCAGCCTAGGTACCCCATGGGGCACCCAAAACCATTTTTTCCCTGAAAATTGAGGGTGTCTTATAGGGTACATAAAGTTAGAAACCGCATTTAACGGGCCGTAACTCAAAAAAAATACACTATATGTTTGCACCATGAGATAAATACCCACCTCCCGGTAATGGCCATGCACCATGGTGTAGCATGCATGGAAATTGCCTTGGGCCCATGGACGCGCCCTAATCTTGCACCTCCTTTGGGAAAACGTCGGTATTTCGGGTTCAGAAAATGGAAAGTCGAGATTTATCCAAAGTACTACGAAATCTATAGTTCGAGAAGTCGCTTGCGATGCCGAGAGGGAGCTAGGTGCCGTGTTTGGGCTCGATCCATGGAGTGGTTCCATTTTCTTGGTAGCGAGGGAGGGAATCTAGGGTTAGAAGCCATGTTAACTCACACTCGATAGACATCCTGGTGGTGCCTTGGGTGCCAAATGACCTGGTATGCCCTGCCTATGATTTTATGAGGGCAGTGGGTCACATGCAAGGGCTCCAGAATCTGTTTTCATGTTTTTTTTATTTTTTTAGATTTTGTTTGGTGCTGCCCAAAAAAAGGCGAAACCCGCCGGCGGCCGCGGCAACGCGACGGTAGGTGCAATCTTGGACCTAGGCATGCATACAGCCCAATGGGGCACCCCAAATCATTTTTCCCTGAAAATTGAGAGTGTCTTATAGGATACATACAGTTATAAACCGTATTTATCGGGCCGTAACTCAAAAAAATACAGTATATGTTTGCACCACGAGATAAATACCCACCTCCCGGGAATGGCATGAATCTAGCCTAGGTACCCAATGGGGCACACCAAACCATTTTCCCTGAAAATTGAGAGTGTCTTATAGGGTACAACAGTTAGAAACCGCATTTACTGGACCATTACTCATAAAAATACAGTATATGCTTGCACCACGAGATAAATACCCACCTCCCAGGAATGGCCATGCACCATGGTGAAGCATGCGTGGAAATTGCCTCGGGCCCATGGCCGCGCCCTAATCTATCACCTCATTTAGGAAAATGCCGGTTTTTCGGGTTCAGAAAATGGAAAGTCGAGATTTCTCCAAAGAACCACGAAATCTGTAGTTCGAGAAGTCGCTTGTGATGACAAGAGGGATCTAGGTGCCGGGTTTGGGCTCAATCCATGGAGTGGTTCCATGTTCTAGGCAGCGAGGGGGAATCAAGGGTTGGAAGCCATGTTAATTCACACTCGATAGACATCCTGGTGGTGCCTTGGGTGCCAAATGACCTAGTATGGCCTGCATATGATTTTATGAGGACAGTGGGTCATGTGCAAGGGCTCCATGAGCCATTTTCACGCTTTTTATTTTTTTAGATTTTGTTTGGTAATGCCGAAAAAGACGGTGAAACCCGCCGGCGGCCGCGGCAACGCGACGGTCGGTGCAATCTTGGACCCAGGCATGCATGCAGCCTAGGTACCCCATGGGGCATCCCAAACCATTTTTCCCTGAAAATTGAGGTACATACAATTAGAAACCACATTTACCGGGTCGTAACTCAAAAAAATACAGTATATGTTTGCACACGAGATAAATTCCCACCTCCCGGGAATGTCCATGCACCATGGTGTAGCATGCGTGGAAATTGCCTCGGGCCCATGGGCGCGCCCTAAACTTGCACCTCCTTTGGGAAAACGCCGATTTTTCGTGTTCAAAAAATGAAAAGTCAAGATTTATCCAAAGCACCACGAAATCTCTAGTAGGAGAAGTCGCTTGCGATGCCAAGTGGGAGCTAGGTGCCGGGTTTGGGCTCAATCCATGGAGTGGTTCCATGTTCTAGGCAGCGAGGTGGGGGGAATCTAGGATTGGAAGCCATGTTAACTTACACACGATAGACATCCTGGTGGTGCCTTGGGTGCCAAATGACCAGGTATGGCCTGCCTATGATTTTATGAGGGTAGTGGGTCCCATGCAAGGGCGCCAGGAGCCGTTTTCATATTTTTTATATTTTTTAAGAATTTGTTTGGTGCTACCCAATAAAACAGTGAAACCCGCTGGCCGCCCCGGCAACGTGACGGTGGGTGCAATCTTGGACCTAGGCATGCATCCAGCCCCATGGGACTCCCCAAACCATTTTTCCCTGAAAATTGAGAGTGTCTTATTGGGTACATACAGTTAGAAACCGCATTTACCGGGCTGTAACTCAAAAAATACAGTATATGTTTGCACCACGAGAAAAATACCCACCTCCCGGGAATGGCCATGCACCATGGTGTAGCATGCGTGAATTAGGCTCAATCCATGGAGTGGTTCCATGTTCTGGGCAGCGAGGGAGGGTCTAGGATTGGAAGCCATGTTAACTCACACTCCATAGACATCCTGGTGATGCCTTGGCTGCCAAATGACCTGGTATGGCCTGCCTATAATTTTATGAGGGCAGTGGGTCACATGCAAGGGCTCAAGGAGCCGTTTTCACGTTTTTTTATTTTTTTTTAGATTTTGTTTGGTGCTTCCCAAAAAAACTGTGAAACCCGCAGGCGGCCGCGGCAACGCGACGGTCGGTGCAATCTTCGTCCCAGGAATGCATGCAGCCTAGGTACCCCATGGGGCACCCAAAACCATTTTTCCATGAAAATTGATTGTGTCTTATAGGGTACGTACAGTTAGAAACCGCATTTACTCGGCTGTAACTCAAAAAAAATACAGTATATGTTTGCACTACGAGATAAATTTCCACCTCCCGGGAATGGCCATGCACCATGGTGTAGCATGCGTGGAAATTACCTTGTGTCCATGGGCGCGCCCTAATCTTGCACCTCCGTTGGGAAAACGCCGGTTTTTCGGGTTTAGAAAATGGAAAGTCGAGATTTCTCCAAAGTACCACGAAATCTCTAGTTGGAGATGTCGCTTGCGATGCCGAGAGGGATCTAGGTGTCGGGTTTGGGCTGAATCCATGGAGTGGTTTCATGTTCTTGGCAGCGAGTGGGGAATCTTGGGTTGGAAGCCATGTTAGCTCACACTCGATATACATCCCGGTGGTTCCTTGCGTGCCAAATGACCTGGTATGCCCTACATATGATTTTATGAGGGCAGTGGGTCACATGCAAGGGCTCCAAGAGATGTTTTCATGTTTTTTATGTTTTTTTAAGATTTTTTTGGTGTTGCCCAAAAAAACGTCGAAACCCGCAGGCGGCCACGGCAACGCGACGGTGGGTGCAATATTGGACCCAGGCATGCATCCAACCCCACGGGGCACCCCAAACCATTTTTCCTAAAAATTGAGAGTGTATTATAGGGTACATATAGTTAGAAACCGCATTTACCGGGCCGTACCTCAAAAAAATACAGTATATGTTTGCACCACGAGATAAATACCCACCTCCCGGGAATGGCCATGAAACATGGTGTAGCATGCATGGAAACTTCTTCGGGCCCATGGGAGCACCCTAATCTTGCACCTCCTTTGGGAAAACGCCAGTCTTTTGGGTTCAGGAAATGGAAAGTCAAGATTTCTCCAAAGCACCACGAAATCTCTAGTTGGGTAAGTCGCTTGCGATGCCGAGAAGGAACTAGGTGACGGGATTGGGATCAATCCATGGAGTGGTTCCATGTTCTGGGCAGCGAGGGGGGATCTAGGGTTCGAAGCCATGTTAACTCACACTCCATAGATATCCTGGTGGTGCCTTGGGTGCCAAATGACCTAGTATGCCCTGAGTATGATTTTATGAGGGCAGTGGGTCACATGGAATGGCTCCAGGAGCCGTTTTCACGCTTTTTTATTTTTTTAAGATTTTGTTTGGTGCTTCCCAAAAAATGGCAAACCCGCCGACGGCCGCGGCAACGCGACGGTGGGTGCAATCTTGGACCCAGGCATGCATCCATCCTAGGTATCCCATGGGGCAACCCAAACCATTTTTCCCTGAAAATTGAGAGTGTCTTATAGGCAACATATAGTTAGAAACCGCATTTACTGGTCTGTAACTCAAAATAAACACAGTATATGCTTGCATCATGAGATAAATACCCACCTCTCGGGAATGGTCATGTACCATGGTGTAGCATGCGTGGAAATTGCCTCGGGCCCATGGGCACGCCCTAATCTTGCACCTCCTTTGGGAAAATGCCGGTTTTTCGGGTTCAGAAAATGGAAAGTCGAGATTTCTCTAGAGCACCATAAAATCTCTAGTTGGAGAAGTCTCTTGCAATGCCGAGAGGGGGCTAGGTGTTAGGTTTGGGCTCAATCCATGTAGTGGTTCCATGTTCTGGGTAGCGAGGGGGGAATCTAGGGTTGGAAGCCATGTTAACTCACAGTAGATAGACATCCTTGTGGTGCCTTGGGTGCCAAATGACCTGGTATGCCCTGCTTATGATTTTATGAGGTAAGTGGGTCACATACAAGGGCTCCAGGAGCCATTTTTATGTTTTTTTATTTTTTTAGATTTTGTTTGGTGCTTCCCAAAAAACAGTAAAACTCGCCGGCAGCCGCCGCACCGCGACGGTCGATGCAATCGTGGACCCAGGCATGCATCCAGCCTAGGTACCCCATGGGGCACCCCAAACCATTTTTCCCAAAAAATTGAGAGTGTCTTATAGGGTACATATAGTCAGTAACAGCATTTACCAGGCCGTAACTCAAAAAAATACAGTATATTCTTGCACCCCGAGATAAATACCCACCTCCCGGCAATGTCCATGCACCATGGTGTATCATGCACAAAAATTGCCTCGGTCCCATGGGAGCTCCCTAATCTTGCACCTCCTTTGGGAAAACGCTTGTTTTTTGGGTATAGAAAATGGAAAGTCGAGATTTCTCCAACGCACCACGAAATCTCTAGTTGGAGAAGTTGCTTGCGATGCCGAGAGGGAGCTAGGTGCCGGTATTGGGCTCAATCCATGGAGTGGTTCCATGTTATGGGCAGTGAGAGGGGGAATCTAGGGTTGGAAGCCATGCTAACTCACACTCGATAGACATCCTGGTGGTGCCTTGGGTGCCAAATGACCTGGTATGCCCTGCATATGATTTTATGAGGGCAGTGGGTCACATGCAAGGGAGCCAGGAGCCGTTTTCACAGTTGTTTTATTTTTTTTGTATTTTTTTGGTGCTGCCCAAAAAACGGCCCGCTGGCGGCCACGGCAACGCGGCGGTTGGTGCAGTCTTGGATCCAGGCATGTATCCAGCCTAGGTACCCCATGGGGCACACCAAACCATTTTTCCCTGAAAATTGAGAGTGTCTTATAGGGTACATACAGTTAGAATCCGCATTTACCGTACCGTAACTCAAAAAATATATAGTATATGCTTGCACCACGAGATAAATACCCACCTCCCGGGAATGGCCATGCACCATGGTGTAGCATGCGTGTAAATTGCCTCGGGACCATGGGCGCGCCTAATATTGCACCTCCTTTGGGAACACACCGGTTTTTCAAGTTCAGAAAATGGAAAGTCGAGATTTCTCCAAAGCACCAAGCAATCTCTAGTTGGAGAAGTCGCTTGCGATGCCGAGAGGGAGCTAGGTGACGGGTTTGGGATCAATCCATGGAGTGGTTCCATGTTCTGGGCAACGAGGAGGGGGAATCTAGGGTTGGAAGCCATGTTAACTCACACTCGATAGACATCCTGGTGGTGCCTTAGGTGCCAAATGACCTGGTATGCCCTGTCTATGATTTTATGAGGGCAGTGGGTCACATGCAAGCGCTCCAGGAGCCGTTTTCACGTTTTTTTTGTTTTTTAGATTTTGTTTGGTGCTGCCCAAACAATGGAGAATCCCGCTGGAGGCCGCGACAACGCGAGGGTGGGTGCAATCTTGGACCCAGGCATGCATCCAGTCTAGGTACCCCATGGGGCACCCCAAAACATTTTTCCCTGAAAATTGAGAGTGTCTTATAGGGTACATACAGTTAGAAACTGCATTTACCGGGCCGTAACTCAAAAAATATATAGTATATGCTTGCACCACGAGATAAATACCCACCTCCCAAGAATGTCCATGCACCATGGTGTAGCATGCGTGGAAATTACCTCAGGCCCATGGGCGCGCCCTAATATTGCACCTCCTTTGTGAAAATGCTGGTTTTTTGGGTTCAGAAAATGGAAAGTAGAGATTTCTCTAAAGCACCACGAAATCTCTAGTTGGATAAGTCGCTTGCGATGCCGAGAGGGAGCTAGGTGCCGGGTTTGGGCTCAATCCATGGAGTGGTTCCATGTTCTTGGCAGCGAGTGGGAATCTAGGGTTGAAAGCCATGTTAACTCACACTCAATAGACATCCTGGTGTTTCCTTTGGTGCCAAATGACCTGGTATGCCCTGCCTATGATTTTATGAGGGTAGTGGGTCACATGCAAGGGCTCCAGGATCAATTTTCACTTTTTTTTATTTTTTTTAGATTTTAAGGATCAACCTCAACAGGTGATGGTTCATCTAGTACCCTGATAGTGGTAGTAGTTTTCCCAAATGGAAAACCAAGTGGGTTATCCATATTGGAAACAAAGTAACAAACAGAAATAAAAAGCAATACTCACAGTAGAAGTTTCCTTTACCAGTTCCACTCTTCAATAGCGCTTTACTCCCCGGCAACAGCGCTATAAAACAGTCTCGATGACCCACAAGTATAGGGGTGTATCGTAGTACTTCCGATAAAATAGGAGTGTCGATCGCAACGAGGAGAAGAAGGTGTTGACTAGTGGTATGGAGCAGGAAATCTCTGTAAATACTCAGAAAACGGATTTTTAGGGGTTTTCTGATAAAGCAAAGAAATATAGTGCAAGTAATAAAGACAACGAACAATTGCAGCAAGTGGCCCAATCCTTTCTTAGCAAAGGACAAGCCGGTGGAAATACTTATGAGGACCAAACATTCTCGAGGACACATGGGAATTCTGTCAAGTGCTTCCGCTTCATATAGCTGAGTAGTCTTCTTTGGTGTTGTAAGTGTTGTGTGGGTGAACCTGTGCTAATGTACCGACCTTACTTGGACTAATACATACTTGTGATTAAACCCCCTGCAAGCATCCGCAACTACAGGAAAGGAATTAAGATATAAACCTAACCACAGCCTTAAACTCTGAGATCCTACACTCCCTTGTGCAATGGTGTCCTAACAGGGGTTCAGGTTTATGTCACTCCAGCAACCCCACAATTAGTAGCCAAATACACAATACATTCCCCTAGGCCCATAAATTGTGAAGTGTCATGTAGTCGACATTCACATGACACCACTAGAAGAAAAGCACCACAACTTAAACACTAAACCATTGAATAATATCTCAACACAAATCCACTACTAACAACATGAATTCTCCCATGTCCTCAAGAACTAAACAAAATACTCAAGAGACATCATATGGATCAAGATCAAAGATGATATGGTGATGAATAACAATCTAAACATAAACAATAATCCAATGGTTCCACTCACAAGCATCAACTACAATAGTAATCAACACCGGGAAAGTTTCCCCTAAGAACTATGCAAGATTCAACATGATTGTTACAGCAGGATGGAGTGGTGATGATGGTGCTGGTGGAGATGATGGTGTGGATGATTATGATGATCCCGATGAAGTCTACCTTGGTGATGGTGTTAATGGCGACGATCTCCCCTCTCCGGGAAGGAATTTCCCTGACAGAAATCTATCCGCCGGGGAGCTCTTTCTCTCTCAGTGTTTTCCGCCCTGTAGGCGCGGCCTAGGGGTTGCCCACGCCTGGAGGGTGTGGTCCCCCTGTGGCCCATCTCCGCCTCCCCTTCTGGCTTTCTTCGTCTTCTGTGAAAATATGATTTTCCGTAGTTTTTCTGGTATTTTTCGGATCTTCGCGAAATTGCATCAAAACACCTCTTTTTTCATCAGATTCCTGACTCCGGCAGTTCATCCTGCAAGAATCATCCAACATGCAAAAACAGATGAAAACACATAAGTATCACCTCTCAATATAAAATATATCAATGAATAGAGGAAAATTATGATATAGAAAGGTGATGCAAATTGGACGTATCAGTTATTTACCATGAGGTAATAACCTTATATGGAAGTTCCGGTGGTAAAGGAACATATTATCTAGGACTTAACAACCAATGTCTCCAGTGATTCTTGCACCGTATATTACGCGTTAACCATGAGATTTGGAATGGGACGGAGAAGTCGGCTAGATCGGATCCCTTTCACATGCCAACTGATGACCGGGTCGTTGCTGTAACTCCTCTTATAGAGGGTTGGCAGAATATGGGTGGGATCCCTCAACGTTCCATGGCTTCTGGTATCTATGAGGGTTGTACACCTTAGGCTTCTATTGGAAACAAGTTTTATCCTAGGCCTGATGTGCAATCCATAGGGTATGCGGGGTTGCGGAGAAGGACAGTGATTGGCTTGGATCTTAGTCTGGGCCTCATACCAAGGAAGTGTGAACGAGCCTATAACTCGGATGTGCAACAAAGCTAAGATCTCTCATGGATAAAGTAACGCACCTCTGCAGAGTGTAAGAACTGTAACATGTTACTCCATGTTCCAGAAAGGAGCTACGAACGCGGAAGGAAAGGAACTCCATGAAAGTTCTGGTAAACCTATGAAGGCTGACGGACATAGTTTTCAGAACAAAAGCAACCTTTGAAGAAATGTTTTTCGAAAACTTCATTTCCTCTGACCTATGGTCTGTGGCTATAGCTAGTGCATCAAACGCTCCTTTTTTAGTGAACTTCCTGAGTACGCTCGTACTCAACCATATCTTCTTAACCCTTGATAGATCTCGGAGCAACCAATGGCGTTCCTAGGAAATAAGTTACTTGAAGAGTTGAAGATATCTTATGGAGATCAATGGAGTCGAAGACCTTACCAGAAGCTATGGAAGTCAAGCTGAAGCGTAGAATATAAATAAAACTCTTACAATCTAGAACCTACTTCTATAGAACAATACTATAGTACCACTTTCAAGCCTTATATATATACTAATAGTAGTACTCCTAAAGTAACCTCCGAGTGGATATTTCTGGTTCCTTCTGTATAATATTCCTCACTGTTCGAGGAAGTTCTCTGGATCTTTTGTAATATGTTATATGTAATCTAAAGTAATGTCTTGGACCCGTGATGTTTCTGTTGTACCACTCTGAGGGATATAATACTAATGGAATAGTGTTCCATTGGTGTTATGTCAATGACTATAGTGTACTACATCATGTCGTGGTATGCTGGGTCACCGCGTACATACTCATCATCAAGTGTATGATATTGAATGATAGTTTGAGTAGATCGGATTTCATTATTAGAGTTGGTCTTTGATGGGTTGGATGCTAATGCAAAGGATTAGCTCAGGATTGATCTAGGTGAGTATATTAGAGAGTCACTTGGGGGCCTTAGGATAGATTTAGTTTGGGAGGCTTAGTTTGAGATTGTTGATCTCAACTATTGGTTTGATCCTTAAGGATGAGCTCCTAGATGGGCTCATTCTACTTCCTAAGCCAACAAGGCAATCAGTAGATCAAGCAACTCATCTTAACAACTTATCCAACTATTACTGAGGTTACCATCAAGCCTAGCTTGAGGTAAGCATGGGTGTTTTGAAGAGGTTATGTTTTGAACTAAGATAAGGTCCTCTTGGTCTTTTTACCAAGATTGGAATAAAAAGGTTTTTGGAAATGTTTTGGAAAAACCTAGAGATAAAAGTAGTTGAATGCTCTGTCTTGAAACATAAGGATATTATGTATAGGTATCCATAGTTTTGTTAATATAAACTAGTAAAACATTTTGTTGTGTCAAGGTAATCTTGGCTTTGGTTTGAAAAGTCAAGACATTTGAGAATATAAAAGATGAGCCAAGACCTATCCTTTGTAAAATAGGTTTTGTCAACTAGTGTTGAGGTAAGGAGTATCTCATATAATACACAATCAGTTGCATGCACACAAGCAAACAAGTAAGCAGCAATGCATCACTTAGCAAGAAAAAGTTTTTGTTCCCCCTGATTTTTGCCTTTTTGACAAGAAATCAGGGTTGTTGAAATTGGGATGTTACAGCTGATATGCTACCTTACCAATATAGTGCTTCAAATGGGATAATCTTGATTGAAGTATTACAAGACACATCTATTTGGTGGAGTAAATGGGGCATACTCATATAGTGCTTCAAAGGGGGTAATGTTGATTGAAGTATGGAAGGAGCAATTATACCACCACTCAGTAGCAGGTAACCATTGTATCCATTTCTTAGGTTCCTAGAAGTCCATGCAGTGCAAGTATTGTTCCAAGAATTGATTAACACACTTTGTTTGTCTATCAGTCTCAAGATGGTGAGCAGAACTATATTTCGGTGCTATGTTGAAAGAGCCAAAGATTTTTTTCCACAGTTTACTAGTGAATATTGTATCTCCGTCACTAAGGATTCTAGTAGGAGTACCATGTAACTTGATTATGTTATCCATGAATATATCAGCAATCTTTTGTACATTCTAAGGGTGAGATAGGGCCAAGAAGTGTACATACTTAGGGAGCCTGTCCACCACTACCAGTATGACATCTTTACCTTGAGATTTTGGAAGACCTTCTATAAAATCCATGCTAATATCACTCTATTTTTGTGCTGGAATGTGCAAGGGTTGTAATAGGCCAAGGTACTAAACTTTCTCAGTTTTAGATATCTAGCAATTTGGTCATTCAGCTACCAGTTGGGTCGTGAATTATTTCAATAGTGGCCAATAGAACAACTGTTGGAGTCTGTGTATGGACAGAATGACCCACCATACACATAAGAATGGAAAGCCTGAAACAATTTTTTCCTTAGATTTTTTTCTTGCCAATGTAGATTATTCCTTTGTATCTAAGGATGCCAGATTGCAAAGTGTAAGTGGATGTCCTTGTTGATTTCTAGATTTTGAAGTAGCTTGGTGCAATGGTCATCACCAGTATATGAATCAATCACCTATGCTTGCCATGAAGGAATAAGAACAAAGGTTTCTTGGCAGGTGGATTGTGACTCACGATTTTGTGCTGACATTAGGACCGGTTTTTCCTGAAATTATCTAGAAAGAGGATCAACCACTAAATTTTCCTTGCCTTTTTTGTACTGGATTGCAAAATCAAACTCAAGTAGTTTGAGCATGAGCTTGTGTTGGATGCCTTCTAAGAGTCTTTGGCTGCATAGGTATTGCAAGATTCTCTAGTTAGTTTTAATTATGACCTTGTTGCCAAGGAAATAATGTCTCCATTTTTTAGTGCTTCTAGGATTGATAGTGCATCTTTCTCATAGATGGACTGAGTACTCAGGACAGGACCCAGGCTTGTGCTGCCAAACACTGCACCTATGCCATTAGCACATGCATCTATTTCCAGAGTAAATGGTTGGGAGAAATCTTGTAAACTGAGCAAGAGTGGTGTGTACATGACCTTTTTGAGCTTGTCAAATGCTTCTTGTTGTTATTCTCCCTTATGGAAGTTGACCTTGAGAGAAGAGAATAAGGGAGTGCAAAAGTGGAATAGCCTTTAATAACTATGTTGTATTACCCTGTTAATCCCAGAATCCTCTCAGCTTCTTGATTGTCTTGGGAATTTTCCATTTTACAATGTCAGCTATTTTTGTTGGGTCTGTAGCAACTCCAGCTCCTGATATGATATGCCCGAGGTATTCTATCTGTGTCTGTCCAAAACCACACTTGCTGAGCTTGGCTTTTAGTTGGTGGTTTCTTAGGATAGATAATGCTATTTGGAGGTGTTGTTTGTGATGTTGGATATCAGGACAGTATACAAGGATCTCATCAAAAAAATACTAACATGGACTTTCTTAGATATTGAGAGAAAATGTTGTTCATTAACTACTGGAATGTTGCTGGGGTATTGTTGAGGCCAAAATGCATGAATTTATATTCATAATGCCCCAAGTGGGTGGAGAAGGCAGTTTTGTGGATTTCTACGAGATGCATTCTAATTTGGTGATATCCTGATCTCAGGTCCAACATGGAAAAAATTTAGGCAAAATTAAGTTCATCAAGTAGATCATAAATAACTAGCACGAGAAACCTGTTTTTGATCGTTAGACCATTTAGGCTTTTATAGTCAACACATAGCCTCCATGATTTTTTTTTCTTGACCAGAATCACAGGAGAAGAGAATGGACTGCAAATGTGTTGTATTCATTATTTTGGAGCATTTCTTTGATGATTGCTTCAATGATGTTCTTTTGGCTGTGTGACATTTTTTATGGCCTTATGTTAGGTGGGGTGGCAGCTATAATAAAGGGGATCTCGTGATCAGCACTTCTATGATGAGGTAATCTAGTAGCTAGGGACAACACATCCTCAAATTCCTTCAGTGGTTCATCCAGGTATGGGGGAGTGTTAGGAGCTGCTAAAGTGTCTGCAAATGATTCTTTAGTGTATTGAAACAAGTAACTAGATGCACCCTGAGATATGAGTTTGGAGCATTCATCTGCAAATATGAGGAGGTTGTGTGGTGGAACCATATGATCTGGGAATGTATCTGTGTGACCATTTTGTCCCACTGTCAATGTTCTTGCAATAAAATCAAAGGTCGTAGGATTGTGTGAAGTGAACCAATTGACTCCCAGAATGATGTCTTATCCTTTCAAGTTGAGGATTCTGAAATCAGTAGTAAATTGTTTTCCTTGAATGTGAAATGGACAGTTTAAGGCCACATCATTTGATAGTAATGTTCCTCCATTTGCTACTATCACTGTTCTGGGTGGGGCTTGATGTATTTTGATGTTGTGTTTGGCAGAAAATTTGTAATCGGGGAATGTGCTTGTACTGCATGTATCAGCCAGAGCCACTGTTTTTTCTCCTTTGAGCACCAGTAAGAGTGAAATTGTGGATGTGCTTGGAGACCCAATGTTGGCTACAACACAAATATGCATTAAGTTGTCTGCCGGAAGGTTTCCTTTGGGTTCAGGAAGATTTGGTTGTTCCCTGTGAGCTGGTTGGTCATCATGCTGTTCCGTAATGTCCACATAGTACTCATCATCTGAATTACCTTGCATATGAATTGCATTGAGTGCTCTTTGCATAGGATGGCATTACCAATTTTATGGGTAGTACCAACATTACCTCTGCTCCCTTGGCCTACCATTTCCTTCTCTATTTTGGTTATCTCTTGCAGGAATAGGTCTGGCTGGCTAATTTGTTGCAGGAACTAGAATATTCCTTCTAGTTGTATAAATGAAGGACTTTTCATATTACCTTGCATACTAGTAAGTTGAGAGAAGGGAATTATTTTTCTGGCACATAACTGTATGCTTGATGTTGTCTTTGAGACCACTGATGAATCTATCCACGAAGAATCCTTGGGTAAGGTATGCCCTTCCTCTTTTCATCATGGTCCTCCATTTTACATAAGAATTCATGTAATTGTCCATAGTTGTTACTTGTTTCAGGTGCTTTAACTGATCCATAGGATCAATTATTTGGCTGTCTAGAAACCTTTCAATTAAAACTTGGCACAAGGAGTTCCAAGAGATGGTCTGTAGGTTTAGGACGGAGCTTCTCAACCATGTTTTGTCTTGATCTCTGACATCTAATCCCCAGCGAACTCTCTGGTCTTCGATGATTCCCACCAACTGGAATATGTCTTCACATTCAAGAATCCAATCTTTGATATAGTTTCCTTGGAATGTTTGTATCTCAACATGTGGTGTTCTGAGGTGTGGCTCATTGAAGTTGTGGTGAAGTTGGTTCTGTTGGTCTGGGTTGGTATTGGTGTTGGTTGTTTGATGTTGTTGGTGTTAGGTTTGGTTATGGGTGTTTGGGGCTGGGTATTATGTGGGAGATTGTTGGTAATGAAGTATGTAAGAAGGTGGTGGAAGGAAGGGGTTTTGTGGTAGGAAGTATGGATTGCATGGGAAAAAGGTATTATTTGGAAGGTTGGTTGGTATGTTTGGGGAATCGGTGCTATGTAGTATTGAGTCTGAGTCTGTGAGTTTCTAATATGTGTGAAGGTTGGTTGGAAGGATGAAGATGGGGCGGTAGAGACTATTGGTGAGTTGGTGTGGTGATTGGGGCCGATCACTACTAGGAAAACATCTATAGATATACGGATCTTCTATGGCACATACGTGTGACCATGCGCCATAGACAAATTACAGTGGCGCATTTCAGGCAACGCACCACAAAAAACTTCACTATTCTATGATGCATATAGGATAACAATGGCACATATAGAGATATGCACCACGGAATATGGAAAAAAAGATCCCAACGAAAACTGGTCGCCTTTTATCTTTTGTAAAAAATAAACGAAAATGATAAAAACTTCTAAAAAATAATTCATTTGAGATGTAGTTATATTTTGGGGTATAGTTGTAGGGAAAATTGAAAAACAAGAATTTCGATGTATTTTGCAAAAAAGGTCATGGCACGATAAAACGGCTGTAACTTTTGCACACGATATTGGAAAAAAGTTTAACCTATTAAAATGATTATCTCGAAATTTCCTACTCGAATTCAACTTCCAAAGGCCGTTCTGAATTTTACAGATTTTCCAAATTCTAAAAGAGTAAAAAGTTATGGAAAAAAGAAGTTTTTTCTTGGAAATAGTAAAAAAAAGGGGGAGAAAATTATGTGGCGCATATCACCAATATGCGCCGTAGAATTGTTGGGTAGGATTTGAAATTTGAATCCCGTTATCGCCCCTTCTCCCTCTTTTGTTCCTCCACAATTCTCCTCCCTCCACTTCTCCTCTCTTTATCTTCCCCTTCTCCCCTTCTCCTCTTCTCCTCCTCCACTTCTCCCCTTCTCTTCCTTTTCTCTCCTTCTCCCTTTCTTCTCTTCTCTCCTTTTCCACTCCTCCTCCGACGACGACGACGACCTCAACCTCCTTCACCTCCTCTAGTGGCCTCCTCGTCTTTCAGTTGCCTCCACCACCTTCGGTATCACAGAATTTTGAGATTTTTGTGGCGCATATCAATATGCGCCACATAATTACAATTTAGTGGCGTGATATCAGTGGTGCATTCCCAAATGTGTCACACAATGTAAAAATCCATGCGCTACAGATAAGGGTTTTCCTAGTAGTGGATGATGGAATAGGATGTGTGGTGGGTGGGACAAGGAGTTGATCTAGCGTTAACTTGCCAAGCTGGGGTGGGAAGGTTGGTGGATTGGGTGTTGTGGTGGATGGAGTTCGTGCTAGAGTCGAAGTTTCAGGAATTGGGGAAAGGGTGTGGTTTGGGATAGGCGGCGTTGTGGAAAAATTGCGGCTTTGGTTGTTCATAGGGGTTTCCGTAGTAACCATGCTTGCAGACGGAATCAAGCGCCCGAAATTCACTGCCATGGTATTCATCAAGGCCTTAAGTTTTGAAATATCACCTTGCATGGCGTGAAGGGAGACCGTTGACTCCAAGGCAACCTTTTCATGGCGGTCCAAGCGGCGCCTAATGTTGCTCTCATCATGCGGTAGCTTGCTGTGGAGCTACTCATCCTCATCAGTCAATGTCGTTGTTCCTCCACTACCCCTCGCTCGACCCGCTCTCTCGCGTGAGCTGGAGCATGATCGGTTGATAGGCATGGCGGATCAAGGGATTTTACATTCGGAAAAGGAGCTCCGGTAACCTTGATTTGGGAGGAAGGGATAGTAAATCGCCTGGACGATGGGGGAGTGAGGGAAGGTGGCCAGATCGATGCTCTGATACCACTATGTCAGGATCTTATGGCGACTCATTGACATTCATCGAGGAAGGGGAGGAAGGAGAGATCGCGGGGCTTAGTTCTACAGGAACCTAGTGCAAGAAAGGAAATAACTGAAATATTTTTTTTTTAGCTTGCCACCCAACCACCCTCTCATGCCCTTCTATATCCAAAGAGCATGCCAATCTAATAGAGTTCGACTATTAGAGCACCTGTTATATGTTGATCCAAATTCTACAAAGTATAGGCCAACTTCTGACGAGTGGAGCGAGGCCCGTCGCCGGAGTCTTGGGCCGAGTGCCCAACACCGTGCCCAACAGGGACGCCTGTGGGGGGTGCAGGGGGCGATAGCCCCCCGCGGTACGGTACGGATCGTCGAAGACCTAGGTTTCCACCGATAATAAACCCCTTGTAAGCCTCCGGTTGGGATGAGTTGCATCTGTGAAATCCCCGGCGTTTGTAAACACTCCTCGATATAGTGAAGTTTTGCTGGCTAGCGCCCGTGATTTTTTCCTCTCTTTGTTGGAGAGGTTTTTCCATGTTAAATCTGTGTCCCCTTGCTGTGTTTTTTGTTTTCGTTCTTCGTTATCTTCTTGTCGCAATTGTAACAAGTGGTATCAGAGCCCCAGGTTCTAATCTAGGGTTTGCGACATGTCGTCATTGAAGTTTGATCTACCACAGCTGGACTACAGCACAAGATTCTCCTTGTGGCAGGTGAAGATGCGGGCGATTCTCGCCCAAACTTCTGATCTGGATGAAGCGCTGGATGGATTCGGTGAAAAGGATGCTAAGACCTGGTCCGCCGAAGAGAAGCGGAAGGACCGGAAGGCTTTGTCTTTGATTCAACTTCATATGTCCAATAATATTTTGCAGGAAGTACTGGAGATGAAATCTGCTGCTGCCCTATGGGAAAAACTGGAAACGATCTGTGTGTCAAAGGATCTAACTAGTAAGATGAACGTGAAGATGAAGTTGTTCTCGCACAGGCTGCAAGAAGGTGGATCGATAATGAATCACATATCTGTTTTTAAAGAGATTGTTTCAGACTTGCAGTCTATGGAGGTAAAATATGATGATGAGGATTTAGCTCTTCTACTCTTATGCTCGTTGCCTAGTTCCTATACACATTTTCGTGATACAATATTGTTGAGCCATGATGAACTAACCCTTGCCGAAGTACATGACGCCCTCAAACAGAGGGAAAATATGAAAACTATGGTAGGGTTAGATGGGACGTTATCCAAGGCTGAGGCTCTGCAGGTTCGTGGCAGGACCGAGCAGAGATACAACAACTATGGCAACAGAGATAAGAGCAAGGACGGTAGAAGTCGTTCAAAGTCCAAGGGAAAGGATAAATTTTGTAGGTATTGTAAGAAATCTAATCATGTTATTGATGATTGTCGGAAGTTACAGAATAAGGAGAAAAGAAACGGAACTTACCAACCGAAAGATAGGTCTGAAGGTTCTGGTAAGGCTGCTATTGTTTCTGATAGTTCTGATGGTGAATGCTTAGCTATTTTTGCTGCTTGTGCTTCTCGTGATGATGAATGGATACTTGATACTGCATGTTCGTTTCATATTTGCTGTAACAAAGATTGGTTCAGTTCATATGAGTCTGTGCAGACTGGAGATTTTGTGCGTGTGGGGAATGATAACCCATGCCATATCGTTGGTGTTGGATCTGTTAAGATTAGGACACATGATGGCGTGACACGCACGTTGAGTGAGGTGAAGCACATACCAAGAATGGCCAGAAATTTGATCTCCCTGAGTACCATGGACGTTGATGGATACAAGTATGCTGGTGGGCATCGAGTTCTGAAGGTATCAAAAGGTTCTCTTATTCACATGATAGGTGATATGAATTATGCTAAATTATATGTTCTTAGAGGTAGCACTTTGCCTATTATTGCTGCTGCTGTTACTTCTAATGATTCTGATGATTGTGGTAAAACACATCTATGGCATATGCGTCTTGGGCATATGAGCGAACAAGGCATGGCAGAGTTGGTCAAGAGAGAGCTGATTGATGGTTGCAACTTGAGTAAGTCTGAGTTCTGTGAGCACTACATCTTTGGTAAGCATAAAAGAGTTAAATTCAATGCTTCCGTTCATACCACCAAAGGCATATTAGATTATGTGCATGCTGATGTATGGGGTCCGTCCCGTAAGACTTCTATTGGTGGTGCTAATTATATGCTTACTATTATTGATGATTACTCAAGAAAAAGTGTGGCCTTATTTTCTGAAGCATAAATCTGGTGTTTTTTATGCTTTTAAGAAGTGGAAAGTTATGGTTGAAAAACAGACTGAGAAGAAGGTAAAGGTACTACGTACTGACAATGGTATGGAATTCTGTTCAAATGAGTTTGAGGAGTTTTGCAGTAACGATGGCATGATCAGGCATCACACCATCCCATATACTCCTCAGCAGAATGGCGTGGCAGAGCGCATGAACAGAACAATCATCTCGAGGGCTCGTTGTATGTTGTCTAATGCAGGTATGCATAGGCGTTTCTGGGCTGAAGCAGCCAACACATCGTGTTACCTCATCAACAGGTCATGTTCTATTCCACTTGAGAAGAAAACTCCCATTGAGGTATGGTCGGGTTACTTTCTTTGATTATTCACAGATTGAGAGTTTTTGGCTGCACTGCATATGCTCATGTTGATAATGGAAAGTTTGAGCCTAGGGCTGTTAAGTGCATATTCCTTGGTTATGGTTCAGGAGTTCAAGCATATAAACTATGGAATCAAACTAAAAGATTTTGCTAAATAGAAACGTTGTTTTCAATGAGTCCGTTATGTATCATGATAGCTTGCCATCGATACCTCTCCTATTCTTTGTTGGAGAGGAGAGAGTTAATGTGCGTGGAGAACTGCGCAGAAACTGTTGATAATGATGCTATCGTTGAAGATACACATGAGGAAAATATTGATGATATTGTTGTTCAGACTCACCTATCGTTTTGCGGCAGCCACATGAGTCCATTGTCGCCGATAGACCGAGGCGTAACTGGTCCTCGTCCTCGTTTAATTGAAGAGTGTAATCTTGTACATTATGCTTTGAGTTGTCTTGAGCAATTGGAGAACGATTCGAACCTACATATAATGAAGCCATTGCATCCGTTGACTGCGAGAAGTGGGTTTCTGCTATGCAAGAAGAGATGCAATCGCTTGAGAAAAATGGCACATGGGATGTTGTGCGCTTGCCTAAACAAAACAAGGCGGTCCGCTGCAAGTGGATCTTCAAGAAAAAGGAAGGTCTATCTCCCAAAGAGCCTTCAAGGTACAAGGCAAGGTTAGTAGCAAAAGCCAGATTCCAGGCATTGATTACAATGATGTGTTCTCTCCAGTTGTGAAGCATAGTTCCATTCGTACTTTCTTTAGTATTGTGGCTATGCGTGATCTTGAGCTTGAGCAGCTAGATGTCAAGACTGCTTTTCTGCATGGAGAGCTTGATGAGGAAATATACATGGACCAACCAGAAGGGTTCATAGTGCCTGGCAAAGAGGATTTTGTGTGCAAATTAAAGAAGTCTCTTTATGGATTAAAGCAATCTCCAAGACAGTGGTATAAAAGGTTTGATTCATTTATGATCTCACATGGTTTTGAGAGGTCTAAATATGATAGTTGTGTTTATATCAAGTTTGTTGACGGGTCACCTATATACTTGCTGCTATATGTTGATGATATGTTAATTGCTGCCAAGAGCATGAAAGAAATCACTACTTTGAAGGCACACTTAAGTAGTGAGTTTGAGATGAAGGATCTTGGTGCTGCTAAGAAGATCTTAGGTATGGAGATTACACGAGATAGAAAATCTGGTTTGTTATTTCTTAGTCAGCAAAGTTACATTAAGAAAGTTCTTCATCGTTTTAATATGGATGGTGCCAACTCAGTTAATACTCCTATTACTCCTCATTTTAAATTGTCAGTTTCTCAATGTCTTACTACCGATGAAGAGTTTGAGTACATGTCAAAGGTGCCATATTCTAGTGTTGTTGGTTCTTTGATGTATGCCATGGTTTGTTCTCGTCCTGATTTATCATATGCTATGAGTTTGATAAGTAGATACATGGCTAATCCTGGTAAAGAACATTGGAAGGCTGTTCAGTGGGTTTTCAGGTACCTTCTTGGCACTTCCAATGCTTGTTTGAAGTTTGGCAGGACCGGTGAGGGACTCGTTAGCTATGTGGATTCAGATTTTGCTGCCGATTTGGATAAGAGAAGATCCCTCACATGTTATGTGTTTAATGTTGGTGGTTGTCTTTGTTAGTTTGGAAGGCTACATTGCAGGCTGTTGTTGCACAATCTACTACTGAAGCTGAATACATGGCTATTGCTGAAGCTTGCAAAGAATCTGTTTGGTTGAAAGGTTTGTTTGTTGAGCTTTGTGGAGATGATTTTTTCATTACTTTGTTTTATGACAGTCAAAGTGCCATATACCTTACAAAAGATCAGATGTTCCATGAGAGAACTAAGCACATTGATGTCAAGTACCATTTTGTTAGAGACATTGTTGCTCAAGGTAAATTAAAGGTATGCAAGATCAGCACTCATGATAATCCTGCTGATATGATGACTAAACCTGTTCCTGTTGCTAAGTTTGAGCTTTGCTCGAACTTAGTTGGTTTAACTGATTAGCCCAAGTGGCTATTGGCGCCGAAAGTATTTGCTATGTTTGTTCAGGGAGTTGGTTGTTGTTGATGCTACGAGGAGGAATTTGTCTCAAGGTGGAGTTTTTTATACGTTGATCCAAATTCTACAAAGTATAGGCCAACTTCTGACGAGTGGAGCGAGGCCCGTCCCCGGAGGCTTGGGCCGAGTGCCCAACACCGTGCCCAACAGGAACGCCTGTGGGGGGTGCAGGGGGCGATAGCCCCCCGCGGTACGGTACGGATCGTCGAAGACCTAGGTTTCCACCGATATATAAACCCCTTGTAAGCCGCCGGTTGGGATGAGTTGCATCTGTGAAATCCCCGGCGTTTGTAAACACTCCTCGATATAGTGAAGTTTATTGGTGGCCCTTGGTTTTTTCCTCTCTTTGTTGGAGAGGTTTTTCTACGTTAAATCTGTGTCCCCTTGCTGTGTTTTTCGTTTTCGTTCTTCGTTATCTTCTTTTCGCAATTTTAACAGCACCAATCATTAATATTAAACATACTTAATGAAAGTAACTCCCCCAATTAGCTAAGGTGGTTCAGAACAGGATAGGATCCTGACACTAGCTTTGCTTGCAGACGAGCTAGGAAGTTCAGTCTGGAAACCTCCATAGTTTCTCTCTACTGCATGTCCCAACTCTTCTATAATTTCCTGGCCTTGAACCTCATCGCTTCCATTCTCTCTAGTATATATGCTTGGAATTGGTAAAATGACCTCATCTCCGAGACCCTTGTGGAAATTACAGTGATAAAACATAAGGTGCAAATCTTCTCATCATTAACAACTTGCGTCATTGCAATAATGTCAGCATCAGTCTAAAAAACACTTGGAAGTCATCTGATATAGTTTTCCCTGGAAGGCACCAATACACACTTGTTCTGGCTGTAATATCATTCCCCCCTTGCCTTATGAAATCCTCAATCCAAATCCTAGTGTCAATGTTGCAGTTGTCATAGTAGCCAGCACTACTACTCACATATCACAGATTATCCTTGAGTCCACAAAAAACATATTGTGCTCTAATACCATAGTGAACCTATCAGGATCATATGCACAAATCAAACGAACACAAGAAAATTAGGTCACTATTTATACCATGATCAGTGCCTACAACATTAGAGTTACAAATTCATACCAACAGTCAAGTGTCAAACTGTCATAAAAGTGCAGAAAAGTTCAGTTATCTATAGAACGAAATAGGGCAGCTTCGAAATCGCAAAAAAGGTGGTTCCTTTCCACAATTTCTTCTCAACTACCTAGTACAAACATACATGGCCGAAATTCAACCCTAATCTAACACTAACAAACCCCTAATCGACTGAAATTGTTGACCTTTGTGACCTTGAAACCACACCAAAACAGGACACAACCAATCTTTGATTTTCTGCATGGTTATAGCGGGGAAACGATGATTACAGACCAAGAAGTGTTAACAAACTGAACCTATACCTATATGTGGAGTTACAGGAATGTAACTAATGTATACATGTGTGATTATGCCTTAGTGCTAAATCAATGCTTAGTGGAATGTCCCTTGGCCCTTCGTGTATAGGAAGAGGAAGGTGCCAGGACTCCTTTATTCACTATGTAACTGATCAGTTGTATCTAGGTATAAATATATGACGACCCAATTGGGGTCGTGTGTGTGAGATCAATCCTGACCATAACCATTCTGTTCTTTTTCATGGTATCAGAGCCAGCTCCTCTGAACATCCACATCCAAAACATCTAGATCCAATCTTCAGTCATGTCTTCTTCATCCACTTCCTGGACTCCTACCCAAATCAGCCAACTCATCACTGTCAAGCTTGGACGGGACAACTATTTGTTGTGGAAGGCACAAATCTTGTCGGCTTTCGCGGTGCCCAGCTCCTTGGCTTCCTCACCGCAAGGTCGCGCTCCATCCACAACTATCACCGCAGTGGGCGGCAATACGCTCGGTGCCAAACCCCGAGTACGACGAATGGCTGCGTCAAGACCAGATCGCCTCCGTTCTACTTGCCTCACTCACCCACGAGATCTGGCTCGTGTGCTCGACATTGAGTCCGGAGCCGGGTCTGGCCGGCGGAAAGGATCTACTGTCACGGTCTCGGGCGCGGGTCATGCAACTCCGACGCCAGCTTGCCCAAGTCCGAGGGGGCACCTCCTCTGTCACCGACCACTTCAACAAGGTGAAGAGCCTGACAGATGCTCTCGCGGCTGCCGGAAGCCCGCTCTCCGATGAGGAGATCATTAACTATGTGCTGGTCGGCATCGGCGACGACTTCAGCGCCATTGTTGCCGCGATTGGCGTCAAGGACGAGGAGATCTCTCCTGACGAGCTCTATGCTCATCTTCTGAGCTATGAGGCCTGGCATGATCCGACTCCACACGCCACCATCGGCAACACCTCTGCCAACAACGCTTCTCGGTCCAACCGAGGCGGCTGGGGACGCGACAGTCATCGAAATAATGGTGGACGTGGCAATGGAGGCAGCAGCGGCTACAGTGGCGGCTACGGTCGCGGGAATGGCGGCGGCAACTCTAGTGGAGGCGGTAATGGCCGCAACAACTCCAACAATGACCGTCGTCCCAAACTGATATGTCAGGTGTGCAACAAACCTGGCCACACCGCTGCCAAGTGCTGGTACAGGTATGATGAGTCATACCAGGGTGAGAAAATTCCTCGTTCAGCTGCTGCAGCATCCATGGGTGGAGGCGGTGACTACAAATTTGACCCGACCTGGTACACAGACACCGGAGCTATAGATCACATCACGCATCAACTTGACCGCCTAAACACCCATGACAAATATCAGGGGCATGACAACGTCAAGGCTGCAAACGGCACTGGTATGACTATTGCAAACATTGGAAAATCCAGTATTAATACCAACAGTAGACCACTTCTTCTTAATGATGTTCTACATGTTCCTACAACCACAAAAAATTTATTATCCGTTCACAAATTGACTAGAGATAACAATGTATTTATTGAGTATCACCCTATGTTTTTCCTTGTGAAGGACCGACTCACGAAGAGGGTTCTAGTTCGAGGCAGTAGCCATGGTGGACTATATCCGTTTGGTCCCGGTGCAATGTCATCTCCCAAGGCTTCCTTCTCCACCACCACTTCATCGGAACTTTGGCATCGCCGTTTAGGGCATCCGGCGCACCAAGTTGTGCAACAAATAATTCGTACTTTTGATCTTCCGTGTGCTAGTAGATCCAAAAATAATTCGGTTTGTGATGCATGTATGCAAGCCAAAAGTCACCAATTACCTTTCTATGTGTCGAATCATATTTCAACTTCTCCTTTAGAACTTATCTTCTCCGATGTATGGGGACCGGCCATCAATTCTGTTGGTGGATATAAGTACTACGTGAGTTTCATCGATGATTTTCTAAATTCACTTGGATCTACCTCTTAAAACGAAAATCTGAAGTGTTTGATGTCTTTATGCAATTCCAAAAACTCACTGAACGTTTGTTAAACAAGAAAATTGTTAGCATTCAAACTGATTGGGGTGGCGAATATCAAAAATTGCATAAGTTTTTTCACAAGGTTGGCATCACTCATCGAGTGTCTTGTCCTCACACCCATCAACAAAATGGCTCTGCCGAGCGAAAACATAGGCACATTGTTGATGTCGGACTCTCTCTACTTGCACAGTCATCTCTTCCTTTACGGTTTTGGGATACTGCCTTCCAAACCGCTACATATCTCATTAATCGAACACCTAGTCGTGTCATCAATCAATCCACACCTTTGGAACTTCTTCAAAACATCAAACTAGACTACTCCTTCCTCAAGGTTTTCGGTTGCGCATGTTGGCCCAACTTGAGGCCATACAACACTCGCAAATTAAGTTTTCGGTCCAAACAATGTGTTTTTATTGGCTATAGTGATATCCATCGTGGCTACAGGTGTCTTCATCCTCCTACTGGTCGCATATATATATATCCAGGGACGTAACCTTCGATGAATATATTTTTCCCTTTTCACTTATGCCAAAATCCACTATTTCACCCACCGAAACCTTGCTTCTATCTGTTCCGGTGGTCACTACTGGTATTGATATTGGACTAACCAATGCAGCACATGGTCCTACTAATAGTGCTCCTGAGTTTTCCTTTGGTACGCAGGCAACAAGTGATGTAGATGATGACACGGGAGCCATCTCAGGATCTGAGATTGACGGCATGCAGCATGGCATGCATGGCTCGCCAGCCGCGAGTACTTCTCCAGCTGGTTCAGCTTCCGGCTCCCTCAGTTCTATGTCCACGCCAAGTATAGAACAGATGTCCGCCTCACATGGCTCGAGCCCGCTCAGCTCATGAATCTCAGGGTCTTCATTGCTGCACATGATCAACATGCGAGACGTCGGCACCAATCGGTAGGGTCACGAGAACTCGTGGACGGCATAGCGACCAAAACAACGGACTGATGGAACTTATGCGTATAAAGGACATTTTCGTTTCTTTGGTTCTATGGTGATCGAACTGTTGATTTCCATTCTGCTATTGCTGATGAGAATTGGCGTCAAGCAATGGATCAAGAGTATGATGCTCTTCAAAAGAACGGTACATGGCACCTTGTTCCACATCAACTCGACATGAACATCATCGATTGTCGCTGGGTTTACAAGTTGAAGTACAAAGTGATGGATCTATTGATCGTTATAAAGCACGCCTAGTTGCCAAGGGCTTCAAGCAACGCTTTTGGAGTTGATTATGATGATACGTTAGTCCTGTCGTAAAACCAGTCACTGTCGGTTGATTTTGTCTATTGCCATCTCTAGAGGGTGGACTCTTCATCAGTTGGATGTTCAAAATGCATTTCTTCATGGCATTTTAGAGGAGGATGTGTTCATGAAGCAGCCGCTAGGTTATGAAGACAAGAAACTTCCTCGACATGTCTGCAAATTGGATAAAGCTCTATATGGGTTAAAACAGGCCCCTCGAGCATGTTATGCACAGCTCAGTTCCAGGTTGAGTTTACTTGGTTTTGTTCCTTCAAAAGCTGATATGTCATTGTTCATCTTCAATCAAGAAGGAGTCACTATCTATCTTCTTGTATACGTGGATGACATCATTATCACCAGCTCCTCACCTCAAGCGGTGCCCAAACTTGTTCAGCAGCTTCAGAAGTACTTTGCTTTGAAGTATCTTGGAAATCTCCATTATTTTCTCGGGCTTGAAGTACGGAAAGATTCTAATGGTATTGTACTACACCAGTCCAAGTATATTGCTGATTTGTTGTCTCGGATGGGTATGAGCAAGTGCAAACCATCATCAACGCCCATGACTACTTCAACTCAGTTAACTTTGGGTGGTGATCAGCCGTTGGCGCACGGGGATGCAACCAAGTATAGATCCATTGTTGGTGCTCTTCAGTATGTCACATTGACTCGCCCTGATATTTCTTTCTCGGTGAATCGGGTCTGTCAGTACTTGCATGCACCAACAGCTGAACACTTCACTGCTGCTAAACGGATTCTTAGGTATCTTCGGTACACTCCTCACATTGGATTAGCTATTAAGCAATCCAACTCCACACTATTGAGTGCTTATTCAGATTCAGATTGGGCTGGAAATCCAGATGATCGTCGATCCACGAGTGGCTTCGCAGTGTTCTTTGGAGATAATCTCATATCATGGAGCTCTAAGAAGCAACCTACGGTCTCACGATCCAGTACCGAGTCCGAGTATAAGGCCCTGGCCAATGCTACTGCAGAACTCATATGGATCCAGTCCTTACTTGGAGAGCTTGGCATACGACAGGATCGACCGCCTCGTCTTTGGTGTGATAATCTTGGAGCTACGTACCTCTCGGCAAATCCTGTGTTTCATGCACGCACCAAACACATTGAAATTGACTTTCATTTTGTCAGAGAACGTGTAGCACAAAAGGCATTGGAGATCCGGTTCATCCCTACAGGAGATCAGTTAGCTGATGGTTTTACAAAGCCTCTTGGAGCACGTCTTATTACTTCACTTCGACACAATCTCAATCTTGGATGACGTACCTAGTTGAGATTGCAAGAGGGTGTTAACAAACTGAACCTATACCTATACGTGGAGTTACAGGAATGTAACTAATGCATACATGTGTGATTATGCCTTAGTGCTAAATCAATGCTTAGTGGAATGTCCCTTGGCCCTTCGTGTATAGGAAGAGGAAGGTGTCAGGACTCCTTTATTCACTATGTAACTGATCAGTTGTATCTGGGTATAAATATATGACGACCCAATTGGGGTCGTGTGTGTGAGATCAATCCTGACCATAACCATTCTGTTCTTTTTCAAGAAGACGTGTATTAGCTCCTTCCGCAGCATATCCTCGCATGGAACACCACCTAAACACCTAACCTCGCCAACGGCATGAGCGGAGCAGAGAACGACAAGAATGTTGATGCACTAGGGGGAGATGGTCCTCACCGTAGTGTGGAGGATCTTCGCAGTAGCGGCGGCGGTGCGGATCATCAGCGGCCATCGGAGGGAAACGTCAACGGCCAGCTCCGTATTCCTCGCCCCTGTCTTCACCTCCTCCGTCCTCGCTAGAAATGGAAAGAGCTCCTCCGTCCTCGCCAAAAATGGAAAGAGAGCATAACTGCCTCCACCGGGTGTATCGATGTTATATGGCTGCTGAAAACATAGGTAAGCAATATATAGAGAGACCAGGGTGCTTCTTTCTTATTTCTCGTACATGTGTCTGAGTTACTGATCCTAACGCATCGCCTAGACTTTTCTAAAATGGCCAGAACCAATGGAACAAGCCACACCAGGGAAATGTGTAAGCTCTAGAGTCTAGGGCCTAGTTTGGCAACAAAGTTTTTTTAATACTAAAGTATATTAAATATTATAGTATTTCAATGCTTAGCAAAGAAATATTTTAGTTTTTCTTTTTTTTGGTTTTAGAAAAAAGAGGGTCTGACTTTTTTTCAAATACTTAAAAAAATCAAAATTTTAGAAGATACTTCAGTTTAAAAACCATCCTATTTATTGGATCAAAACACCTCAAAGTACTTAGGCCCTGTTTGGTATGAAAGTATTTTTAAAGTATTAATAGGATACTTTGGTTTCTAAAAAAACTGAAGTATTAAATACTTGGAGGTGTTTGAATCCAACAAATAATATGGTTTTAAAACTGAAGTATCCTCCAAAACTATGGTTTTCTTGAAGTATTTGAGAAAGAGGTTAGACCCTCTTTTTTCTAAAACTTAGAAAAGAGAAAAACTGAAGTATTGTTTTGCTAGGCACTAAAATACTTTGGTATTGATATACTTCAATTTTAGAAAAACTTTGTTGCCAAACTAGGCCTTAATATTTTATCTTTTGCAGAAATCAAAGTATTTCTCGATACTTTAAAAATACTTTGATGCTAAACGGGGTGAACTATGCACGTCCTGAACAACTATTTGTATGGCAAGAACACGAGATGCAACCTGCAACGTCCTGAACAACTGCTTGTTGTATGAATAGTGCAATTACCTTTCTTGACGGATAAAACTAGGTATAAGAGCATCTCCATTAGAGGGCCTTTACATGCTAAATTTTTATCCGAACGGCGAAAATTCGACCATCCGTGTTCCCAAACGTCAACTTTTTGCCGTATTGGCCCATATTACATCGAGGGTTCCTAGGGCGAATTGGGGACGCTGAGAACCGCCTGGGAACGCCGGATCACGCAAAATCGGTGGAAAAAACCCGAGGTGGTGGCCTTGCCCTATCAGCGTGTGAAACCGAGTCATCCTCGTCCCGTCGCCTCGGCTCCCATGACGGACCGCCGGGCAACAAGCGCCCTTCTCGTCGACCACACATCGCCGTAATGGCATGCCACCGTCGGCCCACCTTCCCGCTGTTTCCACTTTTCCCGTCCACGCCGCTACACCCCTCCTGCCTTCGCCGCCCTTTTCTCTTTCGGCAATAAATGCCGACGCACTCGCTGTCTCCTAGACCACATACTCTCACCTCCCATTCCCCACCCACAAGCTCCACCTTCGGCGACCAGAAGAAGAGCTCGGTGGCAGCAATGGCGGAGCGGTACCCCGGCAACCCGGTGGCAGCGAACAGCTTCGGCCGGCGTTCTCTATAGCCGTGGGAGGGACGGCTGCTCCACGCTGCCGGCTACCTGGCGCCGCCGGACTTCCGGTTCCCGTCGACCTGGAAGCTCAGCGCCAGCGGCATGCCCGTGCCGCCGGTGCTGGAGGATTTCGACCTCGTCGAAGGAGATCCAAGCGGCCATCGGTGCCATGGAGGATCCGGAGCTCGCCGAGGACCCCGAAAACCTAGTGTACTGGGAGAACTTCTTTGCCGAGCGTCGGAACCAGGAACCGGTCGCCCACGACGGGGCCGGCCTGCCGCCGAATCGGCACAACACCGCGGGACGGTGTTGGTGGTGGAGCACACCAGGCCGAACGCTGGCGGCCGTCCTCGAGCACATCATCGCCGGTGACCTCCCTAAGTTGGGCTACCCTCCGCGGTCACCACCGTCGTCCGCCCGGCGTCGTGCGGCGGCCAACTGGTTACCTAGGAGGATGGATGGCCTCACCTCGTCGTCCTCGGCGTCGGCATCACGCTCATCCGCCACAGTCGCCGCGCGCCCCGCCTCCACTCCGTCCAGTGAAGCGGGAGGTGGAGTCGCCGGTGCGCTCGCCGCCGAGGATGCGTTTACGCGGCCTCGTCATCAACGAAGGCCGCGCGCCCTTGCCGCCAGCCGGCCACCTTCGGCTGGCGAGGCCGAGGCTGTGCCGAAACCCGATCCGGCGGACTGGGTCGTCCCATAGACGAGGACGAGTTCGTCTTGAAGATGTCCATGGAGGCGTCTCATGGAGGCGTCTCTCAACGACATGTTGTCGATGCAGGCACCGGATGTCTCCGCCTGGTACAGGGCGGACTAGGAGCGGGAGGAGGCCGTATGTATCCAGCGTCTAAGGGGCAGGCCAAGCGTCAGGCCGCGTGCGACGCTCGCCGGCAGTGCGCCTACCAAGACGCGCCACTTATCTTCTTGGATGACAACGATGAAGACGAGGTCGGCCCCTCAACGCAGCCATGGCGTTGCGGCGACGTCGGCCAGGACAGCTCTCGTCCATCCCAGCGCGCCGAGCGATGACACGGCGGCGCCGACCAAGGTAGTATTAGTTATTTCTATGTTTTTTAAGATTTGCTTTAGCCTACTGCGGTTAAAATTGAGATATATGTCTGAATTTAACATAATATGTGCGAAGTCGCCTATATTCGTCTAAGTTTCGTCATGATTGTTTAAATTTTGGCAAAAAAAAGAACTTAGACTAGAACGCGAATGAGAAATTTGCCGTTTCGACGAATGTTAAATAGCGCTGGAATTGGGCTGACAACTCAGAACGAGCGGAGGTGCTCTAACAAATAGGATTCCATAACAAGATGCTTATTGTCGAAGGCGCTTTCGCGCCACTTGATATGTGGACTCGTAGCACGCATCGTGCTATGCAAAGGTTGAGGAAGCAATGGCAGCGAGGCAAAGACGGAGCCAAGGACGATGGAGGAGGAGTGGTCCCTATGGTCTTGCGAGGTTCGTGTGCCGGAGCAAACCTACTCCTACAACATGGTGCGATCGTGGAAATAGCGGAACGTGTGTCTCGATCGATCGACGCAAACGGACCCGGCGATCAGGCCAACACCTTGCTCACCTTTAGTCCGTCCCAACGCAGAACTCCAGCGCGCCCGTACGTGGCGTGTCCTCACGGTGCGGCGCAACGCCCGCCCACCACCGGCGCGGCAGACGTCGTCCTCCATCGGCATCTCGATCGCCACCACTCCCTGACCGGTGGAGGCGGATGGAGCTTTTCGAGCGCGCCAAGACGGTGCGGCTGCGGAGCCACCACGACAAGTACATGTTCGCGGACGACGACGAGTCCCACATCCAGCAGGACCGCAACGCCGCCTCCCCGAACGCGCGGTGGACCGTGGAGCCGGTGCCGCACGCCCCCGGCGTCATCCGCCTCCGCAGCCGCTACGGCCGCTACCTCACCGCCTCCAACGAGCCCTTCCTCCTCGGCGTCACCGGACGCAAGGTGGTCCAGACGCTGCCGCACCGCCTCGACTCCTCCGTCGAGTGGGTCCCCGTCCGCGACGGCAAGCACGCCCGCCTCCAGACCCGCTACGGCAACTACCTTCGCGCCAATGGCGGCCTCCCGCCGCTGCGCAACTCCATCACCCACGACGTCATCCCCCACCGCCACGCCGGATGGATCCTCTGGTGCGTCGAGATCGTCCAGGTCCTCCCGTACCAGCCGGCTGAATCATCCTCCGGCTCCAACTCCGCCCCATCCTCTCCGCCACATTACAAACCGCCCTCGCCATCCCCTTCTCCCTTGCCGACAGCGGCGCTCCGACCGCCGGCGCCGCCGCACCACCGAACGGCGACCCCGTTCATAGCGCAACCTCCGCCACCGCCCCCGGGCTCCCTGGCACCGCCCGCCGGCTTTTTCAGGCTCGAGGTCCGTACGCGTACGCCACCTGTTGGATGATCCCAAATGGTGAGTCACTAATAATTAACTTATTTTTGCTTGGTCGTGGTTGGCTCCATTTTTGTGCAGTCGGCGGACTCTTTCTCGATGCCGGTGCACAAGGTGGAGGGCCGCCTGATCCACTACCACATCGGGGATGACAATGGCGACGTGGGAGAGGGCGAGGAGGGGCACTCCTTCACGTTCAACGGGACATGCCTCGACGAGCTGCTGGAGAGATTGCGGGAGGAGACGGGGCTCAACGACGTCATCATCTGCTCTCGCAGCCCGATCAACAGGAAGCTCATGCCGCTCCGCCTGCAGCTGCCGCCCAACAACAACACCATGCATATTGTCCTCGTGCAGAAGTCGTCTAAAGGTACGTACAGTACCACCAATTTTTATCCATCACCAACTGCTGTTTCTTGAGAGGCTTCTTGCGATATGTACACAACGCCACGCATTATATGTATTTCATTCATCATTAGCGCGACTGACACGAGATCAGTTTTTTAAAAAAAATGCATTATCTACCTATAAAAGGTAAAAACATTAAGACTCCGTTTGGTAGAAAAGTATTTTTAAAGTATTAAGAGAATACTTTGATTTCTAAAAAAACTAAAATATTAAATATATTGAGGTGTTTGGATCCAATAAATAATATGGTTTTAAAACGAAAGTATCCTGCAATACTCTGGTTTTTTTTGAAGTATTTGAGAAAAAGGTTAAACCATCTTTTTCCTAAAACTGAGAAAAGAGAAAAACTAAAGTATTGCTTTGCTAGACACTAAAATACTATGATATTGATATACTTTAGTTTTAAAAAACTTGGTTGCCAAACTAGGCCTAAATGAATAAAATAAGGTTATTCCTAGCTTTCTTGCCTGTTTTTAATTATATATATAAATGATGACAAAAGGCAGAAAAAAGAGCCCAACCGGGTTTGAACCGTTGAACCGGTGAGCTATTGATCTGCAGTCAATTTCTCTATCACTGAGCTATGGACCCATGATTCATCTACTATCAAACAAACTCTTGTTAGAAAGAAATAGCTAGTTGTCTCGTTTTGCACAAATTGTCGATGAGATTTTAGAGTTTTTTGTTCTCTATTATATCTACATGCCAACCTCATGCTTAAAATAAGTCTGATGGGTCCTTTATAGAATTAAGAAGAAGTATTATCAGGGCCTTAAGGTTTGGATTGAAACCAATTTAGACAGGAGATAGCTGATTAGAATGTTATCCCTCTTCTTTGAGATGGAATATGTTTATAAATATTCTTTTGTAACTCTCTATAATATATAAAAATTGCAATGGAGTTTTTTGCCCTACTGTTTTACCCTAAAAAAAAATAAGTCTGATGATTTTTTTACACATAGAAGCATGGATGCACATTTGCAATCTTTTGAAAGTAATCTCTTGCACAAAAAGGATCGAAAAGTTGGTGTCCACGCCGTGAAAATTATAGAACTCTAAAATATTGTGTTGTATTGATCTGACCTTTTTGGGGGTTTATATAGAGTTACACGGGGTAGGAGGAGACTTGGAGTATAAGTTGTAGAGTCCTAGTCTATCTCTAACTATACACGTATACGTACTCTAACATTCCCTCTCAGTCGGAGCGGAAGTAAAGCGGACGCTTGCGACTGGATTTAAAGTCTTGCGGTTCCATCGTCTTCACCTCCTTGTCATCATCACCTGCTTGGACATGATCATGGCTGGCACCTAGGGGCGGTGACTGCGTCCCTTTCTGGTGCCTCTCTTCTCTCCTGCAGTCACAGCGGAAGTGGCGTGAACGCACGTGATTTTGCGGACGTTGTTGACTGGAGTTCTTTGAGTTGCTGTAGACGTTGTTCTTGATGTAGATGTCGAGGTAGCCGGTCGTTATGTAGCCGTGGTCGATGTAGGTGTGGTCGATGTCGTAGTCGTCGTAGTGGTGTGGCCTCCATTGCCAGAGGCGCAAAAAATTGCGCGGTTTTTGTTGTTGTTGACGAAACTGCAGTTATGGACGTTTTGAACCTTGTAGAGGTACCGTCGGGGCGTCTCTTGGACGTGGTCATAAGTGAGACCACCGGTTTTGCTAGGACCGAAGGAACCCACCAAGCACACAAGGTTTTGTCAGAACCATATGCGCAGTCGTAGGGGCGTCACAATTGTGATGCCGGTTTGTTGTTGCAGTCGTCGGGGTCGCGGACGCGGCGGTGCCGTCGTCGTGCCTTGCAGTTATACTGTCAGAGGGCGTCGTAGTTGTATGTCCATCGTGTGGACGAGTATAGCGGCGACGGCGGTGTGTCGACGAAGATGTAGATGAAGACCACATAGATGTAGACCTTGGCGATGATGTGTCGGTGATGAAAGAGTAGGCATGTCGGCGATGATCGTCGCTTTAAGGCGTTCCTTGTGACGACGATGATGTCGAAGCCTTGATGTCGGAGAAGACGGCGTAGTAGTGTCCCACACCGGCCTGGCGTGTGGATGATGTCGATGTCGCTTCTTTGTGGATGTGCTCGACGAAGATCTTGGCTTATAGCCTAGCGTAGTCATACAGTTTGATGTAGATGCTCGGGTCGATGTAGTCTGGCTTGATGCAGTGCAGATTCGTTGGTGTAGTCGTTCCGACGTTGGGTGCGGCAGGTCGCTCTCCTGTGGTCAACGCCGGATGCTCGACGTGGCGAGAGAGTTGATGTTGGTGGCATAGGTTGTCGCCATCGGTGCAGCCGTGACGCGTCTTCACGGCATCTCCTGATTGCTGGACGGGTGGCCCACCTTCGCGCGGCGTGAGCCGCATATCGTGATCGCTGTACGTGTAGCAGAAGTAACGTGAGGAGTATTAAGCAGAATTTTTCTGGAGTCCCGGCCGTGCACGTGTCCTTGCATAGTTTGGTGATGGCCCGACGCGGCTGCTAATTTTTTTTTAAATAATACATTTTTTTTATTGAATTGCACAAATAATACACAAAACGGACAAATTACAAATCTGTTGGTCGGTCGTCGGCTGCACGTTCGTCCGTTCAACGACGTTATCGTCAGCGGATGACCGTCCGTTGAACGGACGACACACTCTGCTGGGTTTGCAAGGTGTGTCGTCCGTTGAACGGACGAATGCAGCGTGTCATCCGTTGAACGGATGAAAGCAGTGTTTCGTCCGTTGAACGGACGAATGCAGTGTTTCGTCTGTTGAACGGCCGACCGACCAACAGATTTGCAATTTGCCCGTTTTATGTATTATTTGTGAAATTGAATAAAAAATGTATTATTTAAAAAAAATTAGCTCCGACGCGTATGCGCAGAAACGCTGACGGCAACGCGCGAACTGCACGCATGAGCCGGTCTCGCCGCTTTTCTTCTTCATTAGATCCTTCCTGCCTCAGCGCGCGTTGTTGCCGGCCCGCGTGGCCGGCGTGTATGGTCTGCCCGCCGTGTAAAGCATTGATTTGCACCAGGTTTAAGGACGTGGGATTACGGATTTATTTATGGCTAAATTGGATTAATCTATAGAATTGGAAAAACGAAATTTGGCTCTAATATAATCTAAAGAACCGATTCAATCTTTGATCGAGACCGGATGCCGCGCCCTCGAGAAGTAATCTCCCCGGGGGCGGCCCGTTGCGGAAACGGTGGAAAAATCTAGGATCGGCGCCGTGAGGCTAACCGCTCTGATACCATATGGAAATTATAGAACCCTAAAATATTGTATTGTATTGATCTGACCCTTTGAGGGGTTTATATAGAGTTATACGTGGTAGGAGGAGACTTGGAGTATAAATAGTAGAGTCCTAGTCTATCTCTAACTATACATGTATACGTACTCTAACACACACTTACATTTGACCATTATATTTATTTCCTTTGTCGTAACACTGTGCCATGCTATGACATTATCTTTTTTCTATTTTTTTTCGAGAAACCATGACGTTATCTTTAAAATTATACACTTCATGATCTTTACTTCAAAACGCTCGGACAAAATGGAACATTAATTTTATACCTTTTATACCACGTGGTGTACATGGTTAGCAATTAAAAAACCTGAGATATAGCACTCCTATTGTTATTGATTACACTGTGATCTTTATCTTGACTGTCAATCTCTAATATAATTTTCTTTTCATTCTAATATTTATTTCAGTGGCAAAAAAAATTCCATGACCTTTATGGCCTATAAAATTTGGAGACGGTGCGTGGAAGCAGTTCGAGTAAAGTGCAGGATTACACATCTATGGTTTATACTAGATGACCCAGTGCGCCACTCACGCCGAGGACAAAAGTGAGACATAATTGTAACCATGGATTTAATCCTCTGGAATTGAACCATATTGAGTAACTTGTATGTAACTATAGTTGAAGAAATAGTTTTTTTGATTAAAGGGTGATTGTGCCCCATGTTGTTATCCAACTTTCATTAGTTTTGCGCTTTTTGATTTGAGCAACAAAAGTTTTCGAAAAATTCAATCTCTATCTACTGATCTGTTTTGATAGATTTTTGTCATTATTTGCGTTTTCCTCTTAATCGATTTCCTTTTAAATTATTTTTGGGATTTTGAAAGGAGTTACTATAGTAGCTTATGTTTTGATGGATTTCAGTTGAAATTTGAACCCAAAGGTTTATTATCTTGCATACACTAATGTTGCTAATGAAGATTGAGTGGAGCTTTGTATGAAAGAGATTTTCAAATATTGGGAGAGAATGATGTAAGGAGATGAAGAAAGTTCAAAGGCTCAAACATTATATTTCTGGAGATTCTTATAATGAATATGTTGATATTATTCAAATGGTGACTCCGAAAGAATTTATTAGATACCAAACTCAGGAACCTGTAGAGTCCATTTCTGAATAGGTAAAAGTACTGAAAATAGAAGGTTCGCGAAAAAAATTTCTCTTTATATTTTTGCAGTTTTTATTCCATATGGAAAGTAACAAACGAAAAAGGGAAGGAAACGGAGCACGGGTGGCCCACACCATCCAGTGGCGCAGGCCCCACCTAGTTGCGCCACCAGGGGGTGTGATCACCCCGGAGTCCGTCTCCGACCCATTTTTGCCCAATACCTTCCTTGTGTCGTAAAACTTCGTAATATATAACCTCCTGGATCCCCCAAGGTCCTTATATCGTGTTATCGTCGTGTTTTCATTTCGATCTATTTCTGTCAGGCAGATTCTTAGTTTTGGAGCCACAGTGTCTTCCTCTGGATCACCTAAGAAGGATTCCCCCACGGACATCATCAACCCGTACATGTATGAGTTGAAGATTCATCCCAAGGAGTTGTTGCTCAAGGATGGGAAGGTATAGATAAAAGAAGTTTAGGGCCCTAAAGGTGAAGGCGGTCTGGAGGATAGGATGGAAGCATTGGAGAAAGAAGTTTTTAGGTACAAGAAGATGGCAGAACGGAAAGTGGACGTCATCCATAAGATAAGTTCAGAACTCGTCGCTGAACACAAGAAGGAGACTGCCAAGCTTCGGGACGATATCATCTCACTCCATCAGACCACCAACCAATTACAAACACATCTCTATGACATGCAAAATCAAAACTGTGAGTATGAGGCAATATTTAAACACATAATCTTTGCTGCTAGTTTCAGGATTGTGGAAACCAAGACATCCTTTGTGGATGGGGAGCCTTTACCTTGGAAGTCTGACGATGACAAGGGAACACCACCACCACCGAAGGAGTAATTCTTCATCAGGTTTTGGCATCCCCTTGGCTTGTTCCAAGCTTGGGGGAGTGCCGCGGTATCACATCATTATCTTTCATCTTTTTTTCCTTTTTAGTAGAGTCATATCATGAATAGAAAAGTTGTCATATAGGATGGTTTGCACTGTGGAAGTATCTCTCCTCTAGTTGGTTATCTATGTATCCCTTGGTGTGAGTGCTTTTATAGAATATTAATGAGAATTTTCATCTTTTACTTTTTGCACACGTTATCTTAGTTTGAAACTTCTATTATATGATTGATCTTGTTGATTAGTATTGGTATCACTTTGGGAGCATCAATTAAATCTAAATTGGTTTTGGCAAACCTAGCTCTGGTCAGTAGCAACACTTTTTAAGGTTTGGAAGAAGAAAAAAAATGCACTTACAGGTATTTTATATTAATTTTCTTTCTTCCTTGATTCGATCATAAGCTTAGTATTCTTTATTTAAGATCTTTTGTGTTTCTAAGGAAGATTGCATGTTTGTTTCTATCACTTGTATGTTTGCTTGTTTCCTTCAACTCTTTGCTTGCTACCCAGCCTTGCTAGCCAAAAACCTCTACTGAGAGGGAATGTTTCTCGTGTCCAATCCTTGAACGTAAAACACTTGTCATTTGTGTCCACCATATCTACCTATTAGCATTATTGCTATTCCAAGTAAATTCTCGAGTTTCATCTATCTTTCAAATTAAAAATTGTTTTGTTATGTAAAAACTAGTTAGTAAAGCTCTCACGAACTTGATGGCACACCTTATTTTCTTGCCCTTAATTAACTTGAACCATTGTGTCATCTAAGTTGTATATGCTTGCACTTATCAGTTAGGAATTAGCAGAACTGTGCTGTCACGGGGAACACTTTCAACATATGTAAATATCTACCCAGTTGATATCATGATCTTTTGTTTATGGATGTCGGCGTTGTGAAATAAAAGGGGAGCTTGTAAGTCCATGGAGTTATGTATATGTGTTAGAGAAATGCCTGGGCCGCTAGCCTAAGCCATGCCTAATCATGGTGAAAACTTGTAGCATAACCATAGTGAGCAATCCATGAAGCATCCTCAGAAAAAATATACAGAAGAAGAGAGAAGAGAAAAAATATATATGCACTATTCTCATGGTATATAAAGGATTGTTGAGATTCTCACTGTCTGTTGCCTTGTCATTTTGATATGGGATAGCTCCTGTGTCATGGGGCAAGGGGTACCCCATTTGCGGTTCTCTATGATACACATATACTTATAATGATAAGAACTTACCGGTAACTAAAGTTGAGTAGCATGAGGAACGGCCCTTGTACTCAAGGGACATGAGATTGCCAACTTATGATTTGTCAAGCATATACTCCATATTTGTTCACTTTAACATTAATCACCTCAAGATGCTTATGATAGGGGCAATGAGAGCTCAAAGCTAGTAAGTACCATAATATTTTGGAAGCTCTTGATGAAACTTGAAATTCTTGCTTCCCTCTGCGAAGGGCCTATATTTTACTTCTTAGTTGAGTCAGTAAACCTATTCCTTTCTATCTCCAGCAAGTATTTTTGTTGTTGTGTTTCAATCATTCATATGATGATATATTCAATCATGTTTGAAAGAACATTTCTTAATCCCTAGTGTTTTGTGTGTTAGATAACAATACCAAGGATCATTTAATGTGTGTTGAAGTGTTGCAGCTTTGAAATCTGCCTTTGGGGGCGGATAATCCGGCCCCACCAGGGGCGGATAATCCGGCCCCACCAGGGGCGGATAATCCGCCCCTCCCTCTGCCCAAGCCTGCGCAAGCCCCAGAAGGGGGGGCGGAACATTGGCCGGACTTTCCGGCCAGGCCGGATAATCCGCCCCCCAGGGGGGCGGATAATCCGCCCCTCCTGCTCTTCGCCAAGGCGCAAGCCCCAGAGAGGGGGCGGAGTTTTGGCCGGACTTTCCGGCTACGCCGGATAATCCGCCCCAGGAGGGGGCCGGATAATCCGCCCCCCAAGATCTTCTCCAAGTTTCACCAAGGCGCAAGCCCCAGAGAGGGGGCGGAGTTTCCCCCGGAGATTCCGCCCTTGGGGCGGAGTTTTCCTTGGGGGCGGATAATCCGCCCCCAAAGTTGTGCAACGGCCAGATCTGGGGAGGGGGTATTTAAGCCAGCAATCCCCCTCCTGCCAGAACTCTTGATTCATCTCGAAAAAGAACAGATCAGATCTCAAAACTTCATACAAGAGTGCTCCACCTAGATCCATCCAAAGGCCCCATCCCTTTGGGAATCGAAGGAGGAGAACTCGACCTTCATCATCAGCAATCAAGCGCTTCATCTCCTCTCCATTCATTTGGAGAACCTCCGATCTAGTATTTCTTGCAAAGATCTAGATCCTTGTTTTTGTTTATATTGATAAACCTTGTTTTTGTGACAGCTTGTTGTCATCCCGGAGCCCCAATTCGGTTGTGGGTGTGTGCCCGATAGTGTTGTAAAAGGCACGGTTCCGCCTCGAAGGGATCCAATAGTGGAGAAGGTGGATCAGGCCTCTCGTGGCGAGATCCATCGGAGAATAGGGTGAGGCCTATTGTGGCGTGGTGGTCTTAGAACCGCCCACCTCCAACGCAGATGTACTTCCCTTAACAAGGAAGGAACTGCGGTAAAACAAATCCATGTGTCTCCGTGCTCCACTACGGTTTCCTCGCTCCTCGTTACGTGCTTAGTAGTTAGGGTTACATATAGGAAATTCTTGTAGTTGCATATCCGGAGAATTTACTTTGTGTCAAGCCTAAAATTGAAAAAGTATTATAAAATTGGTTAGCACCTATTCACCCCTCTAGGTGCCCATACGATCCATTTCAATTGGTATCGAGCCTCGGCTCTTATTTGAGCTTAATGACCTAAGAGAAGTATGGGTTCCAAGGGAGATGGGAGTGATGCTCGGGAGGTAGTCACCATGAGCGATCTCAAGACGTTGGAAACAACCTTGGTGAGTTCTATGGAGGCTAAGATGGAAGAGATGCGTCAATTGATAATGCGTCTCCACATCCGCACATCACCTCCATCTAACTTCGAGGATACCACTCAATCCAAGGAAGCGGTAAAACTGTTTCCAAAGATAACGAAGTGGTAGGTGATGATACAAGTAAGAGCTCCTCCTCGAAAAGGATAGCGGTAAGGATGGATACAATGAGGTTTCTCATGTGTATTCCCTGATCCGCCTATTCCTCACCCACATATACATAATAGGGGTGATCCACCCAAGCCGCCTTCTACTTTCTCTCAATGGCAATTTTGATGAAATCTCATGTGTGTAGTTCCTCCATAGAGTTGTGGAAGATCATCGAAAATGGTCTTCACGTTGGAAATCCTAACAATCTCACAAGGAGAGAAGTGGTCGATAGCCAACTCAATGCTACGACTCTACACATGATACTGACTTGGTGTGGGAGATAAAGACATGCCACACATTCAGATCTTAGCACAGCTAAAGAAGCTTGGGATGCTCTCACCGAGCTCTTCATCGGAAATGAAAGTATGAGAAGGAATAGATATGATGCCTTGAGCAATGAAGTGAAGGATTTTATATGCTGGATGGGGAAGACCACGAGGACATGTATAGGAGGCTCAAGGCAATAGCTACTACCTTGAAACCACTGGCAGACTCATGTTGATGATGCTTGGATCAAGCGTATGTCGATGCTCTTATGCCATTTGAGCCCACAGATTTGAAAAGTCTCCAAGGTAGGCATAATTATCACCTCATGTCATCCAATGAGGTAATGCAATAAATGGCCGCATTCAAAGTGGCCGCCAAGAATGTCAAGATGCTCGTGCTCGAGCTATGGGGATGCAAAAGGGGTCAACATGGCTTTGAAGACTAGTGTGATTGATCATGATGAATATGCGGTAGAAGGCGGACTGTCGAAGATATAAAAGGATCCACGGACAATACTTGGCTCTTTATGCAAGAAACTTTTGGAAAGATCCACCAAGGCTAAAGCTGAACTAGATCGCAAAAGTGGAGCCTATGGAAGAAAAGAAAATGGTCCCAAGCGAGAACATGCTTTAATTGTGGTGACGGTTGCACTTCAGAATGAGTGTCCATATCAAAGTAGAGAGGGTAATGGAGGAAGACTCATTTTCAAGGACAAATCAAAAGCTCCACGAAGAAACAGTTTGTAAAGAAAATGCTCCTTTCAAGAAGCAACCAAAGATTGTTCTAGTAGCTCAAGAAGAATATTCATCGGGAGTGAAGATGAGGACGAGGACGATAGCTCTCAAGAGGTGGCTGCTATAGCCACCACATCTACATCAACATCACTCTTGACTCTCCAAACGAAAACATCATCAACAAGAATCCTACATCTCATGGCAACAAGCTCCGAGGTAACTTCTTCTAACTCTTCCTTTCCCAAGGCTATGATAGACATGGATGATCCTGCTAGTCTTAAGGTTAAAGAAGAGATTATTGCCTTGGATTATTTCTATACTAACTTGCAAGGTGAGCACAAAGTTCGTTTTGAGGCTCTTATGGATCAGTTGGCCCAAAACGAAGCACTCCTCGAAGAAAAGGGCAGAATTGAAAGGGAGGATGCAATGGAAATTGCATCCCTAAAAAATGCTCTTGAAGAAGAAGAAGAAGCTCGGGTCTCTCTTGAAGAGAGGCTTGAGTCTATGGAAGAGTCACATGAAGAAATTGTGACTAAACTCGTTAAGGAACGTGACAATGCGGTCACCAAGGCAAAGGAGTTAAAGAAGGAAAGGATTGACTTTGGGGCTGCTCATGATAGACTCTTCGAGGAATTGGAGAAACTTGACAATGCTCACAAGGCGTTGAAAAACGAGTTCTCTATCCTCAATGAGTCACATGATCAGCTTCAAAGTCGATTGGCCGAATATGATACTCCTAGCTCGTCCAACTCAACATATAGTAACAAGAAAAATGCTAATGTGGAAAAAGGAGTGATCAAGGACATCACTACAAAGGACAAAGGTGTGCTTGATGAAGTCCTTGACAAGCAAAGGTCAAATCATGGTAGAGAGGGACTTGGGTATGTCACCAAGTCCAAGAAGAAGAAAACCAAGAAGAACAAGACCAAGAATGTGCAATTAAAGACAAGCATTCTTGAGAAGGTTGTCACAAAAGACAAGACTAATAATATTGGTTTTGGTGGTCTCACAATCCAATTATGAACTCTTTTGTGATGATTATGGCGATGTTTATGCTTATTATGTTGGTCCTTTTGATGAATATATTGCTTGGTCTATTTGGGTCCCAAAGACCCTTGTTACTAACATGAAAGGACCCATTGAAAAATGGGTACCTAAAACCAAGAAGTAATTTTCTTGCGTGGCTATGCTTCGTGGGTGAAATGGGTCTTTGGATAGTGGTGCACTAGTCATATGAGGAAGCAAGGAGATCATCACGAGATGCGTCCAAATCTTGATAATATCACGTCTCCTATGGTGATAAGTCTAAATCTCAGGTATTGGGTCTTGGCAGGTTGTGGTTGCACGATATCTCTCTCGTGGACGTCATGCTTGTTGAGACCCTTGGCTATAATCTTCTTCTGCTCGTGCCCTTGGCAAGATGAGTTTTGCTGTTTTTATCGATGATGATTTGGTGGTACTCTTATGGAGCAAGTCTCTAAAGGTCGCTTTCGTTGGATACGTCGAAAATGACCGTATGTGGTGGACTTCGGGGAAAACCACTGGGTCCGATGTGTCTATTCGAAAGGCCGACGTGGCTGGCTATGGCATCGCCGTTAGCCCATGTCAACATGAGAACTTTGCAAAGTCTCCAAAAGGGTGGCCACATTCTTGGACTAAAGACAATGTCTCTTTTGCCAAAGATCGTGTTTGCAGGGCCTGTGTTGAAGGAAAAATGCATGATTCTCCCCACAAGAGGAAGACTATTGTGTCATCGAAGAGGATCTTGGAATTAATCCATGTGGATTTATTTGGACCTCCTTCTCATGCAAGTCTTGGTGGGAAGAAATATTGCTTGGTCATCGTCGATGATTACTCAAGATATACATGGGTATATTTCTTCAAGCTGAAAAGTGAGACTCAACAAACTGTCATCGACTTTGCCAATGAAGTTCAACGTCAACACAATGTTCCCATCTTGGCAATTAGAAGTGACAACGGCACAGAATTCAATAACTACACTTTAAACGAGTTTCTTAGCGAAGAGGGGATTAGACACCAATATTCCGCTGCGTACACCCCTCAACAAAATGGTGTAGCCGAGAGGAAGAACCGGACTTTGATGGATATGGCAAGATCTATGCTAGCTGAATTTAAGTCTCCTTATAATTTTTGGGCTGAAGCCATATCCACTGCTTGTCACTCATCAAACCGGCTTTACCTTCGGAAGATCTTGGACAAGACCCCATATGAAATACTTACCGGCAACAAACCCAACATCTCATACTTCAGGGTATTCGGGTGTAAGTGTTTCTTTCTTATTAAAGGTGTCCGTTTGTCAAAATTTGAATCCAAGGCTTTAGAGGGTATATTTGTTGGTTACGGTGCCGAATCCCACACTTATAGAGTGTAACACCCTCAGAATCGGACCTATGCAAGTTTGAGCAAAATTCGCCAAACCCGCATAGAAACGATTCAAAGGTGCCCACCAGGCACTTTCGTGCGGGTGGAAAACGAAGTAATAACATTACACAACAGTCCTCGATGGGACCCACGTAATGAGATATATAACTTGACTCAAAGAGTCAAGAATACGATATAATATACGAAGATCCAAATCACCTTGAAATCGATAGGCGTCCAGCTACGGACAATATGCAAATGGGGCTAAGAGCCTCAAGAATAACCAATGGCGTCCATAACCTGCCCAGGCCAAGCGGAAGGGTAACCGCTAACGACGCCGATCTCAAAACCCGCTTAACAAAAGGGGTGCCGACAAAGGGCAAAGGAAAAGAAGGAGCGTCGATCGAGGCCAAGACACAGCGAGGCTAGAATTCGGTCCTCGCCTACATAGGTATGGTGGATCAAGCGGCAAAGATGCACTAAACAACCTATAGAGACTCGATACAACTGACGGTTATTAGAGAGGGGTAAGAATGACCTATTCGGAACCAACCTGATACTATCATCAAACAAACCCATCCTGGCGTTTCCCCCTCGAGACCAATCGAGGAAGTCAACCGAGGAACTCACACAGTTGGCAGTTTTACTTATTTAGTTATAGTTGCGGCACTTTACTAGTCAGGTTTTGGATAACCGTCCTGATAAAATAAGCAGTGGGCACTTTTAGTTAACCATTCCGTGATAGTGGCAACACTTACTAGTCAGATACATTTATCATGAGATAACCCAAAAAAACCCAGCAGTTGTTGGTACCTTTATTCAACCATTCCGTTGTGGTTGCAAGATTTACTAATTAGATACAATTGTCGCAAGCGACAACCAAACAAGCAATTGTGGGCAGTATTAATTAGCCATTCCGTTATAGTGAAGCTGATTACTAGTCATTATAAGTCAAATTTATAGCAGTAAACTTTAGTTATGCTTGTCTATGATCGAGATACTGTGCTCCAAGTCGTCCATATCCGCGGACACGGCTTTCAGAAAGTTTTACCCGGCCGGGGTGCACCAATAGCAACACACACTCGATCAACCTCGGAAAAACCAAATCAAAACCCAACGAGGCTTTCACGACTGAACGATCACAAGATTCAGAATATTTGGGGCCACCCTTTGAGTAGATCCCGCAACGAAGTAAGCTAGCTCGAGACGGACTCAAGGTTAGCGCCAATGGTCAGAAGCGATCGGGAACCCGAAAACTCGGGTGTCGATATGCGTAATCACTCCGCCTTTCTAAACAAAGACAGTGGTGCTATCCGTCGCACAATTTAAATACGTAAAGTAGCATGGCATAAGTACAGGATCGTAAATAAAACCTCAAACTAGTTTGTGGCCCCAAGAAATAAGATGAATCAAGCTCGGCTCGGGGGTCCCATATACCTCCCGGATGTGGATAGCGCGATAAATCAAGGAACAGTATCAAGTACTCGGGGTCTTACGGGACACAAGTGGGCTCGAAACCAAATATTTTCTATCACCCACCGATGCCTCGCTTATTTCAATTTTAGATGTTAAACAGAAATTAAAGTGACGATAAGTAAAACTAGAATCATCTCCAACATCAACATGCGGCAATACATCAAGAATCGTGGCACTTGACAACACGCACAAAGACTTGAGCAAGCTACTACGACGCCGTAAGTCCAACTATCTACCAAACAACAGGTAATAGGGTGTGTCCAAGGCAATATAGGGCTGCACGGTATATCACAGGTACGGTACTAAAGCATCGCAACACAGATAGCAATAGATCAACAGGAGGGAATAAATACTATAAAAGTAAGATAGGTAGAAAGGGGGAGATGCTCGCCTGAAAACATTGTCGAAGGGTTCATCCGAGGATCGGAGCGAAGCTCACATCAACTCAACGGCCTTATCCGCGAAGAAGCAAATCACTAGAAGGAACACCGGATGCAATATTTAATACAACGGCAGAAGATCGGCATGATGCATGAATGATGTATGGCATGGCAAAGGTGCGATGCAATTAGGTCATATTAAGTGGAACCGGGGTCCCGACAATTAATTAGGTGGTTCATGTTATTTAGATACCCCGCATTTTAAATGTTGTTTATCAAGGCAAGATAAGATACCGGTTCGCTACACAAGTTTAAATGAGGCCGATATGAGACTAGATTTGCCCGCATATGGGCCCCATATTTAATTATTAGGTGATTCGGCATAGGGCCCCCAAACCACATGATTATGCATGCAAGTATGACAATTCAATATGCAACAAGTTGTTATATATGATAAAATAGGGTTTCGGGGAGGGGTTCACACATCGAGGGGTCTCGACGAACTTGGGGTTCCGGGGGTTCAGGGTTCGACAGGGTCCAGGGTTCGACGGCCTTGGCGGGATCGTTCTCGGACTCCGGGGTTAGGGTCTTGTCGCATCCGGGTTCTCGGCGAGCTCGACGTCCGGGAAGGAGGCTTGGCGTTCCGCGTAGATGTCCGTACCGTCCGTGTTCTCGAGTGTCGCATCCGAGAAGGAGTACTTGTCGCACACTTGTCTTCGGGTCCGTGTAGACGGTCATGGCGTCCTCGAGGGGGTACTTGTCGCATCCGCGTCGACCACCTTGGCGTTCAGGGAGTAGTTCTCGGTGTTCCGGGAGGGAGGCCGCGAGGGTTCGGTGACGGAGATCTTGACGGTTACGGGAGGAAGAACTTGACGTTATCGGGTCGGTTTTCGGGGTTTGACCATCGGTCACGGCGACGGGGCATCGAGTCCATGAGGTAGATCTTCATGCCTCAAGACGAAGATCTTGACCTCCCTTGTCCGAGTACTTCGGGTCATATGATCACTTGTCCGCTTGTCGCCTTGAACCAGGGAAAACATTGCCGTGGATCCACACAAAAGAACTCGTAGCTGACGACGTGCTGGAGCAGTGCCGCGCAGAAGCCTAGGGCGATGCGGTGACACGCGGGTCCAGCGAGGAAGCGCAGGCGGACAGCAGAGGCACAGGGGCCAGACTAGGTGAAGAACTTGACAGGCAGCTGCAGGCTCGGGTCGCTGGGCTCGGAGCAGAGGACGCAAGGGAGGCGGCGAGGCGGTCGGCTCGGGCTGGTAACGCGGCGCGCGGCCGCGGCAGAGGAGCGGACCGGGCCGGCGAGGACGGTGGGGCTCGCCGGGTCGGCGGGCGCGGGTCCGGGGTGGCGCGCCGGCTCGTGGCGGGAGGGTCCGCCGGGGGGGCTCACGAGGCGGCGGGCGGACAGGGCTGAGCAGCTCGCGAGGGCGCGGGAGGAAGGATGAGGCGGAGCGCGGCCGAGAGAGCCAGAGATGAGGGAGGCGCGTGCTGGGCGGTCGCAGGCACGCTGGCGAGGTAGGGGATGCTGCGGGCGGCGGGAGCGCGGTCGCGCAGGCCAGGCGAGTGCTGGAGGCGGCCGCGAGGGTGCGGCTCCGCCAGAGAGAGGCGGGAAGGAAGGATGGGCGCATGAGCTGTGGACGGCTGCGGCCGCAGGTGGAGGCGGGGTTCGGTGGCGACGGCGCCGGCGTCGGGGACGAGGGTGGTGGCGGTGGTCGCTGGGGGTGGCGAGCGGCAGAGGAGAGGCGGCGGGGCGACGGTGGAGCACGGGCGCGCGGAGGCGAGAGAGGGAGGCGCGACGGCCGGTGAGGCGGGGAGGGAGCGACGGGGTGCAGGGAGGTTGGAAGGGGCTGAGCGCGGTAGGTGGAAGAAGAACAGGGGAGGGAGGAAGAGAGGCAGGGGCCGGCGAGTCCCGCGCGGGCCCAGGGGGTGGGGCCAGGGTGAGTGAGAGGTGGGGGGGTGCGTGCGTGACAGCGTGTGTGCTGGGAGTGGGGGGTGGCTTAGAGAGAGGGAGAGGGCTGGGACAAGTGGCAGGGTGTGATTGGAGGGTGGGAGCGGGTCAGCTGAGGTGGCATGTTCTAATTGGGTGGAGTGAGGTGGCCAGGGGGTGTGGGTAGGATAGTGGGTAGCTTTAGGAATTAGGATGGGATTGGTTGGACCGTTTTAAAAAAAACCTGGGGGTGGTCGTTCGGGTCGATCTGGCCCGTTCGACTGCCCCTACTAAAAAAATAATATAATTTTTATTTGTTTTGTTAACACCTTTTGCAAACCGATAGCACTCCAACAAAAATAATCCGGGGACCGGGCTTTGCATTTGAATTAAGGTGGGGCGTTTTGAAAACAAATCGGGGTTTTGCGAAAATGGTTTTGGCAAACAATGCATGATGATGACGATGCAATGCACAGATTCCACGCGATTTTCTAGTAGTGGTTTATGCGGGATGCCACAATTCGACACCACTAACAATGGATCTCGCCCTCGAGATCCGCCTCATGGTACCGGATAGAAGGTCGGCGATCTGCGTCTTCTCGCTTCGTGTAGATCCTCGCGACACCACTAACAAGGGGTCGTTGTCCACGTTCGTCAAGAGAGCACTCCGGATAAACAACGGACGAAGTTAAAGGTAAGGCCACCTCTAACTTACATGGAAGGAGTAAAATTGCATCGATCCACTTTTCAATATACCGAGCAAATGATAAGAGTAGTGGTATGGTCGCGACTCCATCCCGCACTCAAAGCATTACCCTGTACACGAACAGATAGATTATGCAACCAACCCTCGGATGCAGACTGAAGATCTCGACAAGCGAGGTTCGGAAACGAAGAAGTGATGCAGACTCTGCATCGGATCTAGCGTAGAGGATGCCGTAGCGTCAGAAACACCGGAAGGCACAAACAAGGAACAAGAATGGTAACACCGTGGACGGATTTCTCAAGCAGCGTGAACACCGGATGGGAGAGCACCGTTATCCAAGAAGGAAGCGAAACCCTGAAGGTACGACGGAACCCAACCACGAGAAATCCTGGACTCAAAGAAAAGATAAGAGAGCAGATTCAAAACACGTCGAGATAAGAGGAGAATAGCAGAGGGGTAAGGAGTAAAATCAGACCTAATCAGAACTATCCAACCGATTTTCAAAAATAGTTTTGACACTCTACTTCGGCCGTTAGCTAGGTTATCCTACAGGCTAGACTTGTGGGGTATCGCAACTGCTGAGCTCTGATACCACTCTGTAACACCCTCAGAATCGGACCTATGCAAGTTTGAGCAAAATTCGCCAAACCCGCATAGAAACGATTCAAAGGTGCCCACCAGGCACTTTCGTGCGGGTGGAAAACGAAGTAATAACATTACACAACAGTCCTCGATGGGACCCACAGAACAGATATATATAACAGCGACTCAAAGAGTCAAGAATACAGATATAATATACGAAGATCCAAATCACCTTGAAATCGATAGAGCGTCCAGCTACGGACAAGATGCAAATGGGGCTAAGAGCCCTGAAGAATAACCAATGGCGTCCATAACCCTGCCCAGGCCAAGCCGGAAGGGTAACCCTGCTAACGACGTCGATCTCAAAACCTGCTTAACAAAAAGGGGTGCCGACAAAGGGCAAAGGAAAAAGAAGGAGCGTCAGTACTGAGGCCAGTACACGGCGAGGCTAGAATTCGGCGGTCCTCGCCTACATAGGTATGGTGGACTGAAGCGGCAGCGGCAGCATGCACTAAACATCCTATAGAGACTCGATACAACTGACGGTTATTAGAGAGGGGTAAGAATGACCTATTCGGAACCAACCTGATACTATCATCAAACAAACCCATCCTGGCGTTTCCCCCTCGAGACCAATCGAGGAAGTCAACCGAGGAACTCACACAGTTGGCAGTTTTACTTATTTAGTTATAGTTGCGGCACTTTACTAGTCAGGTTTTGGATAACCGTCCTGATAAAATAAGCAGTGGGCACTTTTAGTTAACCATTCCGTGATAGTGGCAACACTTACTAGTCAGATACATTTATCATGAGATAACCCAAAAAAACCCAGCAGTTGTTGGTACCTTTATTCAGCCATTCCGTTGTGGTTGCAAGATTTACTAATCAGATACAATTGTCGCAAGCGACAACCAAACAAGCAATTGTGGGCAGTATTAATTAGCCATTCCGTTATAGTGAAGCTGATTACTAGTCATTATAAGTCAAATTTATAGCAAGAACTTTAGTTATGCTTGTCTATGATCGAGATATCAGGCTCCAAGTCGTCCATATCCGCGACACGGCTTTCGAAAGTTTTACCCGCCGGGTGCACCAATAGCAACACACGCTCGATCAACCTCGGAAAAACCAAATCAAAACCCAACGAGGCTTTCACGACTGAACAATCACAGGATTCAGAAATATTTCAGGGGGCCACCCCTTTGAGTAGATCCCGCAACGAAGTAAGCTAGCTTCGAGACGGACTCAAGGTTAGCGCCAATGGCTGTAAGCGACTGGGAACCCGAAAACTCGGGGTGTCGATACCGCGTAATCACTCCGCCTTGCTAAACAATACAGTGTGCTATCTGTCGCACAATTTAAATGCAGAAAGTAGCATGGCATAAGTACAGGATCGTAAATAAAACCTCAAACTAGTTTGTGGCCCCAAGAAATAAGACTGAATCAAGCTCTGGCTCAGGGGGGTCCCATATACCTCCCGGATGTGGATAGCGCGATAAATCAAGGAACGGGTATCAAGTACTCGGGGTCTTACGGGACACAAGTGGGCGTTCGGAAACCAAATATTTTCTATCACCCACCGATGCCTCTGCTTATTTCAATTTTAGATGTTAAACAGAAATTAAAGTGACGATAAGTAAAACTAGAATCATCTCCAACATCAACATGCAGCAATACATCAGCAACTGTGGCACTTGACAACACGCAACAGCACTTGAGCAAGCTACTACGACGCGCAAGTCCAACTATCTACCAAACAACAGGTAATAGGGTGTGTCCAAGGCAATATAGGGCTGCACGGTATATCACAGGTACGGTACTAAAGCATCGCAACACAGATATCAATAGATCAACAGGAGGGAATAAATACTATAAAAGTAAGATAGGTAGAAAGGAGGAGATGCTCGCCTGAAAACATTGTCGAAGGGTTCATCCGAGGATCGGAGCGAAGCTCACATCAACTCAACGGCCTTATCCGCGAAGAAGCAAATCACTAGAAGGAACACCGGATGCAATATTTAATACAACGGCAGAAGATCGGCATGATGCATGAATGATGTATGGCATGGCAAAGGTGCGATGCAATTAGGTCATATTAAGTGGAACCGGGGTCCCGACAATTAATTAGGTGGTTCATGTTATTTAGATACCCCGCATTTTAAATGTTGTTTATCAAGGCAAGATAAGATACCGGTTCGCTACACAAGTTTAAATGAGGCCGATATGAGACTAGATTTGCCCGCATATGGGCCCCATATTTAATTATTAGGTGAATCGGCAAAAAGGCCCCAAACCACATGATTATGCATGCAAGTATGGCAGTTAATATGCAACAAGTTGTTATATAAGATAAAATAGGGTTTCGGGGAGGGGTTCACACATTGAGGGGTCTCGACGAACTTGGGGTTCCGGGGGTTCAGGGTTCGACAGGGTCCAGGGTTCGACGGCCTAGGCGGGATCGTTCTCGGACTCCGGGGTTAGGGTCTTGTCGCATCCGGGTTCTCGGCGAGCTCGACGTCCGGGAAGAAGGCTTGGCGTTCCGCGTAGATGTCCGTACCGTCCGTGTTCTCGAGTGTCGCATCCGAGAAGGAGTACTTGTCGCACACTTGTCTTCGGGTCCGTGTAGACGGTCATGGCGTCCTCGAGGGGGTACTTGTCGCATCCGCGTCGACCACCTTGGCGTTCAGGGAGTAGTTCTCGGTGTTCCGGGAGGGAGGCCGCGAGGGTTCGGTGACGGAGATCTTGACGGTTACGGGAGGAAGAACTTGACGTTATCGGGTCGGTTTTCGGGGTTTGACCATCGGTCACGGCGACGGGGCATCGAGTCCATGAGGTAGATCTTCATGCCTCAAGACGAAGATCTTGACCGCCCTTGTCCGAGTACTTCGGGTCATATGATCACTTGTCCGCTTGTCGCCTTGAACCAGGGAAAACATTGCCGTGGATCCACACAAAAGAACTCGTAGCTGGCGACGTGCTGGAGCAGTGCCGCGCAGAAGCCTAGGGCGATGCGGTGACACGCGGGTCCAGCGAGGAAGCGCAGCGACAGCGAGACGAGGCGACTAGGTGAAGAACTTGACAGGCAGCTGCAGGCTCGGGTCGCTGGGCTCGGAGCAGAGGACGCAAGGGAGGCGGCGAGGCGGTCGGCTCGGGCTGGTAACGCGGCGCGCGGCATGGCAGGAGCGACCGGCCGGCGAGCGGGTGGGGCTCGCTGGTCGTGGGCTGGTCCGGGGTGGCGCGGCTCGTGGCGGGAGGGTCCGCCGGCGAGGGGGCTCACGAGGCGGCGGCGGACAGGGCTGAGCAAGCTCGCGAGGGCGGCGGGGAGGAAGGATGAGGCGGGAGCGGCGGCGCCGGAGAGAGCCAGAGAGGAGGGAGGCGCGCGGCGCTGGGCGGTCGCAGGCGGCACGCGGGTGAGGTAGGGGATGCGGGGGCGGGCGGGAGCGCGTGAAGGCAGCGAGGCTGGGCCGGAGGCGGCGTCAGGGTGTGGCTCGCCGAGAGCGCGGCGGAAGGAAGGATGGGCGGCGCGCGAGCTGTGACGGCCGGCCGCAGTGGAGGCGGGTTGGTGGCGACGGCAGGCCGGGGACGAGGGTGGTGGCGGTGGTCGCTGGGGGTGGCGAGCGGCAGAGGAGAGGCGGCGGGGCGACGGTGGAGCACGGGCGCGCGGAGGCGAGAGAGGGAGGCGCGACGGCCGGTGAGGCGGGGAGGGAGCGACGGGGTGCAGGGAGGTTGGAAGGGGCTGAGCGCGGTAGGTGGAAGAAGAACAGGGGAGGGAGGAAGAGAGGCAGGGGCCGAGTCTGTGGGCCTGTGGGGCCAGGGTGAGTGAGAGGTGGGGGGGTGCGTGCGTGACAGCGTGTGTGCTGGGAGTGGGGGGTGGCTTAGAGAGAGGGAGAGGGCTGGGACAAGTGGCAGGGTGTGATTGGAGGGTGGGAGCGGGTCAGCTGAGGTGGCATGTTCTAATTGGGTGGAGTGAGGTGGCCAGGGGGTGTGGGTAGGATAGTGGGTAGCTTTAGGAATTAGGATGGGATTGGTTGGACCGTTTTAAAAAAACCTGGGGGTGGTCGATCTGGCCCGTTCGACTGCCCCTACTAAAAAAATAATATAATTTTTATTTGTTTTGTTAACACCTTTTGCAAACCGATAGCACTCCAACAAAAATAATCCGGGGACCGGGCTTTGCATTTGAATTAAGGTGGGGCGTTTTGAAAACAAATCGGGGTTTTGCGAAAATGGTTTTGGCAAACAATGCATGATGATGACGATGCAATGCACAGATTCCACGCGATTTTCTAGTAGTGGTTTATGCGGGATGCCACATAGAGTCTACAACAAGCTCACTGGGATTGTTGTAGAATCTTGTAGTGTGGAGTTCGATGAAAATAACGGCTCCTTTGTAGGGCAAGTTGATGTTTGTGATGCAGATGTTGAAATACCCCAAGATGCCATAAGAAGAATGGGCGTGGGATTTTTCCGCCCCATTGAGGAACCCCTTGTGGCGGATCGGGAAGGACAATGCTCCACTCAAGTGGAGCCCTCATCTTCACAAGATCAACAAGCTCCTACTGTTGGAGAAAACTCTGCACCAACACCGCAACCTGCTGAAGATCATCAGTCTCCTGGACAAGATGGTAGTCCCAGGCCGGATTATCCGCCCCCTCCAAGGGGCGGACAATCCGCCCCTGGCACTCCAACTCGTACCAGGGGGTCCAAAGGAGAAATCATCATCTCCGATGCTCCCAGGCCGGATTCTCCGGCCCCTAGGGACGGATTATCCGGCCATGGCTCTCCAACTCCAGTCAGGCTTTCTCAGGAAGATGGTTACGCATTATCTCCCAGGCCGGATAGTCCGGCCCCTCCAAGGGGCGGATTATCCGGGCCTGAAGCAAGTGTTCAGCAACAATCTTCTGGCAGTACCGGTGACCAAGATCAAGGGCAATGCAGTAATCAAGACAAGGATACAACAATTGAATCCACTCCTCCGAGAAACAATAAGGATATTGAGGCTCGTCGCAAGGCTCGTGCTGATCGCAACCTTGAACTAAGAGGTCACAGTCTTGACAAGGTAGTTGGTGATCTACGACGAAGGGTATCCACTCGAAGAGAGCTTGCTAGCTTCTGTGATCATCAAGCTCACATTTCCATGGTTGAACCAAAGAGGGTTTTTGATGCTCTTGAAGACCCCGATTGGGTTGTTGCAATGCATGAAGAATTAAACAACTTCGAACGCAACAAAGTTTGGAAGCTCGTAGAAAAGCCAAAGGATCGCCGCAATGTTATCGGCACTAAGTGGATCTTCAAGAACAAACAGGATGAAAATGGCATTGTTGTGAGGAATAAAGCACGACTCGTGGCTCAAGGATTCTCTCAAGTAGAAGGAATTGATTTTGGCGAGACCTACGCTCCTGTAGCTCGCCTTGAGTCCATCCGTATCCTTCTTGCATATGCAGCCCATCATAATTTTAAATTACAACAAATGTATGTTAAGAGCGCTTTCCTTAATGGTCCTCTACATGAGTTAGTATACGTCAAGCAGCCCCGGGGGTTTGAGGACCCCAAATTTCCGAACCATGTCTACAAACTCGATAAGGCGCTCTATGGCCTTAAACAAGCCCCACGTGCGTGGTATGAGCACCTTAAAGAGCTTTTGCTAGACCGTGGATTCGAAGTTGGGCAAATCGATCCCACTCTTTTTACTAAGAAGGTCAATGGGGAGATTTTTGTATGCCAACTCTATGTAGATGACATTATTTTTGGCTCTACTAACCAAGCTTTTAACGATGAATTTTCAAAGCTTATGACTGACAGGTTTGAGATGTCCATGATGGGTGAGCTCAGGTTCTTTCTTGGATTTGAAATCAAACAACTTAGAGAGGGAACCTTTATTAATAAAGCTAAATACATCCAAGACATGCTCAAAAGGTTCAAGATGACGGATCTCAATGGCGTTGCTACCCCAATGCAAACAAAGTGTCATCTTGAGCTCAATCCCAAGGGTAAAGATGTGGATCAAAAGGTATACCGATCCATGATCGGCTCTCCTTACCTCTGCGCATTTAGGCCCGATATCGTGTTAAGTGTAGGAGTGTGTGCAAGGTACCAAGCCGCTCCTAAAGAAAGCCACTTAGTGGCGGTCAAGCGAATCTTCCGATATTTGGTTCATTCCCCAAATTTTGGGTTATGGTATCCCAAGGGTTCAAGTTTCTCTGTGTGGTTACACCGATTCAGATTGGGCTGGTGACAAAGATGATAGGAAATCAACCTCTGGTGCATGCCAATTCTTGGGCAGGTCTCTAGTGTGTTGGTCATCAAAGAAACATAATTGTATTTCACTCTCAACCGCCGAAGCTGAATATGTTGCTGCTGCAAGTGCTTGTACTCAATTGTTATGGATGAGGCAAACTTTAAAGGAATATGGTGTCAATTGTGACAAAGTGCCTCTTTTATGCGACAATGAAAGTGCTATCAAAATTGCTTACAATCCTGTGCAGCATACAAGAACAAAACACATAGAGATTCGCAACCACTTTATTCGGGATCATGTTGCTCGTGGAGATATTGCTCTATCCTTTGTGAGCACGAAGAACCAACTTGCTGATATTTTCACGAAACCTCTTGATGAATCAAGATTTTGTTTTTTGAGGAATGAGCTAAATATCATAGATTCAAGGAGCTTGGCTTGACTACCCTTGCACACTCACTTGCGCTTTTTCATGTATTTGGTTTAGATGAGGGCATAGACATAGGGGGAGTGTGGTCCTAATTGATTGGGCCAACCCTCCCCCCATAATGCCGAAATCAAGTAAAATCATTTCCCTTAATATCATTTTGTGATATGTGGGTCATCGATGAGCATTGGTTTTGAACTCAAGATACATCTTCGCGGTGTCATGCCATGCGCTCCAACATGGTGGCTTCGGCCACCGCCCTCTTCTTCGAGAAGAGTTGGTTTTTCATGGGTCTCGTTGGATTTTCTTGCATATCTCATGTTCTTATGGAAAACACACTCAAATTTGGCTCTTGATTGATTTGATTCTTGCAAATTTGGGTGTGAATTCTGGGTGTCCAGGGGCGTTAGCATCGCTTTTCTTCCTTTTTGGCGTTTCGATGCCAAAGGGGGAGAAGTAGTTATATTAGGACTCGTGGATTTGCAAGGGTCGGGTACAAGCTCTTCGATTTTAGTCGCTCTTCGATTTTAGCTCTTCGATTTTAGTCGTTTTTCATTTGCTTGCTTGTGCCTTTTCTAGCGTGAACGTGTTTGCTATTTGTGATTGTTTGTGTAAGACTTTGTCGTACTCCACAGTTTGGTACTATGTTTGGTATTCATGGATTTCTGGATTTATCTATCATGGACCCCATGGAATTCTGGAATTATGGAGCATATTTGATGACATATGGATTCATGGGATTTTCTATGTATGCCTTGGCTATATATTCCGGTGGTATGTCATTTTTTCTCCAAACCTTAAAGTAGTGTTCTACCTAGTGTGTGTATTTGTATTCAAATGCAAATCTTAAATATGCACACATCTAGGGGGAGCGTCTTTCATTATCTAAGGTGGCACTTGCCGGTCTCATTGCAAATCCTAGTATTGTCATCTAACACCAAAAAGGGGGAGATTGAAAGAACATTTCTTAATCCCTAGTGTTTTGTGTGTTAGATAACAATACCAAGGATCATTTAATGTGTGTTGAAGTGTTGCAGCTTTGAAATCTGCCTTTGGGGGCGGATAATCCGGCCCCACCAGGGGCGGATAATCCGCCCCTCCCTCTGCCCAAGCAAGCGCAAGCCCCAGAAGGGGGGGCGGAACATTGGCCGGATAATCCGCCCCTCCTGCTCTTCGCCAAGGCGCAAGCCCCAGAGAGGGGGCGGAGTTTTGGCCGGACTTTCCGGCTACGCCGGATAATCCGCCCCCCAAGATCTTCTCCAAGTTTCACCAAGGCGCAAGCCCCAGAGAGGGGGCGGAGTTTCCCCCGGAGATTCCGCCCTTGGGGCGGAGTTTTCCTTGGGGGCGGATAATCCGCCCCAAGTGGGGGGCGGATAATCCGCCCAAAGTTGTGCAACGCCAGATCCGGGAGGGTATTTAAGCCAGCAATCCCCCTCCTGCCAGAACTCTTGATTCATCTCGAAAAAGAACAGATCAGATCTCAAAACTTCATACAAGAGTGCTCCACCTAGATCCATCCAAAGGCCCCATCCCTTTGGGAATCGAAGGAGGAGAACTCGACCTTCATCATCAGCAATCAAGCGCTTCATCTCCTCTCCATTCATTTGGAGAACCTCCGATCTAGTATTTCTTGCAAAGATCTAGATCCTTGTTTTTGTTTATATTGATAAACCTTGTTTTTGTGACAGCTTGTTGTCATCCCGGGAGCCCCCAATTCGGTTGTGGGTGTGTGCCCCGATAGTGTTGTAAAAGGCACCGGTTCCCGCCTCAAAGGGATCCAATAGTGGAGAAGGTGGATCAGGCCTCTCGTGGCGAGATCCATCGGAGAATAGGGTGAGGCCTATTGTGGCGTGGTGGTCTTAGAACCGCCCACCCCTCCAACGCAGATGTACTTCCCTTAACAAGGAAGGAACTGCGGTAAAACAAATCCCTGTGTCTCCGCGTGCTCCACTACGGTTTCCTCGCTCCTCGTTTACGTGCTTAGTAGTTAGGGTTACATATAGGGAAATTCTTGTAGTTGCATATCTAGAGAATTTACTTTGTGTCAAGCCTAAAATTGAAAAAGTATTATAAAATTGGTTAGCACCTATTCACCCCCCCTCTAGGTGCCCATACGATCCATTTCAATGTTTCTTATCTTCTTTGTTTTGCACAAAAATCTTATCTGAATGAATATTACTTTGAAAGATATCGTTGTGAAAATCCTTTTATGTTTGAGCAAAAGGATCCTGTTATAAACTTCATTACAAAAGCTTTGCTTAAAAACTAAGTATGATTTGTCAACTGTTCTCTGACCAAGAACAAAGTTTGCCATTCCAATTATGATTTGTCTTTATGCATCCTTATTGTGAATCCCATGCTCGTTGCAAGTTAAGTTATATAATGGTGAGTTGATTTCTATTATGAGTTGTGTATTGGTGAATGTGATGCTTCATGTCCGCATTATTTTTATCCACACTTCACTCCATAAACTTGTGGTCATGTTTAGTGAGATCAGTTTTTGCTTGGGGACAAGCGAGATCTAAGCTTGGGGGAATTGATACGTCCATTTTGCATCACTATTCTATATCATAATTTACTGTTATTCATTGATATATTTCATATTAAGAGGTGATACTTATGTTATTTCGTCTATTTTTCCATGTTAGATGACTTTTGGAGGATGAACTGCTGGAGTCAGGATTCTGATGGAAAAAGTGGTGTCTAGATGCAATATTCGTGAAGATCAGAAAATTCCAGAAAATACACAGAAAATCCTATTTCTCCAGAAGACGAAGGAAGCCAGAAGGGGAGGCTAAGATGGGCCACAGGGGGCCCACACCACCCCCTGGCGCGGGCCCACCCTGGGCCACGCAGCAGGTGGTGAGGCCACCCTGGCCCACCTCTTGCTTCGCCGTTTCGCCTATATCTTCTCCTCGAAACCCTAATACCAGGGAGAGCGACCAGAGAAAGATTCCGCCGCCTCTGCAGGGCGGAAACTATAGAGAGAAAGATCTCCTCGACAAGCAAATTTCTACCGGGGAAATCCCTTCCCGGAGAGGGGAGATCATCGCCATCAACACTGTTATCAAGCTAGACTTCATCGGGATCATCATCATCCTCCTCACCACTATCTCCACCAGCACCATCATCACCACTCCATCCCGCTGTAACAATTGGGTTGAATCTTGCATAGGTCTTAGGGGAAACTTTCCCGATGTTAATTAATTTTGTAGTTGATGCTTGTGAGTGGAACCATTGAATTATTGTTTATGTTCAGATTGTTATTCATCATCATATCATCTCTGGTCTTGATCCATATGATGTCCCGTGAGTAGTTTGTTTAGTTCTTGAGGACAACATGACCCCCCCTTTAGCAACGTATCGATGTGTTGCCAAATTTCTATATAAGGTTGCTAAGGCCTACACCAACGGATCTAGAATGCGTTGCCGTTGGTGGCGTTGCAAGGGTCTACAACAACGCATATACATGTGTTGGTAAATTCTTCTAAGAAGCGTTGTAAGGTTTCAACGTATATAGTTAGAGCCTAACAACGCATCACATATGTTGGTGGTTTCCCAACATGAATGGGGCATAATTCGATATACATACCATTTGATCGCTTAGAAGGATTGATAGATATCATCAAAATTAATGACGTTTTATGCATTGCCAATAAAGATTATTTGGTCGTTGCCTTATAGTGCAGATGAGCTGCTATGTATACACTGAGTGAATAGAAAGACACAATATATTAAATCAACTATATTGTTTACAAAGAACTCGAGTCAAAGATATATGTTTTTTTCTAAACATTGACCATGGAAGCAACATTCTAAGACATAATGTAAAACTATCATGTCGTAGCAACATCATCCTTGCTAACATCTCTGCCAGGCATCTTCCATTTATCATGGCAATCTATAACCACAAATATATATAAATAAACATATCAATAACATACAATTAGAGAGAGTTAATAACTTAGTGAACTATAAGTGGAGCAACATATAAAGGTTAGGCTGTGTTTGTTAGCAAAGTATTTTTGAAGTATTTCAACAATACTATAGTTTCTCAAAATGCCACAGTTTTAAATACTTTGCGCTGTTTGGCTATAACTAAAAACTGTAGTATTAATACTTCAATTCTCTCAAAACATGCTATTTTTGAAGTATTGAAAAAATAACTCCATACCTCTTTTTTCCAAAACTGAAGTATTGCTAGCCCAGGCACTTAGATACTACAGTTTTAGAATACTACATTTTCAAGAAAACTTTGTTGCCAAACTAGGTCTTAATATAAATTTGCTGCATGATAAATAATTTCGACCTTTTTGAGTTGTCGTATAAACTAATACATACTTCATCTATAGCAGGACTCCTGGTTCGTAGCAGGACTCCTGGTTAGTGTTTTTTCTACTCCATGTAATACTTAATGCAGCCCTGCACTACCATGAGATTATTTTGTTTCCCAACGAACGTTCTTGATTGACCATCACCATATACTTAAATGACTTTGAATTTTATTAAACCTTCCTACAGATGCATATCTTGATATTTATATTTGACCCAAAAAATCTATAATATTGAATAAACTATTAGTACATTTATGGAGTAATCTAAAAGTTCTTTCAATTTACCTGTCTCTCACAGAGTTTTATGTCTTCTCCTTTAGAACTTCCAGCATTTTGGCATCCTTGTTTTTCATCTGTTATTCAGTTCTTCCATGTGAAGTCTATCAGACAAAATATACATCCTTCAATGAAGCAACGTCTATAATCTAAAATGCGCGAATATGATCAGTGGTGGATCCAAGAAAAATGGGACCGGGGCACACACGTATAAAAAAACCACCAACAAAAGAAAATCATGTAACTATTTAAGTGCATAAACACTCAAACATAGCAGTCTTGTCATAATTCATAAATTACTTCATCCGATAGCAATATGACATGTTTATACTAAATAAATGAACAAACCTTGTGACAAAAAATACAGATACCCAAATATTTGATAGGTTGCAAAAATGTGAATAATATTTGTCTTCTAGATAAATGTTATTACCTGCAAGCGGAAAACACATGTTAGGACCTAGGATCAGCCATGCAAATACTAATGGAGGTGATAAGAATAGACAAAGTGATAAGTTAAATACTCTCCTGATCTGGTCATGCTGATTGGGGTGATAATCTGCCATTCTCTTCCTTTTAGTTGGATCTCAAGGAAGCTTGTCCAGATCAATCAGTTCAGGGACAGCAGAATTATGTCTCCGTGCAGCTCTTGGTTTATTTGGTGTTGAACTATCTGTTGTAGTAGCAGCAGAATTATGTATCGGTGCAGCTCTTGGTTAATTTGGTGTTGAACTATCTTTTGTAGTAGTGCTGGTGGCGTTGATATTTGTTGGTTTCTTAATCAAATACCTCTTCATTATTCTTCTACTTTCCTGCCAAATCGTCGACACACTACCAGTGTAAGTTCATACGCTAACCAGTACTAGCAGGTTAGCAAAAACCTAAAAATACTAGTACACTAATCGAGCTAACCGGGATGTATTGCATAGAAAATTTCCAAATCCTAGAAATCGGGTCACGAGTAGTATACTAGTATGAAAAATTAATGCTACAAAATTAAATTAGGACCACCCTACTAGTAAGGAATTTCTCCTTGATTTCGCATGGAAAGATTGAAAGAAACATAATAGAAAAGATTGCATCTAAAATTGAGAAGCCCTAATGTTCATCCGTTGAGATAAGTGATTGATTACCTAAGCGTATATTTGGAGAGGAGGATACTGTACTTTAACGTGTGGGCGCCAAGCTGCGGAGGCGTCGCCGGCCAGCGGCCCGGAACACGGCAGACTAGCGGTGACAAAGGGCGGCCGTGATCTTCGAAGAAAGCCAACACGCCCGGCTATACTGTTCTCAAGAAACAAAGCGGCAGAGTTTTCTCGCTGGATCGCGTTACTCGATCGCGAAATTCCTGGAGGCTACAGCGTGTGACATGACAAACTCACCGGTCTTTCTTTCCTACTGGGCTTTGACAAAAAGTAAGGCTGAGACGGAGGGACTGTGGGCATTGGTGTTCGGCTGACTGGGGGCATTTTCTTAATCCTATCGGACATGTACAGGGAAGACTGAAAATTGACTAATTGAGCGGGGGGCAGTGTCCCCACTAAGCATAACGTGCGTCCGCCTTATATGATAGTGCATCATAGACCTGATTATGATTCAGAACTAGTACACATGTCCAGGTTTCGCTACTCCTAGTATTGTGTATTCAAAACATTTGATACAAGCTATCTTTCCATTACTCGTGCCTGCAAAATTTGGCTTATGCGCTTCAAGTCTCTGTTAATCATCCTAAATACATGAATAGTGCAAGTGATAAAAGAGGGCAAAAATGCATAAGCCAAATATTACTTACATAAGCACACACTGACACACATGTAGGTATGTGTTGGCATCACACCATCGTCCGTGTTTCTGCAGTTCTGTGCTACCTATAGGTCCCTTGATTTCTCATGAAGCTGAAAACCATTCTTAGAAAGCCACAAGAATAAATTATGGTCATGCACAATTAGCCGACCAAAGTAATTCAATATATTTCTTCAAGCTGTGCATGTGTAATCAACTGCTTGGAACTGATACGTTGAAATTTTGGTACTCTAAAAGTTGATAAAAGTATTTCACAAGAAAAGGCACAATTAAGGTTTGCAAAATCATTTGATAATAAAATAACTCATACCATGAGCCAGTATTAAGTATTAACATTTAGAGAGGCTGACCCGTCCAAAAAGTAAGAGTAATGCGCAGACTGGATGTTCACACTTCGAGCAAATAAATAGATCGCGTGAGCACATGTAGAAGTTCAGACATTATACGTACAACATCAGAAGAGGACCAAGCTACCAAAAGGATAAGAGGTGATAATCTACACCTGCCGAACCAAACATACTCAGAAATTTCAACAGAGAGGAAACTAGGCAGTAGGCACATAGTAATATTTGGGGGGCAGGGAACACTAATTTCATGTGGCGTGACTAGTGGCGTTTGAGGAGATGCCGGTTAGAGTGGCCGCAGTTGAGGACCAACCAAGAACACAACAATCCAGAAGACGCAAGGTTGCACATGACGCACCAACCTGATCTTTAAAAAAATGAAGAACAGGTAAAATTGCGAGGAGTCTTAGGGATCTCGATAGCCATAGATATTACCTTACGCACTAGTGAGATCGCGATGGAGAACGAACCATCATCATCATGTTCCTTCTAGGAATAATCTGCAGCAGTGTCGAAGGCTCGTCGATTCGGCGTGCTGGAGGTCGCGGTGGCGGCGGCGGCATGGTTATCGATGGGAGGCGAGAGTCCTGGAGGTGGAGGTGTGAAGCGATATCAAGGAAGGATTTTTCTCTCAGATGCGATTGGGGTGGGGAGGTTATAATTCACACATTATCTGCTCAATGCGTGCGTGAACTGTTTTTTTTTTGCTGAAAGGGCATGGAGCCTAGAGAGGTGGGAAGTTGGGCACAGCGCAACGTATAGTTTGTACCGTTAGAAGGGATGCGTTGAAATATGGGGGTTTATGTTGTAGTGGATGTTGTTAGTAGTAGAATTGTGTTAAGTAATATTCAACGGTTTGATATTTAAGTTGTGGTGCTATTTTTTTAGTGGTGTCATATGAACATCGACTATTTGATACATCATTTATGGACCTAGGGAAATGCATTGTGTATTTGACTACTAATTATGGGGTTGCCGGAGTGACAGAAACCTGAATCCCCGTTAGAAAACCTTTGCACAAGGAAATGTAGGATCTCAGAGTTTAATGTCGTGCTTAGGTTTTTATCTTAGCTACTTTCTTTTAGTTGTGGATGCTTGCAAGAGGTTTAATCACAAGTATGTATTAGGACAAATAAGGTCGGTACATTAGCATAGGTTCACCCACACAATACTTATTCAACCAAAGAAGATTAATCAATTATATGAAGCGAAAGCACTTGATAGTATTCTCATATATCCTCGAAAACGTTTGGTCCTCATAAGTAATACAACTGGCTTGTCCTTTGCTGAAGAAAGGATTGGGCTTCTCATTATTGTCTCTATTTATTTGCACTTTATTTCTTTGCATTATCAAAAAATCCTAAAAATCCGTTTGCTAAGTATTTACAGAGAATTCCTGATCCAAATCACTAGTCAACACCTTCTGCTTCTCGTTGTTATCACACTCCTATTTATTGAAAGTACTACGATACACCTCCTATACTTGTGGGTCATCATGCCTCTAGTAATCCGGGGAAGTGACAGAAATCTATAAGGTTGTAGATGTGATGTTGCTACTAGGGAGAAAACAACAATCTTTTGTTCATGGAACAATTGTATTGTTTACTTTACACACACTGCTTAATCAATTATGCGTTTCTTGCAACTTAATAATGGAGGGGGTTCGGATGATAACCTGAAGGTGGATATTAGTCATAGATGCAGTTGGATTACGTTCTATGTATATTGTTGTAATGCCCAATCAAATCTCATAGGAGTCATGATGACTAGTATATGCATTGTTATGCTTCCTCAATCTGTCAATTGCCCCGATGTAATTTGTTCACCCAGCATGTTATCTATCTTAAGAAAAACACCTCTAATAAACTGTGGACCCCGGTCCAATCTTTATCATTGATACATCATCTACTGTTACTGTTTACTTTATACAAGCAACTACTATCTTTCACACTATATTTTTAATCCTTTGTTTTTAGCAAACCAGTGAGATTGACAACCTCACTGTAAGTTAGGGCAAAGTCTTGAGTTTGTGTTGTGCATGATTCCAAGTTGTTAGCAACACCTTGGATTTGTTTACTTACTCCTACTGGTTCGATAACCTTGGTTTCATAACTGAGGGAAAACTTACTGATGTGCTCATCATACCTTCCTCTTGGGGTTTCTCAACGAAGCTCTACAGTGATCTGATCCATCACGGACCTGATCGAACGAACCCTCGAACTAGAGCTTCTAGGAAGGAACACGACCATCTCCGTGCCAGGCTCAGTGCAAACTATAAGTTCCTCTGAAGTTAGTTTGCAAACTATGTGTTCTGACGGACCAAATCGTGTTTTGTCCATATAGTAGTGATTTTGTAAACGTGGACCTGTCTCTATGTAAACTATGATATCTTCTGAAAGGTTATTTTTCTCAAGGATTGAGTTTGGATTAGTCAAGATATCACAACTGCAAGTCTTACAGTTAACTAGTTTCGGATATTGCCACGACACAAATTATTCATCTAAAATTTCCTTGATCGTCTGTAGCTTGTCCTTCTTCAGATCCTTAAACAGCTCTGCAATGCAGTACTCTAGCTTATTATTCTCTTCCATGAGCTGATCCCTCTCCTTTTCTAGCTTCTGAATCTTCCGTGCAGTTCCCACCACCAACCTCCCATTGATTGTGTCATTTAGTTCTGACCCCAAATGCTTGATTTCCTGTTCCAACTCCTTATTTCCTACCAAGAGATTGTAATTTTCTGTAGCTACATCACGGGCATATGTAAATCTCCCCGACCTTTTGATCTCATACATATCCCACAATTGGGCCAAACATTTCTTAAGTGCATCTGGCTGATGGCTGGTGCTGACGTGGAGCACTTCATTGGAAACCCCAAGAGCAAGGTGTGAAACAGCAAGCAACAAGTCTTCCCTCAGTTGAGACCGAGGTTATCGAACCAGAAGGAGGAAGGAAACGTCACACGGGTGTTGCGAGCAACACAGAGACCTGCACAACACAAACTCAAGACTTTGCCCCAACGAATCAGTGAGGTTGTCAAGCTCACCAGTTTGCTGTAACAAAGGATTAAACGTATGGTGTGGAAGGTAATGGTCTGCAGCAAGTAAACAGGTAAATGTGGAAGATGTATCAATGGTAAAGATTGCACCGGGGTCCATAATTCACTAGATGTGCTCTCCTTAGATAAACAACATGGCATGAAGGGTAAACAAATTACAGCGAGGCAATTGATAGGAACTGAGCAAGGCATAACAATGCAACTACTAGCTAGAAAGATCCTATGAAGTTGATTGGGCAATACAACAATATACATAGACCGTCATCCAACTGCATCTATGACTAGAAGTCCACCTTCAGGTTATCATCTGAACCCCCTCCAGTATTAAGTTGCAAGCAACAAACAACTTCTTTAAGCAAAGTGTGTAAGGTAAATAGTCCACATGTTCCATGTACAAGAGACCGTTGTTTTCTCCCTAGTAGCAACAGCACATCTACAACCGAAGATATTTCTGTTACTTCCCTTGGAAACTAGAGGCATGAACCCACTATCGAGCATAAATACCCCCTCTTGGATTCACTAGCAACTACTTGGCCAAGATAACCACTAGCAACGGAGAGCATGCAAGATCACAAACAACACAGACATGATAGAATCATAAAGATAAAACCATTAATCAAACCAACATAATAATTTTAATATCCATCGGATCCCCACAAACACAACATGCATGATTACAAATAGATTAGATCGTGATCATGAACGGAGCTCACAAGATCTATACATGAAAGCACAAAGGATGAGATACAACCATCTAGCTACTACATGGACCCATAGTCCAAGGTGGAACTACTCACGAATCATACCAGAGAGAAGGCCTCCGGGATGATCTCCCCTCCGGTAGGGTGCCGGGAAGAACTTCAGATCCCCCCGATCTAGGGACGATGGTGGCGGCGGCTACTGACGGTTTCGTGGATTTCTGATCGGGTCCTCTCCGGTGGGTACGACAAGCTTCGACGTCGTGGTGTCCTTGAGAGCCGATGTCGATGGATCTAGGCGCGGTTGGAAACTTCGTGGTGCCTCAGATGGCTGCCGGCGGGCACGGACAATGCCACGACCGTCAACCACCGGCAAGGATCTTCCACTCCCACGGCAAGATTCCATGTTGCGCGAGTAAGTTTTTCGGAAATGCGTGATGGCACGCAGAGTTGGGTGCCGATCCTATTAGGGGCACCAGGAGCATCTCATAGTCTAGTCACGTAAAAATTGTGCTACATCGTAAAATATCTACGTACTGTGAGTGTTGTCACGTAAGAAACCACAAAATGCGCCATGTGGCAGCATCAGGAAGTGTCCAGTGCATTCCTGTCGACGTGGAGTTGAACGTTCCAGCATGTTCTGTCCGTGTAGCAGTTGTGCGCGTCATGACAACCCCTTGACCACGCACGCATGCTGGACGTGCAGCCCTAATTATTTCCTCCCTCGTAGTCCCACCCCTATCCACGGGATACTAGGCAGCCGTGGACCCTGAAAGCAGCAAGATGGCGGCGGCGGTGCTGCATGTTGTAGTAGGCCAGGGCTCCTCCCGGTACAGTCCTCTTCTTCTTATATGTCTACTTATTATTCTTCTTGTTATTACTATGTTACATATTCCAGCGTGGCCATGGACCCTGAAAGTAGCACGATGGCGACGGCGGCACTGAATGTTGCAGCAGGCCAAGGATGCTCCTGGTCAGTCTTCTTCTTCTTATCTTTTCTCTTCTTCTTCTTCTTCTTCTTCTTCTTCTTCTATGTCTACTTCTTATTATTCTTCCTGTTACTCTGCTACATATTCCAGGGCAGCCGTGGACCCTGAAAGCAGCATGATGTCGGTGGCGGTGCTAAGTGTTCTAGCAGGCCAGGGCTCCTCCCGGTATAGTCTTCTTCTTCTTCTTCTTCTTCTTCTGCTATGTCTACTTATTCTTCTTCTTACTCTGCTACATATTTCAGGGCGGTCGTGGATCCTGAAATCAGCACGATGGCAGCGACATTGTAGGACCCGTTCGGCCCTGTTCTCCGGCTCAGCGAGGTAGGAAATCTCGACATGCATTTGGTTTTATTTTTGAGATTCTAAATGTGGAAATATTATCATGTATGTCCGCAAGTAGCCTCCAAGTAGGGACCATGCTCAATCTTCGTAAACACATTTGGGGTTTTTGTGACTTGAATATTGTGCTTCCCTGGAACAGGCAGTACAATTATAGAGTACCTATTTTAATAACATGAACAATGCAGCAAGCGAAGGCCGATTGCCATGACAAGGTGGTCGCGATCAATGCCAAGATAGACAACCAACTGCAGGGTGCATGCTCCCTAACCCGGGATAATGATCGCCTTTGAAGGTGTTTGTCTCTGCAGAAGGAGATCACACTCGATTTTTCAGTTAACATCAAGAGGCTTGAAGCAAAGTGCGACGAGCTGCAGAGGGTGATCGACGAGCTATAGAAGTTTATTGCACATAGTTATCCAAACAAGACCTAGCCATCAACTTAATTATGAAGCTCTTGTGTGACAAGAAGAATCTCGAGAATAGATGCGTCCTCCTGCTAGACGAAGCCACCGAGACACGTAGAGAACGCATCATCGAAGCAAAGGCTGACATCAAAGCCTACAATGACAGGGTTTCCTCACTGCATTGAGATAGATGAAGGAGGACATGGGCCGACGTCTCACCGTGACCAAGAGTCCAAACAAGGATAACGGGGAGCTAACGACAATGCCCAATTCAGATACAGAGTAACGGGAGGCTCAGAGTAACGGGAGGCAGGAATCTCAGTTCATGCTCCACTACTTTTGTAATTTATACATGTCGTGCAATTAAGGAATCTTGGAGAAACTCCGTATTTATCTGTTTATCTTACTTGCCTGTCAACTGAATTATGGGTTTGTGTCCTCAGGAATGGTCATCATCCTTTCTTTCCATTATGTATCTGAGCTTGGAATTAGATTATGACTATGCCACTACTATTTGATTATATTGGAAAAACCCACAGCACCCTTAGTTGGATATAGTCCCACGTTGCTTTGAAATTGAAATTAGGACCATGCCACTACTTTATCCTGTTGAATTGGTAAAAAATGCTATATTGCTCTGAAATTGAAATTAATACTATGCCACTAATTTATCCTGTTGAATTGGCAAAAAAGGTATATTGCTCTGCCATATAAATTAGAAGTATAAAACTAGTTTATCTAGTTGAATTGAGAAAAGCCTATATTGCTCTAGCATTATCTCTAGAATTAGGACTGTGCCACTAGTTAATTCTGTTAAATTTTGAACAATCCTTGATTGTTCTGTCCTTCAAATTATGACTTTGACACTAGCTGATTTTTTAAATTGTGGAAACTAACCACATATTTTTGTTGCAGTAAGCTCAACCCAAAACTGTCGACCTGGCTAAAGGACAAGATGGCTATCTAAATGGAGAAGTAGAATTTTCAGAAAGTGTCCCATGACCGCCTGAGAGAAGAAGTCACCATCCTTTATGACAAGTGCCACAATCTGAAGGTAGACATTGCCGGTTGGAAGGAACTTCACGAGAAAGGTATCGCCTCGGCGTGTGCGAAGGAGGACATCATCAAGGATCTCATGGTGTATAATCTTAAGCTTACTGATAAGCTTGTCGCTTCCCAGACGGAGTGATTGAACCAGCGGGAGGTGCACGTCCAAGTACTAAGGAGGCAGGTAAAAACCAAAGCGGACTGATACGTCATAAACTGTAACATCCCAAAAATAGTAAACTTGAATCATCAAACTCTAATCATCAAAATTAGGGTTAACAAAAACTTTTCTAAATAAAATTATGAATGCATGCATATGAGTATGCATTGAATTTGAAATTCTTTTGAACCACCTTGTTTGTATGTTTCCTTGCTTGTAAAATGTTTCTTAGTTGAAATAAACATCATCTAAAACATTTCCCACACTTTTCCCAAAGACAAATAAAGCAAAACAAATAAAATAAGGGAATGGTCACTTTGACCAATTTAACTCCCATGCCTACTTTGGCTGCCTCAAACATTCAGAACCTAACAGAAACTTTTATGGATCTTTGCACCCCTTGAATGTACTCATAACAAAGTATCAAGGCCCACTTTTTCATCATCCAGAAACTTTCAAATGCATAGTTTAAATGACAATTCAAAATTGAATCTTTATCATATGGGAAGATCCCACTTTTTCAAAAACCACTCAAACAAGCTCAACTTTCAAAACCCAAGCATCTGCAGACTCACCAGCACCAATCTAGCACACGCACCAAAAATCTTTTCAAAATTCAAAACTTGATATCATGCGGCCATTTCATCAAACACATTGTAGACACAAATCAAACAAAATCAAAACACTATAGTGTGCAGTGTTTTGAGCCTAACTTGTTCCCTCTCTGGGCACCACTAGCCTTAGTAGATCATCTAATAACCTTAACTAATCACTAGCACTACTGTAAGCTTGGAAATGCCATCAATGGTGAGCAGGCCGAATGCACCATTGTCACCCCCATGTCAACAGCAAGCTAGGAGGAGAAACAAGCCTAGCCAGCATGTCTGGGAGGCAGCCCACCGTCCACCTCCACTCCCTGTCCACCGCTCGAACCTTGCCAACCCCTGGACCACACGCATGGACCGCGCCTAGACCGCCAGCGACCATGCCGAGCGTGCACTAGAGCGCCACCCTCGACCGAAGCCCACAGACCGCGCGCCGCCCTCGCCGCGTGCATGTACGATCACCATCGACCCAGGAGACCGGCAGACATCCCCGTTCGCCGCCCCGTGACGCACATCCACCGCTCGCCGTCGAAGACGCCGCCTCTGCCGCGTAGAGCGTCGCGTGTTCCAGACCAAGCCGCACAACCCCACGCCTCGAAACCATGTCGTTGAGCATCGCCAGGGAACACCGCACCACCCCTACCTTCACCCATGCCAATAGCCGTCTGTACCATCGCCCCCGACGAGCTCACCTTGCGCCCCGTCGGTCCCCTCGCTCAACTATAAATAGAGGCCACCCCCGCTCGAATTCTTCACACCATTCTACTCCCCTCTCATCACTGATCGTGCCACACCGTTCCCGGAGCAAGGCGAGCAGCGCATCGCCGGAATTTCACCGGAGCCCGCCGCCTCTGGAGAAGAAGGGAGCCAGCGATTGAAGCCGCCCCAGGAGCTGCCGCGACCACCCCTGAGTTCGCCGTCGTCGACTTCGTCGTTCGCCCGCCTCGCCGACCCTCGCCTGCACCCCGGTGAGCCCCTAGCAACCCCACTGGCCGCGCTAGGTTTCTTTCTCGCCGGCGTTGCCCAACGTCGACGATGACTTCCAGGCGTTGGATTAGAACCAAATCGAACGCACCACGTTGCCCCGTACTGCTTCACACCCTCCTGGCTCACTGACGAGTAGGGACACCCACTTAAGCAGCCCGCGGAAGCGCTACGCTTAGCAGGACGGCCCGTTAACCTTTCCCGCGCAGCCCAGTTATTTGTATTAAACCTTTTCTATTTTATTTCAAACTCACTTCTGTACCCAACTTCAAAAATCAACCCAGATCGATTCAGTGCACCAAATTGAATGAAACCAATTTTGTTAGAAAGGTCTGGGAATTCTGAATCCAAGGCCGTTGGTTTCAAGTCATTTGGATCTATAGATCACCCATCGTAAAAATAACAAGGCAGAAGCTTTTCTGCATTCAAACATTTTTCAAATTTAAACCATAATATATTTTGAGTTGATTCGAACTCTCAAAAATCACATTTAACCATACCTTTCAGAATGTATAAAAATATATAGGTTTACTTGCAGAAATAATGTTCAAGTAATAAAAGAATGCCACATAGGCATTTCTAGTCACTTTATTTAATTAAAATAAAAGAGTAAAACTTCATTAAATTGTGACACCACTTTAAATCATATTCCCATGGACTAAAATATGTGGTGATGACATGTGTCAACATGATCCCATGTTTGGTTTGGAGAATATTAAATCTTAAGTAGTTTTTCAATGAGTAGAAATTACTTTTCTAAAAATAAAAGGAATTAAACGAAGCCTTAATCTTGTAATGATTAGAGATGATGTTAGATCATCTATAGGACCCTTGTGTGTGATGAATGCAAGTAGTTAAGTATTATTTGGTGATTGTGTACATCGTATTTATTTATAGACGCTAGTACCGACCAAGGATACGAGGAGGAAGGAGGATTCTACGAAGAAGAAGCCGAGGAGAACTTCAACCACTGCTCTGCACAAGGCAAGCTTTACTAATCAAGTTGACCAATGCAAGATGATACTATACCTATGCAAGCCAATACTTGCAAGCCTAATACTACTAATTGAATGTGCAAGCTGTAACATCCCTAAATTCATATTCCAAAACTCATTCATATCATCCTTGCATTCATCATCATTTAGGGATTTTCTCAAAATCATTTCAGAAAAACAGAAGCTTTTGATGTTATGATTTTATGTGGACAGATTTAATTCAAAAGACCAACACCATTTGAAACTTGAAATGTTTAGGAACTTGTTTGCTTGCCTCCATTATTGGAAAGTTTAGGTGTAAAAGTTTGACCAAAGTTTTCAATTTGGAAATAAATTCAAAAACCTATTTTCAAAAACATTACAAACTAGAGGCAATGTCTCGGATTGTTTTAAGTCCAAGCTTGACCAAGCCCTTACAGGGTAACCACATGGTTAAATAACTGATTTTTGAAACCACAGTACCCTGCAAAAATCCTCAGAATTGCTTGAATTCAAAAAAGGATTTGAATTCATACCTAAATCATTCCTGAAAACCAAAATAGAAAAGGAAAAGGACTAAACAAAGGAAAAAGGCCACGCGCCAGATATCTGGCCCAGCAACGAACCCAGCCCAACAAGCCCACCCGGGGAGTTCCTTTTCTTCTCTCACGCGCGAGCGCACGCGTTCAGTCACTGACGACCATACCCCACCTCCACCTCGCACCTTTCACTGACGAACGGGCCCGGTCCACTTCGTCATCGTCTTCCTCTGATTCCGCGCGTGACCTCCACCGCTGGCCATTGCAGCACTGAATCCGCGGGCGTAAATTGCATTGATGCGACGAGCATTTCCTGTCGAGACTCCGACTATAAGATCCCCACCTCCTCGCAGTCATTTCCCCCCAGCCAATTCTGCATTCACGCCACCAGGCTGCCCACGACTCGCTCAAAACCGCCGCAGACAGAGCTAACTTCGGCGATCGATTCAGGTGAGCTCCGTGCGCCCCTTCCCCTCTGGATTGTTCGAGCCACTTTGTAATCTCCTGGCGCACCTCCTGACCCCACTAGCTCATCCTGTATTGCCCCAGGTCGCCGTATTCGCTTGACACCGTAAGCACCTGACGACCACCCCAACTCCGGCAACCAATCTCGAAGTCCTGTGCACCCTTGCCTTTTCCTTCACACGAGCGTGTTCAAGAATCTCTGCGCACCTCCTAAACCCCCTGGTTCGTGTTAAGGCGACGCGGAGCCTCGGAAACGACTCCGACAACATCCACCCGACGCCAGACGCAACTCCGACGAGATCCAGAGTCCATCTCCGAGCGCCCCTCCGCAAACCAGTACCACGTCAAGCTTCAGCACGACCTTGCGGATCTGGTAAGCACCTCCCTGCTTCCTGGGACGATCTAGAACGCCGGCGCCACCGTAGTCTGACTCGCCGCCGGCCGCCATAAGCGCCGCCAGAGTGGTCAGAATGTTTGGGAGCGTTGGATCTAGATCCTGTGGCATAGAATAGAAGTAGGACGAAGGGGTACGCGTGTGTCTGAGCCGCCAGATCTCATTTAGATCGTGCGGTCCGCAGAGCTCGATCCGCGCGAACCGGTACGCGCCAGTGAGGTTGCGACGCGTGGCTAGGATGAATTCAAAAACAGAATTTAAACCTGATTTAGATCCAAACTTCAAACTGCTATAACTTTTGAATGCCACGTTAGAATTTTACAAACTTTATACCGTTGGATTCAGTGATTCAAGACCTTTCTGATTATGAAAGGTGTTTAACAAATAGTAACCATTAAAATGACTTTATTTCTGGAATCATGTTTAAAGCTATTTTGAGTATAGATTTATTTTGGTAAGTGGTTTTAGTGTCAAATAAGTTTGTTTTGGCAAATTTTGTGTCCTGTTGTGTTTCAGTATCATGCACATGCTTGGTAGAATTTTCAAAATCACCACTTGGTAAATTCTTGCATACATGCATTCATATTATTTTTGATTGTATATAATTGTGTGTAATTGTATGCTATAATTTTTGTGTAGATTTTGCTAGTGATTGTGATTGTGAAGAGTGCAGCTCTCCCCACTACCAAGGCAAGTGATATTTTCATGAATATTTCTAACCTATGTTTTGTACTAGCATTAGAAATTTTGCTAAGTCTTGAATGCTACTTTTGTCAAATGATATGTTGGGAAATCCTATGTAGTTTAGAATAGTAGAATTGCTAAGGAATTTTCCCTATGATAAGTTGCCATGCCTTGCTTAGCCTAGCTATATAGCAAACAAGGGTTGGTGAAAATCTACACTTACCATGATGAAAATATTTCTAAGTCATGAGACTTATACTTTCCTAATAAAACCACTAAGTCAAATGAACCTCCTGGGTGGAATGGAAAGAATGGGTTATGTTGAGTGGTTATACAAGGCCATGGACTTGGGTTGTGTATCTCACTTGTGGTAAGCCACCCAGGCACAAAGGGTTTGAGGCAATATGGGCTCTGCCTTGATCATATAGGTTGCTAGAACTTAGTCACTTGGACAGTTGGTGGTAGATGGGATGCTAGGTTGGAACGCGTCCATTTGACTAAGGAAAGGCTTCTGAAAGGTCCTGTCTTGGGAAACCAAGTCTTGTGGGGGAAAGTGCACTACCTCTGCAGATGGAAAACCTAAGTACTTAGCCTAGTCCAAGGCAATGGACAATTTGAGCATCAAGACATGGAAGCTACAAGAATCTCATCACTCCAACTTCTAAGTAAAAATTTGTGGGTGAACAAGGGTGAAGGACCTCAATGTCTATTGGTGGTTCCTTGGGAATTCTTTGGACAAAGAAAAATTTAGTGATTTCAACTAATAGGTAAAACCTATTTTCAAGCAAAGCAAGCCAAGCTACACTTAGCCAAATGCATATAGTAATATAGTCCACTTAAAATATACTAAGGTATCACTTGCCAATACTATTCCAAAGTATTGACCCTCTGTGGCTGTAACTTGTGATGTTTGCAGGTTACTCCGATGATGAGTAGGAGTCATGAGTCTACACTCAACATGCTTGCCTGTGGCACATGAAGATGAAAACTTATGTTTATTTACTTATTCCTTAAACTCTTGTATTAGGCCTTTGGCCCTGAGTTGTAAAAGACTATGTTTTATCTCTGGAATGAATGTAATAAACGACCTTTGTATCTGTGTACTTCATCTTAAACTGTGGATGCTAGCATTGATCCAGGGACTAGCATTGCAATCACAGGGATCCTTTCCTTTATAAAGGAGGGGTCTAACACAAGCTAACACTTGCAATTTAGCAAGCTTATACTGATATTGATGCAAGCCAGTACTTGCTTGTTACCATGCCAACTATATGCCTTAAGCATATATGATCGTAACCACTTGATAAGCCAATCCTAGTTTTACTTGCAAGCCTCTTACTTTATTTCTTTATCAAAGCTCTTACTTAGATTTTACCTAAATGAATGGTAGATACTAGAAAGATATGTGAAGGTTGCATAAATAGCATAAAATTTGGCCTAAGTTAGATAGTATTGATGCCATCTTAAGGCATGAGATTGAACTTAGTTAGAACTCCACTAGTTTACCACCCCTCATTAATTGCTTACCCCCACTTGTAGATGCTAGTGCTAAGCATAAAACTTGATCAACTTTAGATGGGATTACTTGGTGGAAAAATAGTTATGAAAACCTTGGAATGATGGATCATTCTATTGAAATGTTTTGGACATGTGTTTCCGAACATGTGGCATCCCGCAAAACCACTACTAGAAAATCGCGTTGAATTTGTGCATTGCATCGTCATCATCATGCATTGTTTGCCAAAACTATTTTCGCAACGCCCGTTTTGTTTTCCAAACGCCCCTTTTAATTCAAACACGCAAAAACCGGGTCGCCGGAATATTTTGTTTTGTTAAAATTGTTTTTCAAACGGTCCGTTTGATTAAATAAAACTTTTAATTAATTTTTAGCGGGACAGTCGAACGGGCCGATTTAGCCCGAACGACCGCCCCAGAAAAACTAATCGGTCCAGCTAGTCTGCCCCTATTAATCTTATAGCTACCTAAAAATCTACCCAACCCAGCCTGGCCACCTCACCCCCTCCAATCCCTGTTTGACACCTCACCTCTCCCCTCCCCTCTAGCCTATCAAAACCTGCCACGTCACTCCCTCACCCCTCCTCTCTCTCTCACCTTCCACCCTCACCAAACCCACCCACCGACGCGGCCCGCGCCTGGGACCCACCCCCCACTCGCGCGCTGGCCTCACAGCATCCTCCCCCAGATCCCACCTCCCTGCCCAGTCCCCACCCCCCCGCGTGGACCCCACCGGCCCCACCAGCTCCACCAACCCCCCCACGCGTCTTCCTCCTCGCGTTCTCCCCAAGACTGCCTCCCCTCGCTGTGGCCGGCCGCCCGCCTCTCTGCAGCAGCCACGCCCCTCGCTGCCTCGCCTCGCCCGCCACCACCCGCCTGCCGAGCCCGCATCCCCGCTGGAGTTCGCCCGACAGAGCTCCTCCACGCCTCCACTCGCCAGCCCGCGTCCCGGCCTACGACGGCGCGCCCGCCTGAGCCTCCCGGCCGCTTCTCCGCTGCCCGAGCACTCACGTCCGGCGCCTGACGTCTCCGCCACCTCAAGCCCGAGCCATCACAAGGCCTCCCGTCCCAGGCGCCGCCTCACAAGCAAGCCGCCGCCCGGCCGCTTGCCCGCCTCTCAGACCTCCCATGTCGCTCCCGAGCCCGCTGCTGCTCTGCCAAGGCCGCCCATGACCCGACCCCGACGCCCACCCGACGCGACCGCCGCCAAGGCTTTCCTGGCGCCGTCTTCCCGAGTTGCCCGCCGGCGAAGCTCACAAGATCCGTCATGAAGCTCTACGCCGGCCACAGCGAGCGCCGCCGTCGCCACCATCTAGCCCGCCGCCGACCTTCCCCTGGGCTCCGACTCTGGCCCGCGCGTCCCGCGGAGTTCTGCCGCCGACGACCACCACGCGCCGGTCACGCCTGCCACCGTCAAGGTCGCTGCAACCAGGCTCAAGCCCCGCCACACCATATCGTTCTCTGTCGCCAGGAACCAGTTCCGTGTGTGGCTCCTGCACGCGTGTCCAGGCAGCATCAAGGCAGGGTGTGTCTTCATCTTGTGGCCCCCAATTCGTGTGCGGTCGTCGACACGGACTCCGAGGAACCCCGAACGCCGAAGACCCATCCCGACAAAGCCCGATCCCGGAACCACCAAGATCTTCATCGCGGATCGACAAGGTCTCCTTCACGGATCCGATGACCGAGGACTGGACGCCGAGGTCTCCTCCCCGGAACGTCGAGTGCGCCTTTCCGGATCCGAAGCCGCCAAGATCGCCTTCTCGGACCCGAAGAACGATCCATCGATACGCCAAGACCGACCGACACGCGGACCCGACAAGTTCTTCTCGACGACAAGATCATCGACAGAGAACCCGAAGGAAAACCGGTGCGACAAGTACTCCCTCGAGAACGTCAAGTGCTTCACCCCGGACACCGAGTCGCCGAGACCCCGATGCGACAAGTGCTTCAACCCGAACGAGAGGACCGACAACATGGCCGACCATCGCGAATGCGATAAGATCTACCCCGATCCGAAGACCCTAACCCCGGAGACCGAGAACGTTCTCGCCGAGGCCGTCGAACCCTGGACCCCGAGACCGACTCAACCTCAACCCTGGAAACCCCAAGATCGTCGAGACCCTAAATGTGTGACCCTTTTCCTCGATACCCTATTTTTACAAATGATATCAACTTGTTGCATATTCAATCATTCATCTCGCATGCATATCTTTGGTTGGGGCCTCATGGCTTCACCTAATAATAAAATATGGGGCCCATATGCGGCAAATCTAGCCTTATATTGGCCTCATTTAAACATGTGTAGCATCGTTCCATCTGTTGTCTTGCTAAACAACATTTAATTTGCGGGGTAATTAGATAACTTGAACAATATAATCAGTTGTCGGGACCCCGGTTCCGCTTAATCTTGACCTAATTGCATTGCACCTTTGCCATGCCATACATCATACATGCATCATGCCGATCTTCTGCCGTGTATTAAATATTGCATCCGGTGTTTCTTATAGTGTTTTGCTTCTTCGCGGATAAGGCCGTTCAGTTGATGTGAGTCATCGATCATCGGTTGAACCTTCGGCAATGTTTTCAAAGAGCATCTCCCCTTTCTACCTATCTTACTTTTATAGTCTTTATTCCTCCTGTTGATCTATTGCTATCGTGTTATGCTTTAGTTTCCGTACCTGTGAATCCCTTGCGGCCCTATATTGCCTTGGACACATCCTATTACCAGTTGTTTGGTAGATAGTTGGACTTGCGCGTCGTAGTCGCTTGCTCTAAGTGCTGTTGTGTGTCGCCATATGCCACAGTTGCTGATGTATTGCCGCATGTTGATGTTGGAGATGATTCTAGTTTTACTTATCGTCACTTTAATTTCTTTCTAACAACTAAAATTGAAATAAGCAGAGGCATCGGTGGGTGATAGAAAATATTTGGTTTCCGAACGCCCACTTGTGTCCCGTAAGACCCCGAGTACTTGATACCTGTTCCTTGATTTTTGCGCGCTATCCACATCCGGGAGGTATATGGGACCCCCCTGAGCCAGAGCTTGATTCATTCTTATTTCTTGGGGCCACAAACTAGTTTGAGGTTTTATTTACTATCCGGTACTTATGCCATGCTACTTTCAGATTTAAATTGCGAGGTCGCACACTATACTTTAGGATCATGGCACGATTCCGCTGTCGACAAGCCCAGCCACACTTTCGGGTTCCCAATGCTCACCATTCCCCATAACCTTGAGGCCGTCTGAGCTTGCTTACTCCGCTATGGATTCTACTTAAAGGGTGGCCTCAAATATTTCTGAATCTGTGATTGTTCACCGTGAAAGCCTCTGGGTTTTGATTTGGTTTTTCCGAGGTTGATCGAGCGTGTTGCTATTGGTGCACCCGCCGGTAAAACTTTCTCAAAGCCGTGTCCGCGGATATGGACGACTTGGAGCACAAGATCTCGATCATAGACAAGCATAACTAAAGTTTATCGCTATAAATTTGACTTATAATGACTAGTAATCAGCTTCACTATAACGAATGGCTAATAATACTGCACAATTGCTTGTTTGGATTGTCGCCATGCCATTGTACCTGACTAGTAAGTATGGCAACTACAACGGAATTGGCTGATTAAAAGTACCAACAACTGCTGGGTTTCGGGATTACATCATGCTATCTGGATTTGAATAGTAATTGCTGCAACTACAACGGAATGGTTAATTAAAAGTGCCCACTGCTTATTTTATCAGGACAACTATCTACACCGGACTAGTAAAGTGCCGCAACTATAACTGAATAAATAAAACTGCCAACTGTGTGAGTTCCTCGGTTGACTTCCTCGATTGGTCTCGAGGGGGAAACGCCAGGATGGGTTTGTTTGATGATAGAATCAGGTTGGTTCCGAATAGGTCATTCTTACCCCCTCTGTTTGACGCCTGTGCATCGAGTCTCTATAGGTTGTTTAGTGCATGCTGCCGCTGCCGCTTCAGTCCACCATACCTATGTAGGCGAGGACCGCCGAATTCTAGCCTCGCTGCAATCGGCCTCGATCGACGCTCCTTCTTTTACCTTTGCCCTTTGTCGGCACCCCTTTTGTTTAAGCAGGTTTGAGATCGACGCCGTTAGCAGGGTTACCCTTCCGGCTTGGCCTGGGCAGGGTTATGGACTCCATTGGTTATTCTTCAGGTCTCTTAGCCCCATTTGCATCTTGTCCGTAACTGGACGCTATATCGTTTCAAGGTGATTTGGATCTTTGTATATTATATCTGTATTCTTGACTCTTTGAGTCATATATATATATATCTGCCTGGTCCCATCGAGGACTGTTGTGTAATGTTATTACTGCTTTCCACCCGCACGAAAGTGCTGGTGGGCACCTTTGAATCGCTTCTATGCGGGTTTGGTGAATTTTGCCCAAACTTGCATAGGTCCGATTCGAGGGTGTTACAGAGTGGTATCGAGCTCAGCTACGATACCCACAAGTCCAAATCAGTAGGATAACCTAGCTAACGGCCGAAGTAGAGTGTCAAAACTATTTTTGAAAATCGGTTGGATAGTTCTGAATAGGTCTGATTTTACTCCTTACCCCTCTGCTGTTCTCCTCTTACCTCTACGTGTTTTGAATCCGCTCTCTTCTCTTTCTTCGAGTCCAGGATTTCTCGTGGTTGGGTTTCCGTCGTACCTTTAGGGTTTCGCTTCTCCCTTTTGTAACGGAGGTGCTACGATCATCAATCTACAGCTTGTCTGTTGTGCCCTTCATCCGATCTTTTGTTCTTGAGCTCTTTATCCCTATGTGTTCCTTGTCGGATATCAGTGTCGTTGAAAAACATATGAGAAGGACGAGCTTTGGTGAAGTTGGAGTCGACCTTGAGCACGTGTTGTGCATGCCAATGGAACCATCGCGAAACCTAATCAGTGTGTCTTTCATACGATCTCTGCTGGCCGTATTCCTTTGTTCCGGATACCATCTAAGAAGGTCTTCAGTCTAAATCTCGAGAGTTGAGTTGCCTGATTCGCCTACCCATGTATAGAGTTGATAGTTGGTTCCGGGATGGACTGATCACCCTACCCGACTCTTACTGTTCGCTCTGTATATCGAACTGGTGGATCAATGTAACTTTTCCCTCTTCTAATGGAAGTTAGAGGTGGCCTTATCGTTTGATACCTCTACCTTCGTCCTTTGTTCTCCGGAGTGCTCTCTCGTCGATCAGGATCAACGACCCTTTGTTGGTGGTGTCGCCGTTTTCAAGATGGCGGATGAACTCTTGTTAGTGGTGTCGCGAGGATCTACACGAAGCGAGAAGACGCAGTACGCCGACCTTCCTTCCGGTACCATGAGGCGGATCTCGAGGGCGAGATCCCTTGTTAGTGGTGTCGAATTGTGGCATCCCGCAAAACCACTACTAGAAAATCGCGTTGAATTTGTGCATTGCATCGTCATCATCATGCATTGTTTGCCAAAACTATTTTCGCAACGCCCGTTTTGTTTTCCAAACGCCCCTTTTAATTCAAACACGCAAAAACCGGGTCGCCGGAATATTTTGTTTTGTTAAAATTGTTTTGCAAACGGTCCGTTTGATTAAATAAAACTTTTAATTAATTTTTAGCGGGACAGTCGAACGGGCCGATTTAGCCCGAACGACCGCCCCAGAAAAACTAATCGGTCCAGCTAGTCTGCCCCTATTAATCTTATAGCTACCTAAAAATCTACCCAACCCAGCCTGGCCACCTCACCCCCTCCAATCCCTGTTTGACACCTCACCTCTCCCCTCCCCTCTAGCCTATCAAAACCTGCCACGTCACTCCCTCACCCCTCCTCTCTCTCTCACCTTCCACCCTCACCAAACCCACCCACCGACGCGGCCCGCCTGACCCACCCCACACTCTCACTGGCCTCACAAAGACCTCCCCCAGATCCCACCTCCTGCCTCCCACCCCTGCGTGGACCCCACCGGCCCCACCAGCTCCACCAACCCCCCCACGCGTCTTCCTCCTCGCGTTCTCTCCCCAGCACCGGCCCTCCCCCTCGCCTGCCGTGGCCGGCCGCCCGCCTCTCCTCTGCAGCAGCGCCGCCCTGCCCCTCGCCGCCCCTGGCCCGCCACCACCCGCCCGGCCGAGCCCAAGATCCTCGCTGGAGTTCGCCCCGCAGAGCTCCTCCACGCCCACCTCGCCAGCCTCGGCCTACGACGGCGCACTGAGCCTCCCGCCGCTTCCTCCGCTGAGCACTCAAGGCCCGCGCCTGACGCTGCCTCCGCCACCTCCAAGCCCGCGCCTCCCGGTCCCAGGCGCCGCTCAAGGCCATGCAAGCAAGCCGCCCGCCGCTGCCGCCTCTCAGACCTCTCATGTCGCTCCCCGAGCCCGCTCGGCCGCTTGCCACAAGGAAGCGCGCCGCCGACCGGACCTCGACGCCCACTGACGCGACCGCCGGCCGGCTCTTCTCGCCGCCGTCTTTCCGCCCGCTGGCGAAGCTCCAAGATCATCGAGCTTTACGCCACAGCGAGCGCCGCCGTCGCCACCATCTAGCCCGCCGACCTTCCCCAGGCTCGACCGCCCGCGCGTCCCGCGGAGTTCTGCCGCCGACGACCACCGCGCGCCGGTCACGCCTGCCGCCGTCAAGGTCGCTGCAACCAGGCTCAAGCCCCGCCACACCATATCCTTCTCTGTCGCCGCCAGAACCAGTCCGGTGTGGCTCGCACGCTGCGTGTCGAGCAGCATCAAGGCAGGGTGTGTCTTCATCTTGTGGCCCCAATTGCGGTGCGTCGACACGGACTCGAGGAACCCCGAACGCCAAGACCCATCCCGACAAAGCCCGATCCGAACCACCAAGATCTTCATCGCGGATCGACAAGGTCTCCTTCACGGATCCGATGACCGAGGACTGGACGCCGAGGTCTCCTCCCCGGAACGTCGAGTGCGCCTTTCCGGATCCGAAGCCGCCAAGATCGCCTTCTCGGACCCGAAGACCGATCCATCGATACGCCAAGACCGACCGACACGCGGACCCGACAAATTCTTCTCGACGACAAGATCATCGACAGAACCCAAGGAAAACCGTGCGACAAGTACTCCTCGAGAACGTCAAGTGCTTCACCCGGACCGAGTCGCCGAGACCCCGGCGACAAGTGCTTCAACCAACGAGAGGACCGACAACATGGCCGACCATCGCGAATGCGATAAGATCTACCCCGATCCGAAGACCCTAACCCCGGAGACCGAGAACGTTCTCGCCGAGGCCGTCGAACCCTGGACCCCGAGACCGACCCTGAACCCCGAACCTCGGAAACCCCAAGATCGTCGAGACCCTAAATGTGTGACCCTTTTCCTCGATACCCTATTTTTTACAAATGATATCAACTTGTTGCATATTCAATCATTCATCTCGCATGCATATCTTTGGTTGGGGGCCTTATGTCGTTTCACCTAATAATAAAATATGGGCCCCCTATGCGGGCAAATCTAGCCTTATATTGGCCTCATTTAAACATGTGTAGCGCACCGGTTCCATCTGTTGTCTTGCTAAACAACATTTAATTTGCGGGGTAATTAGATAACTTGAACAATATAATCAGTTGTCGGGACCCCGGTTCCGCTTAATCTTGACCTAATTGCATTGCACCTTTGCCATGCCATACATCATACATGCATCATGCCGATCTTCTGCCGTGTATTAAATATTGCATCCGGTGTTTCTTCTAGTGTTTTGCTTCTTCGCGGATAAGGCCGTTGAGTTGATGTGAGCTTCGCCCCGATCATCGGTTGAACCTTCGGCAATGTTTTCAGGCGAGCATCTCCCCCTTTCTACCTATCTTACTTTTATAGTCTTTATTCCCTCCTGTTGATCTATTGCTATCTGTGTTGCGATGCTTTAGTTTCCGTACCTGTGAATCCCTTGCAGCCCTATATTGCCTTGGACACATCCTATTACCTGTTGTTTGGTAGATAGTTGGACTTGCGCGTCGTAGTCGCTTGCTCTAAGTGCTGTTGTGTGTCGCCATATGCCACAGTTGCTGATGTATTGCCGCATGTTGATGTTGGAGATGATTCTAGTTTTACTTATCGTCACTTTAATTTCTGTCTAACAACTAAAATTGAAATAAGCAGAGGCATCGGTGGGTGATAGAAAATATTTGGTTTCCGAACGCCCACTTGTGTCCCGTAAGACCCCGAGTACTTGATACCTGTTCCTTGAGTTTTGCGCGCTATCCACATCCGGGAGGTATATGGGACCCCCCTGAGCCAGAGCTTGATTCATTCTTATTTCTTGGGGCCACAAACTAGTTTGAGGTTTTATTTACTATCCGGTACTTATGCCATGCTACTTTCTGTATTTAAATTGTGCGAGGTACTGCACACTGTACTGTTTAGGATCATGGCACGATTCCGCGGTGTCGACAAGCCCAGCCACACTTTCGGGTTCCCAGTCGTTCACAGCCGTCCCCATAACCTTGAGGCCGCTTTGAGCTTGCTTACCCGCTATGATTCTACTTAAGGGTGGCCTCAAATATTTCTGAATCCTGTGATTGTTCAAATGTGAAAGCCTCGTTGGGTTTTGATTTGGTTTTTCCGAGGTTGATCGAGCGTGTGTTGCTATTGGTGCACCCCGGCCGGGTAAAACTTTCTGAAAGCCGTGTCCGCGGATATGGACGACTTGGAGCACAGTATCTCGATCATAGACAAGCATAACTAAAGTTTACTGCTATAAATTTGACTTATAATGACTAGTAATCAGCTTCACTATAACGGAATGGCTAATAATACTGCCCACAATTGCTTGTTTGGATTGTCGCTTGCGACCATTGTACCTGACTAGTAAGTATGGCAACTACAACGGAATTGGCTGATTAAAAGTACCAACAACTGCTCGGTTTCGGGATTACATCATGCTATCTGGATTTGAATAGTAATTGCTGCAACTACAACGGAATGGTTAATTAAAAGTGCCCACTGCTTATTTTATCAGGACAACTATCTACACCGGACTAGTAAAGTGCCGCAACTATAACTGAATAAATAAAACTGCCAACTGTGTGAGTTCCTCGGTTGACTTCCTCGATTGGTCTCGAGGGGGAAACGCCAGGATGGGTTTGTTTGATGATAGAATCAGGTTGGTTCCGAATAGGTCCTTCTTACCCCTCTGCTTGGCCTCGTGCATCGAGTCTCTATAGGTTGTTTAGTGCATCTGCCACGCCGCTTGATCCACCATACCTATGTAGCGAGGACCGCCAATTCTAGCCTCGCCGTAATGGCCTCGATCTTGACGCCCTTCTTTTTCCTTTGCCCTTTCCGGCACCCTTTTGTTTAAGCAGGTTTGAGATCGACGCCGTTAGTGGTTACCTTCCGCTTGGCCTGGCAGGGTTATGGACGCCATTGGTTATTCTTCGTGGCTCTTAGCCCGATTTGCATCTTGTCCGTATGGACGCTATATCGTTTCAAGGTGATTTGGATCTTTGTATATTATATTCGTATTCTTGACTCTTTGAGTCAATTATATATATCTATTCTGTGGGTCCCATCGAGGACTGTTGTGTAATGTTATTACTTCGTTTTCCACCCGCACGAAAGTGCCTGGTGGGCACCTTTGAATCGTTTCTATGCGGGTTTGGTGAATTTTGCCCAAACTTGCATAGGTCCGATTCTGAGGGTGTTACAGAACACCTGATGATTTTGGTGATGAAAATGTTGAGGCATGAGCCTTAGCCCTTTATAAAACTGATGATTGTCTGGATGCGATACCATTCCAATTTTATCGTACAACCACAATACCCGAAGATTGGGTAGGGCTTGACTGGAAACTTATATACCTTAGTATTAGTTCCCTCACGGCCAAGGTCTGAGCTGAGGCTACCTTGTGAAGATTGTCCACTGCAGACCCAAGATGACATTGGTCATGGTTGGGAGGCCAAACTCATAGGAGAGGTGCTTATACTAGGGCGTGTAATTGAAAGGTTAGGATTGATTATCCGCATCGAGTATGGTGAATTCAGGATTTGTTCTCGACGGATGTATCGAATGTTGTGGTGAAAGTGTACAATCTCTGCAGAGTGTCAATCTATTCGAATAGTCGCGTCATGATTATGGACAGATTGAGTGGCCATATCGTTCCCCGCCGACTTTTCAAAATGACTTGTGAAATGAATTGAGACTTTGACTTGACCACAACAGGGTTGTGATATGAAATACTAGTTCCCATTTAGGTGGTATAAAACTTCAACTAGCATTTGTTGCTTCTGAACTTAGTAGAGATAAATCTGGATTTTGCAAAACAACCCTAGAGCCTAGTGTCCTATAATCAAAAACCCCTCTCTCTTGTTAGTATTAGTTTGCGAGTACTTAAAGAGTACTCATGGCTTTGTCCCTGGCTATTCCCATGGCCAGACTATGAAGAGGAGTACCTGGAGGATGGACCCCAGGAAGGTTACGACAACTAGGATCATCTCCCATCACAAGATTGCCTGTGACCCCGAAGATGGAGCTTCGCCTACGCTACCGTTATTATTACGTATTCCTCTGCTTGATGTTGTATTAAGAACTGGATCATGAGATCCCTATTTGTGTAAGAACTTATGTACGGTTTGTAATGGATGATGTATTATGGTATCCAATTCTGTTATGTCTCGCAAAAATGGTAATCCTGGGATTGTGATGTATGGCATAACAGGCATCTGGGATTAAAAATCCGGGTGTTGACAAGTTGGTATCAGAGCCATCCTTACCATAGGAGACCCTAGTTAGAGTGGATGTTAGAATCCAAAACTTAGTTTCAAAATCAAAGAAAACAAATATTTACAAAAACTTATTATCATTCTTATCCCTTTGATTCTTTCATGAAAATTCATGTTCCTCAAAAACTCTTTCCAAATACATAAAATTTTGACATACTTGATCACTCTACTAACTTACTCATCCTATATTCTTATAGATGGACGTGAAGTACACCAAGTTTTATCAGTTGGGGAATGGAGGAGACCTTATCTTTTAGAGGGATTTGGACCAGCTTTCGGAACTTCTGGAGCGTCCGCACCCCGAGTTCTTCGGAGCTCATCTCAATGATCAAGGAGGAGAAGATCTGCAGTGGCTAATTGTTGCAAGTCTCCGAGGAAAGATTGAACCTCCCACTGCGGAAGGAATTTAGTTTACCTTGAGAGAAAACAACTGGCTCAATGGACTTGCCAGGGCCATGCAGGAAGCTCTTTCCCGTCTGTGTGGGCAGAGTATCAATCAGATCAAGGGTACTCGCTTTGTGTTTTTCCCAAGGCGTGATGCAAATGGACAACCACTGGAAGCCCCATACCACCACGAGCTGAAGACTCAATTGGACCACCTTAGTTTCATGATGTACGATCGTCAGCAGGAGTTGGACAACCGCCATGACTACTGCAACCACAAGTCTGCCATCATCAAGACAAAGGATCAAACCATCGCCATGCTAGCAAATGATCGCAAGTCTCGCCGTCGTCATCTCGACAAGAAGGAGCGCATTATTGCCCGTCTTCGCCACCGCATCTCATCTCTGGAGGAGACCATCCACGAGAGAAACATGCAGTTGGAGGAAAGGGAGAATGCCGGAGAAGATCTTCGTGGAGACCCCTACTCCTATCTCAGCGATGATGATTTTCTGGAGGATCAGGCTATGGATTTCTTCACCGATGAGGATGATTTCGCCTTCATCGATGATGATGAGGATGATGAAGCCACCGATTCCAAGGAGTAGTAGCACTTGAGCACTAGCGTAGTGAGTAGTATTAGGTCCCACTGTATCGTAGTTCTCAGAATGGTTCTTAAAACCATCTGTTTTTCTTTGTGGTGGTGTGTGTTGTATCGTGTGCTATGAATGAATGAATGAATGAATGAATGAAAAAGCAAGTTTCTAGAAAATCGGAGTCAGACTTTAAATTTTTTTCAAATACCCAAAACTTTAGAAATTTCCCTCTTTTCTCATGATCTATCTCAATCTTCAGATGCCACGTGGAGGAAGTGGTTCATCTCCGGACCCGATGTTGCAGATACTGCAAATGTTGACTTCGACGAAATGAAAAAGAGCGTCAAGCCAACCTAGCTACCCTTCAGCAGATAGCCCAGCTTGCCCATAACAACCAAGGCCACGGAAATCAGGACAACCATGGATCTAAGCTCAAGAACTTCTAGAATACCAACCCACCTGTTTTCACTAAGTCGGAAGAACCCCTAGACGCCGATGATTGGCTGCAAACCATGGAAAATAACCTAGAAGTAGCCGGAGTGGAAGCCAATGAGAAAGTTCTGTTCGCCACCCACTATCTAGCCGGAGATGCCAGGGCATGGTGGAACAGTGTTCGTGCAATGACTGGAGGCCAGATGATGACCTGGGAGGAATTCAAGGTCAAGTTTAGCAGAACCCATGTGCCACCGGGTTTGATCAAGAGGATGAGAGACGAGTTCAGAGCACTGAAGCAAGGAAGGATGACTGTAGTGGAATACCGTGACAAATTTTTGTAATTAGCTAGGTATGCCCCGGATGAGATTGACACCGAAGCCAAGAAGAAAGAAAGATTCCTGAATGGTCTGCATGATGAGATGCAGACAGTGTTAGTCAATATCCCCTTTGCTGATATTGAAGCCCTTGTCGACTCATCTATCCAGATGGAAGGAAAGATCAACCAAGCCAATGAGAACCGCAAGAGTCGCATGATGCATCAACCAGGAACCCATGAGACCCTAAAGTATCGCCCCAACCCATCTCCAGGATTTGCCCCAAGAACCAACAGACCCCCGATGAACCGTCCGACCTATCCCAACCGTGGAAACCCTAGGCCCGGAGGAAATCACAACAACCCCAGAACGCTAGCAATTTCAATCGTGCCCACCCAAGTTCAACAACAACAATGTTACCAACACCAACACCGCCCGAGAACCGGAAGCAATGTTGTGCTCAGAGCAACAAGGACAAGTCGCAAGTGACCTGTTATGACTATGGAAATAAAGGCCACTATTCCAATGAGTGCCCCAACAAGAAGAATGCTACAGCCCCCAATGCCCTGACTCAGCAAAGAAGGTCGTGTTCGACCAGAAGAAGATTTGCCCTGTGGAATTCACTCAACCGCAACGACCGTCTTTTTCTCATGCATCTCAAGAAGATCGTAGCGCCAGACGTCGTCTTTGGGTATGTTTCTCAATTCAAGATACTTGCACGAGTGTTGTTTGATTCTGGTGCATCGCACTCATTTATCACCGAAGAATTTGCATGCACTAGTAAAATTCAACCAACCAAACTGAAGCTTGTCATGATTGTTCAAATTCCCGGATCAACCACCAAGGCTAGGAAAATTTGCAAAGCCGTCCCTATCCGAATCCATGGCATAGATTTTTATGCAAATCTGATAGTACTCGGAACTAAAGGTTTGGAAGTAGTACTAGGAATGGATTGGATGTCCAAACATAAAGGATTGATTGACTGTGCCAAGAAAGCCATAACCATGACCAGTACAGCCGGAATATCAGTCGAGCATATATCCGAAACCTTACCTCGTTAATTCAAATGCAACAAGAGTATAGCCCAACCTACCATTGACCAAGTCCGAATAGTCTGTGAATACCCTGATGTATTTCCAGATGTTTTTCCCGGTATGCCACCAGATCGGGATATCGAGTTTATCATCGAACTAAATCCTGGAACCGTACCCATAGCCCAGAGACCATATAGTATGAACCCGTCAGAGCTAGCAGAATTGAAGAAGCAACTGGATTCCATGCTGGAAATTGGATTGATTCAACCAAGTGCGTCACCATGGAGATCACCTGTCTTGTTTATGGACAAGAAGGATGGAGGTAACCGTTTGTATACGGATTATCGGAAAGTGAATGATGTCACTATCAAGAACAAGTACCCCTTGCCCAAGATAGAAGATTTGTTTGATCAGTTGACCGGTGCCAAAGTGTTTTCTAAGATTGATCTTAGAACTGGCTATCATCAACTCAAAATTCGTGCAGAGGATATTCCAAAGACTGCCTTTACCACCAGATATGGATTGTATGAGTATACAGTCATGTCCGAAATTCATGAATCTCATGAATAAGATTTTTATGGACTTCCTGGATAAGTTTGTTGTTGTTTTCATCGATGACATTCTGATTTATTCCAAATCAGAAGAAGAACATGAGCTACACCTAAGGACCATTCTTGGAACCCTTAGAGAGCATCAGCTGTTTGCAAAGTTTAGCAAATGTCAATTCTGGTTACAGGAGGTAGGATTCCTCGGTCATATTGTACTGCCAAAGTGAAAGATGTAGAAGATTGGCAAGCCCCAACCACTCAAAACCAAGTTCGTGCATCTCTCGGATTGGCGGGATACTACCGCAAGTTTGTAGAAGGATTCTCGAGTATCGCTAGACCCATGACCCAATTGCTAAAGAAGGACAAGAAGTTTGAATGGACCGACAAATGTGAAGCGGTTTTCAAGAACTCAAGAGGAGATTTATTTCATCCCCAATCTTTATCATGCCGGATATCACGAAGCCCTTCGATGTGTATTGTGACGCATCCAAGATTGGTCTCGAATGTGTGCTAATGCAAGAAGGCAAAGTTATATCTTATCTATCTCGACAACTGAAGAAACATGAGCAAAATTACCCAACCCATGACCTCGAACTCGCAACCGTAGTTCTAGCCCTGAAAACATGGAGACATTACCTGATGGGAAACCGTTGTGAGATTTATTCGGATCACAAGAGCCTGAAGTATATATTCACTCAGAAGGAGATGAATATGAGACAGAGAAGGTGGATTGAACTAATCAAGGATTACGACCTAGACATTCACTATCACCCTGGTAAATCCAACATGGTAGCAGATGCCCTTAGCAGATATCCGTGCCGCTTGAACTCCATGATTTTGAAGGAGCAACCAAGTCTGCACAAAGAGATGGAAGATTTTCGAATGGAATTAGTTAGTGAAGGATTTTTTGCTAGCATAGAACTCCAGCCCACTTTGATCAGTCAGATTAAAGAGGCGCAGAAGGGAAATGCCAGTATTGACGGAATCAAGCGTCGTATCGGTAGAGGCAAAGTACCCGGATTCACCAAAGAAGAAAAAGGAGTTTTGTGGTACAAAGGACACCTTTGTGTATCCACAGATTCTGAGTTGAAAGAAGTTATTTTGAAGGAGGCTCATGATACTCTTTATTCTATCCATCCCGGAGGAACTAAGATGTATCAAGATTAAAAGAGCAATTTTGGTGGCATAAGATGAAGAGAGAAATCGGAAGCTATATTCGCCAAGTGTGATATTTGTCAGCGAGTCAAGGCAGGACATCAAAGACCCACTGGATTGTTGCAACCATTGCAGATTCCGGAATGGAAATGAGATTCCGTTGGAATGGACTTTATCACTGGACTACCTACTTCTAGTAGGAGAAATGACTCTATCTGGGTCATAGTGGACAAATTGTCCAAAGTCGCCCATTTCTTACCCGTCAAGACCACATATCAGAGTTCAAAACTAGCAGAGTTGTACATAGCTAGGATAGTTAGTTTGCATGGAGTCCCCAAGAACATCGTATTGGATCGAGGAACTCAATTTACCTCGAGATTCTGGAAGAAAGTCTAAGAAGGTTTAGGGACCCGTCTAGATTTGAGCACCGCGTATCACCCTCAGACCGATGGACAAACGGAGCGAGTAAATCAAATACTCGAAGATATGCTGAGAGCATGTGTGTTAGAATATGGATCCAAGTGGGAAGACTGCCTGCCATTTGCAGAATTTTCGTACAACAATAGTTATCAAGCCAGTTTGCAAATGGCCCCATTTGAATTCATGTAGGGAAGGAAGTGTCGCACCCCTTTGAACTGGTCGGATGTAGGAGAGAGTCAGATTTTTGGACCCGACATCCCACGAGAAGCATAAGAGAAGGTTCACAAGATTCGTGAGCACCTCAAGACCGCCCAATCCAGACAGAAGAGTTACGCCGACAAGAGACGTAGAGACCTCGCCTTCAACATAGGAGATTTTGTTTATCTGAAAATGTCGCCATTGAAGGGAATGCAGCGTTTCCAACTCAAAGGAAAGTTAGCCCCCAGATATATCGGACCTTTCAAGATTCTAAACCGTCATGGAGAAGCATCGTATCAATTGGAGCTACCCGAAGAGATATCAGCCATGCACAACGTGTTCCATATCTCGTTACTTCGCAAGTGTCTCGAAGTCCCAGAGAAGACCGAAGTGTTCAAAAATATCGATCACCGGGCCATAGAGATCAATGATGACCTAACATATCCCGAAGTACCCATCCATATTTTGGAAGAAGATTTTCGAACTACCTGAACCCGAAGCATCAAGTTTCTCAAGATTCAGTGGAGCAACCACACAGAAGAGGAAGCTACCTGGGAGCGCGAAGATCACATCAGGACGGAGTTTCCGGATCTCTTCAAATCCTAGGTAATCTTTTCGTCCTTTTTCAAATCTCGGGACAAGATTTTGTTTAAGGCGGGAAGGTTTGTAACATCCCAAAAATACTAAACTTGAATCATCAAACTCTAATCATCAAAATTAGGGTTAACAAAAACTTTTCTAAATAAAATTATGAATGCATGCATATGAGTATGCATTGAATTTGAAATTCTTTTGAACCACCTTGTTTGTATGTTTCCTTTCTTGTAAAATGTTTCCTAGTTGAAATAAACATCATCTAAAACATTTCCCACACTTTTTCCAAAGACAAATAAAGCAAAACAAATAAAATAAGGGAATGGTCACTTTGACCAATTTAACTCCCATGCCTACTTTGGCTGCCTCAAACTTTCAGAACCTAACAGAAACTTTTCTGGATCTTTGCACCCCTTGAATGTACTCATAACAAAGTATCAAGGCCCACTTTGTGATCATCCAGAAACTTTCAAATGCATAGTTTAAATGACAATTCAAAATTGAATCTTTATCATATGGGAAGATCCCACTTTTTCAAAAACCACTCAAACAAGCTCAACTTTCAAAACCCAAGCATCTGCAGACTCACCAGCACCAATATAGCACACGCACCAAAAATCTTTTCAAAATTCAAAACTTGATATCATGCGGCCATTTCATCAAACACATTGTAGAATCAAACAAAATTAAAACACTATAGAGTGCAGTGTTTTGAGCCTAACTTGTTCCCTCTCTGGGCACCACTAGCCATACTAGATCATCTAACAACCTTAACTAATCACTAGCACCACTGTAAGCTTGGCAATGCCATCAATGGTGAGCAGGCCGAATGCACCATTGTCACCCCCATGTCGACAGCAAGCTAGGAGGAGAAACAAGCCTAGCCAGCATGTCTGGGAGGCAGCCCACCGTCCACCTCCACTCCCTGTCCACCGCTCGAACCTTGCCAACCCCTGGACCACACGCACGGACCGCGCCCAGACCGCCAGCGAGCATGCCGAGCGTGCGCTAGAGCGCCACCCTCGACTAAAGCCCACAGACCGCGCGCCGCCCTCGCCGCGTGCATGTACGATCACCACCGACCCAGGAGACCGGCAGACATCCCCGTTCGCCGCCCCGTGACGCACAGCCACCGCTCGCCGTCGATGTAGTGACCTCGGATCAAGTAAGATCCTAAGTCCCTGTGATTAACATGCTAGTCCCTGGATCAATAGCTAGCACTCACAGTCGATGAAATATCATGTAAAACACAAGTCTTTATTACATGAATCGAATAATCCAGAGTTTACATTATTACAACAGAAGCGATATAAATACAACTTGGAGTCCCATCAATGCCACAGGCAGGTTGAGTGAAGACCCGCGATCCTAGCGCACCTTTCAACGATCTCCAAAATTCTGCACATGAAACGTGCAGCCAACAAGTTGGGTCAATACTTTGAATGTATTGGCAAATTACACCAAGGAAGGAAAGACTAACTCTAGATGCAAGGCTAGTTTAGGCTTTGGAGTTCATTTGCATAAAGCTAGTTTTCTTAAGTAGAGAGAAGAAGAGAGGATTGTCCTACTTTGTAAACATTTGCTTAGATAAAATAAGGTCGAGTGGCACACGAGGATATTACGCCAAGTGTCCAAACAACCAAACACTTGGATATTACGCACCAGCGTCACTTGATATTACACAAGTTCCCAAACCCCACCCATTAGCGATATTACGCCATGGGGTTTCAAAACTTTGTTTTAGAAAAGAGAGGAAGATCCTTCAGAGGCTCCATCCTTCAGATGCTCAATGTTGTTACATTCGTGAACACGGCTAATCGATCGATTGCAATACTCTCGAGAGTTTGTGCACTTTACCCACAATCCACGATCAAGCCCTTTACAGACAAGACCATGGCGAGGCTTTCCTTAGTAGCCCTCTCTACCTTCCGGATCCAACGTGCCAAGAATCCTCCAAATGTTGGTACCGGTGAGGTTTCCACTAAGTACTAGGCCAAGACAGAGCCCATAATGTATTGTGGTTGCCTTTGGAAGCTTCAATTCAAACATGGCGGACTTCTTTGATTCTCAAGGCGTCCTCCACCAAAATCACACTCGTTGACCCGACAACCATTCCGCCTGTAAGAAAACTTAGTTTTATTTTGAAGTGGATTTGAGAAGAAAAGTTTGCTCTAGAGAGCCTTTATACTTAGAAAATTCTTTGTCTTTCGAACCCCCAACGGTACTTTGTATATATAGCATAGCAAGCAAGATTTAGCAAAAACAGGGTAACCTATTAGGAGTGGAAAATCCTAAGTATAGAGATACTCATGGCATACTACAAAATCATCGCACTTGCAAAATAATACTAAGGAAAAATTCTACTAGATCACCCTACACATGCATACTACAATTTTGAAGATCACATGCATAGAATCAAAACTGGGACAAAATTATGAACAAGTGGTGTAACTTGCCTTATGTTGATAATATGGGTGTTGAGTGTATTTCTTCAGAGCAATCGCACTCTCCTAACAATCTAACACGAGGACAAGGTAGTTCCAATCAAAACAATTGCAATTGCAAACATAGCAAACACAACAAGGATGATCGAAAACATGCATGATGATTTAACATGACACAATGGTTATAATTAGTTTTATGAACATTAATATATCATGTGATGCATGTGTGAGTTCATTTAATGCAATAGGGTACTTGTTATTAATGATTACTTGCCAATATAAGGGTTTTGATAGTTCTTGTGTAACGCCTGTTCTAAATGTAGAATTAAAATTGTTTCTTGGGTTTACTGGATAGAGGACGTTAATACGAACCAGTAGGCGTTGGATTCACCCTAATCGGAGTTATAGATCTTTTTATATGATTTAAATAGTGTTTAATGGGTTTTAAATGATTCATATAGTTTCTGTTGCCTAAAAATCAAACTAAAATTATATCTGTAATCTCCACGGAATTGTGATTTCAGGGACATATTATTTGTAATTTTCTGAATAGTATTTATTTTCTTATGAATTTATTACTCTAAATAAGCCATTAAACTATTTAAATCTTCACGTCAAAACCTTACAGTAAAATGCCGAACTAATTGCAGATTGATGATCTACATGGAACCAGCTTTCCATCGGTATATCATTTGTATTTTTGTGATAAGCAATTAACTTACTATGAATTTAATGATTTATAAAGGCATTAAAACTAATTAAATTTCTATGGGTTAAATAATCTGCAAAGGCTAGATCCAACCAGATATTATTAAAGTACATTACAGTAGCTTCAAATTGATATATTATTCATATTTTTCGGAGTTACAGATAATTCCTTATGAATTTATTAACCTAAAAGACCATTAAAACTAATTAAATTACTGCAGTAACCACGTACAGTAAAAGTTGGATCTATTCCAATAAGATGATTCTACGTGAAATTATCTTCAATTTGATATATTATACGCAATTTTTGGACATGGTATGAATTTCTAATAAATTTTACAAGTTAGATCTATAATATGCAATTTTAAATCCGAACGGAATATTCAGAATATTCTGACTGAACAGTTGACTTTGCATCTTGATGGGACTAGATGTTGACCTTACGTTGACGTGGCGTTGTGATGAAGATGACCGGGATGACGACATGGCACACCGGTTTGATTGGATCTCGGCAAATGGATAGGATCCTGGCTAGAAGAAGAGATTGACCGATTTTGGCTCGAATAGACAAAAAACAGATCTGAGTTAGAGACAAATCCGTAGGTCAAATCGAAAAACTCAGAACATGAAAGTTGTGGGAAACATTATTCCTACCTTCTCACCAAAGGAATTTGGATTTGAAGAAAGCGCGAGTACATCTTGGATTTACACGTAAGATCTGAAATATTGCGATACGAAATTCTCCGGCTGTGGTAGATGAAAAGAGGTGAGGTTTGTCGGGATTGAAAGATTTCGAGGATCCTACAACTTTCGTGTTTTGACCGAAAGCAAAAGCGAAGTCTAGATGGGTTAAAAAGCGAAACAAGATTGGAATAGGTAGATTCGGGATTTCGAGAATAGAAACTCGTACAGCCGTGGCTCCACGAGTTTATATGGAGATTTGAGACGTTGTAGAGATAGGCCTTGGAGTAAGGAACAAGTAGAAACAAACGGAAGTCAATTCGGAGTTGTAGATAAAAAGTTATAAGAGTTTGAGTAGAGATAGGTCTAGAGAACAGATTTTTGCACGGAAATTAAAGCACCAAAACGATCGTTCCCTGTAGGCGGTCGTGGCTGGTTCGGTCGGTCCTTGCTGGGCCGGCCCGTTAGATTTTTTTTTCCTTCTTTTTTTTTCCTTTTCTTTTTGTATTTACTTGTTTCCCTCATATCTTTTGCATACGAACTCCAAATGATATGATTCTTGTTTCTAAATTTTTCTAAAATCGAATAGATCATTATAGGTTCAAATTTGTAATATTTTTACTAGTTTGGAAGTAGTTGGTTTACAAATCCTTGTATATCTCATTTTATTTATATCTCTATGTGTTTGTATTTATTCCCTAACTTTTTCATACTAGCTCCAAATGAGCTCAATTTTGTTTCTAAAATTTTGTAGTATTAATTGGATCTCTTTAGGCTATGATTTACCAATAATTTATGCCTTAGCAACAGTGGGTTTTAAAAAGTCAATTTAGTTACCCTTAGGAACATTTGGGCGAATCAACTATAGGATTTAGATACCAGGATTTGGATTCAGTTTGTGAGATCTTTGCATGGATGAAATGCTTATGAATGATTCATGATTTTCATTTTGAAATCTTGCACACCAACTCTACAATCCAAAGTCAATCCATGCCTTTTTGCCTATATGGCTACTTAGGTCTTAGCAAAAGAATATAAGATTTTGAATTCAAGGTTGAGAGGATTTTCTATTCAAAAAGTTTCTTCTCTTTGAGAATTTTCAACAAAGTCAAACAATCAATCAATCTTAGTTATTTGTTTCACATAACAAAATTAGGAGAATTTTGGGATGTGATGACTACCACTTTAAAAGAAATCTCGTCGAGATTTGGGAAGGCTAGAATGAAAGAAAGGTTCGGGATCCATTAGGATGCTACCACCCTTAAAAGAAATTGACTAGGTCACTTCTCGAGGATTCACTTAGCTCAGATTGGTTCTCTTTTAGACTTTTATTGGCACAATGTCTCTAGCACATTCTAAACATCATGATTGATAGTTTCCGAGAAAGCACTTCTTAAACTAGCAAAACTCTCATGGTGGGCAAATAGGGAGCGTTTACTTCACGGTGCCCATAATTCACGGTTGGGATTCATCCTTACCGTACATCCTATGCTTAGCAATGGATGCTTTTATAGAGGTGGAACAATCTACCATTCTAAGGTTTAGGCTCAACGTCGACTCTCTGCTAAGGTTGAAAAAGGCACTCAATATTCGCAAAGCCCACAGTACAAGAGCGAATAATAAGAGTAGTAGGAATGGTGATCAATCCATCCTGCACCCAAATCATTACCCTGTGTGAGGATAGGTGAATCACGTTTTTCTATCACTCGGGCATTCTCACTTGCCTTGAAGAATGTTTCCATGGGCACGAACTAATGCTCTATGTATACTCCCATGTATTCAATCAACAAAGCTACTACTAAAACTAAACTATCGATACTTCAACTTTCAGGTTGCGTAATCTACTACATAACATCATGTGCAACACTTCATACTTCCACATCTTTTTTTCTATTAGGTGGAGCATTCCCTTACTAAATGCATTGTGTTGTAAAACATTCCACTTAACACATCATTATATCTCCAAGGGTTCAAGATAGGAAAGGATAGATTCTATAGGAAAGAAACGACTAAGAAAATAATCCTACCCATAACTATATGAAGCGATCAATGTCACAAATAAGGAAACAATCATAAGAAATTAACACACAAGCAAGCACCTATATAATAACATTACATGTGTATAAACTTAGTAGTATATAACATAAAATAGTTTGAAAGCATTGGGAACAATACTAGAGTAAAATAGAGCAACATATAAGCGATAAACGAAATCTATCAAAACGGTATCGCAGACTTCACGAATTTTTTTTTCTAACCGACCTAAACTCGTCAGGAATTCTAGCCAATTTTTGTTCATGTACTACAGGTAATTATACTCCAGACCCTATTGTTTTTAGATTTTTCTGAATTACCAATAATATATGAAAAATCGCGCGGTACAACAGGTCAGGCAGAAAACTGCAGCAGTAAAATCACGAATTTCAATCAATTCACACCATTAAACTAATTTTAAAACCACACGAAAGTTCCAGCAACTTTAGAGTTTCAAAACAACAGATCCTAAACAAGGCATCACACGATATGATTCAATACAAACCAGCAAGCAACCTATATTGTCATACCACATAAGTTGGTAAAAACAATATGCTAACATGATAGCGATGATCTCCTAAAGAGATAAAATATGGTGGTCCGGACCTAACCAAACTTGATGAGATGTTTATTTATGTCATACTATTTGTTCTTTTACTTAGCTAACTCTCATATAGGTATCATAAGAATGGACAACTACAATTTGAACAAGAAGAGGTTATAGAAAAGATAGACAAGAAGTATAAGGACATCTAATAAGTATAAAATATGATAGTTCTCCTAATAGAGGTCTTCTATTTCTATTACCATCGTCGTTTTTATCCTTTCCAGCTACATTCACATGTTTTGGACAATTATCAGCATAATGCCTAGGATTGTGACACTAGAAGCATAGGAATTTTGCTTAGATCCTTCCTCCTTTTTGGCAAGAACATCCCGTCCCTTGTCTTTGTCGTGTCCTCGCAGAGCTTCATGAGGTCTTGGCGCATTCCGTATCTGACTTGCTAATTCGGTTGATGTACCACCGGGTAGAGGTGCATTAAGCGGGGTTGTGATTGGTCCCTTCGCATAGGAAGAATGTAACTTGAGAGGTGGGACATTTTTTGATGGGTGCCTTCCTTCACAGTAGGGGCGCTGATCATGATGCTCCTTGGTGATATGCCCTATTTCTCCAGATCGTGCAAGCTAAAAGTTTCGGGACTTCAACTTCTTGGATTTTGGTATACGAGATTGAAGTAGAACCACTTTAAATTCTTCCTAATATATCACCCCTTGATGATCATCAATGGTGTGTTGCATCTCCCACCAAGTTGGAGCGTCGTCCTTTAGGAATTGGGTGGCATAATGAAGCATTCTGTTGACTTCAATGTTGTCATCCTTCATTCTTTCTTCAACCTGGAGCATCCACTCCTTTGCATCGGCGTGGCTCTTACGCTTGGTGGAGTTGAGTTCTTTGTCCTCCTTATTGATATGGTCCTTCCGTCGAGTTGACCAAGGTTTAGAGTAGGAACAAATGGAGTATGGAAGAAGAAGAATAACCATACAAGAAATCTTGTTTAGAAAACAGGTTTTCATTAGCTAAGGTAATAAACCATACAAGATAGCAAACAATTTGTCGCATCCATATTTAGCGAAATCTTATCTTATTCGGGTTTGGTTCCTAATAGGTCACTTGGAATCTTCAAGGCCTCGAGTCTCCAAAAGTATTCGTGCTCTTGATAGTCTTCATGTTCTTCATAATCTTCAATCTTTCGAGTTCTTTAGTTAATAACATTGACTTAAGGCCTTTGAAGTCTTTAATCTCGTAGCTTCAGTCTTGGAACATCTTTCATGGAGGTCTTCAAGTACCAACTTAATCGAAACATTGAGATGATCTTCTTTGAAAAGGTAATCTTGAGAAAAGTTTCTTCTTGAAGTGTGTAGTGGTCATTTTCTAATGTTGAAAAGAAGAGACTTAAGAAATTTTTAAAACCCCAAGGTAGATGATGAGAAGTATGAGAGTTTTCTGAAATAACTTAGAAAATATTTGTCCTAAGGTTTTTCCATGTCTAGGGTCACGATCTACAGTCAACTTATGCTCTGATACCATCTAGTGACCTCGGATCAAGTAAGATCCTAAGTCCTGTGATTAACATGCTAGTCCTGGATCAATAGCTAGCACTCACATCGATGAAATATCATGTAAACACAAGTCTTTATTACATGAATCGAATAATCCGAGTTTACATTATTACAACAAGCGATATAAATACAACTTGAGTCCCATCAATGCCACAGGCAGGTTGAGTGAAGACCCGCGATCCTAGCGCACCTTTCAACGATCTCCAAAATTCGCATGAAACGTGCGACCAACAAGTTGGGTCAATACTTTGAATGTATTGGCAAATTACACCAAGGAAGGAAAGACTAACTCTACATGCAAGGCTAGTTTAGGCTTTGGAGTTCATTTGCATAAAGCTAGTTTTCTTAAGTAGAGAGAAGAAGAGGATTGTCCTACTTTGTAAACATTTGCTTAGATAAAATAAGGTCGAGTGGCACACGAGGATATTACGCACCAAGTGTCCAAACAACCAAACACTTGGATATTACGCACCAAGCGCCACTTGGATATTACACACCAAGTTCCCAAAACCCCACCCATTAGCGATATTACGACGCCATGGGGTTTCAAAACTTTGTTTTAGAAAAGAGAGAGGAAGATCCTTGAGGCTCCATCCTTCGATGCTCAATGTTGTTCATTACAGTGAACACGGTGATCGATCGATTGCAATACTCTCGAGTTTGTGCACTTTACCCACAATCCACGATCAAGCCCTTTTCTGACAAGACCATGGCGAGGCTTTCCTTAGTAGCCTCTACCTTCGGATCCAACCGTGCCAAGAATCCTCCAAATGTTGGTACCGGTGAGGTTTCCCACTAAGTACTAGGCCAAGACAGAGCCCATAATGTATTGTGGTTGCCTTGGAAGCTTCAATTCAAACATGGCGGACTTCTTTGATTCTGGCCGTCCTCCACCAAAATCACACTCGTTGACCCGACAACCATTCCGCGGAAGAAAACTTAGTTTTATTTTGAAGTGGATTTGAGAAGAAAAGTTTGCTCTAGAGAGCCTTTATACTTAGAAAAATTCTTTGTCTTTCGAACCCCCAACGGTACTTTGTATATATAGCATAGCAAGCAACTTAGAAAAACAGGGTAACCTATTAGGAGTGGAAAAATCCTAAGTATAGAGATACTCATGGCATACTACAAAATCATCGCACTTGCAAAATAATACTAAGGAAAAATTCTACTAGATCACCCTACACATGCATACTACGAATTTTGAAGATCACATGCATAGAATCAAAACTGGGACAAAATTATGAACAAGTGGTGTAACTTGCCTTATGTTGATAATATGGGTGTTGAGTGTATTTCTTGTGACAATCGCACTCTCCTAACAATCTAACACGAGGACAAGGTAGTTCCAATCAAAACAATTGCAATTGCAAACATAGCAAACACAACAAGGATGATCGAAAACATGCATGATGATTTAACATGACACAATGGTTATAATTAGTTTTATGAACATTAATATATCATGTGATGCATGTGTGAGTTCATTTAATGCAATAGGGTACTTGTTATTAATGATTACTTGCCAATATAAGGGTTTTGATAGTTCTTGTGTAACGCCTGTTCTAAATGTAGAATTAAAATTGTTTCTTGGGTTTACTGGATAGAGGACGTTAATCTGAACCAGTAGGCGTTGGATTCACCCTAATCGGAGTTATAGATCTTTTTATATGATTTAAATAGTGTTTAATGGGTTTTAAATGATTCATATAGTTTCTGTTGCCTAAAAATCAAACTAAAATTATATCTGTAATCTCCACGGAATTGTGATTTCAGGGACATATTATTTGTAATTTTCTGAATAGTATTTATTTTCTTATGAATTTATTACTCTAAATAAGCCATTAAACTATTTAAATCTTCACGTCAAAACCTTACAGTAAAATGCCGAACTAATTGCAGATTGATGATCTACATGGAACCAGCTTTCCATCGGTATATCTTTTGTATTTTTGTGATAAGCAATTAACTTACTATGAATTTAATGATTTATAAAGGCATTAAAACTAATTAAATTTCTACGGGTTAAATAATCTGCAAAGGCTAGATCCAACCAGATATTATTAAAGTACATTACAGTAGCTTCAAATTGATATATTATTCATATTTTTCGGAGTTACAGATAATTCCTTATGAATTTATTAACCTAAAAGACCATTAAAACTAATTAAATTACTGCAGTAACCACGTACAGTAAAAGTTGGATCTATTCCAATAAGATGATTCTACGTGAAATTATCTTCAATTTGATATATTATACGCAATTTTTGGACATGGTATGAATTTCTAATGAATTTTACAAGTTAGATCTATAATATGCAATTTTAAATCGAACGGAATATTCAGGAATATTCCATGACTGACAGGTTGACTTTGCATGCTGATGAGACTAGATGTTGACCTTACGTGGCGTTGACGATGAAGATGACCGGGATGACGACATGGCACGCACCGGTTTGATTGGATCTCGACCGTCTGGATAGGATCCGGTGGCTAGAAGAAGAGATTGACCCGATTTTGGCTCAGAATAGACAAAAAACAGATCTGAGTTAGAGAGACAAATCCGTAGGTCAAATCGAAAAACTCAGAACATGAAAGTTGTGGGGAAACATTATTCCTACCTTCTCACCAAAGGAATTTGGATTTGAAGAAACGAGCGCGAGTACATCTTGGATTTACACCGTAAGATCTGAAATATTGCGATACGAAATTCTCCGGCTGTGGTAGATGAAAAGAGGTGAGGTTTGTCGGGATTGAAAGATTTCGAGGATCCCTACAACTTTCGTGTTTTGACCGAAAGCAAAAGACGAAGTCTAGATGGGTTAAAAAGCGAAACAAGATTCGGGAATAGGTAGATTCGGGATTTCGAGAATAGAAACTCGTACAGCCGTGGCTCCACGAGTTTATATGGAGATTTGAGACGGTTTAGAGATAGGCCTTGGAGTAAGGAACAAGTAGAAACAAACGGAAGTCGATTCGGAGTTGTAGATAAAAAGTTATAAGAGTTTGAGTAGAGATAGGTCTAGAGAACAGATTTTTGCGGAAATTAAAGCACCAAAAGGATCGTTCCTGTGGTCGTGGCTGGTTGTCGGTCCTTGCTGGGCGGCCCGTTAGATTTTTTTTCTTTTTTCCTTTTCTTTTGTATTTACTTGTTTCCCTCATATCTTTTGCATCTGAACTCCAAATGATATGATTCTTGTTTCTAAATTTTCTAAAATCGAATAGATCATTATAGGATCAAATTTGTAATATTTTTACTAGTTTGGAAGTAGTTGGTTTACAAATCCTTGTATATCTCATTTTATTTATATCTCTATGTGTTTGTATTTATTCCCTAACTTTTCATACTAGCTCCAAATGAGCTCAATTTTGTTTCTAAAATTTTGTAGTATTAATTGGATCTCTTTAGGCTATGATTTACCAATAATTTATGCCTTAGCAACAGTGGGTTTTAAAAGTCAATTTAGTTACCCTTAGGAACATTTGGTAATCAACTATAGGATTTAGATACCAGGATTTGGATTCAGTTTGTGAGATCTTTGCATGGATGAAATGCTTATGAATGATTCATGATTTTCATTTTGAAATCTTGCACACCAACTCTACAATCCAAAGTCAATCCATGCCTTTTTGCCTATATGGCTACTTAGGTCTTAGCAAAAGAATATAAGATTTTGAATTCAAGGTTGAGAGGATTTTCTATTCAAAAAGTTTCTTCTCTTTGAGAATTTTCAACAAAGTCAAACAATCAATCAATCTTAGTTATTTGTTTCACATTCCAAAATTAGGAGAATTTTGGGATGTGACAGTCGAAGACGCCGCCTCTACCGCGCAGAGCGTCGCGTGTTCCAGACCAAGCCGCACCGCCCCACGCCTCGAAACCATGTCGTTGAGCATCGCCAGGGAACACCGCACCGCCCCTACCTTCACCCATGCCAATAGCCGTCTATACCATCGCCCCCGACGAGCTCACCTTGCGCCCCGTCGGTCCCCTCGCTCAACTATAAATAGAGGCCACCCCGGCTCGAATTATTCACACCATTCTACTCCCCTCTCATCACTGATCGTGCCACACCGTTCCCGGAGCAAGGCGAGAAGCGCATCGCCGGAATTTCACCGGAGCCCGCCGCCTCTGGAGAAGAAGGGAGCCAGCGATTGAAGCCGCCCCAGGAGATGCCGCGACCACCCCTGAGTTCGCCATCGTCGACTTCGTCGTTCGGCCGGCTCGCCGACCCTCGCCTGCACCCCGGTGAGCCCCTAGCAACCCCACTGGCCGCACTAGGTTTCTTTCTCGCCGGCGTTGCCCAACGTCGACGATGACTTCCAGCCATTGGATTAGAACCAGATCGAACGCACCACGTTGCCCTGTACCGCTTCGCACCCCCCTGTCTCACTGACGATTGGGGACACCCACTTAAGCAGCCCGCGGAAGCTCTACGCTTAGCAGGCCGGCCCGTTAACCTTTCCCGCGCAGCCCAGTTATTTGAAGTAAACCTTTTCTATTTTATTTCATACTCACTTCTATACCCAACTTAAAAAATCAACCCAGATCGATTCAATGCACCAAATTGAATGAAACCAATTTTGTTAGAAAGGTCTAGGAATGCTGAATCCAAGCCTGTTGGATTCAAGTCATTTGGATCTATAGATCACCCATGGAAAAAATAACAAGACAGAAGCTTTTCTGCATTCAAACATTTTTCAAATTTAAAACATAATAGCTTTTGAGTTAATTCCAACTCTCAAAAATCACATTTAACCATACATTTCAGAATATATAAAAATATATAGGTTTACTTGCAGAAATAATGTTCAAGTAATAAAAGAATGCCACATAGGCATTTCTATTCACTTTATTTAATTAAAATAAAAGAGTAAAACTTCATTAAATTGTGACACCACTTTAAATCATATTCCCATGGACTAAAATATGTGGTGATGAAATGTGTCAACATGATCCCATGTTTCGTTTGGAGAATATTAAATCTTAAGTAGTTTTTCAATGAGTAGAAATTACTTTTCTAAAAATAAAAGGAATTAAACTAAGCCTTAATCTTGTAATGATTAGAGATGATGTTAGATCATCTATAGGACCCTTGTGTGTGATGAATGGAAGTAGTTAAGTATTGTTTGGTGATTGTGTACATCGTATTTATTTATAGACGCTAGTATCGACCAAGGATACGAGGAGGAAGGAGGATTCTATGAAGAAGAAGCCGAGGAGAACTTCAACCACTGCTCTGCACAAGGCAAGCTTTACTAATCAAGTTGACCAATGCAAGATGATACTATACCTATGCAAGCCAATACTTGCAAGCCTAATACTACTAGTTGAATGTGCAAGCTAACACTTGCAATTTAGCAAGCTTATACTGATATTGATGCAAGCCAGTAGTTGCTTGTTACCATGCCAACTATATGCCTTAAGCATATATGATCGTAACCACTTGATAAACCAATCCTAGTTTTACTTGCAAGCCTCTTACTTTATTTCTTTATCAAAGCTCTTACTTAGATTTTACCTAAATGAATGGTAGATACTAGAAAGATATGTGAAGGTTGCATAAAGAGAATAAAATTTTGCCTAAGTTAGATAGTCTTGATGCCATCTTAAGGCATGAGATTGAACTTAGTTAGAACTCCACTAGTTTACCATCCCTCATTAATTGCTTACCCCCACTTGTAGATGCTAGTTCTAAGCATAAAACTTGATCAACTTTAGATGGGATTACTTGGTGGAAAAATAGTTATGAAAACCTTGGAATGATGGATCATTCTATTGAAATTTTTTGGACATGTGTTTCCGAACACCTGATGATTTTGGTGATGAAAATGTTGAGGCATGAGCCTTAGCATTTTATAAAATTGATGGTTGTCTGGATGCGATACCATTCCAATTTTATCGTACAACCACAATACCCGAAGATTGGGTAGGGCTTGACTGGAAACTCATATACCTTAGTATTAGTTCCCTCACGGCCAAGGTCTGAGCTGAGGCTACCTTGTGAAGATTGTCCACCTGTGCAGTACCCAAGATGATAGTTGGTCATGGTTGGGAGGCCAAACTCACAGGAGAGGTGCTTATACTAGGGCGTGTAATTGAAAGGTTAGGATTGATTATCCGCATACTGAGTATGGTGAATTCAGGATTTGTTCCTGACGGATGTATCGAATGTTGTGGTGAAAGTGTACAATCTCTGCAGAGTGTCAAACTATTCGAATAGCCGCGTCTGGGGTTATGGACAGTTGGAGTGGCCATACTGTTCCCCCGTCAGACTTTTCAAAATGACTTGTGAAATGAATTGAGACTTTGACTTGACCACAACAGGGTTGTGATATGAAATACAAGTTTCCATTTAGGTGGTATAAAACTTCAACTAGCATTTGTTGCTTCTGAACTTAGTAGAGATAAATCTGGCTTTTGCAAAACAACCCTAGAGCCCAGTGTCCTATTATAAAAACCCCCTCTCACTTGTTAGTATTAGTTTGCGAGTACTTAAAGAGTACTCATGGCTTTGTCCCTGGCTATTCCCATGGCCAGACTATGAAGAGGAGTACCTGGAGGATGGACCCTAGGAAGGTTATGACAACTAGGATCATCTTCCATCGTCAGCATTGCATGTGACCCCGAAGATGGAGCTTCGCCTACGCTACCGTTATTATTACCTATTCCGCTGCTTGATGTTGTATTAAGAACTGGATCATGAGATCCCTATTTGTGTAAGAACTTATGTACGGTTTGTAATGGATGATGTACTATGGTATCCAATTCTGTTATGTCTCACAAAAATGGTAATCCTGGGATTGCGATGTATGGCATAACAGGCATCTGGGATTAAAAATTCGGGTGTTAACATAAACATATCTATAATTTTTTATGCTCCATGCTTGTTTAGTATCAACAATGCTACGTTTTTTCTACACTTTGAGGCATTTTTATACATTTTCTGGGACTAACCTATTAACAAGATGCCACAGTGCCAGTTGCCTACTTTCTGCTGTTCTTGGTTTCAAAAATCTAGTAAGGAAATATTATCAGAATTGGATGGGACAAAAGCCACAGTCAATATTTTTTCAGAAGGAACACGGAGTCCGGAGGGCAAACGAAGTGGGGCCACAGGGTGGCCACACCCTAGGGCCGTGCAGCCCAAGAGGGGCACGCCACCCTATGGTGTGGCCCCCCTAGTCGGCCTCCTTCCTTGCCTCTTCGCCTATAAAGCCACCCCGATGCAGAAACTCTAAGTACCCGATCAAATATCCATGAAACAGGTCGTAGCCTCTGCCACCATCGTCTCTAGATCGGGGGAATATGAAGATCTTCCCGGCACCCTCCCGGATGGGAGAGATCATCCCGGAGGCCTTCTTCATCACCATGCCAGCCTCCGGTATGATGCGTGAGTAGTTCACCCTTGGACTATGGGTCCATGCAGTAGCTAGATGGTTGTTTCTCCTCCTTTGTCCTATCATGTTTAGATCTTGTGAGCTCCGTTCATGATCAATATCATCTATTTTTAATCATACATGTTGTGTTTGTGGGGATCCGATGGATATTGAGATACTATGTCAGATTGATTATTGATTCTATCATGTCTGTGTTATTTGTGATCTTGCATGCTCCCCATTGCTAGTAGCTATCTTGGCCAAGTAGATGCGTGTGACTCCAAGAGGGATTATTTATGCTCGATAGTGGGTTCATGCCTCTAGTAATCTGGGGAAGTGACACAAATATCTAAGGTTGTAGATACTGTTGCTACTAGGGAGAAAACAACAATCTTTTTTTTCATGGAACAATTGTATTGTTTACTTTACACACATTTCTTAATGCAATTATCCGTTGCTTGCAACTTAATACTGGAGGGGGTTCGGATGATAACCTAAAGGTGGATTATTAGTCATAGATGTGGTTGGATTACAGTCTATGTATATTGTTGTAATGCCCAATCAAATCCCATAGGAGTCATGATGCCTAGTATATGCATTTTTATGTGATGGCGCTGCGTCAACATGGAGTGCTTCGTCGGGAAACCCCAAGAGCAAGGTATGATGTAGCATAGCATCAAGTCTTCCCTTAGTAAGAAACCAAGGTTATAGAACCAGTAGGAGGAAGGAAACATCTCAAAGGTGTTGCAAGAAACATGGAAACCTGCACACCACAAACTCAATACTTTGCCCCAACTAACAGTGAGGTTGTCAATCTCACCGGTTGCTGTAACAAAGGATTAACTGTATGGTGTGGAAGGTGAAAGTCGTTTGCAGCAAGTAAACAGTAAAAGTGGAAGATGTATCAATGGTAAATATTGGACCGGGGTCCATAGTTCACTAGAGGTGTTCTCCTTAGATAAACAAACATGGCATGTTGGGTAAACAATTACAGCATGGCAATTGACAAGACTGAGCAAGGCATAACAATGCAATACTAGACATAAAGATCCTATGAGACTCGATTGGGAAATACAACAAGATACAGAGACCGCCATCCAACTACATCTATGACTAGAAGTCCACCTTTGGGTTATCATCCAAACCCCCTCCTGTATTAAGTTGCAAGCAACAGACAACTGATTTAAGCAATGTGTGTAAGGTAAACAATCCACCTGTTCCATGAACAAGAGACCGTTGTTTTCTCCCTAGTGGCAACAACACATATACAACCTTAGAGATTTCTATCACTTCCCTTGATTAAATATAGGAATGAACCCACTATCGATCATAAATACCCCCTCTTGGAGTCACTAGCAACTACTTGGCCAAGATATCTACTAACAACGGACAACATGCAAGATCACAAACAAGTCAGACATAATAGAATCAATAAGACAAAACCATTAATCAATCTGACATAGTAATGTCAATATCCATTGGATGCCCACAAACACAACATGCATGGTTACAAAGAGATGAGATCTTGATCACGAACGGAGCTCACAAGATCTAGACATGAAAGCACAAGGAGGAGATAAAACCATCTAGCTACTACATGGACCCGTAGTCCAAGGTGGAACTACTCACTCTTCATACAGGAGGCTGGCATGATGAAGAAGAAGGCCTCCGGGAAGATCTCCCCTCCGGCAGGGTGCCGGGAAGAGCTTCAAATCCCCCATCTAGGGACGATGGTGGTGGTGGCTACAGACGGTTACGTGGAATATTGATCGGGTGCTTAGGGTTTAGGCATCGGGGGCTTCTTATAGGCGAAGAGGCGAGGCTGGGAGGCGGACAGGGGGCCCACACCCTGCCCAGGCGCGGCCCAAGGTGGGCCCGCGCCTGGGGTGGTGCGGCTGCCCTATGGCGCCCCTCCGTCTCTCCTCTGGACTCCGTGTTCTCCTCGGTGAAATATTGACTTTGGCTTTTGTCCTGTCCAATTCCGAGAATATTTCCTTACTAGCTTTTATGGAACCAAAAACAGCAGAAAACAGGCAACTGACACTATGGCAACTTGTTAATAGGTTAGTACCAGAAAACATATAAAAAGCACCTCAAAGTATGGACAAATCAAAGCAAAGTATATACTAAATAAGAATGGAACATCAAAAATTATAGATACGTTTCCGACGTATCATTATGCTTCCTCAATCTGTCAATTTCCCTGCTGTAATTTGTTCATCCAACATGTTATCTATCTTAGGGAGAACACCTCTAGTGAACTGTGGACCCCATGTCAACACCCGGATTTTTAATCCAAAATGCATGTTATGCCGTACATCACAATCCCAGGATTACCATTTTTGTGAGACATAACAAATTGGTACCATAGTTCATCATCCATTACAAACCATAATAGTCTTACAAATAGTTGTTCTCATGATCATGTCTGATTACAATCAACATAGCGGAATAATAATATGGATAGCATGGTCAAGACTCCATCTTCAGGGTCACATGCAATGCTGATGATGGGAGATGATCCTTGTTATGGTAAGCTTCCTATTTTCCTTCTTCCTCGTAGTCTCCTTCATAGTCTGGCCATGGGAATAGTCAGGGAAAAATCCATGAGTACTTCGAAGTACTCGCAAACCTTCACTAAAGCAGTAAGGCCACCTAATGGGATTCTTAAGCTCTAGGTTTGTTTGCCATAAGCCAATTTTACTTCAAACAGTGTCTAGTAGTAAAACCTAACTTTAGTTGGCTAAGTTACTTAGGTGGGAACCTAGCTTCATTTCCACAACTGGTGGGGTCAAGTCAAAATCACCATTTAAGTCATGGATCATTTTGGAAAACATCTGACAATGGAACAGTATGGCCATCCAACTGTCCATAACCGCAGACGCGGCTATTCGAATAGTTTGACACTCTATAGAGGTGGTACACTTTCACCACGACATTCGATACATCCGTCAGGAACAATGCTGAATCATCATACTTAGTATGCGGATAATCAATCCTAACCTTTCAATTACACAACCTAGTATATGCACCTACCCTATGAGTTTGGCCTCCCAACCATGACCATATGTCATCTTGGGCACTGCATAGGTGGACAGTCACATCCATAAGGTATCCTCATCTCACCTCGTTCCGCGAGGGAACCCACACTAAGAAATATAAAATTCCAGTCAGGCCCTACCCAAATTCGGGTATTGTGGTTGTACGGTAAACGTTGGAATGGTATCGCATCCGAACCCAACTATCAGTTTTTATCAAAGTCAAGTCACATCCTTCACCATCATCTTCAAAGTCATTGTGTCCATAACACATGTCAAAGCATTTCAATAGAATGACTCATCATTCCAAGGTTTTTATAATCATTTGTTCCCATATAGTGATCAAGTTTAATTTAGCACTAGCATCTATCCAATGGGTGTGTGGGTCACTAGTTATAGGGTACTAATTTGGTGTATCTATTCTCAACAAGTTACAAGCTCTTGGGACACTTTACTCCCTATCCACTAATCATCCAATTAATTATCTACAGAAGAACTTTGCGAAAGATAAAGCTTGCAAATAAAAGTGGATTTGGTATAGTAAAAAGGATATCACAAAGGATACCATGGTCTAGCATGCTCAGTATAGCTTGCAAGTAAGACTTGCTTGGTTTATCTTAGCTTGCTAACTTAGATATAATAACTTTCCTTGGTTGATAAGGTGGTCGAAGTTCTCTTACTCTTCTTCGTAGAATTCCTTCGCGTCGTAGCCCAGATTGATACTAGCGTCTATAAATAAATACGAGGTACACAATCACTAAACAGTACTTAACTACTTCTATTTATCAGACAAGGGTCATACTAGATGATCTAGCATCATCTCTATCATTACAAGAAAGGGTGATAAGATTTTATTTATCTTATTTTGAGGGAAGTAATTTCTACTCACTTAAAAGTTGCTTAGGATTTAATATTCTCCAAATTAAAAATATGGGATCATATTGACACATGTCATCCCCACATATTCTAATACTTGAGAATGTGATGTAAAAAGGTTGGCCTGATTTATAAAGTATTAACACTATTATTTAATAATATTTAAGTGGCTAAAATGACTAGAAAGTCATTCTTTCGTTTTGATCCAGAAGTACTGTATGTAAGTATGTAGATTATTACATATTCGGAAAGGTCTTGTCAAATGTAATTTTTGAGATTTGGAATCAACTAAAAATCTCTTAAGGTTGATTTTAGAAAAATGTTTGAAGTTGCAAAAGCTACTGGCTTGTTATTTTTACTGAGGGTGATCCATAGTTTCAAACTGTTTAAATCCAACGGGAGTGATTAGATATTTTCATATACTTTCAAACAAAATCGGATTCATTCAATTTGGTGTAGTGAATCTATCTGAATTGATTTTTAAAGTTCACTATAGAAAAGGTATTTGAATAAAAATAAAAAACTAGGTTTGAATTACTAGGCTCGTGCGGGAAATGTTACTGGGCTGGCCCAACTGCACAGCGCGTGCAGCGGGCTCACTTAGGCTGGTCCCACACATCAGCGGCTATTTCTAAATGAAGCGGTATTGATCAATATCAACCCTACAATTACAACATGATCTATGGTCTTGGTTCATCGTCTACGTCGCGGCGCTCCGGCAAGATTCTGACCTAGCGGCATGGAGGGGGTTGTTGTGGGCTTACCAGGGCTCTAGCTAGGGTCGGCAGTGCGATCGAATGAGCTTGTCGACGATGGCGACTCGAGTGGCGGTCACGGCAGCTCCTGGGGTGGCTCCAATCGACAAGGTGCTCGCCTTGCTCCGGGAACAGGTCAGTGGTGTTTATGAGGGGGAGAGGAGTGGAATGGTGTGAAGATTGAGGCCGGGGGTGGTCTCTATTTATACCCTCGAGCATGAGTCATTGCGGCATGGTAGGGGCTCGTCAGCGACGTTTCTATAGGTCTAATTAGGCATGGCGAAGGGCATGGGTCGATGCCGTTGGGTGTGGCAATCATCATGCGAGTGGTGGATTGACAAGGGACAGTCTCAGTTGGTCAGGCGACGTCGGCGATCTGTGCGGGTACGACGGTGTTCGTCATCGAATATGGTGGTAAAGATGGTCACACGGTGGCCAATGTTCATGTCTAGGCAGAGGCTGGTGACGTCGTGGTTGCGAGTACGGGCAGAGAGGTCGAGTCGCGACGTGTCTGCGTGAGGCGGCTTCGGCGCTCCGTCATGCTCTTGGCTTGTCCGTGGGTTAAATGGTTGTGGTTGTACTAGGGTCTCCGTGTCTTGCTGTTGGTCGAGGGGTGGTAAGCGAGGGGCGGTGAGGTCACGGCTAATAGCTAGACATCGCGAGCGAGTGAGGCGCAGCCTGTGGCATTCTGTCCATGTCCGAGTGACATGGTGAGCTCGGGTACCACTAGCATTGATCAAAGCAGTGAAGAGGAATGGCTCAAATGCATGGCTGGGTAATGGGGGTGATCGTGGGTGAGCTAGAGTAAAGAGTTTTAGTACAAAGGATAAGCAATTGATTGATCACAAATAGTAGATAGTTGGTAATTATACTGTGATCACCAAGTGTTCGATCAAATGGCCGCATGAACTAAATCATCACCAAATTCAATGATTTTTGGTGAGTGATCTGATACTAATCTTGGTAGTCTCTGGGTGCAATGGTTTGCCAAGGGGTGTTGGTTTGAGTGGTTTTCCAAAAATGGCTACCTTGATACATAAGATAGATTCAAATTTGAATTGCCTCTCAAAAGATTTTGAAAATGTTTCGGCAAGGTTGGTGAGTTCCATTGGGTTTAGTGTCACTAGGTCTAGCAAGGGGTGAAAATAAATGGGAAAGTTTCCGTTTGAGATTAGTTGCTAGAGATGCTCAAAGTGAGCTAGTGGTTAACTTGGGCAGAAATGACCATTAGGTCTTATGCCTTATATTTTCATTTTCTTTGGTTTTCATTTGATTTGGTGGTGACCTAGATGATATGGTTTTGATTTATAAACCATTTCTCATCATTTACAACAATCAAACATGGCATTACAAACATTCATACACTCACTCAATAAGATTTGAATTTGAGTAATAAAAGATTTTGTTAACCCTAATCCTTATTAATTAGGGAATGATCCTCATTAGTATTTTTGGGGTGTTACAAACCTCCCTCCTTAAACAGAATCTCATCCCGAGATTCAGGAAAAAACTAGGTACTAAAGAGATTTGGAAACTCCTTTCTCATGTAATCCTCGTGCTCCCAAGTGGCTTCTTCTTCCGTATGGTAGCTCCATTGGATTTTGAGAAACTTGATACTTATGGTCCGGGTGGTCCGGAAAGCTTCTTCCAAAATACGGATAGGTTATTCATGATAGTTCAGGTCTAGGTTGATCTCCACATCTCTGTGATCGATATTCTTGAAAACTTCCATCGTTTCTAGGACTACTAGACACTTCCAAGGTAACGAGACATGACACACATGATACACAATTGACATCTCTTCTGGTAGTTCTATCTGGTAAGATACCTCTCCTCGACAACTTAGAATCTTGAAGGGTCCAATGTATCTAGGGGAAATCTTTCCTTTGAGTTGGAAACACTACATTCCTTTCAAAGGTGATAGTTTTAGATACACAAAATCTCCTACATTGAAGGCTAGATCTCGACGTCTCTTGTCGGCATAACTCTTCTGTCTGGATTGGGCGGTCGTGAGGTGCTCACGGATCTTGTGAACTTGCTCTTCGGCTTCCCGTAGGATGTCGGGTACGAAAATCTAACTCTCTCCTACTTCCGACCAATTCAGCGGGGTACGACACTTCCTTCCATACATAAACTCAAATGGGGACATTTGCAAACTGTCTTGGTAACTGTTGTTGTATGTGAATTCTGCGAAAGGCAGACAGTCCTCCCATTTAGATCCATATTCCAACACACAAGCTCTCAACATATCTTTGAGTATCTGGTTTACTCTCTCCGTTTGTCCATTAGTGTGAGGGTGATAAGCGGTGCTAAAATTTAGCTTGGTTCCTAATACTTCTTGGACTTTCATCCAAAATCTTGAGGTAAACTGGGTTCCTCGATCCGACACAATGTTCTTGGGGATTCCATGCAAACTGACTATCCTAGCAATGTACAACTCTGCTCGCTTCGATCTCTGATAAGTGGTCTTGACAGGTAAGAAATGAGCTACTTTGGAAAGTCTATCTACTATGACCCAAATAGAATCATTTCCTCTACTAGATATAGGCAAACCGGTGATGAAATCCATTCCAACCGAATCCCATTTCCATTCTAGGATTTGCAAAGGTTGCAAAAGTCCTGCGGGTCTCTGATGCTCCGCTTTGACTCTCTGACAGATATCACATTTGGCTATGTAGCTTCTGACTTCTTGCTTCATCTTATGCCACGAAAATTGCTCCTTCAAATCCTTATACATCTTGGTTCCTCCCGGGTGGATGGAATAAAGAGTATCATGGGATTCTTGCAAAATGGCTTGCTTCAACTCTGAATCTACGTGCACACAGATTCGTACTTTATACCACAAAACTCCTTCATCTTCCATAAATCTGGGTACCTTACCTGTACTGATACGACGTTTAATTCTGTCAATACTGGTATTTCCTTTTTAAGATTCCTTAAGATTACTTGATCTGATCTATCAAGGTAGGTTAAAGTTCGATAATAGCTAAGAATTCTTCGTTAACTAGCTCCATTCTGAAATCTTCCAACTCCTTATGCAAACTTGGTTTCTCTTTTAGAATCATCGTGTTTAATCTACATGGCAGTCTACTAAGAGCATCCGTTACCACGTTGGCCTTGTCGGGGTGATAGTGAATGTCAAGGTCATAATCCTTGATTAACTCTATCCATATCCGTTGCCTCATATTCAACTCCTTCTGAGTAAAAATATACTTCACGCTCTTATGATCTAAGTAAATCTCACAGCAATTACCCATAAGATAATGACGCCATGTCTTCAAGGCTAAAACAACGACGGCTAACTCTAGGTCATGGGTGGGGTAATTCTGCTAATGTTGCTTCAGTTGGCGGGACAGATATGATATCACTTTGCCTTATTGCATCATCACACATCCGAGAACAATCTTGGATGCATCACAATACACATCAAAGGATTTAGTGATATCAGGCATGATCAAAGTTGGGGCGGAAATTAATCTCTTCTTGAGTTCTTGAAAACTTGCTTCACATTTGTCGGTCCATTCAAAATTCTGATCTTTCGTGAGTAACAGAGTTATCGGCCTGGCGATACTTGAAAATCCTTCAACAAACTTGAGGCAATATCCTGCTAATCCAAGAAATGCACGAACTTCAGTTTGAGTGTTTGGTGCTCTCCATTCCTCAACATCCTTAATCTTGGCAGGGTCGACAACAACTCTTCCGGCTGACAAGATATGTCCTAGGAATCCTAGTTCATTTAACCAAAATTCACACTTGCTGAACTTGGCATACAACTGATGTTCTGTCAAGGTTGAAAGGATGGTTCTTAGGTGTTGTTCATGTTCTTCCTCCAATTTGGAGTAGATTAGAATGTCATCGATGAAAAAACAACAAACTTATCTAAGAAATTCATAAAAATATTATTCATGAGATTCATGAAATAAGCGGGGCATTGGTTAATCCAAAATACATGACCTTTTACTCATATAATCCATATCGGGTCGTGAAAGCAGTCTTTGGAATATCCGTTGCACAAATTTTTAGTTGATGATAACCAGTTCTAAGATCAATCTTAGAGAATACTCTAGCACCGGTCAACTGGTCAAATAGATCTTCTATCTTTGGCAAAGGATACTTGTTCTTGATGGTGACATTGTTCAACTTCCGATAATCTGTACATAAATGGGTGGCACCATCCTTCTTATTCACAAACAGAATAGGTGATCTCCGTGGCAACGCACTGGGTTGAATCAGATCTTTGCTAATCATGCCGTCAAGTTGCTTCTTGAGATCCACTAACTTAGATGGGTTCATACTATAGGGTATCTGAGCTATGGGTCCGATTCTAGGGATTATTTCAATGATAAACTCGATATCCCGATCTAGGGGCATACCGGGTAATTCATCTGGGAACACATCGGGGTATTCACAGACTACTCTGACTTGGTAAAGGGTTGGTTGGGCTAAACTCTTGTTGCACTTGAATTGACGGGGCAAGGTCTCCAACACATGCTCAACTGATACTCCAGTACTACTGGTCATGGTTATGTCTTTCTTGGCACAATCTATGAGTCCTTGATGTTTCGACATTCAATCCATTCCTAGTACTACTTCCAAACCTTTTGTTCCAAGTACTATTAGATTGGCATAGAAACCTATTCCATGAATTCTGATGGGTACTGTTTTGCAAATTTTCCTAGCTTTGTTAGATAAACCAGGTATTTGAACTATCATAACATGCTTCAAATTTGTTGGTTGAATCTTACTAGTGCATGCAAATTCTTCCATAACAAATGAGTGCGATGCTCCAGAATCAAACAACACTCTTGCAAGTACTAAATTAATAGAAAACATACCCAGACCGACATCTGGCGCTTCCTGGGCTTCTTCAGCATTCATGAGGAACAAACGGCCAACACGGTTGTTTGGGTTTTCTAGGGCGAATCTCTTTCTAGGCTGGACACGACACTGCTGCTGGGCAGGTGTAGTAACATTGGGTGCTACATCAGTCTTCTTGGGGCATTCATTGGAGTAGTGACCAGTCACTCCACACTCAAAGTAGGTAATTGCTGACTTGTCCTTTCCAGCAACAGGTATGGTATTGCTTCCAGTCCTTGGGGCAGTATTATTGTTGGGGTTGATTGGCCTTGGCGGTGCACGATTGAATTTATTGGTATTGCCATAGTTGTAGGGGTTGTTCCCTCCACGTATTGGGTTTCCTCCACTATGATTGGGAAAGTCTGGGCGAGACATAAGTGGCCTCGGGTTCCTTGGTGCAAATCGAGCAGACGATTTGGGGCGATACTTTGCGGTATGGTGGGGTCCTGGTTGATGCATCATACAATGCTTACAGTTTTCAGTGGCTTGGTTGATCTTTTCTTCCATTTGGATTGCCGAATCAACTAAAGCTTCTAGAACAGCAAACAGGATATTGACTAACACAGTCTGCATCTCATCATGCAAACCATTCAGGAATCTCTCCTTCTTCTTGGCTTCAGTACCAATCTCATTAGGGGCATACCAAGACAAAGACAGAAATCTATCGCGGTACTCTACCACAGTCATCCTTCCCTGCTTCAGCTCCTTGAATTCATCCCTCATCCGCAGAATCAAACCCGGTGGCACGTGGGTCCGGCTAAAATTGCATTTGAATTCATCCCAAGTCATCATATGTCCTCCATTCATGGTACGGGTGCTATTCCACCATGCTCTTGTAGATCCAGCCAGGTAGTGGGTGGCAAACAGTACTTTCTCGGCCTCCTCTACTCCGGCTACTTCCAAGTTGTTCTCCATAGTCTGTAGCCAGTCATCGGCATCTAATGGCTCTTCTGACATACTAAAGATAGGGGGATTGGTATTCTGGAAGTTCTTAAGTTTGGATCCATGATGATCCTGATTTACAGGGCCTTGGTTGTCATGGGATAGCTGAGAGATTTGTTGAAGAGTGTCTAGATTGTCTTGACGTTCGTTCCTACTGGCTTATCGATCGGCTACTAACATTTGAAAGATTTGGACCATCGGGTCTTGAGATGAGTTGCTCCCTCCGCGAGGCATCTGAAGATTGAGATAGATCATGAGACAAGAGGGAAATTTTTCTAAGGTTTGTGCGTTTGGTTTTACAGCTTTTAAACTCTTGAGTAAGGCTAGGGTTTGAAAGCCAACAACTCATTCTCATTAATTCCAAGAACACAATACAAACAACACACCACAACAACAAACAGATGGTTTTAAGAACCATTCTGTCAAGCTACGATACAGTGGGACCGGATACAACTCACACCTACGATAGTGCTCAAGTGCTACTACTCATCAGAACCGGTGGCTTCTTTATCATCAATGAAGGAGCGATCCTCATCATCAGTGTGATACTCCTCGTCCATATCCTCAAGGTAGTCATCATCATTACTGAGATACGAGTAGGGATCTCCACGAATATCTTCCCGTTTTTTCTCCCTCTCCTCAAGCTGCATGTCCCGATCATGGATGGTATCCTCTAAGTCTGACACTTTGTGACGAAGGCGAGCAATGATCTGATCCTTCTTATCACGCAGTTTACGTAGTGACTTGCGCTCCCTCACGAGAATGGCAAAGTTCTGGTCCTTCTTGACAACATGAAGTTGCTTCTCATTGGCGTCAACACGGGCATTGTCCAGATCCTTCTGACTCTCACTAAGCATGAAGGCAAGATGGTACACATGGTGCCTCAGGTCAGGGTGGGCTGGCAGATACAGGGGTTGTCCATTGGAGTCACTTCTGGCATAGTGGGAAAAGTGGGTACCGATAATCTTGGTGATATTCTGCCCACATAGTCGGGCAAGTGCTTCCTACATAGCTCTGGACAGTCCATCGATCCAGTTGTTTTCTCTGATGGTGAAATGTATCTTCTCCGAGGTAGGTGGCTCCATCTTTCCACGAAGGTCAACAACTATCATCCATTGCAACTCTTCTCCGGGGTGACCATGGAGTTGAGCTCTATAGAACTCCGGATGCGGGTGCTCCAGAAATTCAGCGAGCTCACTCAGGTCATTCTCAAAGATGAGATTCCCTCCATTGCCCAGCTAGTAGAACTTGTTGTAGGCGTACTCCATCTATAAGCAATTAGAGAACAGTAAGTTAGAGAAGTGATCAAGTGTGCAAATTTTTAGGTAAGGTTGCAAAATTTTTAAGGAAATTATGACTCTCTTTTTGGAAAGAATTTCAAGGGTAAGAGTGAGAATAGGTTTTCAAAGATACTTACTTTATTGGTTTTGGAAATTAAGTTTTTCGGACGTCCATGCTAACTAGGGTCTCCTATGGTCAGGATGGCTCTGATACCAACTTGTCAACACCCGGATTTTTAATCCCAGATTCATGTTATGCCACACATCGCAATCCCAGGATTACCATTTTTGTGAGACATAACAGCTTGGTACCATAGTTCATCATCCATTAAAAACCATAATAGTCTTACAAATAGTTGATCTCATGATCAAGTCTGACTACAATCAACGCAGCAGCAGAATAATAATAAGGGTAGCATGGTCAAGACTCCATCTTCAGGGTCACAGGCAATGCTGACGATGGGAGATGATCCTAGTTGTCGTAAGCATCCTGTTGTCCTTCTTCCTCATAGTATCCTTCATAGTCTGGCCATGGGAATACCCAGGGACAAAGCCATGTAGGGTTCGCAGCATAGAAAACAAAAAATTCCTACGATGGGAACTATGTACCAAGATCTATCAACTAGATACAAACAACGGGCGGATGTATATCCGTAGAGAACATACCCTTGAAGACCGACAAAGCTTAACGAGTTCGACTCATGGTTGATGTAGACGATCTCTTGTCGATCTCAAGATCAGGAGGAAGTCCTAGCGCCACAAATCAGCAGCGCATCCGTGCTTGCACACACGTCTGAGGCACCGAGCAACCTCCGCCTCCTCGCTGCAGCGATGCAGCGGAAGCACAACTCTTTCTTGCCGAATAGCCACCGGGAACATGTATCTCGCTAGTCCGAGACCATGGGGGATAAATTCTAGAGGGGGAGAGAGATCCTTCACGAGGAGGTGTGAGTGAGAGAGAGGGGGAGGGGTTCCTTTAATAGGAGGAGGGGGGCACCCAAAGGGGTGGCCTCCGGCCATGGGGGCTGCCCCCTCCCCTCCTTCATTCATGTGGGTGGACACTCCACTCACAAAAACCTCTTCATTTCCCTCCACTCAAAATCCCACTCAAACTTGCTATTAAATTTCCACCAAATTTAATGCAAATTCTGATTAAATAAAACTCTTTTATTTATTCAGAATTTTGTCAATTACTTTAATGACAAACATTCACATATAACCCCTTGCTAGAATTCTATTTCACATGCATAACCTCTTTATGCAATTTCACCCGAAAAACTGTTTCAGTATCTTCTTGCGCTTGTTTATTCTTTCGGCATGAAACTTTTGCTCCAGTTGGATGTCGGTGTCTCTTAAGTGTGTCACCCTACGGTTCGTGAATAATGCGGACATGATCGAGACCCCTCTCGGATCAATAATCAGAACCGGGATCTGGAGACCCATACTGACTCCCACACATTCAACGATGACTTTCTTGTGATCGTCGAAACCTTTTACGCTCGTATCTTGCTCCCTTTGTTTCGCGATATATTACATGTCCAAGATTCGATCATCGGTATCTCCATACCTAGTTTGATCTCGTTACTGACATGCACTCTTTTCTCCTTCCCGTGATATAACATTCTAGTGATCAAATCACTTGCTTGCAAGCTAACCAATGTGATATCACCGAGAGGGCCCAGAGTATATCAATCTGTCATCGGGATGAACAAATTCCACTCTCGATCCATGGGCCTCAACATAACACTTTATTAGTCCTGAACCCATCTTTATAATCACCCTGTTATGGTGTGACGTTTGATGTTATGACGAAACTCTTCCGGTGTTAGTGATTGACATGATATCATGGTCTAAGGATTAGGATCACTTCGTAAGTTGTTATAGCAATATAAACTCACTGGCTTTGATAGTAATGCTATACTTAGGATGAATGGTCATTACACCATTAAACTAATGTTGTGATCCCATTATTAACAACATCCAATGTCTATGATCAGGAAACCTTGATCATCTTGTTAATCAACGAGCTAGTTTATGAGAGAGGCATAATTAGGAACTTTCTGTTTGTTTATTAAACACACATGTATTAACATTTCCGTATTAATACAATTATAGCATGCAAAATAAACATCCATCATATACTTGGAATACACATAATAAACACTTTATTATTGCCTCTCAGGGCATATTCCCTTCAGGCTCCCACTTGCACTAGAGACAATAATATAGTTATATAGTGATGAATTTAACACCCATTGAGTTCTGGTGTTGATCATGTTTTGCTATAGGGAGAGTTTTAGTCAACGGATCTGCTACATTGATATCCGTGTGTACTTTACAAATCTTTATATCTCCATCCTTGACATGCTCGCGGATGGAGTGAAACCGATGTTTAATATGCTTGGAATGCTTGTGAGACCTTGGCTCTTTGGCATTGGCAATGGCACCATTTTTGTCACAATAGATCACCATTGGGTCCAACGCGTTTGCAACCACTCCTAGTTCGGATATGAACTCCTTCATCCTAACCGCTTCCTGAGCCGCTTCCGAAGCCGCAACATATTCGGCCTCCATTGTTGATCCCGCCACCACAGGTTGTTCGGAGCTCCTCCAACTAACAGCTCTGCCATTCATGAAAAATACGTATGCAGATTGAGACTTAGAGTCATCCGAATCGGTGTCAAAGCTTGTGTCAACATAACACTTAGCGACGATCTCTTCTTCACCTCCGTATACAAGAAACATATCCTTAGTTCTTCGTAAGTACTTAAGGATATTCTTGACTGCTATCCAGTGTTCTGAACCTGGATCCGATTTGTACCTACTAGTGAAACTAATAGCATGTGCCACATCCGGTCTTGTACATAGCATGGCGTACATTATAGAGCCTATGGCTGAAGCATAGGGGACTTTGTCCATTATCTCTCTTTCTTGCGCCGTAGCCGGACTTTGAGTCTTACTCAATGTCTTTCCTTGCAACATAGTTAAGAACCCCTTCTTACTTCCGTCCATTTTAAACTTCTTTAAAATCTTATCAAGGTATGTACTTTGCGATAGCCCTATTAGGCGTCTAGATCTATCTCTATAGATCTTTATGCCTAATATGTATGACGCTTCACCTAGGTCCTTCATTGAAAATTTGCTGTTTAGATAACTTTTAACACTGTTTAAAAGATCTATATCATTTCCGATCAATAATATGTCATCCACATATAATATCAGAAATGCCACATTGCTCCCACTCACTTTCTTGTAAATACAAGCTTCTCCATAAGTTTGGACAAATCCAAACTCTTTGATTACCTCATCAAAGCGGAGATTCCAACTTCGTGATGCTTGCTTCAATCCATAGATGGACCGTTGAAGCTTGCACACCTTGTTAGCATCCTTAGGATCGACAAAACCCTTTGGTTGTATCATATACAACTCTTCTTCAATATTACCATTGAGAAAAGCGGTTTTGACATCCATCTGCCATATCTCATAATCGAAATATGCAGTAATTGCTAACATAATCCTAACTGACTTTAGCATCGCTACGGGAGAGAATGTCTCATCGTAGTCAACTCCTTGAATTTGTCGAAAACCCTTTTCGACAAGTCGAGCTTTATAGACGGTCACATTACCATCAGCATCAGTTTTCCTTTTGAAAATCCATTTGTTCTCCACGGCCTTTCGGTCGTGAGGTAAGTTTACCAAGTTCCAAACTTGATTTTCATACATGGATTCCATCTCGGATTTCATGGCTTCTAACCATTTGTTGGAATCCGGGCTCATCATCGCTTCTTCATACGTCGCAGGGTCATCATTTTCATCAACCATGAAATTCATGACAGGATATCCGTACAGCTCGGGAGCTGCACGCATCCTGCTAAACCTGTGAGGTTCGGTAGTATTCTCTTTCGGAGTTTCATGATCATTATCATTAGTTCCCTCTTCAACTGGTGAAGAAAACTCCAGAACTACTTCCGGCGCTGCGCTACTCGCCATACTTTGAAGAGAAGGTTCAATAACCTCTTCGAGTTCTACCTTCCGACTACTCACACCTTTCTCGAGAAACTCTTTCTCTAGAAAGGATCCATTCTTGGTAACAAAAACTTTGCCCTCGGATCTGTGATAGAAGTAATACCCAATAGTTTCCTTAGGGTATCCTATGAAGATGCATTTTTCCACTTTGGGTTCGAGTTTATCCGGTTGAAGTTTCTTCACATAAACATCGCATCCCCAAAATTTAAGAAATGACAGCTTATGTTTTTTTTCCAAACCACAATTCATACGGTGTCTTTTCAACGGATTTAGATGGTGCCCGATTTAAAGTGAATGCAGCAGTTTCTAGTGCATAACCCCAAAATGACAACGGCAAGTCCGTCAGAGACATCATAGATCGAACCATATCCAATAAAGTACGATTACGTTCGACACACCATTTCTCCGTGGTGTTCGGCGGTGTGAGTTGTGAAACAATTCCACACTCTTTCATGTGAGTGCTAAACTCGTACCTTAGATACTCACCTCCACGTCGCATCAGTAGAAATTTGATCTTTCTATTACGATGATTTTCCACTTCATTCTGAAATTCCTTGAACTTTTCAAAGGTTTCAGACTTATGTTTCATCAAGTAGATATAACCGTATCTACTCAAATCATCCGTGAAAGTAACAAAATAACGATATCCACCTCGCGCCAACACACTCATTGGACCACATATCGAATGTATGATTTATAAACTGCCGCCTGCTCCATTGAACCGGAAAACGGCGTTCTAGTCATGTTGCCCATAAGGCATGGATCACATGTATCAAATGATTCAAAATCAAGTGATTCTAAAAGTCCATCTGAATGGAGCTTCTTCATGCGTTTAATGCCAATATGACCTAGACGGCAGTGCCACATATATGCGGATATATCATCATTAAGTTTAATCCTTTTAGCATCAACATTATGAACATGTGTAACATTATCATCGAGATCTAATAGAAATAAACCATTCATCATCGGTGCATGACCATAAAAGATTTCATTCATATAAATAGAACAACCATTGTTCTCGGATTTAAATGAATAACCACTTCGCATCAAACACAATCCAGATACAATGTTCATGCTCAGTGCAGGCACCAGATAACAATTGTTCAAGTTTATAACTAATCCCGACGGCAAATGGAGAGGCAGCGTTCCGACGACGATCACATCAACGCTTGATCCATTGCCGACACACATATTTAACTCACCCCTTGCTAGCGGTTGCTTGTTCCGCAACCCCTGATTCGAGTTACAAATATTAGCAACTGAACCGGTATCAAATACCCAGGTGCTACTGTGAGCACTAGTCAAGTACACATCAATAACATGTATATCATATATACCTTTGTTTGCCTTGGAGGCCTTCTTGTCTGCCAAATACTTGGGGAAGTTGCACTTCTAGTGGCCAGTCCCCTTACAATAGTAACACTCGGTGTCAGACTTAGGTCCAACTCGGGGTTTCTTTTCAGGCATGGCAACCGGCTTGCTGCCATTACTTCCCTTCCGTTTTTCCTTCTTGTCTTTCTTGAAACCAGTGTTCTTATTAATCATCAACACTTGATGTTCCTTTTTGATCTCCACTTCTGTAGTTTTAAGCATTGACACAAGCTCGAGGAGAGACTTCTTCATGCCTTGCATATAATAGTTCATCACAAAGCTCTTATAGCTAGGTGGCAGAGACTGCAGAACACGATGGATGCCTAAGTCAATGGGAATCGATATTCCCAAGGACACAAGCTTATCGGCGTAACCCGACATCTTGAGTACATGCTCACTAACGGAGCTGTTCTCTTCCATCATGTAGCTAAAGAACTTTTCTGAAGCATTGTAGCTCTCTACAGCAGCATGTGTTTCGAAAATCATTTTCAACTCACCCATTGTATCAAATGCATTGCCATTTTCGAAACGCTTTCGAAGTTCCGGCTCTAGCCCATACAATATGCCGCAATGAACTAAGTTGTGGTCCTCCTGACGAGTCTGATAGACATTCTTCTCCTCCTCAGGGGCATCCTCAAAAGGTGGGGTGCCTAGCGGCGCTTCTAGCACTTATTGCTTTTATGCAGCAGAGAGGAGAATCCTCAAATTCATGTCCCATTCGGTAAAGTTGCTACCGTTCGTTGCAAGTTTCTCTTTCTCCATGAACACATTGAAATTAAAAGCAGGTGGTGCCATCTACAATAGAATTTGTAAAGTTTAGACTAAGTTTATGATAGACTGAGTTCAACTAATCCATATTGCGAATGAACTCCCACTCAAAAACGACATCCCCCGTGTCCTTTTGGTGATTACATGAACCAAATCCACTATACCAAGTCCGATCATCACGTGAGTCGGTATAGCTTCGAAGGCGAGCATCAAATGGGCATCATATCTACTATATGACTCATGCTTAACCTTTCGGTCCGTGTTCCGAGGCCATGTCTATACATGCTAGGCTCGCCAAGTAAGAACCTTAGTATTCGCGTGTGTAACTGTCTTACACCCAAAATATGGTCGTGGATCCAAGAACACCTGATCATCACGTGATGTCTTGGAGCGACGAAAACATAATCGGTGCATACTAAAGGAAGAAGACATTCTTATCTTGATATTTAAATGAGGTATCATCTTATTATGCTAATAAAACGCCAAACAGGCAATATAAGATGCTATCAAACATCACATGTTTGTTAGTAAAATGATATGGTTCCCACATATGATCTCTGCCATGTGCACCGTGGTATGATCATTATCATACCTTTATGTGTAAGGCCAAGGTCTATGGAACTTACACGTTATGTGTGTTGTAAGAGTATCATCTCATACTTCTACTTACAACATCACCATATCATAACACTAGCCCAGCAACAATCTAAACTAGACGGCTCTAATTTATCCATTGCAAGTTTTTACGTGGCTTAGGGCTTTCGAGATAGAACCGTTCATACCTACTAACATGAACCACAACGAGGATAACCAAATTGTTGACAACTCATTGCAAAGTAGATATTGAATATATTAGGAGAGACAGACACCCTCTAGCCACTTATGAAAACTAGTTGCATGTCAAGCGTGGAACAGGTCTCATGTGCGAGGACATGTAAAGTTTGTCCGGGCCGCTTCATCCCACTATGCCACCAATATCCAAAATTACAACCAAGGAGCAACGACATGATAATCATCGCCCACATACTCATATGTGTACTACCCGTGTAAAGCATCTACGCATAGATCCGGCTCTGATACCACTGTAGGGTTCACAACATAGAAAATAAAAAATTTCCTACGATGGGAACTATGTACCAAGATCTATCTACATAGAGAACATACCCTTGAAGACCGAAAAAGCTTAACGAGTTCGACTCGTGGTTGATGTAGATGATCTCTTGCCGATCTCAAGATCGAGAGGAAGTCCTAGCGCCACAAATTAGCAGCGCATCCGTGCTTGCACACATGTCCGAGGCACCGAGAAATCTCCGCCTCCTCGCTCCAGTGATGAGGCGGAAGCACAAATCTTTCTTGACGAATAGCCACTGGGAACATGTATCTCGCTAGTCCGAGACCATGGGGGATAAATTCTAGAGGGGGATAGAGATCCTTCACGAGGAGGTGTGAGTGAGAGAGGGAGAGGGGTGCCTTTTATAGGAGGAGGGGGGCACCCAAGGGGGTGGCCGCCGGCCATGGGGGCTGCCCCCTCCCCTCCTTCATTCATGTGGGTGGACACTCCACTCACAAAAACCTCTTCATTTCCCTCCATGCAAAATCCCACTCAAACTTGCTATTAAATTTCCACCAAATTTAATACAAACTCTCATTAAATAAAACTCTTTTATTTATTCAGAATTTTTTCAACTACTTTAATGAAAAACATTCACATATAAACCCTTGCTAGAATTATATTTCACATGCATAACCTCTTTTTGCAATTTCACCCGAAAACCTGTTTCGGTATCTAGTGAAATAAATTCATGCGCTTGTTTATTCTTTCGGCATGAAACTTTCTCTCCAATTGGATGTCGGTGTCTCTTAAGTGTGTCACACTACGGTTCATGAATAATGTGGACATGATCGAGACCCCTCTCGGATCAATAATCAGAAGCGGGATCTGGAGACCCATACTGACTCCCACACATTAAACGATGACTTTCTTGTGATCGTCGGAACCTTTTACGCTCGTATCTTAATCCCTTTGTTTCGTGATATATTACATGTCTGAGATTCGATCATCGGTATCTCCATACCTAGTTTGATATCTTTACTGACATGCACTCTTTTCTCGTTCCCGTGATATAACATTCTAGTGATCAAATCACTTGCTTGCAAGCTAACCAATGTGATATCACCGAGAGGGCCCAGAGTATATCTATCTGTCATCGGGATGAACAAATTCCACTCTCGATCCATGGTCCTCAACATAACACTTTATTAGTCCTAAACCCATCTTTATAATCACCCTGTTACGGTGTGACGTTTGATGTTATCAAGAAACTCTTCCGGTGTTAGTGATTGACATGATCTCATGGTCTAAGGATTAGGATCACTTCGTAAGTTGTTATAGCAATATAAACTCAATGACTTTGATCGTAATGCTATACTTCGGATGATTGTTCATCACACCATTACACTAATGTTGTGATCCCAGTATTAACATCTAATGTCTATGATTAGGAAACCTTGATCATCTTGTTAATCAATGAGCTAGTTTATGAGAGAGGCATAACTAGGAACTTCCTGTATGTTTATTAAACACATATGTCTTAAAGTTTCCGTATTAATACAATTATAGCATGCAAAATAAACATCTATCATATACTTGGAATACACATAATAAACACTTTATTTACCTTATTTTTAGGGAAGTAATTTCTACTCACTGAAAAGTTGCTTAGGATTTAATATTCTCCAAATTAAAAATATGGGATCATATTTACACATGTCATCCCCATATATTCTAATACTTGTGTAGAGGTCCCAACCTTTTAATAAGGTAGATTCCTCCTGTGTTTACAATGCTAGTCCATGGATCAATAGCTAGCATCCACAGATAAGATGTAATATCGAGAAACAAAGGTCATAGTATACTTTATAACCAGGAATAACATAATTTTATTACATCATTACATAGCTCATTTGGCTATTACATTACATTGCAGCGGAATAACTATAAGTATGGGTCCTTCATCTTCAAGGTGCCACAGGCAGACATGTTGGTTGTAGACTTTGTAATCCTAATCAATCAATCTTCACTAAAATCAATCGAACCTGCAACATTACAAGTTACAGCCACAAGGGTCAATACAATTGAATTGTATTGGCAAGTTTCACTACTATGTGGAATAAAAGTGGATCCTAACATTACATGTATATTTGGCTAAGTAGACTTTTAGGGCTCATTTGCATAAAGCAAAATTTATCCTATCTTTTCAAAATGTTTTGGTCCTTTGTCAAATCTCCTTTTCAAAAATCCCTTGAACTCCTTGGTAACCCCAAGTGTTCAAGTCTTTGTCAACATCTCTTGAGCACCTTGGTAACCCCAAGTGCAACAATTTTTATCAAATTCTCATGAGTTCCTTGGTAACCCCAAGTACATCAAGCTTTTAGCAAAATCTCTTGAGCACCTTGGTAACCCCAAGTGCATCAAGCTTAACAAAATCTCTTTGAATTCCTTGGTACCCCCAAGTGCATCAAGTTTTTATTTTAGAAGTTGGAATGTCGAGATCTCCCATAGTTCAAACTTTTGTTGATCAGTTTTGTCCATAACCGGGGACACGGCTAAGTAGTTAGATTTTATTAACTTCTGCAGAAGGAGTACACTTTACCCACATGTCACAAACCCATCCTTATGCCACCAGCGGCCTACTGGATTAGTGCTCACCAAGATGGAGTACTGGCAGACTGAGAATGTGACGAAGTCTTTCCAAAAGGTCCTCCCATGCATCATTGCTAGCTTGTCTTCAGCCCCCATGAAGCATTCCAGATTCCCATGTACGATAACTAAAGACAATGTATGAGTCTTCCTAATGTAGTTGACTAAGCCAGAGCCATATTAGCATGTGGTTGCACACGAAAGCCACAATTGGAGAAACATGTTCAATCTGTAAGTTTCCTAGGTGGTTTTCATTTGGAGCACAACACAAAGTGATTGCCATAAACATGGTTCCTTTTGTTGCCACTTTCTCCAAAACTTAAAGTATCCTCCACCTAGGTGGTTCATTGAGTCCTTGTTTTATTATATAAAACACAAGTCCTTTTCACAACCTTTGTAAAATCTCAACTTGTATCTCTTTTCAAAATAAGGCATGGCTAAGCATGTACAACTACAATATTTTCATTAAGGAGTGTATAGGGAATCCTATTTGGATTTAGCATAGCATAAGTATAGAGGTAACTTTTTCATGCATGTTTTCATAATCCACTAAGTACAATGAAAATAGTAGGACTTTAGATGATAGTGTAACTTGCCTTTTTGGTAGGGAATAGTGGTTCACTCCTTGATCTTGCTAGTATCACACTTTCCTAAATTCACTACAAGTTAATCAAGCAAACACAAAAATCAACTAACATTCCAAACCAAAGTCAAACAAACAATTTCACACTCACAAAGCAATGGAATCTAAGTCATGCATAAGTATGCAAAGAATGGTTCTATTGCAAGGATGGTATCCACTAGGTTTCTAAACTTTGTAAGGTCCAAATTGGTCATTTACCAAAATGGCAAAGTCTTTAGTTAGAGGGTTTTGCCCAAAAACTATTTTAAAAACCATTCAACATTTTATATGGTGGAAAATGGTTTTATGAAATAAAAAATCTTTAAGTTTCTTCCCAAAAGTTTCTAACTGTCAAGTCTTGGTGTTTTGGGTCAGTAGCTTTGAATCAAAATATTTTCCCAAAGTTTTTATTCCAAAATCCTTTTTCATAATAATACCATTATCTTTACTTAGCTAGAAATAGACTAATTCAATTAATCCATTCTAATTTTTCCAATTTCATTTTCAAAACCATGGGTTGTTTCCTAGGGTCAGTAAGGTCACCACAACCATTTTTGCAAAAGTTTTAACCCTAAAATCATTTTTAATCATTTTTCCTACTCTAAACGAGCTCACAAAAGAATCTGCAAAATCAAGCAAACTAACAGATACTATTTTCTAAACTAAGGCCATGGTTGGTTAGGTCTTGCTCTCCTGAATCCAACGACATAAAATTTGTAATTTTGGACGTGTGGATCCAAATATATAAGGGTTTGAAATTTGCAAATAAATCTGATTCAAACTGATTTTAGATCTAATACAGCCACGTCATTTGTCTCATTGGGCGGTACCGCTTCGCGCGGATCGCGCTCTGTAGAGCGTTGGATCAAATTAGATCGTATGGTTCTGGAAGCGTACCCCTTCGGCGTTAAATGATCTATCTAGTGCGTCCGATCCAGATCCAACGGTCTTTGAGTTTGACCAAAAGGGGCGGCTGACGAGTGGCTAGCGGCGGCGCACGGCTCTGCGGTGGTTCTAGGAAGCGAGAGAGGAAGAGAGTAGGCTTACCGAGGTCACGAGGACGGGGTGATGCTCGACGTGTGCTTGTCGTGGCAGGGGGTGCTCAGGTACTCCTGCGATTGCTCGCCGGAGTATAGAACGACGTCGGGTGGTCTCAGTCGTGGTCGGAGTCGTCACTGCTAGACGTCGTGGGAGAAGAAGCAGACGGCGGCGCTGTCGGAGCTTTGTCAAAGCCGACGCTCCGGGGTGCCCGCGGTTGAATGAAGGGCACGGGGAGAAGCGTCAGGGAGTGGGGAAGCTGCCAGCGTGCTCAGGGAGGCTCGGGGTGGTGTGGCTTGGCCGGAATCGGTCGGAGACGGTGGTCGGAGCTGGGAGTGTGTCGAGTCAAATAGGGGCTTCCTCGGGGCAGAGAGGGAATGATGACAGAGGGAAAGGGAGGGGAAGATGCAGGCGCTTAATATCGTGCAGTCACGGCGAGATTAACGCGCGGCATTACTTTGAATTGAACGCGGCATTCAAAGGCAGCGGCAATGGGTTTGGGGTGACAGGTCGCGGGTGTGGATGAGCGATGAGGTGGGGTCCACCGGTGGGAAAAAGAAATGAGTGAGGTCCACCGTGGTCTCGCCAAGCAGTCGATACGAGGTGCGAAACGTTTTCTTGGGTGAGGAAAGGCTAGTTCACAGGCTGTTGCTCTTTGGGTTGGGTCGGCTTTTATCTTATTTTTTTTCTGTTTCTGATTCTTTTTCTTTTTCTAATTCTATTTCCTGTTTTGAAATTCCAAACAAACAACATCAATCAAATCAAATCAAGCAATCATCAAACTTTGCAGGTTTGAACAGGGTTCTGATTAGTAACTTAAACCTATTCCAGAAATAAATTAATATTTTTAAATCTTTTTAGGTTCCATTTCTTAATAAAATGGTCCATGGTTTATTACTCAAATGGGGTTTGATTTTAGTTAATAGAATCTTTATTTAAATCTATTTTTTTTAAAACCAAATTAGTAGGTTTTACTTGAAAAATAAGAATATTTGGAAAACTTGTTTAAAATAAAATCACATCTTTAATTTTGGTCCATTAACAATCAGATACAATAGACCTTCATTATTAAATCAACTAGGATTTATTTTATTTAAGATATTTATTTTTGAAATCTAAAATAAAGCCATAACACTTTAATAGGTTTTAACTAAGGAAACAAAATACTTAGAAAACTTATTTCAATTAATTTAATAAGTTTTGATGTTTTAATTAAAATGGTAAAACCTTTTATTTAAATAAAATTTGGATATTATTTTATTTTATTTAAATATACCTTTACTAAAACAAAACATTTTATTTTAAATACTTGGTCAAGGTTTAATTTGGTTTTGTAAAATAATATTTATTTATAAATCTATCTTTTCCTTTGAAAATCAAACCCTTTTATTTAAAGATCCAAAATAGTAATTTTAAATATTTTTATTTTCCTTTAATAAAAGTTTATCTTTTTAAATCCCTTTAGGATTTATTTGATTCAAATTGGTTTGAGGTTCCATTTGAATTCAAAATTTTCTTCTGGCTCTGAAAATCAAACCCAGTTTTATTTTATTCATTTATTTTCACATTACAAGATTTGGAAAATCTTGGGATGTGACAGGCTACCACCCTTAAAATAAATCTCGTCCCGAGATTTGGGAAGGATAGGGTTACAAGCAGGTTCAAAACAACTAGGGTACTACCACCCTTAAAAATTTTCAAACAAAAATTACACATTGTCCTTCTTGGGATCCTGGGAAAACTTCTCTAAGCAAACATTTGCATTGTGTCCTTGGTTTCCATGCTTGACTCATGGGCCAAGGTTGAGTTTCTCCATGGGCTTGTTCAACTTGTTCTTCATCTTCTCTGGACAGTTGCTTGCATAGTGTCCTGGATTCTTACAATTGAAACAGTGGATATCTTGGAGTTCTTTACGTTGCTCTTGTGGACAAGTTGCTACGTAATGGCTCTCTTTGCGCTTGTTACACACCACTTGGTCAATTCCCTTATTTTTCTTGTTCTCTGGGCACTCACTGGAGTAGTGTCCCATTTCCTTACATTTACGGCATTGCACAAGGTGCATGTCCTGTCTTGGTTTCTTGGGTTTCTTTGATCCTTTGAAGTGGGTTGTCTTGTTTGGTGGTATAAGTAGTCCTTTTCCTTTGATAGACTTGGATCCTTCTTGTTTCCTCTGTTCCACCATGGCATAGATGGGGCATTGGGTAGGGACATGGTCATTTTCTTCACAAAGGTAACAAGTAGCTTGAGAGGTGGGACATTGTCTAACAGGATAATTTTCTTCACAGTTAGGGCATTGACCTTCATGCTCCTTGGAAGTGTGATCCTTGTCTCCACAAACAATGCAAGCTGGGGCTCCATCTAGAATAACATTCTTGTCATCCTTGTTATCATAAACTCCTTTGGGATAGCTTTCTTCCATGCTGATCATTTGATTAGTCACCTTAAGCATCAGTTGGGATTGTTCCTCCAAAAACTTTTGCAGTGCTGGATCTTTATCACTATTGTTGGCTATGAACTGAGCTGTCAGTTGGTTCAACTGGTGTTGGGTTTCTATGAGCTCCTTCATGCTGTCAGCTTGGTTGGTGTTGGTGTCATCCACCTTGATGTTAGAGTCTCCTGGAGTAGTCATCTGTTTGGGTGGAAGGGAGATTAGAGTAGACAAGCTATTTATAAGGACTCAATTCTAGTCACACACATCACAATTCACACAAGCAATGTGCATGCAATCACAAACCAAACATTTCACTCAGACAAGGTTCAAGCACATACTTAGTCAACAAAATATTTTTGCTACACCCCATAAGTTGGTGTGTTTTGACTTATCTAAAATACGGTGGTCCATCTATATGGTTTACTTATGATCTTTCCTTCCTTCATGATTCTTCTTGTATGAGATCATGGTTCTTTGAGAAAAACCCTTTGGTTGCAATACTTATAATGATGTAGGCTCCTTCTAACTTTTGCATTCCCTCAGTCTCTAAATCTTGAGCAAGCTTTCTTTGTCTCACTTGTAGTCCTTAGTGATATCCAAGTTGGAAGTCCTTGGTGAATATGCTGAAGATGTTGAAGTCATTAGAGTTGAAGAAGTTGAAGTCATTAGAGTTGAAAGTGTTGAAGAAGTCCTTTGCACATAGTGTAGTCCTTGGCCATGGGTAGGTTTCTCCATCAAGTTGAAGTAGAAGAGGTGTAGAGTTGAAACCAAAAATGGTTAAGGAAAGAGTTTACAAGTGTTTTTGTAAATAAGTTTTGGATCAAAATATAACTCGTATTTTTCTAAGGGTTTTTGTCCAATCCTAGGGTTTACAAATCCTACAGGCAACACAATGCTCTGATACCATCTGTAGAGGTCCCAACCTTTTAATAAGGTAGATTCCTCCTGTGTTTACAATGCTAGTCCCTGGATCAATAGCTAGCATCCACAGATAAGATGTAATATCGAGAAACAAAGGTCATAGTATACTTTATAACCAGGAATAACATAATTTTATTGCATCATTACATAGCTCATTTGGCTATTACATTACATTGCAGCGGAATAACTATAAGTATGGGTCCTTCATCTTCAAGGTGCCACAGGCAGACATGTTGGTTGTAGACTTTGTAATCCTAATCAATCAATCTTCACTAAAATCAATCGAACCTGCAACATTACAAGTTACAGCCACAAGGGTCAATACAATTGAATTGTATTGGCAAGTTTCACTACTATGTGGAATAAAAGTGGATCCTAACATTACATGTATATTTGGCTAAGTAGAGTTTTAGGGCTCATTTGCATAAAGAAAAATTTATCCTATCTTTTCAAAATGGTTTTGGTCCTTTGTCAAATCTCCTTTTCAAAAATCCCTTGAACTCCTTGGTAACCCCAAGTGTTCAAGTCTTTGTCAACATCTCTTGAGCACCTTGGTAACCCCAAGTGCAACAAGTTTTATCAAATTCTCATGAGTTCCTTGGTAACCCCAAGTACATCAAGCTTTTAGCAAAATCTCTTGAGCACCTTGGTAACCCCAAGTGCATCAAGCTTTATCAAAGTCTCTTTGAATTCCTTGGTACCCCCAAGTGCATCAAGTTTTTATATTAGAAGTTGGAATGTCGAGATCTCCCATAGTTCAAACTTTAGTTGCTCAGTATTGTCCATAACCGGGGACACGGCTAAGTACTTAGATTTTATTTACTTCTGCAGAAGGAGTACACTTTACCCACATGACACAATCCCATCTTGTTGCCACCAGTGGCCTACTGGATTAGTGCTCACCAAGATGGAGTACGGCATCGAGAGTGTGTGAAGTCTTTCCAAAAGGTCCTCCCATACATCATTGCTAGCTTGTCTTCAGCCCCCATGAAGCATTCCAGATCCCCATGTCCGGTAACTAAAGACAATGTATGGGTCTTCCTAATGTAGTTGACTAAGCCAGATCCATAATAGCATGTGGTTGCACACGAAAGCCACAATTGGAGAAACATGTTCAATCTCTAAGTTTCCTAGGTGGTTTTCATTTGGAGCACAACACAAAGTGATTGCCATAGACATGGTTCCTTTTGTTGCCACTTTCTCCAAAACTTAAAGTATCCTCCACCTAGGTGGTTCATTGAGTCCTTGTTTTATTATATAAAACACAAGTCCTTTTCTCAACCTTTGTAAAATCTCAACTTGTATCTCTTTTCAAAATAAGGCATGGCTAAGCATGTACAACTACAATATTTTCATTAAGGAGTGTATAGGGAATCCTATTTGGATTTAGCATAGCATAAGTATAGAGGTAACTTTTTCATGCATGTTTTCATAATCCACTAAGTACAATGAAAATAGTAGGACTTTAGATGATAGTGTAACTTGCCTTTTTGGTAGGGAATAGTGGTTCACTCCTTGATCTTGCTAGTCTCACACTTTGCTAAATTCACTACAAGTTAATCAAGCAAACACAAAAATCAACTAACATTCCAAACCAAAGTCAAACAAACAATTTCACACTCACAAAGCAATGTAATCTAAGTCATGCATAAGTATGCAAAGAATGGTTCTATTGCAAGGATGGTATCCACTAGGTTTCTAAACTTTGTAAGGTCCAAATTGGTCATTTACCAAAATGGCAAAGTCTTTAGTTAGAGGGTTTTGCCCAAAAACTATTTTAAAAACCATTCAACATTTTATATGGTGGAAAATGGTTTTATCAAATCAAAAATCTTTAAGTTTCTTCCCAAAAGTTTCTAACTGTCAAGTCTTGGTGTTTTGGGTCAGTAGCTTTGAATCAAAATATTTTCCCAAAGTTTTTATTCCAAAATCCTTTTTCATAATAATACCATTATCTTTACTTAGCTAGAAATAGACTAATTCAATTAATCCATTCTAATTTTTCCAATTTCATTTTCAAAACCATGGGTTGTTTCCTAGGGTCAGTAAGGTCACCACAACCATTTTTGCAAAAGTTTTAACCCTAAAATCATTTTTAATCATTTTTCCTACTCTAAACGAGCTCACAAAAGAATCTGCAAAATCAAGCAAACTAACAGATACTATTTTCTAAACTAAGGCCATGGTTGGTTAGGTCTTGCTCTCCTGAATCCAACGACATAAAATTTGTAATTTTTGGACGTGTGGATCCAAAGATATAAGGGTTTGAAATTTGCAAATAAATCTGATTCGAAACTGATTTTAGATCTAATACAGGCCACGTCATGTCTCATTGGTGACCGCTTGGCATGGATCGCTCTGTAGAGCGTTGGATCAAATTAGATCGTATGGTTCTGGAAGCGTACCCCTTCGGCGTTAAATGATCTATCTAGTGCGTCCGATCCAGATCCAACGGTGCTGACGAGTTTGACCAAAAGGGGGCGGCGCTGACGAGTGGCTAGCGGCGCGCCGACGGCGGCGGCTCTGCGGTGGTTCTAGGAAGCGAGAGGAAGAGAGTAGGCTTACCGAGGTCACGAGGACGGGTGATGCTCGACGTGTGCTTGTCGTGGCGGTGCTCAGTACTCCTGCGATTGCTCGGAGTATAGAACGACGTCGGTGGTCTCGATCGTGGTCGGAGTCGCCACGCTAGACGTCGTGGAGAAGAAGAAGCGGGCAATGGCCGGAGCTTTGTCAAAGCCGACGCCCGGGGTGCCCGCGTTGAATGAAGGCACGGGAGAAGCGTCGAGTGGGAAGCTGCCAGGTGCTCGTGGAGGCTCGGTGGTGTGGCTTGGCGGAATCGGTCGGAGACGGTGGTCGAGCTGGAGTGTGTCGTCAAATAGGGCTTCCTGGCAGAGAGGGAATGATGACAGAGGAAGGGAGGGAAGATGCAGCGCTTAATATCGTGCGATCACGGCGAGATTAACGCTACATTACTTTGAATTGAACGCGGCATTCAAAGGCAACGGCAGCTGGGTTTGGGGTGACAGTCGCTGGTGTGGACGATGAGCAGAGAGGTGGGGTCCAGTCGGTGGGAAAAGAAATGAGAGTGAGGTCCACCGGTCGGTCTGCAGCAGTCGAATAGGTGCGTAAACGTTTTCTTGGGGGTGAGAACGGCTAGTTCACAGGCCTTGTTGTGGGTTGGGTCGGCTTTTATCTTATTTTTTTCTGTTTCTGATTCTTTTTGTTTTTCTAATTCTATTTCCTATTTTGAAATTCCAAACAAACAACATCAATCAAATCAAATCAAGCAATCATCAAACTTTGCAGGTTTGAACAGGGTTCTGATTAGTAACTTAAACCTATTCCAGAAATAAATTAATATTTTTAAATCTTTTTAGGTTCCATTTCTTAATAAAATGGTCCATGGTTTATTACTCAAATGGGGTTTGATTTTAGTTAATAGAATCTTTATTTGAAATATAAATTTTTTTTAAAACCAAATTAGTAGGTTTTACTTGAAAAATAAGAATATTTGGAAAACTTGTTTAAAATAAAATCACATCTTTATTTTTGGACCATTAACAATCAGATACAATAGACCTTCATTATTAAATCAACTAGGATTTATTTTATTTAAGATATTTATTTTTGAAATCTAAAATAAAGCCATAACACTTTAATAGGTTTTAAATAAGGAAACAAAATACTTAGAAAACTTATTTCAATTAATTTAATAAGTTTTGATGTTTTAATTAAAATGGTAAAACCTTTTATTTAAATAAAATTTGGATATTATTTTATTTTTTTTTAAATATACCTTTACTAAAACAAAACATTTTATTTTAAATACTTGGTCAAGGTTTAATTTGGTTTTGTAAAATAATATTTATTTATAAATCTATCTTTTCCTTTGAAAATCAAACCCTTTTATTTAAAGATCCAAAATAGTAATTTTAAATATTTTTATTTTCCTTTAATAAAAGTTTATCTTTTTAAATCCCTTTAGGATTTATTTGATTCAAATTGGTTTGAGGTTCCATTTGAATTCAAAATTTTCTTCTGGCTCTGAAAATCAAACCAAGTTTTATTTTATTCATTTATTTTCACATTACAAGATTTGGAAAATCTTGGGATGTGACAACTTGAGAATGTGATTTAAAAAGGTTGGCCTGATTTATAAAGTTTTAACACTATTATTTAATAATATTTAAGTGGCTAAAAATGACTAGAAAGTCATTCTTTAGTTTTGATCGAGAACTACTGTATGTAAGTACGTAGATTTTTACATATTCAGAAAGGTCTTGTCAAATGTGATTTTTTGAGAGTTGGAATCAACTCAAATCACTTATGGTTGATTTTAGAAAAATGTTTGAAGTTGCAAAATCTACTGGCTTGTTATTTTTACTAAGGGTGATCCATAGTTTCAAACTGTTTGAATCCAAGAGTGATTAGATATTTTTATATACTTTCAAACAAAATTGGATTCATTCAATTTGGGGCAGTCAATCTCTCTAAATTGATTTTTAAAATTCACTACAAAAAAGGTTTTTGAATAAAAATAAAAGACTAGGTTTGAATTACTGGGCTCGTGCGAGAAATGTTACTGGGCCGGCCCAACTGCACAGCGCGGGTGCATCGGGCTCACTTAGGCTGGTCCCACGCGTCAGCTGCTGTTTCTAAACAAAGCAATATTGATCAATATCAGCCCTACGATTACAACCGATCTACGGTCTAGGTTCATCATCTATGTCGCAGCGCTCGTATGATATTCTAACGTAGCGGCTCGGCGGGGGTTGTTGTGGGCCCAGGGCTCCAACTAGGGTGGGCGGTGCGGGCGAACGAGCTTGTCGACGATGGCGAGTTGAATGGCAGTCACGACAGATCATGTGGTGGCTCCAATCAACAACGCCTTTCCCTCACTGCCACGACGGACTCCGATCAAATTCTGGCGATAGGGTGCTCGCCTTGCTCTGGGAACAGGTCAGTGGTGTTTCTGAGGGGGAGAGGAGTAGAATGGTGTGAAGATTGAGGCTGGGGGTGGTCTCTATTTATACCCTCGAGGGTGAGGCAGTGCGGCATGGCAGGGGCTCATCGGCTATGTTGCTATAGGTCAAATTAGGCATGGCGAAGGGCATTGGTCGATGCTGTTGGATGTGGCGATCATCATGCGAGTGCTAGCTTGACCAGGGGTGGTTTCAGTTTTTTGGGCGACGCCGGTGCTCTGTGCGGGTATGGCGGTGTTCGTCATCGAGTACGGTGGTCAAGGGGTCACGCGGTGGCCAATGGGCATGTCTGGACGGTGGTTGGTTACGTCATGGTCGCAAGTACGGGCGGAGAGGTCGAGTCACGGCGTGTCTGCGCAAGGTGGCTTAGGTGCTTCGTCGTGCTCTCGGCATATCCGTGGCTTAAATGGGCGTGGCCGTTCTAGGGTCTCCGCGTCTCGCCGTTGGTCAAGTGGTGGTCAGCGAGGGGCGGTGAGGTCACGGCTACTAGCTAGACATCGCGAGCGAGTGAGACGCGACATGTGGTGTGCTATGCATGTTCGAGTGACATGGTGAGATCAGGTACCACTAGCATTGATCAAAGCAGTGAAGAGGAATGACTCAAATGCACGGTTGGGTACTGGGGGTTATCGTGGGTGAGCTAGAGCAAAGATTTTGAGTACAAAGGATGAGCAATTAATTGATCACAAACAGTAGATAGTTGGTAATTGTATTGTGATCACCAAGTTTTCGATCAAATGGCCGCATGAACTAAATCATCACCAAATTCAATGATTTTTGGTGATTGATCCGATACTAATATTCGTAGTATCTGGGTGCAATGGTTTGCCAAGGGGTGTTGGTTTGAGTGTTTTTCTAAAAATGTCTATCTTGATACATAAGATAGATTCAAATTTGAATTGCCTCTCAAAAGATTTTGAAAATGTTTCTGCAAGGTTGGTGAGTTCCATTGGGTTCAGTGTCACTAGGTCTAGCAAGGGGTGAAAGAAATGGGAAAGTTTATATTTGAGATTAGTTGCTAGAGATGCTCAAAGTGAGCTAGTGGTTAACTTGGGCAGAAATGACCATTAGGTCTTATGCCTTATATTTTCATTTTCTTTGGTTTTGATTTGATTTTATGGTGGCCTAGATGATATGGTTTTGATCTATAAACCATTTCTTATCATTTACAACAATCAAACATGGCATTTCAAACATTCATACACTCACTCAATAAGATTTGAATTTGATTAATAAAATATTTTGTTAAACCTAATCTTGATTAATTAGGGAATGATCCTCATTAATATTTTTGGGGTGTTACACCCCGGTCCAATCTTTATCATTGATAAATCATCTACTATTAATGTTTACTTTCTACAATCAACTACTATCTTCCACACTATACGTTTAATTTTTTTTCAGCAAACCAGTGAGATTGACAACCACACTGTAAGTCGGGCCAAAGTCTTGAGTTTGTGTTGTGTAGGATTCCAAGTTGTTAGCAACACCTTGGAGTTGTTTCCTTACTCCTACTGGTTCGATAACCTTGGTTTCATAACTGAGATAAATCTTACTGATGTGCTCATCATACCTTCCTCTTGGGGTTTCCCAACAAAGCTCTATAGTGATCTGAGCCATCAAGACGTTTTCTGGCGCCGTTGCTGGGGAGTTAAGGACAGATTTAATCTCTTCCTCCTCGTCATTCAACTTTCAGGGATAAAGAAGATTCTTGCAAGGGGAGTCTCTCACAACCATTCTCTTTACTTTGTTTTTGTTTTGCTTAGTTTCTTTTGCTTTGTGTTGCTTGCTTCTTTCTATCAAAAAATACAAAAAATAGTTTCATTTGGTTTGCTTTTTATTATCAAAAACACAAAAAAATTATTTCCTCTTATAGTTGTCACCTTGTTCTAGCTCACCATGTTGATCCCTAAGTTCACCCTAAAAGACCTTTCAATAGGTAGTAGCTCCATAATTGGGAAAGAAAATATTGAAGAATTATTTAATCATGTTAGCAAGCATGAGGATATTGAGGATAGATCTTTAGCAGAACTTGCTCCTAATTATGAAATTGCTGTAGCTTCTTTAGTTCACATGTTGGAGGCTAGGTTGTTAACCTTAACCTCATGATGCAAGTAATGTTTCTTAAACTTAAAGATATTGAGGATACTAAAAAGAGAGATTCATTCTAGAAACTTTGCTTAAGGAATTCAATGATGTTTATAAAGAAGATAAAAAGGTCTTTGATTGTTTTAACATGCTAGGCTCATGTGTATATGTTATGGGTACATTAGAAAAGTTGGACAAAACCGAACCCAATGGAGAGGAAATTTTAATACACATACCGTTTAAACTTGTAGGAATGCATGAAGCCTTAGAAAAGAATTTTGATTGGATTATTCTTGAAAACCCATTTGATGAAAGCAGTGAACCCAAGAGGATTGAGAGGGGATCCTCTAGAACTCATTTGGATGATATACCTTGCCTGGTTGAAGAAATTTCGATTATTGATCTTAATGCTTCTTCAATTGAAAATACTTGATTCTTCCTTCCTGTTCCTAACTTAAAGGCGTTAAAGAAAAGTAATTCTTGGGAGATAACCCAATAGTTTTATTGATTCTTGGAAGTTATTACTTCTGTAATAACCTCTCCTTATCCTTTTTGTATGGTTTTTGTGCCAAGAATAACCTCTAATGAGAGAGAAGTAAGATTTGGGGAAGTTGCTGTCCCAAAACAGATTTTTGAGCTTCACTGTAAAAATTCAAGAAAAATCTATGTATGTCGTATTGAGCGGTAACTTTCTGATATTATGACCCAGGTTGTTATCTAACTTTCATTAGTTCAACACTTCTCGATTTAAGCAACATAAGGTCTTCGAAAAAATCGATTTTTACCTGCTGGTCTGTTTTGACAGATTTCTGCCATTATTTTCATTTGCCTCTTAATCGGTTTCTTTTTGAGTTCTCCTTTATCACTTGAGCTTTTAAAAGGAATTTCTACAGTATCTTGTTTTCTAATTAAAGTTTTCCTTGTGTTGAAACTAAAACCAAAGGCCTATTATCTTGAATACACTAATGTTGCTAATGAAGATTGCGCGAAGTTTTCTATGAAGGAAATTTTCAAGTGTAGGGGAAGAATGATGTAATGAGATGAAGAATGGACAAAATCTCAAGCTTGGGGATGCCACCCCATGTCACCCCAAGAAATATTCAAGAGGTACAAGTGTCAAAGCTTGGGGATGCCCAAGGAGCCCCCTTCTTCATCAATAAAAATCACAGGTCTCTTTCTAGACACTTCGTTTTTATTGTTTCATGCACTGTTGTGTTGTTCTTGGAGCGTCTTAGTTTTTTTTTTGGTTTTCATTTGTTTAGTTTGATTGAATAAAGTAGTAGGACCCCCTCTTTCATGCATTTTGTTTCAAATAAGTTGATTGGTGTTGGAAAAGATTAGAAAATTTTATACTTATAGTGGTACAAAAGGGAGCTTGTTTTGACTATGGCTTAGACTTTATCATGTCATGCTAGATGTTACTTTGACCTTATGCTTAGTGATTATTTATGTATCATGACATGTTCCAAACAATTGAGATTGCTTAATGTGCCTGGAAAGAGCCATGCGTTGTTTTAGCATACAGAAGCATAATATTGTGGTATTCTCCTTTGATGCTTTGTTTGGGTTGACTTGGCACATGGTAACACCATGTTATAACTATGAACCAGTGACCTATCCTCTATGATCATTTAGTTTTTGACTTGTGATACCACTTTATGCTTTGATTAATAATGTTTTGTCGCTCTACATGATTATGGCCATTATTGCTCTCTTAGTTGGTCGCTTCCAGTCTTTTGCTAGCCTCCACTTGTACTGGGTAAGATCTAGCCATCATCCAACTCCCAAGAAACCAATTTATTCCAAAGAGTCCAATATAAATTCCTATGCATGGTGTGTTACACCATTCCAAGTATATTCATATTTTTATTTATCTTCCAAATTAAACTTGTTATGAGAAAATTAGTGATTAAAGCTCTCACAAACTTGATGGCACACTTTACTTTCTTGCACCTAATAAGCTAGAACCATTGTGTCATCTATGTTGTATGTGCTTGCACTTATAAGTTGGGAATTAGCAGAACCATGCTATCATGGGGAACACTTTCAACACCTCTACATATTAACTAGTTGATATCATGATCTTTTGTTTACGGATGTCGGCGGTGTGAAATAAAAGGGGAGCTTGAAAGTTCATGGAGTATTGTATATGTGTTAGAGAAACTCCTGGGAGGCTAGCCTAAGCCATGCCTAATCATTTTGGAAACTCGCAACATAACCATAGTGAGCAATCCATGAAGCATCTTCAGAAAAAAATATAGAAAAAAGAGAGAGAAAAAGAAAAAAATAGCACCATACACATGGTAAATAAGAAGATTGCTGATATGCTCATTGTTTGTTGCCTTGTCATTTTGATATGGGATAGCTCTGTAGGGTTCGCAGCATAGAAAACCAAAATTTTCCTACGATGTGAACTATGTACCAAGATCTATCTATTAGATACAAACAATAGGCGGATGTACATCCGTAGAGAACATACCCTTGAAGACAGACAAAGCTTAATGAGTTCAACTCGTGGTTGGTGTAGATGATCTCTTGTCGATCTCAAGATCGAGAGGAAGTCCTAGCACCGCAAATCAGCAGCGCATCCGTGCTCGCACACACGTTCGAGGCATCGAGCAACATCCGCCTCCTCGCTCCAGCGATGCAGCGGAAGCACAACTCTTTCTTGCCGAATAGCCACCGGGAACATGTATCTCGCTAGTCCGAGACCATGGGGGATAAATTCTAGAGGGGGAGTGAGATCCTTCACGAGTAGGTGTGAGAGACAAGTGAGAGGAGGGGCTCCTTTTATAGGAGGAGGGGGGGGCACCCAAGGGCTGGTCACGCCATGCGGCTGCCCTCCCTCCTTCATTCATGTGGGTGGACACTCCACTCACAAAATGGCCCTTCAATTTTCTCCACTCAAAAATCCACTCAAATTCCCCTTAAATTTCCACCAACTTTAATGCAAACTCTCATTAAATAAAACTCTTTATTTTATTCAGAATTTTTCAATTACTTTAATGAAAACATTCACAAATAACCCCTGCTAGAATTCTATTTCACATGCATAACCACTTTATGCAATTTCACCGAAAACTGCTTTTGGTATCTAGTGAAATAAATTCCTGCACTTGTTTATTCTTTCGGCATGAAACTTTTGCTCCAATTGGATGTCGGTGTCTCTTAAGTGTGTCACCCTACGGTTCGTGAATAATGCGGACATGATCGAGACCCCCCTCGGATCAATAATCAGAAGCGGGATCCGAGACCCATACCGACTCCACACATTCAACGATGACTTTCTTGTGATCGTCGGAACCTTTACGCTAGTATCTTATTCCCTTTGTTTCACGATATATTACATGTCCGAGATTCGATCATCGGTATCTCCATACCTAGTTTGATCTCGCATCGACATGCACTCTTTTCGCTCCTGATAGAACATTCTAGTGATCAAATCACTTGCTTGCAAGCTAATCAATGTGATATCACCGAGAGGGCCTGAGTATATCTATCCGCCATCGGATGAACAAATTCCACTTCGATCCATGAGCCTCAACATAACACTTTATTAGTTCAATCCATCTTTATAATCACCACATTACGGTGTGACGCTTTGATGTTATCAAGAAACTCTTCCTGTTAGTGATTGACATGATCTCATGGTCTAAGGATTAGGATCACCGTAAGTTGTTATAGCAATATAAACTCAATGACTTTGATCGTAATGCTATACTTCGGATGAATGGTCATCACACCATTACACTAATGTTGTGATCCCGTTATTAACAACATCCAATGTCCATGATCAGGAAACCTTGATCATCTTGTTAATCAACGAGCTAGTTTATGAGAGAGGCATAACTAGGAACTTTCTGTTTGTTTATTAAACACACATGTATTAATGTTTCTGTATTAATACAATTATAGCATGCAAAATAAACATCTATCATATACTTGGAATACACATAATCACTACAAGGAATCTGGCTATATATGACCCTCTATTTTCATCACAAAATCGTCATAATAGTCCGTTTATGACGATTCTATGACGATTTTGAGATCGTCAACAGCTGGGCGTCGCAAATGAACTATAACGATGATTTTAGTGAAATCGTCATAACCATTTATGACGATATTGGTTATGACGATCCAATATCGTCATGGGCAAACTGGCCTCGCCATGTCGATCCTACGTTGCTAAGCCTACGTGGCACACAATCAGCCCGGTCCATTTCTGTCATTTGTATGGGCCAAGCCCAATAATGTGGTCCATCAAATTTTCTGTAAAACTCGGTTGATTACTTGGGCCAAGCCCAACATGTCGGCCTTTTCTACATTCAGGGCCTTGGCATTTTTAAGGTCCATTTCTTTTTCATTTTCAACCATTTACTCAAAATTGTACATTTCTCTAGTCCAATGTTGGACGGGCTGTAGCGTTTTTTAAGCCCATCTAGCATTTGATTTATTTCAGACATACATGCAGAAAATAGAGAATATTTCTTAAACACAGCCCAAATAACATTATTTTCCACGAATGATAACAAAAAATAAAATATATATTACATTCAGGACATAGTGTATGTCACCATCTACACTTTGCTGAGTACTAAATAAAATATATACTACAACAATTGCATCGTTCGAATTGGCCAGATAAATATAAAGCTTCTAAAAATATCACCATCTACACTTTTCGAAAGTCGAATCCCTTTGCTTCTTCCACCTTCAAATTGTAGCTCTTATAAAGAGAGGAATTGGTTATAGCGACATTTGGGTTAATGTCGCAAACATAAATGTGAGTGTCTTCTTGATGTCGGTAAGAGTACCTGTGTTGCTCGTGGCTCACGCTCTTTATTCTTTCCACTACCCAAATGCAACATCCTCGGAAATGGCAGGTACATTATTTCAAATTTTGTAACGATTGTTCAAGAGAACTGACAATATATTGGTGAATGCACTTCTTAGCGAATAATCTTTGAAAATAAAGTCATCCATAAACAAAATACAAGATTTAGCGAGAATGACAAGGTGTACATCGTAATTTGAACCTAGCACAGAGTGTACAACAAACATCATGCACATTTTAGAACAAATAAGAGGTCCTTAGTTAATATATCACTTCATAGATAGATGTGTTCCTCTATTTGCAATTTTGCAGATGAAGTATGGGCACTGAATCTTTCCTTTGCATATGCAGGCAGAGTTTTATAACAGAAATTTATCTATTGCTCTTGCTAAGGATCAATACGTACAGAAGATGGCAGAGAATAAAGGAGGAGCTACAACGAGAAAGTTGTGTTATGCATTTTTTTTGTTGCCGCCTATATTATGTAAATATAAGATGTTCTGGGAGTTTAAGTTCATGAATATAAGACATTTTGGGAGTTCAATTTGAACTCCTAGAACCTCTTATATTTAGGAACAAAGGTTGTAGAACCAAGAGAAAGACAAGGTGTAGACTGTACAATCAATCTAGAACAAGGTGTGCAACAAACATCACATTTTTTTAGAAAAAAGAAAAGGTACTGGGTTGATGTACCGTTTCATAGATACAAGTGTTCATCCATTTGCAAATTTGCAGAGGAAGAATCTTGCATTTCCACATGGAGGCAGAGTTTTAGAACAGAAACTTAAGCATTACTTGTTAAGGACCAACACTAGTACATAAATGAAGGCAGGAAATAAAGGAGGAGCTACAAAGACAAATTCATGTCATGTACTAAAACAGAGGTAGCATTAGCAACATGACATTCATAGCTCTATGCACGGGAAAGAAAGGACATGGCAATTGAGTAGTTGGTATGAAAGTTGTGAAATATAACTTAGGACAGCTCAACCTAGAAAGTGCAAAGAATACAGAATATGACTTATCATTTGTCTTGAGTCACAAAACAAGACAAATTGATTCCTGCCTATGTTATCCTAATTTACCCGATACATATCATCTTATATTCCAAAGGAAGCTACAGAAGATGAGACACTCCTTAGATTTTGTACCTGTCCCACCAGCCACATCGAGATGCTTCATCCCAGGAAACGGGTTCACTTGAAATCATCACGAAAATAAGGAGTAACAAGATTCCGGTAAGGAAGAACCCCCCAATTGGAATGGATCGACCAAAGGGAGGCAGTGGGTAAGCTTGAGCAACCTGTCCTTCCACAGCCTGTGCATCCCAATGCTCATGAGGTCGTTCATGACGTCGTAGCTGGAGGCGACGCTGCTGAAGACGTTGCCCACCAGCTTGCTCTTCTCGTCCTCGCGCACCTTCTTGTATCCTGACGTAATAGCAGCAACGATATAATCTATCCTTGTCAGGCAGCTGCGGGTCACGAGAGGAAGGGGGAAGGACGAGTAGGAGGGGCGTACCGAAGCTGGTGGCGTGGGAGTGGAGGAAGGCCGTGGGGCTGGCGCAATCTTCTGATGTCCCAGTTCAGTGGTTCAGGGAACTGTATGTTGGTATACCTTGCGTGCAAGCTTCTGCAGCTTCTCTTGTTCCATTTTCTGCATAAATAGGTCATCAGCATGTTAGTACGTACTAACAAAGCATGAACACATATACAAACATAGAGGATTCTGATGGAAACAGGAAATAGGTCATCAGCATGTTAGTACGTACTAACAAAGCATGAACACATATACAAACATAGAGGATTCTGCTAGAAACAGGAAATAGGTCATCAGCTGACTCAAGTCATCAGTTCATCTCATATCATAGTCAGAAACATGAAAACTTGTGATTCTGGAAAAGGTTGATAAGACCTACAGGATACTATTTACATCTATCCATGCAACTGTATCGTTGGATCGGATGTCCTGACGAATTTCAAGTTCTCCTAGTTGAATTTGTACTTTGGATGAACCTTTCGTCAAATGAGCAGAGGACAGCAGGTCATAACACCATAAACAAAGTGATACATATGACTACAAAATATGAATATCAAACTGTCAAGCAAGATTGCTGCTAAAATAACATATTATGGTCTAAGACCTCAAGTAAAAGCTGCTAATAAGATAATAGAACCAATTCGATGTTCCATATGTTAAGACATGCTTATGTGAAGCAATGGGGTATTACATCTAAGCACATGTTTTCTACTGATGTTTTGCATAAAGAAAAGATATATCAATGTTCTTGGGGGTTTTCAAGACTAATCAGAAACATACAAAAGAATAACTTGCATAGAAGAAGAATTTTGCTAGCTAACCAAAAACATAGCAGGAGTACAATTTAGTCATATAACTACACATTCCCTTAATGAACAATAAAAATGATCAGGATAACCAATTAGTTCACAAGAGCCACGGCAAAAATTATACTCCAACTGGACCCCAAAATGAAAGAATAAAGGTTCAGTGAACAGGTCACACAGTGGAAAAAATCAATTGAAACATTAATAAAAGGTTAGAAGAATCACAAAAAACCAACACTGCCATATAATTGGCAGTCCCTAGATTAAGTATTATTTGCACTTCTATCAGATAACCAAAATCAATCCCCAATTCCAAACCACCTAAAGCTCAGATCGAAGCAACCATCCATCTGAAGGTCCAATAGTAAGAAAACATGAAGAACAAATCCTATCAGTTTAGAGGCAGGTTGGGAAGATCAGCAACTCTGTCACAATAGCACTACAACAGCTATGGCATCAAATGACCATAACTGAGCAACCAACCATATATCAGAGACAGGCTGCTGTTAACTAAAGAAAGGCACAGCTAAATCTAAGGGGTAAAAGTTGAAATATCCATCTTAGGACAACAATCCAAAACGGTCATAAAAAGTCCCAGGAGCTAAGTAGCTAACACAATCGAAACAACCTGAAATGACCGAAAAAAGTAACAGAAGCAAATGCAGCTGACAATCATAGACGGAATTCACAAACAATGGTATCACAAATAGCGGAGAACTTGATTTTAAAATGAAGCAGTTCAGTGGCAGTTTAGGGAAGAACCTCAATTCAACTACAACACTAGTGGAACAGCTTATCACATCAAGAAGGCAACCGCTAGGGTTTACACAATCGAACATCACAGTCCACCTCGTACTACATAGCAACGACGCAACCCGATGGCAGATCACACGAATAAAAAACAAAAACCTTGAGCCCTGCACCCGATGAACCAGTCGCGAGACGCGCAAGAGGATTCGCATCGTACCGGAAACTCTCGGTCACAGGTCGCGGTGGCGAGGTGGAAGGAGCACAGTCGTTATACCTTGATGTAGACGTTTTCGGCGGCCTTCTCCTCCTCGCCGAGCACCTTGCCGTCGGAGGAGCGGAGCCGACTCTACACAAACCTCGCCGCCACCGACCTCGCCGGGGTCCTAGGCGCCGCCGCCCTCGCTGTTGCCGCCGCCATCTACATCGCCGCCGGAAACCCTAGAAGATGGTGGTTCGCTTGCTCGCTCTCTCTGTATCGATCCGCTTCCAGAGTCTTCCCCTCTCTCTTGCTCTCTCTCTGTATTCTTGTAGTGGACACGGTCGAGGAAGCGGATCGCCATGGGCCGCGAATCCGGGGTCGACGGGATCGAACCTGGTGTCCAGCGGTAGGACCTCCGCATCCTCGAGGTCGTTGGTGCGGCCAGCGTCCTCGATGGAAGCTATGATCCAGGTGGTTTCCGTGCTGATACACCACCACCCGGCGGTGTGGCTCCCGCCTCCATGGACGGAAAGGTCAAAAGGCGACCTCTACTCCTCTCTGTAGATCCGAGGCTTAGGCTAGGGTTCGGTTGGAGGCAAGGTTTGGTGGTTCCACGAGGTAAAGGTGATGGGGATTCAGGGGAGGTGGATGGCGAGGCAGTGAGTAGCCGGATTTGGCCAAGATCTAGCCTGGCGGTGGAGGTTGGGGAATGGGTTCGCTAGGTATGGGTTCACGTCACAGGAACGACGAAGGAGAGGATGCAATGCTTGGTGGGTTCGCTAGGTATGGGTTCCTCTCGCGCCTATAGCCAGGTCATCCACCGGTGGTGTGCCACGTCATTGATCCATGGCTAGTGTTCCACAGAAGACCATCTCATCCCTCCATCATGTTTGCATCCAACGGCTGGAATTTCCTTCGTCTTATATCTTGTCCTTCCTAGCACTATGACGATTTTATCTTATGCAATTACGAAGTTTCTGAGAAAAAATCGTCATGATTTTGCTAGGTTTCGACCCTTCCGAACTGCCCATGACCATGTAGTCTAGAATCATCATAAATTTATGACGATTTCATACATGGTCACTACCAAAAGGTCATAGTTTGACACATTTCTTGTAGTGAATAAACACTTTATTATTGCCTCTCAGGGCATATTCCCTTCGGTCTCCCACTTGCACTAGAGACAATAATCTAGTTACATAGTGATAAATCTAACACCCATTGAGTTCTGGTGTTGATCATGTTTTTCTCTAGGGAGAGTTTTAGTCAACGGATCTGCTACATTGAGATCCGTATGTACTTTACAAATCTTTATATCTCCATCCTTGACATGCTCGTGGATGGAGTGAAACCGGGGCTTAATATGCTTGGAATGCTTGTGAGACCTTGGTTCTTTGGCATTGGAAATGGCACCATTGTTGTCACAATAGATCACCATTGGGTCCAACGCGTTTGCAACCACTCCTAATTCGGATATGAACTCCTTCATCCAAACTGCTTCCTGAGCCGCTTCTGAAGAAGCAACATATTCAGCCTCCGTTGTTGATCCCGCTACCACAGGATGTTTGGAGCTCGTCCAACTAACCGCTCCGCCATTCATGAGAAATACATATCCGGATTGAGACTTAGAGTCATCCAGATCGGTGTCAAAGCTAGCGTCAACATAACACTTAGCGACGAGCTCTTCTTCACCTCCGTATAGAAGAAACATATCCTTAGTTCTTCATAAGTACTTAAGGATATTCTTGACCGCTATCCGGTGTTCCGAACCTGGATCCGATTGGTACCTACTAGTCAAACTAATAGCATGTGCCACATCCGGTCTTGTACATAGCATGGCGTACATTATAGGGCCTATGGCTGAAGCATAGGGGACTTTGTCCATTATCTCTCTTTCTTCCGCCGGACTTTGAGTCTTACTCAATGTCTTGCCTTGCAACATAGGTAAGAACCCCTTCTTCCGTCCATTTTAAACTTCTTTAAAATCTTATCAAGGTATGTACTTTGCGATAGCCCTATTAGGCGCCTAGATCTATCTCTATAGATCTTTATGCCTAATATGTATGACGCTCACCTAGGTCCTTCATTGAAAATTTGTCGTTAGATAACTTTTAACACTGTTTAAAAGATCTATATCATTTCCGATCAATAATATGTCATCCACATATAATATCAGAAATGCCACATTGCTCCCACTCACTTTCTTGTAAATACAAGCTTCTCCATAAGTTTGGACAAATCCAAACTCTTTGATCACCTCATCAAAGCGGAGATTCCAACTTCGTGATGCTTTCTTCAATCCATAGATGCATCGCTAAAGCTTGCACACCTTGTTAGCATCCTTAGGATCGACAAAACCCTTTGGTTGTATCATATACAACTCTTCTTCAATATTACCATTGAGAAATGCGGTTTTGACATCCATCTGCCATATCTCATAATCGAAATATGCAGCAATTGCTAACATAATCCTAACTTACTTTAGCATCACTACGGGAGAGAATGTCTCATCGTAGTCAAATCCTTGAATTTGTGGAAACCCCTTTGCGACAAATCGAGATTTATAGACGTTCACATTACCATCAGCATCAGTTTTCCTTTTGAAAATCCATTTGTTCTCCATGGACTTTCAGTCGTGAGGTAATTCCACCAAGTTCCAAACTTGATTTTCATACATGGATTCCATCTCGGATTTCATGGCTTCTAACCATTTGTTGGAATTCGGGCTCATCATCGCTTCTTCATACGTCGTAGGGTCATCATTATCATTAACCATGAAATTCATGACAGGATTTCATACTTCGGAGCTGCACGCCCCGCTTGACCTGCGAGGTTCGGTAGTACTCTCTTTCGGAGTTTCATGATCATTATCATTAGTTCCCTCTTCAACAGGTGGAGCCAAGTCCGGAACAACTTCCGGCGCTGCGCTACTCGCCATACTTTGAAGAGAAGGTTCAATAACCTCTTCGAGTTCTACCTTCCGACTACTCACACCTTTCGCGAGAAACTCTTTCTCTAGAAAGGATCCATTCTTGGCAACAAAAAGCCTGCCCTCGGATCTGTGATAGAAGGAATACCCGATAGTTTCCTTAGGGTATCCTATGAAGACGCATTTTTCCGCTTTGGGTTCGAGTTTATCCGGTTGAAGTTTCTTCACATAAACATCGTATCCCCAAACTTTAAGAAATGATAGCTTAGGTTTGTTTCCAAACCACAATTCATACGGTGTCTTTTCAACGGATTTAGATGGTGCCCGATTTAAAGTGAATGCAGCAGTTTCTAGTGCATAACCCCAAAATGACAACGCAAGTCCGTCAGAGACATCATAGATCGAACCATATCTAATAAAGTACGATTACGACGTTCCGACACACCATTTCTCTTTGGTGTTCCGGCAGGCGTGAGTTGTGAAACAATTCCACACTCTTTCATGTGAGTTCTAAACTCGTAACTTAGATACTCACCTCCACGGTCGGACCGTAGAAATTTGATCTTTCTATTATGATGATTTTCCACTTCATTCTGAAATTCCTTGAACTTTTCAAAGGTTTCAGACTTGTGTTTCATCAAGTAGATATAACCGTATCTACTCAAATAATCCGTGAAAGTAACAAAATAACGATATCCACCTCTTGCCGACACACTCATTGGACCACATACATCAGAATGTATGATTTCCAATAAATCTGTCGCCCGTTCCATTGAACCGGAAAACGGCGTTCTAGTCATCTTGCCCATAAGGCATGGCTCACATGTATCAAATGATTCAAAATCAAGTGATACCAAAAGTCCATCCGAATGGAGCTTCTTCATGCGTTTAACGCCAATATGACCTAGACGGCAGTGCCACATATATGCGGATATATCATCATTTAGTTTAATCCTTTTAGCATCAACATTATGAATATGTATAACATTATTATCGAGATCCAAAAAAATAAACCATTCATCATCGGTGCATGACCATAAAAGATTTCATTCATATAAATGGAACAACCATTGTTCTCGGATTTAAATGAATAACTACTTCGCATCAAACACGATCTAGATACAATGTTCATGCTCAGTGCAGGCACTAGATAACAATTATTAAAGTTTATAACTAATCCCGACGGAAAATGGAGAGGCATCGTTCCGACGGCGATCACATCAATGCTTGATCCATTGCCGACACACATGTTGACCTCACCCCTTGCTAGCGGTCGCTTGTTCCGCAGCCCCTAGTTCGAGTTACAAATATTAGCAACTGAACCGGTATCAAATACCCAGGTGCTACTGCGAGCACTAGTCAAGTACACATCAATAACATGTATATCATATATACCTTTGTTTGCCTTGCCGGCCTTCTTGTCTGCCAAATACTTGGGGCAGTTGCGCTTCCAGTGGTCAGTCCCCTTACAATAGTAGCACTCGGTATCATACTTAGGTCCAACTCGGGGTTTCTTTTAGGCACGGCAACAGTCTTGCCGCCCTTACTACCCTTCCGTTTTCCCTTCTTGTCTTTCTTGAAACCAGTGTTCCTATTGATCATCAACACTTGATGTTCCTTTTTGATCTCCACTTCTGCAGTTTTAAGCATTGACAGAAGCTCAGGGAGAGAGTTCTTCATGCCTTTCATATTATAGTTCATCACAAAGCTCTTATAGCTAGGTGGTAGAGACTGCAGAACACGATGGATGCCTAAGTCAATGGTAATCGTTATTCCCAAGGACACAAGCTTATCGGCGTAACCCGACATCTTGAGTACATGCTCACTAACGGACCTATGCTCTTCCATCATGCAGCTAAAGAACTTTTCTGATGCGTTGTAGTTCTCCACAGCAGCATGTGTGTCGAAAATCATTTTCAACTCACCCATTGTATCAAATGCATTGCCGTTTTCGAAACGCTTTCGAAGTTTCGGCTCTAGCCCATACAATATGCCGCAATTAACTAAGTTGTGGTCCTCCTGACGAGTCAGATAGACATTCTTCTCCTCGTCAGGGGCATCCTAAAAAGGTGGGGGGCCTAGTGGAGCTTCTAGCACGTATTGCTTTTGTGCAGCAGAGAGGAGAATCCTCAAATTCATGGCCCATTCGATAAAGTTGCTACCGTTCGTTGCTAGTTTCTCTTTCTCCATGAACACATTGAAATTAAAAGCAGGTGGTGCCATCTACAACTGAATTTGTAAAGTTTAGACTAAGTGTATGATAGATTGAGTTCAACTAATCCATATTACGAATGAACTCCCACTCAAAAACGATATCCCTCGTGCCTTTTTGGTGATTACATGAACCAAATCCACTATACCAAGTCCGATCATCACGTGAGTCGGTATAGCTTCAAAGGCGAGCATCAAATGGGCATCATATCAACTAGATGACTCATGCTTAACCTTTCGGTCCATGTTCCGAGGCCATGTCTATACATGCTAGGCTCGCCAAGTTAGAACCTTAGTATTCGCGTGTGTAACTGTTTTACACCCAAAATATGGTCGTGGATCCAAGAACACCCGATCATCACGTGATGTCTTGGAGCGACGAAACATAATCGGTGCATACTAAAGGAAGAACACATTCTTATATTCATATTTAAATAAGAGATCATCTTATTATGCTAACAAAGCGCTACACAATAAATATAAGATGCTATCAAACATCACATGTTTATTAGTGAAATGTTATGGTTCCCGCAGATGATCTCTATCATGTGCATCGTGGTATGATCACTATCATACCTATATGTGTAAATCCAAGGTCTATGGAGTTTACACGCTATGTGTGTTGTAAGAGTATCATCTCATACTTCTACTTACAACACTACCATATCATAACACTAGCCCAGCAACAATCTAAACTAGACGCCTCTAATTTATCCATTGCAAGTTTTACGTGGCTTAGGTCTTTCGAGATAGAACCGTTCTTACCTACGAACATGAATCACAACGAGGATAACCAAATTGTTGACAACTCGTTGCAAAATAGATATTGACTATAGTAGGAGAGACAAACACCCGCTAGCCACTTATGCAAACTAGTTGCATGTCAAGCGTGGAACAGGTCTCATGTGCGAGGACATGTAAAGTTTGTCCGGACCGCTTCATCCCACTATGCCACCAATATACAAAATTACAACAAAGGAGCAACAACATGATCATCATCGCCCACATACTCATATGTGTACTACCCGTGTAAAGCATCTACGCATAGATCCGGCTCTGATACCACTGTAGGGTTCGCAGCATAGAAAACTAAAATTTTCCTACGATGTGAACTATGTATCAAGATCTATCTATTATATACAAACAACGGGCGGATGTACACCGTAGAGAACATACCCTTGAAGACCGACAAAGCTTAACGAGTTCAACTCGTGGTTAGTGTAGATGATCTCTTGCCGATCTCAAGATCGAGAGGAAGTCCTAGCGCCGCAAATCAGCAGCGCATCCGTGCTCGCATACACGTTCGAGGCACCAAGAAACCTCCGCCTCCTCGCTCCAGATATGCAGCGGAAGCACAACTCTTTCTTGCCGAATAGCCACCGCGAACATGTATATCGCTAGTCCGAGACCATGGGGGATAAATTCTAGAGGGGGAGAGAGATCCTTCACAAGGAGGTGTGAGAGACAAGTGCTCATTTTATAGGAGGAGGAGGGCACCCAAGGGGGTGGCCGCCGGCCATGGGGGCTGCCCCTCCCCTCCTTCATTCATGTGGGTGGACACGCCACTCACAAAATGGCCCTTCAATTTTCTCCACTAAAAAATCCACTAATTTCCACCAAATTTAATGCAAACTCTCATTAAATAAAACTCTTTTATTTTATTCAGAATTTTTTCAATTACTTTAATGACAAACATTCACAAATAACCCCTTGCTAGAATTCTATTTCACATGCATAACCACTTTATGCAATTTCACCCGAAAACCTGTTTCGGTATCTAGTGAAATAAATTCCTGCGCTTGTTTATATTTTCGGCATGAAACTTTTGCTCCAATTGGATGTCGGTGTCTCTTAAGTGTGTCACCATACGGTTCATGAATAATGCGGACATGATCGAGACCCCTCTCTGATCAATAATCAGAAGCGGGATCTGGAGACCCATACTGACTCCCACACATTCAACGATGACTTTCTTGTGATCGTCGGAACCTTTTATGCTAGTATATTAATCCCTTTGTTTCACGATATATTAGATGTACGAGATTCAATCATCGGTATCTCCATACCTAGTTTGATCTCGTTACTGACATGCACTCTTTTCTCGTTCCCGTGATATAACATTCTAGTGATCAAATCACTTGCTTGCAAGCTAATCAATGTGATATCACCGAGAGGGCCCAGAGTATATCTATCCGTCATCGGGATGAACAAATTCCACTCTCGATCCTTGAGCCTCAACATAACACTTTATTAGTTCTGAATCCATCTTTATAATCACCCTGTTACGGTGTGACGTTTGATGTTATCAAGAAACTCTTCCGGTGTTAGTGATTGACATGATCTCATGGTCTAAGGATTAGGATCACTTCGTAAGTTGTTATAGCAATATAAACTCAATGACTTTGATCGTAATGCTATACTTCGGATGAATGTTCATCACACCATTACACTAATGTTGTGATCCCGTTATTAACAACATCCAATGTCCATGATCAGGAAACCTTGATCATCTTGTTAATCAACGAGCTAGTTTATGAGAGAGGCATAACTAGGAACTTTCTGTTTTGTTTATTAAACACACATGTATTAATGTTTCCGTATTAATACAATTATAGCATGCAAAATAAACATCTATCATATACTTGGAATACACATAATAAACACTTTATTATTGCCTCCCAGGGCATATTCCCTTCAAGCTCCGGTGTCATGGGGAAAGGGATTTCCCGTTGGCGGTTCTCTATGATACACATATACTTGCAATGACAAGAACTTACCGGTGACTAAAGTTGAGTTGCATGATGAATGGCCCTTGTACTCAAGGGACATGAGATTGCCAACTTATGATTTGTCAAGCTTATACTCCATATTTGTTTCACTTTAACCTTAACCACTTCAAGATGCTTATGATAGGGGCAATGAGAGCTGAAATCTAACAAGTACCATAATTTTTGGAAGCTCTTTATGAAACTTGAAATCTCTACTTCCCTTTATGAAGGGCCTTTCTTCCCACTTTTATATTGAGTCTCCACCTTCTATCCTTATGCACCAATTAAGAGATCATAGTTGTCATTCTTAGTTCTATGTGCATTGTCCCAAAACTTATTGATTCATTCATAATGTTGATATTGCTTGTTCTTGAACTATTTGTATCTAGTCACCCGTATTGACTTTGAAGGTGTCTGATGTCTACGCACTTATATTCTTGTAGACAGTTGTTGGGCCTCCAAGTGCAAAGGTTTGTAGAACAACAGCAAGTTTCCCTTAAGTGGATTACCGAAGGTTTATCGAACTCAGGGAGGAAGTGGTCAAAGGTATCCCTATCAAGCAACCCTTTAATCAATATACAAGAAGTCTCTTGTGTCCCCAACACACCCAATACACTTGTCAGGTGTATAGGTGCACTAGTTCGGCGAAGAGATCATGAAATACGACTGGTATGGATGATTATAAGTGGTAACGGTGCCAGAAAAGAGCTTCTGACGGGGAGGAAAAGACTAAAGGCAAAAATATGGAAGCAAGCAAACGTGCAACAGATCTAGATGCGGGTGTTTCAATGTTTAGAAACAAGGCCTAGGGATCATACTTTCACTAGTGAACACTCTCTCATAAATATATTCTCTTCATGATACTACCCTGAACTACTCTCAAGTTGGACACTAATCCATGGTAGGGATATAGCAACACTCCTCAAAGTTCGCCTTTCCCAATCTAGATAACCCCACACTGTCACCTTGAGCACTAGATGGTTTCAATAAACACCACAATTTTATAAAGACATCCAACTCCAAATATACTCATGAAATATATATGTAATCTAGCCTAAGTTTCACACACGGTGTGCACTCTGTCACTTTCACACACGTGGGGGGAAAGCATAGATCTATTAAAGCACGATGAGTATTTATGTAGACTCTAGCCTAAGTGACACCATAGCATGCATGCTGTCACTTTCACACACATGGGGAGAGCAGAGATCTATTAAAGCACTGGAGTAGCAAGGTGGATCTACTTGATTACAAAGCTCATGACGACAATATGATCATGCATAGAGAGAGAGATGAACACATAGCTACTGGTAGAGCCCTTATCCTCGAGGAAGAACTACTCCCTCCTCATCATGGGAATCAACAACGGTGATGAAGATGGCGATGGAGATTGATGGAGATGGTGGTGGAGATCGAAGGAGATGGCTCCGGGGGCACTTCCCTGTCCTGACAGGGTGCCGAAATAGAGACTTTCTGTCCCCGAATCTCCCCTTTGGTGGCGGCGGCACTGTGGAACTTTTCGTGGGTGTATGATGTATGATTTAGAGTTTTCTCCTCGGGATCTTCTTATAGGGGAAGGAGGCAAGGTCAGTGGAGGGCCAGGGGGTCCACACCCCATGTGGGCGCCACCAGGGTTGGCCCATGCACACCTAGGGTGTGGCCACCCTGGTGTCCTCCTCCATCTCTGCTTCGTGGTTCCGTGTTTCTCCGGAAAAAATAGGAAGATTGGCTTTTGTCCCGTCTAATTCCGAGAATATTGATTTTCTGCCTTTTCTAGAACGAAAAACAGAAGAAAACAGGAAACTGGCACTGTGGCATCTTGTTAATAGTTTAGTCCTAGAAAGTGTATAAAATACCTCAAAGTGTACACAGAACATAAGAAAAATGATATATAACAAGCATGGAGCATCAAAAATTTTAGATACGTTTACAACATATCAAGCATCCCCAAGCTTAACTCCTGCTCGTCCTCGAGTAGGTAAGTGATAAAAAGAATATTTTTTTAGGTGACATGCACCATCAAAATCAAGATCAAACCATTTGCAAGCATTGAAAGCTGGGATCAAAGAACTCTAAACATTAGCATGACAGATGGAGTTCTAACAGTAAGACAAAGTAACTATGCATGCAACAAGAAAGGTTACAAACAAAGATCATGAATAACAATGCATCGAAAGGCATTTTTTTGTTTCACATATAGAAAATATAGCATAGTGGCATTCAGCTTGTCCCTCATGGAGTACCAAATAGATGCATAGGACACCTTCAAAGTTCATAAGAGTGACTAGATACAAATAGTTCAAGAACAAGCAATATGAACAATATGCATCAATCAATAAGTTTTGGGACAATGCACATAGAACTAAAAATGCAAACTATGCTCTCTTAACTGGTGCCTAAGGATGGAAGGTGTAGACTCAATATAATAGTGGAAGAAATGCCCTTCAATAAAAAGGGAAGCAGGGATTTCAAGTCTCATAAAGAGCTTCCAAAAATTATGCTACTTGTTAGCTTTCAGCTCTCATTGCCCCTATCATAAGCATATTGAAGTGATTAAGGTTAAAGTGAACAAATTATGGAGTATATGCTTGACAAAGTATAAGTTGGCAATCTCATGTCCCTTGAATACGAGGGCCGCTCCTCATGCTACTTAACTTTAGTCACCTGTAAGTTCTTGTCATAGTAAGTACATGTGTATCATAATGAAACGCGAACAAGGTACGCCTTTCACATGATACATGAGCTATCCCATAATCAAAATGACAAGGAAAGCAGACAATGAGCATCTCAACAATCTATAAGAAGAAATCTTCATAGATTTCTCACTATGGTGATGCTGCAAGTTTCCACCATGATTAGGCATGGATTTGGCTAGCGGCCTAGGCGTTTCTCCAACACACATACATAACTCCACGAACTTACAAGCTCCCCTTTTATTTCACACCGACGACATCCATAAGCAAAATAGCATGATATCAACTGTGAACAAAGTATAAGTGCAATGTTGAAAGCGTTCCCCGTGACAGCATGGTTCTGCTAATTCCAACGTATAAGTGCAAGCATATACAACATAGATGACACAATGGTTCAATTTTATTTAGGGGCAAGAAAAATAAAGTGTGCCATCAAGTTTGTGAGAGCTTTAATCACAAAGTTTTCACATAACAAAAAAACTTTTTAATTGGAAGGTAGATGAAAACAAGAATATACTTGGAATGGTATAACACACCATGCATAGGAATTTATAGTGGATACTTTGGAATAACTTGGTTTCTTGGTAGTTGGATGCATGAGTAGAGCTTACTCATACAAGTGGAGGCTAGCAAAATACTCGGAGCGACCAACTAAGAGAGAAATAATGGCCATAATCATGCAGAGCGACAAAACATTACTAATCAAAGCATGAAGTGGTAAAACAAGTCAAAAACTAAATGATCATAGTGGCTAGAGTGACTAGTCCATAGTCATAACATGGTGTGAGGATGTGCCAAGTCAACCCAAACAAAGCATCAAAGCAGAATACCACAATACTATGCTTTTGTATGCTAAAACAACACATGATTCTTTCAAGGAACATTAAGCAATCCTAATTGTTTGGAACAAGTCATGCTACAACAATAATCACTAAGAATAAGGTCAAAACAACATATATCATGACATGATAAAGTCTAAGTCACAGTCAAAGCAAGCTCCCTTTTGTACCACTATAAGCATGAAACTCTCTACTCTTTTCCAACACCAATAAACTTATTTGAAACAACTCACAAAGATAATAATCAATAAAGATCAGTGAGCAAGTCTCACAAATCCACAAATAAGAACTAAAAATTTCTAAGCTCAAAGCACAAGAAAACTAAAGCTAAACACAGTGCTAGCAAAAGAGAACACTCACAAGACAATAAGAATGAAAACTAGAGTGTTCTAGGCAATGAAAACATAGTGTGTCTCTCTCAAAAATAAGTGTGTTGGGATCCAACCAACTTATTCAAGCAAACTAAGCAAACAAAACCAAAAACTAAAAGTAAGACGCTCCAAGAACAACACAACTGTGCATGAAACAATAAAAACGAAGTGTCTAGAAAGACCTGCGATTTTTATTGATGAGAAGGGGATGCCCAGGCATCCCCAAGCTTTGACGCTTATAACTCTTGAATATTTATTAGGGTGACACGGTATGGAATCCCCAATCTTGAGCTTTTGTCCATTCTTCATCTCATTACATCATTCTTTCTCTACACTTGAAAATTTTCCTTCATACAAAACTTCACACAATCTTCATTAGCAACATTAGTGTATTCAAAATATAATAGACCTTTGGGTTTAGCTTTAGAACATAAAAACTTTCAATAAAAACAAAACATACTGTAGAAATTCCCTCAAAAATCTCAATTTCCCAAAAAGAACCCAAAAAGGAATCAATAAGAAGCAAATGCAAATAATGGCAGAAATCTGTTAAAACAGACCAGCAGGTAGAAACTGATATTTTCAAAGACCTTCTGTTGCTCAAATAAAAAAGTGTTGAACTAACAAAAATTAGCTAACATACTAGGGGATTTATTCAGAAAATATAAGCTCAATCCGACTTACAGAGATTTCTGAAGAATGTTTACGGTGGAGCACAAAAATCTGTTTTAGGACAGCAACTTCCCCAAATCTTACTTCTCTCTCATTAGAGGTTATTATTGGCACAAAAATCAAATAAAAAGGATAAGAAAAGGTTATTACAGAAGTAATAACTTCCAAGACTCAAGAAAACTATTGGGTTATCTCCCAAAAAGTACTTTTCTTTAATGCCTTTAAGTTAGGCATGATAGTTTGAGAAGATGCTCACATAAGAAATATGAACTAAAGTAAAAGAGAGCATCAAGAAGCAAATTCAAAACACATTTAAGTCTAACCCACTTGCTATGCATAGGAATCTTGTAAATAAACAAGTCATGAAAGCACAAAGCAATAAGCATAGGAAAGAAAAACAAGTTCAACTTCAAAATTTTCAACATAAAGAGGGGAAACTTAATATTGTTGAGATACATAAAACCATGTTTCCCTCTCTCATAATAACTTTCAGTAGCATCATGAATAAAATTAACAATATAACTATCACATAAAACATTCTTATCATGAGCCACGTGCATGTAATAATTATTACTCTCCACATAATCATAGTCATTCTTATTAATTGTAGTGGGAGCAAATTCAACAAAATAGCTATCATATTATTCTCATCACCGTAATCATCAAATATAGGAGGCATATTGTAATCACAATCAATTTATCCTCAATAGTAGGTGGATTGAAAATATCATATTCATCATTGTAATCATCATATATTGGAGGTTTGGTATCATCATAAGAAATAGAATAGCTATCTTCCAAAGCTGGGGAACTAAAAAGATCATTTTCATAAAAACTAGCTTTCCCAAGTTTAGACTTTTCCATAGCATTAGCAATAATGGTATTCAAAGAACTCATACTAATAACATTGTTATTAGCATGCAAATAAAGTTCCATAGGTTTTTTATTTTTCTCTTCAAACACTTCATGTCCTAACTCAAGATAAACACTATAAAGGTCCCTAATTTTTTTGTTATTTTCCATTAAGCCTAACTAGTGAAAACAAGAAACAAAAAGACAAAACTGCAGAATCTAAAGGAAATAACTTCGAGCACTCACACCGGAGGATGTGAGTACCTTTTACGTTACCTCCCCGGCAAGAGCGCCAGAAAAGAGTGTCCTATGCATTTATGTTTTGCTACACCATGAGGGACAAGCAGAATACCACATATGCTATGTTTTCTATATGAGGAACAAACAAACGTATTTCAATTTACTATTATTCATAATCTTTTGTTTTTACCTTTCTCCTGTTACAACATAGTTACTATGTCTTATTGTTAGAACTACATCTTTCATGCTCATGTTTAGAGTGATTTGATCCCAGTTATTCATTACATTACAAATGGTTTGACCAAGATTGTGATGGTTCATGTCACCTCAAAAATTATTCTTTTTATCACTTACCTACTTGAGGACGAGTAGGAGTTAAGTTTTGGGGATGCTTGATACATTGTAAACGTATCTATAATTTTTGATGCTCCATGCTTGTTTAGTATCAACTTTGCTATGTTTTGTCTACACTTTGAGGTATTTTTATACATTTTATGGGACTAACCTATTAACAAGATGATGTAGTGCTAGTTGCCTGTTTTCTATTGTTTTTGGTTTTAGAAAAGCTAGTAAGGAAATATTCTTGGAATTGGACGGGACAAAATCCAAAGTCAATAGTTTACCCGAAGGAACAAGGAGTTCGTAGGGCAAACAAAGTGGGGCCACAGGTTGGCCACACCGTAGGGCCGCACGGCCCAAGGGGCCGCGCCACCGTATGGTGTGGGCTCCTGGCTGCCCTCCTGCCTCGCCTCTTCGCCTATAAAGTCACCCCGATGCAGAAACCCTAAGTACCGATCAAATATCCACGAAACAGTCCGTAGCCACCACCACCATAATCCCAAGATCGGGGGGATCTGAAGCTCTTCCCGACACCCTGCCAGAGTGGAGAGAACATCCCGGAGGCCTTCTTCATCACTATGCCAGTCTCCGGTATGATGTGTGAGTAGAACTATCATAAATGTCCTACTATTTTTCCTATGCATGTAGTATGATTTTCAGTAGTGATGCATGTGTAGGTGTTTTACTACTATGCTATGCTATGACACCCAGGCATGATTGCCATACTTCCATGACTTGATCTCCTTTGAGCCATCATATTGTAGTTGCTTAGCCATGCTTATTAGATGCGCAAAAAGGGAATTCATGATTGATTATGTTATGGAAAAGTTATGTTTTGTTATAATGAAAACTGTTGGAATTTAATGAATCTCCTTGGTGTGATGGATTGATGTTTTTGGATGGTTTATTGCGGGAAGCACACCTAGGCTCCAGAGATTGGACAGGTTTCTTGTGAAGTAGCTTCCAGTACAGCCGCATGGTACTATTTGTCTTGACTAAGTAAGTTGTGGGAACCTGACCCGACGTGACTAGCAGATGTAGGGGATGTAGGTTGGTATGGGTCCGTCCTGAGGGCTCGGGGTTCTGCTTCTAAAAGGTTTCGTCTTGGTTTTCTCCCTACCATGGAACAAAATGAGTGTAATGGTAAGAGCGGGTTGACTGGGTCGTGCGGGTAAAGTGTACAACCTCTGCAGGATGTATAAACTACGTACTTAGCCATGTCCCCGGTTATGGACAACTATGAGCAATTGGGCCTGAAACTGTTTGCAATATCTCACTCATCCCAATTTCTTACTTACTAAAACTTGATGGGTGAACATGGGTTTAGGAGCATACGAAAGCTGAACTGTCTTGTTTCTACATGGGTTTATGCTGGTATGTCCTTAGAAGATTGTTTTTGAAGAAAGAAAAGTATTTTGAAAGTAGGAAAAGTTAAATTGCTTTTAGGAAATGAGCCTGAACTCCACCTAGCCAAATATGCATGTAGTTGATAGATCCTTTGTACTCATTAGTTCTACTTGCCAATACATTCAAAGTATTGACCATTCGTGGCTGCAACGTTTCATGTTGCAGGTTATATTGTTTCTAAGAGATTGTTATAGGTCACGAGACTCCACTCAACGATTGTTCGCCTGTGGCACATTTGAAGGATGGAGATCTAACTTGTATTCGTTTTCCGCTGTGTACTTGAATATATAATGTAAATTCTGGATCATATTCGTTGTATTTATGATGCACAGTTATATTTGGTATAATTTTGTATTGTGTGTGCTAGTGAACCGATCCAGGGATTGGCACTATACACATGAACTTAGCCTTATCAGGCGAGGGTTTTACAAGATGGTATCAGACTGTGTGTTGACTGTAGGATCGTGACCTTAGAAATGGATTAGCAATAAGAGACATGTATTAGGAGAACTATCATATTTCCTACTTATTAGATGTTCTTATTTTTCTTGTCTATCTTTTCTATAACCTCTTCTTGTTCAAAATTTTTAGTTGTCCATTCTTATGATACCTATATGAGATTAGCATATAAGTAAAACAGTAAATAAGATGAATAAATTAACATCTCACCAAGTTTAGGTAGGTCTGGACCACCATATTTTATCTCTTTAGGAGATCATCGCTATCGTGTTAGCATATTGTTCTTACCAACTTATGTGGTATGACAATATAGGTTGCTTGCTTGCTTGTACTATACCATATTGTGTGATGCCTTGTTTAGGATCTGTTGTTTTGAAATTCTAAAGTTGATGGAGTTGTCGTGTGGTTTTAAAATCATTTTAATGGTGTAATTTGATTGAAATTCATGAGATTACTGCTGTAGTTTTCTGCCTGACCTGTTGTACCGCGCGATTTTTCATATTTTATTGGTAACTCAGAAAAATCTGAAAAATAGGATCTGGAGCATAATTACCTGTAGTACATGCACAAACATTGGCTAAAATTACTGACGAGTTTAAGTCGGTCAGAAAAATTCGTGAAGGCTGTTGTACCGTTTTGTCAGATTTTGTTTATTGCTTATATGTTGCTATGTTTTACTCTAGTATTGTTCCAAATGCTTTCAAACTATTTTGTGGTTATATAATGCTATATTTAGACCCCTATAATGTTACTATACAAGTGTTTGATTGTGTGTTGATCGCCTAAGATTGTTTCCTTGTTTGTGACATTGATTGCTTCATATAGTTATGGGTAGGATTATTTTCTTAGTCGTTTCTTTCCGATAGAATCTAATCTTCCCTATCTGGAACCCTTGGAGATATAATGATGTGTTAAGTGGAAGGTTTGACAACACAATGCATTTAGGAAGGAGAATGCTTTATCTAATGGGGAAAAAAGAGATGTGGGAGTATGAAGTGTTGAAATGATGTTATGTAGTAGATTACGCAACTTGAAAGTTGAAGTATCGATAGTTTTGTTTTAGTAGTAGCTTTGTTGATTGAATACATGAGATTCTACATAGAGCATTAGTTCTTGCCCATGGAAACATTCTTCAAGGCAAATGAGGATGCCCGAGTGATAGAAAACATGATTCACCTATCCTCATACAGGGTAATGATTTGGATGCAGGATGAATTGATCACCATTCCTACTACTCTTATTATTCGCTCTTGTACTATTGGCTTTGCGAATCTCGAGTGCCTTTCAACCATATCAAAGAGCCGGCGTTGAGCTTAAACCATAGAGATTGGAGCACATAAAAATTTCCCACTAGCTAGATTATATTGGATTCACATGACATAGTAGTAATAGTAGACATAGCCTGAATGGTTAAATAAGAAGCTCGAATTGTTGGTGCACAATTTGATACTACACTCACAATCCTAGAGGGAGGAAGAACAAGATATAGCTTATCAACTATCCTTGGAGATGCAAGTTTAATTTTCTTAAGGGGGTTAGCCTCGACATCAACACCCATACCCTTGCTAGCCATTCCGAATCTCGGGATGAGATTCATCTTAAGGGGGTTAGTCTATCACATCCCAAGATTTTAGAAATTGGGACTAGAAAAAATTGCAATTGCATGATATTCACAGCATTGCATTGCATATTTGCATCAAGAAAAATCTCTAAATATAAATAAAGTACTAAAACCCTAAATAGTATATGCCACTTTGTTCCTAAAGGGAATTAAATTGGCTTTATAAAAACCCATTGTTGCTAAGGAATCGATTATTGATAATTATATCCTAAAAAGATCCAATTAATATTACAAAATTTTAGGAACAAAATTGAGCTCATTTGGAGCTATTATGAAAAAGTTATGAAATAAATACAAACACATAAAGATATAAATAAAATGAAAGATACAGGGATTTATAAATCCACTACTTACAAACTAGTAAAAAGATTACAAATTTGATCCTACAATGATCTATTCAATTTTAGAATATTTTAGAAACAAGAATCATGTCATTTGGAGTTCGTATGCAAAAGATACGAGGGAAAAAAATAAATAAAAAAAGAAAAAGGAAAAAAAAGAAGAAAAAACTAACGGGCCGGCCCACCAGACCGAACCAGCCAGCCACGTACAGGAAGAAGGATCGATCCCATGTATGCTTTAATTTCCGTGCAAATCAGTTTTTGTTAAACCTATCTCTATTCAAACTCTTATAACTTTTAATCTACTACTCTAAATTGACTTCCGTTTGTTTCTACTTGTTCCCTACTCCAAGACATATCTCTACACAATCCTAAATCTCCATATAAACTCGTGGAGCCACACCTGTACGAGTTTCTCTTCTCGAAATCCCGAATCTACACATGCCTGAATCTTTTTTCGTTTATTCACCCATCTAGACTTTGTTGTTTGCCTTCGGCCAAAAAACATAAGTTGTAGATCTCTTCGAAATCTTATGATCCCGACAAACCTCACCTCTTTTCATCCACCACAGCCGGAGAATTTTGCATTGCAATATTTCAGATATGACGGTGTAAATCCAAGATGTACTCGCGCTCGTTTCTTCAAATCCAAATTCCTTTAGTGAGAAGGTAGGACTAATGATTTCTCACAACTTTCATGTTTTAAGTTTTTCAATTTGACCTACGGATTTGTCTCTCTAGCACAGATCTATTTCTTGTCTATTCTGAGCCAAAATCGGGTCAATCTCCTCTCCTAACCACTGGATCTCATTCCAACGGCCAAGATTAGATCGATTCCGCGAAGTGGTATGAGCCAACCGGATATCGCCACGTGTCAAAGTCAGGTTAGCCCCGCATCCCAGTCAGCATAGAATATTCCCAGGGAATATTACTTGTAGATTTGAAATTGAATTTAATTTGCAGAAAATTGTGCAAACTTGCAAAAATCATATAAAAAGATTCGTAGATCCAAAAATAGCAAATAATATATCAATGGATTCAGAAAAACTTGTAGAATATTAATATGGCATTAGATCCAACCTTAACAGTATTCATTTACTGCAGTATTTTAATTAGTTTTAATGGTCTTTTAGGTTAATAAATTCATAAGAAATTATCCGTAACTCCAAAAAATATGAACAATATATCAAATTGAAGCTACTATAATGTAGATTAATAATATCTAGTTGGATCCAGCATTTTCGGATCATTTACCCCGTAGTGATTTAATTAGTTTTAATGGATTTAGAAATCATTAAATTCATTGTAAATTATTTGCATATCACAAAAATATAAATGATATGCCGATGGAAAGCTGGTTCCATGTAGATCATCAATACGTATTTTGTTCAGGCAAATACTGTAAGGTTATTCTGTAGATATTTAAACAAGCTAATACCCATTTTTGAGTAATAAATTCATAAGAAAATAAACACTATTAAGAAAATTGCAAATAATATGTCCCTGGAATCACAAGCAAGAGTAGAACCAGTTTCTGAATTAAAATTATAGGTGTATAGTATGTATAATGTTAGGAGCATTATAATACATTCTGTAGTATTGTAATTATTTAAAAAGATCTATAACTCCGATTAGGGTGAATCCAATGCCTACTGGTTCGTATTAACATCCTCTATCCAGTAAACCCAAGAAACAAATTTAATTCGATAGTTAGAACAGGCGTTACAACAGAACTATTAAAAACCCTATATTGGCAAGTAATTATTAATAACAAGTACTCCATTGCATTAATTGGCCTCTTGCATGCATCATATACTTCAGTATTGTTTAGAGAACTAAAGTAACAACCATTGTGACATATTAAATTGTCATGCATGCATTTGTTCCTCATTGTTTTGTTGTATTGTGCATAATTGCATTGTTTTGAATGGTGTGTTTGTTGTGCACTTGTTTTGATCGATAGATTGCGAGGAGTGCAACATTTGTGATTGTGACGAGTGCAATCTTCTCTACTGTGAGGATTATTTGATCGAATACATCTTCTACAACAAATGCAAGTAGAGCTATCATAAATGTCTGACTATTTTTCCAATGCATGTTGTATGATTTTCAATAGTGATGCATGTGTAGGTGTTTTACTACTATGCTATGCTATGACACCCAGGCATGATTGCCATACTTCCATGACTTGATCTCCTTTGATCCATCGTATTGTAGTTGCTTAGCCATGCTTATTAGATGCGCAAAGAGGGAATTCATGATTGATTATGTTATGGAAAAGTTATGTTTTGTTATAATGAAAACAACTGGAATTTAATGAATCTCCTTGGTGTGATGGATTGATGTTTTTGGATGGTTTATTGCGGAAAGCACACCTAGGATCCAGAGATTGGACAGGTTTCTTGTGTAGTAGCTTCCAGTACAGCCGCATGTCATTATTTGTCTTGACTAAGTAAGTTGTGGGAACCTAACCCGATGTGACTAGCAGATGTAGGGGATGTAGGTTGGTATGGGTCCATCCTGAGGGCTCGGGGTTCTGCTTCTGAAAGGTTTCTTCTTGGTTTTCTCCCTACCATGGCACAAAATGAGTGTAATGGTAAGAGCGGGTTGACTGGGTCATGCGGGTAAAGTGTACAACCTCTGCAGGGTGTATAAACTAAGTACTTAGACGTGTCCCCAGTTATGGACAACTATGAGCAACTGGGCCTGAAACTGTTTGGAAGATCTCACTCATCCCAATTTCTTAATTAATAAAACTTGATGGGTGAACATGGGTTTAGGAGCATACGAAAGCTGAACTGTCTTGTTTCTACATGGGTTTATGCTGGTATGACCGTAGAAGATTGTTTTTGAAGAAAGAAAAGTATTTTGAAAGTAGGAAAAGTTAAATTGCTTTTAGCAAATGAGCCTGAACTCCACCTAACCATATATGCATGTAGTTGATAGATCCTTTGTACTCATTAGTTCTACTTTCCAATACATTAAAAGTATTGACCATTCGTGGCTGCAACGTTTCATGTTGCAGGTTATATTGTTTCTAAGAGATCGTTATAGGTCGCGAGACTCCACTCAACGATTGTTCGCCTGTGGCACATTTGAAGGATGGATATCTACCTTGTATTCGTTTTCCGCTGTGTACTTGAATAAATAATGTAAATTCTGGATCATAATCGTTTTATTTATGATGCACAGTTATATTTTGTATCATTTTGTACTGTGTGTGCCAGTGAACCGATCCAGGGATTAGCACTATATACATGAACTCAGCCTTATCAGGCGAGGATTTTACACATAATTTAATGTTATTTATTGATATATTTCATATGAAGAGGTGATACTTATGTTATTTAGTCTGTCTTTGCATGTTAGATGACTTTTGGAGGATGAAATGCCGGAGTCAGGATTCTAATGGAAAAATTGGTGTCTAGATGCAATATTCGCGAAGATCAGTAAATACATGGAAAATCCTATTTTTCTAGAAGACGAAGGAAGCCCGAAGGGGAGGCTAAGATGGGCCACAGGGGTCCCACACCACCCCCTGGCGTGGGCCCACCCTAGGCCACGCCAGTAGGTGGTGAGGCCACCCTGGCCTACCTCCAGCTTTGCCCTTTCGCCTATATCTTCTCCTCGGAACCCTAATACCAGGTAGAGCGACCACAAAAAGATTATGTCACCTCTGTGGGGAGGAATCTATAGAGAGAGAAATATCTCTCTGGCAGGCAAATTTCTACCGGGGAAATTCCTTCCCGGAGAGGGGAGATCATCACCATCAACACCGTCATCATGTTATACTTCTTCGGGATCATCATCATCCTCACCACCATCTCCACCAGAACCATCATCACCACTCCATCCCGCTGTAACAATTGGGTTGAATCTTGCATAGTTCTTAGGGGAAACTTTCCTGGTGTTAATTACTTTTGTAGTTGATGCTTGTGAGTGGAACCATTGAATTATTGTTTATGTTCAGATTGTTATTCATCATCATATCTTCTCTGATTTTGATCCATATGATGTCTCATGAGTAGTTCATTAAGTTCTTGAGGACATCGGAGAAGTCATGTTGTTAGTAGTGGAATTGTGTTGAGTAATATTCAACAATTTGATATTTAAGTTGTGGTTCTATTCTTCTAGTGGTGTCATGTGGACGTCGACTACATGTTACTTCACCATTTATGGGCCTAGGGGAATGCATTGTGTATTTGGCTACTAATTGTGGGGTTGCCGGAGTGACAGAAACCTGAACCCCCGTTAGGAAACCTTTGCACAAGGGAGTGTAGGATCTCAGAGTTTAATGTTGTGGTTAGGTTTTTGTCTTAATTACTTTCTTCTAGTTGCGTATGCTTGCAAGGGGTTTAATCACAAGTATGTATTAGTCCAAACAAGGTTGGTACATTAGCATACGTTCACCCACACAGCACTATCCAACCAAAGAAGATTAATCAATTATATGAAGCGAAATAACTTGACAGTATTCCCATGTGTCCTCGGGAATGTTTGGTCCTCATAAGTAATACAACCGGCTTGTCCTTTGATGAAGTAAGGATTGGGCCACTCGCTGCATTTATCATTCTTGTCTTTATTTACTTGCACATTATTTCTTTGCATTATCGAAAACCCCTAGAAATCCGTTTTCTAAGTATTTATAGAGAATTCCTTATCCAAACCACTAGTCAACACCTTCTTCTCCTCCTTGGGATCCACACTCCTATTTATCAAAAGTACTACAATACACCCCCTATAGTCACATCCCAAAATTTTCCAAATTTTGAAATGTGAAAAATAAACAAACAAAAGAAACAAATGTTGAAATTTAGAGGGAAAAGAAACTTTTTGCTTCTAAATGGAAACATCAAAACCCTACTTGAATAAAACTTGAATAAGAAAGCAACAAAGAGATTTTCAAATAAATCAAATGCATTCAAGCATAGAATGTATCTTGAATTGAACACTTGGAAAAGTTAAACCAAAAACCTAAACCCTAATAATAGAAATCATCTACAAGATCACTCTAAGTTTATGGCTTTGTCCCATATAAAAATTTAGCAACAAACATTCCTAAATGATCAATAAATGGTAAACACAAATATTATAAAACCATGGGAATTGATTTCACTCTTTTTGGAGCCATGGATAAAAACTTATGATTTTTATAAGATAAAAGCAAATATTCCAAAACTAATAAATCTCCGAGCTAAAATCAATACCAAATTGTGAACAAAGTAATCCTAAAAGTATTTAAAAAGATAAATAAATATTAAATAAAATTATACAAATTGAAATCACTACTTTTGGAGCTATAAAGAAAAAGATATGAATTTTACAAGGGAAAGAAAGAAATAATTAGGTATAATTACCAAGGCAATTTAAACCATGGTCAAATCCATAAGTAAATGGAATAAAAATAATTTAAATAAAATAAAGGAATAAAAGTTTATTTAAATAAAATTATATGGGCTTATGAACCATATTCAAATTTTATTTAAATAGATACCATTATGCCTCACTTAAATGAAAATTAAATCATAAGACAAATATTTGAAATATTCCAAAGTGGACTATTTAGTCAACTCATAATAGGTATAAAACCTACTAAAAAGATTGGAGAAGATTCGAATTCAAATTGAAGTTTGAATCAAATGGTTTGAATAAAAACAGAAAATGGAAAAAGAAAAGACTAAACAGAAAAAAACAAACCCAGCCCAGCAACGCGGCCCAAACAGCCCACCCGGCTCTCCTCTCTCTCCCTTCCCCCCATTTATTTTCTCACTGCACCCTTCCCCGTACCCTCGCGCTGACCACCTGGACCCACCTCCACGTCAGCGTCGTCGTCTTCACCGCGCAGGAACCACTCCCTCCTCCTCTACCGTTTCTGGTCAAATCAAATTGAGTAATAGCGCTTGAATTCATGAGTAGTTCCCTCCCCCGACCACACCTTCTTAACGCTCTCTCCCTCCTCTCCATTTCCCGTCACCTAGCAACCACAGAGAGCCCCCAGGCTGCTCTGATTTCTGCTCGAACCGCCGCTGTCCCCGACGAACTTCGGCACCGATTCCAGTGAGCTCCGACCACCCCCTCGTCTCTGCTTTGCTCCGCTGCATCCTCAGTTGTCAGAAATATCTGCTCATCCTCTTATTGTGCCTGCGTGTGCCCTAGGTACTCGCCTTCGTTATCGTCTGCAAACGCCTGACAGTGCACGCAACTCCGGCGACACAATTAGGCAGGCACTGTGTGCCCCTTGACCTCCAGTGTGCACTACCACGTCCGCCATCTTCATGCGCACGCACTGAACCTCTTTGTTTGTCTTCTTGCAGCCTAGATGCTCGGCAACGTCAACACCCGCAAGCACTCGACGCCAGCGTAGCTCCGGCGAGAGATTCCCGTTGACCCTGTGCGCCCCTTCGTCAATGGAGACCACCAGCGAAACCACCTCGACCTCACGACTCGGTAATGCCCTAGTGCCCTTCCCTCACCCCCTAGCGCCGCCAGACCACCGTCGCTCGATGCGCCGCCGCCGTAGTCACCAGTAGCGTCGCCCATCTGTGGCCAACACGCGCAGATCCACTGGATCGGAATCCTGCGGTTAGGGTAGATCCATTGAGCGAAGCAGTAAGCTCAGATCCGAGCCATGCAATTCAGTTAGATCTAATGGTCCATGATGTGTGATCTGAGTGAAGCGGTACCGACCAGTCAGACAGTGCCACGTGGCCAAACTTTTGATTTAAAAACTAGAATTTGTTATATTAGATGTTTAAACTTGTAAAATCAATAACTATTGATATGTTAGTCCAAATATTACAAATTTTATATCAATGGATTCCGAAAAATAAGGCCTTTGCATCTATGTCCTTACTTTGGTCTTTTGCTTCTGGAAAACTAGATTTTTATATAGAAACATTAATAGTACTATTTTGAGTATAAAAATTGTTCTAAAAATAATTTTTGACTAAATCATTTTGAAAATGGTTTTGTTTTGAACCCTCTGATCATAAACACTAACACTTGAAATTAAAAAAAATATTTTGTTGACTAGAAATTATTCCTTTGAATAAAAGATTTTCTAACCAAAGAAAAATGATTTAAATGGCTTATTTTCACTAACTTGATTTCAAATGAAATTCCACTTTTATAAAAGACCAGTAGGTGTTTTGAAATGTTTAGAGCCTTGTTAGAAACCATTTTTTCAATAAAATAACCTTTTGCCTGCTTGCATGCATTTCCTTGTTTTCTTGTTTTTGTTTTGTTAAATTTTGTGTTGTATTTTTGAGTGTGTGCTTTTGCTTGATTGTATTGTAGTGAACCTTGAGGAGTATGACATTTGCAATATCAAGGAGAGAACCTAGGTTTTCTACTAAAAAGGCAAGTGATACCTTGGTCATCAGAAGTCCTATATTTTTCATATTGCATTAGTGATATTTTGTAGTATGCATGATAGGACTATTTTGTATATTGCTATGCTATTGTAGATCCTATAGAATACATCTTGGTAGGAATTTTCCTAAGTTCAGAGACATGCTATGCTGGTATGCTTATCCTAGCTATTAGAATTCAAGGGTGCGAATTCATGTTGTGACCTTATGGAAAGATTATTCCTATATGTTTTTGACTAAGAAAAACACTTGTTAATGAAACACCTGGGTGGAATGGAAAGAATGGTTTGTGTTGAGTGGTTACACAAGTCCCATGTCTATGGTTTACCTTGTGTATCACACTTGTGGATGGCCACCCAGGAACAAAGAGATTTGAGATGTTTAGTGTTGAGAAGCATCCAGTGCAGCCACATGGCATATGTGCTCTGCCTTAACCAACTAAGTTGCAAGAACTCAGACGGACAGAAAAAAGGTGGTAGTGATGATATGATGGAACGCGTCTGTGGTGATCTGAGGGATTGCTTCTGAAAATTCTTGTCTCGATGCATGTCGAGTCTTGTGGGGAAAGTGCACCACCTCTCGATAGGGTATAAACTAAGTACTTAGCCGTGTCCCCAGTAATGGACTTTTTGAGCATCAAAGACATTGAAATGATCAAAAATTACTCATCCCAATTTCCCAGTTAAAACTTGTTGGGTGAACAAGGGTAGCACCTGGTGTGTATCCGGTGTACCATGTGTGATGAAATGTTGTGAAAAAGAGAAAAACTATTTTCAAAGGATAGGTAAAACTTATTTTATGCAGAGGCCAGCCAAAATTCCACTTAGCCATATATTCACGTAGATGTTATATTCTCCATATCAATATGATATCACTTGATACTACAATTCAAATGTATTGACCCTTGTGGCTGTAACTTATTATGTTGCAGGTTTGTTTGATGTTAGTGAAGTGCGTTGAATAGGGATTACAAGTCTACGACCAACATGTTTGCCTATGTCATATGAAGATGAAGGACTCCATGCTTTAGTTATATCTACTGCTTTGTAATAAGATAGTCATATGAGCTATGTAAGTTGTAATGAACTATTTTATTCTTGGTTATGAGTTGTAATATGACCTTTGTTTCTTTATATTACATCTTAAACTGTGGGTGCTAGCTATTCGATCCAGGGACTAGTACTATAAACACAGGGACTTGTACCTTATTGGGTTCAGGCCTCTACACCTATACTTGTGGGTCATCAAGACTATTTTCTGGCTCCGTTGCCAGGGAGTGAAGCGCTATTGAAGAGTAGAACTGGTAAAGGAAATTTCTACTATGAGTATTACTTTTATTTTTGTTTGTTACTTTGTTTCCAATATTGATAACTCACTTGGTTTCCTATTTGGGAAAGCTACTACCACTGCTAGGGTAGTAGATGAACCACCACCTGTTGAGATAGATCCTTTTAAGATACCTAAAAAAATTGTTGATCATGTTATGGATAACTATTATTTTGGAGATGGAACTATCCATCCTGGTGATCACTTGCTTATTATCCATGAATTATGCGGGTTGTTTAAGTGTGTAGGTATCACAACGAAACAAGTTAAGAAAAATTTAATCTCTATATCATTAAAAGGAAGAGCTGAAGAAAGGTATAAGCTGCTGAAGAATGGACAATCTATGGATGGGAGGAAATTTTACCTCTCTTTTATTCTAAATTCTATCCTCCTAGTGAGATTCATAAAGACCGAAATAAAATATATAACTTTTCGCCTCGTGAAGGAGAGAGTACAGCCTAAGCTTGGGGGAGATTGAATTTACTAATGCTTAAATGTCCTATTCATGAGCTCCCTAAAAATATTATTATTTATAACTTTTATGCAAGTCTTTCTCTTCATGATAAAGATTTATTATATGCTTCTTGTGATGGATCATTCACACGTATGAAAGAAGAAGCTAAATGGGATCTTCTAGACCGTATTTAAGAAAATACAAAAGCATGGGAGAATGACAAAGGAAGAAAGTTAGGTACAAATTATGATTATGAATGCATTAAATCTTTTACGATAACTGATGACTTTCATAATATTAATACTGAGTATGGTCTTGACTCTCAAAGTATTGCCAATTGTTTTAAAATTTGACTGGACTGAAGGTTGTGAACTCAGTTTCCAAGAGTTGAAGAAGAGAATAGTGACAGCACCAGTCTTATGTCTACCGGATTTGGAGAAAGATTTCCAAGTATATTGTGATGCATCTCACCAAGGATTAGGTGTAGTTTTGATGCAAGAAGGGAAAGTCGTGGCTTATGCCTCGAGACAACTCAAAACTCATGAAGTGAATTATCCTACTCATGATTTGGAGTTAGCCTCTGTTGTCCATTCACTCAAAACATGGAGACATTATCTTTTGGGAAAGCGTTGCGAAGTGTTCACATATCACGAAAGTTTGAAGTATATCTTCACTTAGAAAGAAATCAACATGAGACAAAGAAGATGGCTAGAACTCATCAAGTACTATGACTTGAGTTTGCAATACCACCTCGGTAAAGCAAATGTCGTAGCGGATGCATTAAGTCGAAAAGTTTATGTGAATAGTCTCACTAAGGGAGAGTTGCCAGATGATCTATGTGCCCAATTCAAAGATCTCAGATTGGAGATAGTGCCTGAAGGACATCTCATGTCATTTAATGTTCAACCCACCTTGATGGACAAAATCAAGGAAGCCCAAAAGATGGATAAGGAAATTGAAGAGATTAAGGTAAAAATTAGCAAAGGGAAAGCCAAAGGATTCCATGAAGACGAACATGGTACTTTATGGTATGGAAAACGTATCTGCATTCCGCAAGATCTAGAGCTTCGAAAACTGATTTTACAAGAAGCACACAACTCACCATATTCCATTCATCCAGGTAACACCAAATTGTACATGGATGTGAAGGGAAGATTTTGGTGGAATAATCTCAAGAAGGACATCACCGAACATATTGCTTTGTGTGATGTATGTAGTAGAGTGAAATAGGAACATTAGAAACCAGCAGGATTGTTACAACCACTACTGATTCCTGATTGGAAGTGGGACAAGATTGGCATGGACTTCATCACCGGACTGCCAAGGACTAGATCAGGATATGATTATATTTGGGTCGTGGTAGATCGCCTAACTAAAGTGGCTCATTTCATACCCGTGAAGACAACCTATAGAAGTGCTAAGTTAGCCAAGATTTATATGAATAGGATTGTGTGTCTGCATGGAGTACCCAAGAGTACTGTGTCTGATAGAGGAACTCAATTCACTTCACATTTTTGGAGGCAATTGCATGAGTCATTGGGAACGAGATTAGAATTCAGCACTACTTTTCATCCCCAGACTGATGGTCAGACAAAAAGGACCAACCAGATTCTAGAGGATATGTTGAGGGCATGTGCCCTAGACTATGGTGCTAGTTGGGATGAAAGTCTGCCTTATGCAGAATTCTCTTACAACAACAGCTATCAAGCCAGTATTGAGATGTCACCATTTGAATTTCTCTATGGGATAAAGTGTAGTACACCGTTGTTACGGAGTGGTGTTGGATAAAGAAACTTGTTCTGACCGGAACTAATCAAAGAAGCTGAAGAGAAAGTCAAGTTAGTAAAAGACAGATTGAAGATAGCACAGTCCCGACGGAAGAGCTATGCAGATCCAAAGCATAGAGAAGTCACCTATGAGGTGGGTGATAGAGCTTATCTTAGAGTATCACCACTTCGTGGAGTGAAGAGATTTGGAGTCAAAGGAAAATTGGCACCAAGGTATGTTGGAACATTCAAGATTCTGAGTCGTAAGGGAGAAGTGTCATATGAGATTGAATTGCCTGAATCATTGTCTGCAGTTCATAATGTGTTTCACGTGAGTCAGCTAAAGAAATGCCATCCGGAGATGGAAGAGACTTCTTTGAAGGATATTATACCTTTGGAAGAGGTCCAGTTGGAAAGTGATCTCACTTATGAAGAGAAACCTATCAAGATTCTTGAGACCGCAGAAAGAGTCACTCGGACAAAGACTATCAAATTCTACAAAGTTTAGTGGAATCATCATTCCGAAGAAGCAACTTGGGAAAGAGAACACGACCTTCGGAAAGACCACCCTCACCTATTTGCTAGCCAATCTGAATCTCGAGGGCGGTATTCACCTTAAGGGGGTTAGATTTGTAACATCCCAAAAATCATGATTTATAAAGTTTGCATATCATTCATGCATCCTCATGCATTTGGGTTATTTTCAAACAAAGTTTCAATGAGAAACCATTTGTTTTGCCTATTAATTCATGTAAGAAAGACAATGGCTTTATTTCTACTCTCAAATATGAGAATACTTTGTTTCAACCAGAAAAGGTTTGAATGTTGATTTCAAAGTTTGCTGAAGTTTTCAAAACAAAGAATCTAAATTAAAACCATTTTTAATGCCTTATATAAATAAATAGGCAAGGCATGGTTTTATTTTATTTTCAATGGGCCAAGAAATTTTTGAGCAAACAACAATGTTTTATACACTAAAATGAGCATGGTTCACTTTACAACAATCCAGAAGTGGTTTGAATTCAAACTCATTTAGAATTCATTTGAATTTGGTTTCTAAAAACCAAAATAGAAATAGAAAAGGAGAAAAGAAACTAGAAAAGGCCAGTGCTGCCAATCTGGCCTAGCACAGGATCCAGCCCACTAAGCCCACCCGGGCCAATTTCCCTCTACTTCTCTTTCATGCGCACAAACTCCACCCACAGTCGCTGACTCGCGGACCTCATTGCCACCTCAGCTCTTCTTGCCCAAATCTCGCCCGCGGACCACGTCGCCACTGCCGTTGCTGCCCATAATGGAGCGACATAATTAGACTTGATTCTGCAAGCGTTTCCTGTCGCGCTGCTGCCTACTTAAGCCCCTACTCCCCATGGTCATTTCCCCCCACACAACACACTCGCTCCGCCACCAGGCTGCCAGTATTTCGAATCACACCGTCGCTGCCTGACGAACTCCGGCGTGTGATTACGGTGAGCTCTGACCGCCCCTTTGCTTATGATTTAAATGAGCGTGACCCTCGTGTCCATGTGCACCTTCTGATGCCTTTATTTTTCCTGCTCGTGTCCCAGGTCGCCGTCCCCATCCACCTCTGCAAACGAACGAGCCGTCGCTCAACTTCGTTGAGAAATCACGGTAAATACCGAGCGCCCCTTGACCCCTCTTGCATACGACTAGGTTCGCCATGTCCTTGTGCAGTTGTTGATGCTCTGGGTTTGTTCTAGGGTGATCCAGAACGTCGGCAACGTCTTCGTCTACAAGAACCCGACATCGCCCGCAACTCCGACGAGCTCTAGCCACTGCTACAACCCGCCCTCGCCCCAGCCGCGACCACATTGAGCTTCCTCGCTACAGTGCGACGCTGGTAAGGCCAACCACAACCTCTAGCCCCCTCTGAATTCGCCGGACCATCGCCTCCAGTAGTGCCGCCGCCGGTGGAACCTCGCGCACCGCCAGTTCTTGGCCAAGCCGTCGTGGGCTGTTAGATCTAGATCCAGCGCGTCAGATTAGATCACTTATCGAAGGGGTATGGTTAGATATGGCCCGTGCACTGTCACTTAAATCCAACGGCTCTGGATGATCGATCCAACCGAATTGGTACGGGACAATTAGATGCGTCCATGTGTCTGGAGTTTTGTTTTAAAATCTGATTTTGAATCTATTAGTTATTCAAACTTGTAAAAATCATAACTTTGGTTCTTTTTATCCAAAAAATACAAATAATATACCATTTGAATCACAAAATTAAATCCTACATATCTGTAGGCTTGGTTTTGTATCATGTATCTGTTAAAATAGAATTTTATGCAGAGACATTTGTAGGCCTATTTTGTGTATAAAAATTATATGGAAGATGTTTTAAAAGCCAAATTAAGTTTATTTAGTGTGTAATTGTTTTGTTTAGTGTTTCAGTACTGTTTACTTATCTTTCTTCGTTTAGAAAAATTCATCACATGGCATTTGCATGCATTCATATATTTTTGTTTGATTATTTGAAATATGAATTTGGTGCTATCATTTTATGTGTAGATTTTGGTGCTAGTGGTGATTGTGATTGTGAGGATTGTTGCTAGTCCCCCAACTACAAAGGCAAGTGGTGCTTCATATTTTTGTCCCAATATTTGACTATGCATTAGTGGTATTTTGTATAGGGCTTGCATGGTGTTTTTGCTAAGTATCTATATGCTATGCTTGGGAAATCCTAGTAGTTGTAGACCTGTTAGAATTTCCTCTAAGTTAAGATACTTGCTATATTGCCATGCTTAGCCTGGCTAGTAGCAAACAAGAGTGGATTATATACATGCTGTGGAAATTATTGTTAAGTCTTTGACTTGTGTTTTTGCTTAATAAAAACAACTAAGTGAATGAATCACCTGGGTGGAATCGTATGTTTGGGTTATGTTGAGTGGTTACACAAGGGCCATATTTATGGTCTACCTTGTGTATCACACTTGTGGAAAGCCACCTAGGAACAAAGGGATTTGAGATGCCAAATGTTAAGAAGCTTCTAAGTGCATCCACATGGCAATATGGGCTCTGCCTGGATCATATAGGTTGCAATAACTTAGCCAAATGGACAGTTGGTGGTAGGGGTGATAGGTTTGGAGCGCGTCCATTTTGGTCTAAGGGAAGGCTTCTGAAAGTTATTGTCTCGATGCATGTCGAGTCTTGTGGGGAAAGTGCACCACCTCTCGAGAAGGAAGAATCTAAGTACTTATTCATGTCCGCGGCAATGGACAATTTGAGCATCAAGACATGGAAGCTATCAAGAATCTCCTCATCCCAATTTCTAAGTTAAAAACTTGTGGTTGAACAAGGTTAAAGGTTCACCAATGTCTATTGGTGGTTCCTTGGGAGTTTTTGTCAAACAAAAATTAGTGTTTTCAACTGATAGGTAAAACCTATTTTGAGAAAAGCAAGCCTAAGATACACTTAGCCAAATTCATGTAGAAGCTAGAAACTATTATTCTACTAAGGTATCACTTGCCAATACTATTCCAATGTATTGACCCACTATGGCTGTAACTTGTGATGTTGCAGGTTACTCTGATGAGGATTAGGGTTATGAGTCTACACTCAACATGCTTGCCTGTGGCACATGAAGACGAAGACTTCTATTTATGTTATTAAGTTAAACTCTTGTACTAGCCTATGGCTATGGAGTTGTAAAAGACTATGTTATCTCTGGAATGACGATGTAATAATGACCGTTGTTTCTGTGTACTTCATCTTAAACTGTGGATGCTAGCATTTGATCCAGGGACTAGCATTGCAATCATAGGGACCTTTACCTTTATAAAGGTGGGGTCTTACACTGATATTGAAGCCTTAGTTGACTCTGCCATTCAGATGGAAGGCAAGATCAACCAAGCTAATGAGAACTGCAATCATCGCATGATGCATCAACCAGGAACCCACCATACACCCAAGTATCACCCAACCCATCTCCAGGATTTGTCCCCAGAACCAACAGACCCCCAATGAACCGTCTGTCCTATCCCAACCGTGGAAACCCAAGGCCCGGAGGAAACCACAACAACCCCGGCAACACCAGCAATTTCAACCGTGCCTTACCCAAGTTCAACAACAACAATGTCGCCACCAACACCAACACTGCCCCAAGAATTGGAAGCAATGTTGTGCCTGTTGCAGCAAAGGAAAAGTCTCAGGTGACTTGTTATGAATGTGGAACCAAGGATCACTATTCCAATGAGTTCCCCAAGAAGATTGCCGTAGCCCCCAATGCAAATGCCCCAGCTCAGCAACAGCGTCATGTTTAGCCTGGAAGGAGGTTTGCCCCAAGGAATTCGCTCAACCGCAATGGTCGTCTCTTTCTCATGAATGCTGAAGAAGCCCAAGAAGCTCCAAATGTCGTGCTGGGTATGTTTCTGTTAACTCAGTACTTGCAAGAGTGTTGTTTGATTATGGAGCATCGCACTCGTTTGTTCCTGAAGAATTTGCATGCACTAGTAGATTCAACCCACCAAACTGAAGCATGTTATGATAGTTCAAATACCTAGTTCAACCACCAAAGCTATAAAAAATTGCAAGGCCGTGCCTATCCGAATCCATGGCATATATTTTTATGCTAATCTAATAGTACTCGGAACTAAAGGTTTGGAAGTAGTACTAGGAATGGATTGGATGTCCAAACATAAAGGATTAATCGACTGTGCCAAGAAAGCCATAACCATGACCAGTACAGCCGAAATATCAGTAGAGCATGTATCTGAAACCTTGCCCCATCAATTCAAGTGCAACAAGAGTTTAGCCCAACCAACCATTGACCAAGTCTGGGCAGTCTGTGAATACCATGATGTATTTCCAGTTGTTTTGCCCGATATGCCCCCAGATCGGGATATCGAGTTTATCATTGAACTAATACCTAGAACCGGACCCATAGCCCAGAGACCATATAGCATGAATCCATATGAATTAGTGGAGCTGAAGAAGCAACTGGATGCTATGCTGGAGATCAGATTGATCCAACCAAGTGCGTTGCCATGGAGATCACCTGTCCTATTTGTGGACAAGAAGGATGGAGGTAACCGTTTATGTACGGATTATTGGAAGTTGAATGATGTCACCATCAAGAACAAGTACTCGTTGCCAAAGATAGAAGACCTTTTTGACTAGTTGACTGGTGACAAGGTGTTTTCTAAGATTGATCTTAGAACTGGCTACCACCAACTCAAGATTCGGGCAGAGGATATTCCAAAGACTGCCTTTACCACCATATATGGATTATATGAGTATAATGTCATGTCTTTTGGATTAACCAATGCCCCCACTTATTTCATGAACCTCATGAATAAGATTTTTATGGACTTCCTGGATAAGTTTGTCGTTGTTTTCATCGATGTCATTCTTATCTATTCCAAATCAAAAGAAGAACATGAGCTACACCTAAGGACCATCCTTGGAACCCTTAGGGAGCATCAGTTATATGCCAAGTTTAGCAAGTGTGAATTCTGATTATAGGAGGTAGGATTCCTCGGACATATCGTATCAGCCGGAGGAATTGCCAGTTGAACCTGCAAAGGTGAAGGATGTTGAAGATTGGCAAGCCCCAACCACTCAAACCCAGGTTCATGCATTTCTCGGATTAGCGGGATATTACCGCAAGTTCGTAGAAGGATTCTAGAGTATCGCAAGACCCATGACCCAATTGCTGAAGAAGGATAAGAAGTTTGAATGGACGGACAAATGTGAAGCGAGTTTTTGAGAACTCAAGAGGAGATTGATTTCAGCCCCAATCTTGATCATGCTGGATATCACGAAGCCCTTTGATGTGTATTATGACGCATCCAAGATCGGTCTCGAATGTGTGTTAATGCAAGAAGGAAAAGTTATATCTTATCTATCCCGACAACTAAAGCAACATGAGCAGAACTATCCTACCGATGACCTTGAACTAGTAGCTGTAGTTCTAGCCCTGAAGACATGGAGGCATTACCTCATGGGAAACAATTGTGAGATTTATTCGGATCACAAGAGCGTGAAGTATATATTCATTCAGAAGGAGATGAATATGAGGCAGAGAAGATGGATTGAACTGATCAAGGACTATCATCTGGACATCCACTATCACCCCGATAAAGCCAATGTAGTAGCGGATTCTCTTAGCCGATAGCCGTGCCGCTTGAACTTCATGATTCTGAAGGAGCAACCAAGTTTGCACAAGGAGATGGCAGATTTTAGAATGGAATTAGTGAGTGAAGGATTTTTGGCTAGCATAGAACTTCAACCCACTTTAATCAGTCAGATCAAGGAGGCGCAGTAAGGAAATGCTAGTATCGACAGAATCAAATGTCATATCGGTACAGGCAAAGTACCCGGATTCACCGAGGATGATGAAGGAGTTCTGTGGTACAAAGGACGTCTTTGTGTACCAGAAGATTCAGAGTTGAAAGAAGTTATTTTGAAGGAAGCCCATGATACTCTTTATTCTATCCACCCCGGAGGAACAAAGATGTATCAGGATTTCAAGGAGCAATTTTGGTGGCATAATATGAAGAGAGAAATCGGAAGCTATATCGCCAAGTGTGATATTTTTTAGAGAGTTAAGGCGGGACATCAGAGACCCGCAAGACTGTTGCAACCATTGCAGATTCCGGAATGGAAATGGGATTCTGTTGGAATGTACTTTATCATCGGATTGCCTACATCTAGTAGGGGAAATGACTCAATTTGGGTCATAGTTGACAGATTGTCCAAAGTAGCCCATTTCTTACCAGTCAAGACCACCTACCATAGTTCGAAGCTAGCTGAGTTGTACATCGCTAGAATTGTCACTTTGCACGGAGTCCCCAAGGACATCGTATCGGATCGAGGAACTCAGTTTACCTCGATATTCTGGAAGAAAGTGCAAGAAGGATTGGGAACGAGATTGGATTTCAGCATAACGTATCACCCTCAGACCGATGGACAAACAGAGCGAGTAAATCAAATACTCGAAGATATGCTAAGAGCATGTGTGCTAGAGTATGGATCTAAATGGGAAGACTTTCTGCCGTTCGCAGAATTTTCTTACAACAACAGTTATCAAGCTAGTTTGCAAATGGCCCCATTTGAATTCATGTATGGAAGGAAGTGTCGCACCCCTTTGAATTGGTCGGAAGTAGGAAAGAGTCAGATTTTCGGACCCGACATCCTCAGAGAAGCAGAAGAGAAAGTGCACAAGATTCATGAGCACCTCAAGACTGACTAGTCAAGACAGAAGAGTTACGCCGACAAGAGACATTGAGACCTCGTGTTCAGTATCGGAGATTTTGTGTATCTCAAAGTGTCGCCTTTGAAGAGAATGCAACATTTCCAGCTCAAAGCAAAGTTAGCCCCCAGATATATTGGACCTTTCAAGATTCTGAATCATCGAGGAGAAGTATCGTATCAATTGGAACTGCCAGAGGAGATGTCAGTCATGCATAATGTGTTCCATATATCGTTACTTCGCAAATGCCTTGAAGTCCCGGAGAAGACTGAAGTTTTCAAGAACATTGATCACCGGACCATAGAAAACAACGATGACTTGACGTATCCTGAAGTACCCATCCGTATTTTGGAGGAAGCTTTCAGGACCACCAGAACCCGAAGCATCAAGTTTCTCAATATTAAGTGGAGCAACCACACTGAAGAAGAAACTACCTGGGAGCGAGAAGATCACATCAAGACGGAATTTCCTGATCTTTTTAAATCCTAGTTTTCTTCTTTCTTATTTCTCAAATCTCGGGACGACATTTTGTTCAAGGATGGAAGGTTTGTAACATCCCAAAAATGTTGAACAATGCTTATCAAATTCCAATCACCAAAATTAGGGTTAACAAAAACTTTTGTTAATTCAAATCATTATGAATGCATGTGTGTATGTGATGACTGTGTGAATACCTAAATGGACTTGTGTGATTGATCTAAATATCAAGGAATGGATTAAAGGTGAAAAAAACATCATCTAAATCATTTCCAAGTAGAAACAAATCAAGAGAAAATCAAAAACTAAACAAATAAGGCAAATGGTCATTTTTGCCAATCTTGCTCACTAGACCACTTTGAGTGTTTCTAGTCCAAGATTTCAAACAGAAATTTTTCCATTTCTTTTCACCCCTTGCAAGACCAAGTAAAAGTGAATCACAGCCCAACTTTCAAACTTATAGAAACATTTGGCAACTTGATCCAAATCACATTTCAAAATTGAATCTGATTCATATGTGAAGATCACCCTTTTTTCAAAAACCAACCAAATCAATTCCACTTGACCAATCCCACTAACCAGAGACTCCCTAGTATGCAACCAACACAACCATCGAGTTTGAATCCAAAATTCAAATTTGAATCTCTTGCAGCCATTTCATCAAACACCTTGCTGGCACCAAACAAACAAACCACAAACACTATTGTGAGCAGTAAATTCGGCCTAACTTGTTCCCTCTATAGCTCACACTACACTCTCAGTAGATGATCTAGCTCAATTAACAAGCTTTAGCACCACTATGAGCATGCCATAGACATCAATGGTGACCATGCCGAGCCTAACTTGCCACCCCCTTGTCGACAACAAGATAGGAGAAGCACCAAGCCTAGCAAGCATGTCTGGGACACTCTCCACTATCCATCGCCACCCCTGTCCAAGCCTCAAGCGTAGCCAACCCCTAGACCACATAGCCCGAGCATGCCAAGCCTCTCTGCGAGCGAGCCGAGAGCGCGCTAGAGCGCCAAACGTGACACACGCCCACAGACCATGCGCCGCCCTCGCCACATGCAAGCAGGATCGCGAGCACCCCAGCAACACCGCAGACATGCCTGTTCGCCGCCGCGCGGACCATAGACGTTGTGCGCCATTAACACTGCTGTCGGACCCTCCCAGAGCACCGCGACGTTCCAACCATTTCGCACCGCCCCACGCCGTGTAGCCATGCCGTTGAGTATCGCCAGAGAACACAAAACCGTCCCCTACCGTTGCCTATGCCAGTAGCTCGCTGTAACAACGACACCGACGAGCTCCGCCCGCGCCATTCGGTCCCCTTCAGGCACTTTAAATAGAGGACACCCTAGCACGAATTCTTCACACCATCTCACTCCCCTATCTCTCAGAAGCACCCCACCTCACTCCCGGAGCAAGGCGAGCAGCGCATCATCGGAATTTGGCCGGAGTCTGCCGCTGCTAGAGGAGAAGGGCGCCGTTGATTGGAGCCGCCCCAGGAGGAGCTACCGGTACCAGGAGGATCGCCATCATCGACATCGTCGTTCTCCCCCGTCGCCGACCATCGCCTGAGCCCTGGTGAGCCTCCCACGACCCCCACTGTCCATGCTAGGGTTCTATCTCGCCGGCATTGCCTGACGTGGACGATGAACCGCTCCCATAGGATTAGAGCTTGATCGTGCGGTCCACATCCACCCATACCGCTTTGCATCCCTCTGTCTCACTGACGAGTGGGGAAAACCACTTAACCAGCCTGCACATGCTGTGCATAGTGGTCCGTCCCAGTTAAACTCCCGCGCGACCCAGTAATTAAAATCTAGGTTTATTCTTTTAGTTTCAAACTCAGTTCTATATCTAGATTCAAATATCAACCCAGGTCGATTCACTAAACCAAAATGCATCATACCAATTTTGTTAGAAAGGTACTGGAATGCTTAATCCAAGCCCGTTGGATTCAAACCAATTGGACAGATCAGCTATAGTAAAAATAACAAGGCAGAAGCATTTCTGTATTCAAACATTTTCCAAAATTCAACCATACAAGATTTTGAGTTGATTCCAACTCTCAAAAATCACACTTAACAAGACCTTTCAGAATATATAAAAATATCTAGGTTTACTTGTAGAAATAATGATCAAGTAATAAAAGAATGCCTCATAGGAATTTCTAGTCACTTTATTTAATTAAAATAAAAAGGTTAAACCTTATTAAATTGTGACACCACTTTAAATCACATTCCCATGTACTGAAATGTGTGGTGATGACATGTGTCAGCATGATCCCATGTTTTCATTAGAGAATATTAAACCTCAAGTAGTTTTTCAATGAGTAAAAATTACCTTTCTAAAATAAAGGAAATAAAACTAATTGCCTTAATGGTTGTAATGTTTGTGATGATCCTATATCATCTAGTAAAAACCTTGGTGTGATAAATAGAAATAGTTAAGTATTGTTTGGTGATTGTGTATCTCGTATTTATTTATAGACGCTAGTACCGACCAAGGATACGAGGAGGAAGGAGGATACTACGAGGAAGAAGCTGAGGAGAACTTCAACCACTGCTCTGCACAAGGCAAGCTAACACTTGAAACTATGAAAGTTAGATAACCTGTGCAATGCATTAATCATGCTTGGTTAGATACATTTGATGATACCCAATCCTAGTTTTTCTTACAAGCTTAGTATTTTATTTCTTTATCAAAGCTTTTATTTGAGTTTACTTGGTGACTTGTAGATATTTGAAGGATATTTGAAGGTAGCATAAAGAGCATAAAACTTGGCCTAAGTTATAGAATCTTGATGTCATCCCGAGGCATGAGATTGAACTTAGCTAGTTCACACTTGTTTACCACCCCTCATTAGTATTTAACCCCACTTGTGAATGCTAGTGCTAAGCATAAAAATTGATCACTTTAGATAGGAATACTTGGAGAAAATGGTTATGAAAATGTAACATCCCTAAAATCATGTTTCAAACTCATGCATATCATCCATGCATCCATGATCATGTAGAGTTCATTTCAAACAAACCAATTCAAAAACAGGAGCATATGAGCTCATTATTTTATGTGATCAGCATTTAAAACAAATGCTACTCTCCAATGAGAGATTGTTGTTCATTGAACCAAACCTTGTTGTCTTATTGCTCTCAGATTGTGTTGCTAGATTGCTAGAATTTAAACCAGAGTTTCAAAACAAATATGATTTGAAAACCAATTTCAAAACCTATTTAAACTAGTGCTATGCCACTGCTTATTTTATTTTATTCCAAGTGACCAGGCCAATTCAAAGTGACCACTTTTTTTTGTGTCCAGATTTGTGAGTGTTACACTCTACAAAAATCCTGAAAAGATTTGAATTCAAATAGATTTTGAAATCATTTGAATTTGATTCCTGAAATTGCAAACAGAAAAAGAAAAGGAGAAAAGAAATAGAAAAGGGCGCCACCTTCCGCCCAACAATGTAATCATCCCACTAAGGCCACCCGGTTCCCTTCTCTCTCTCACCCGCAGACACACCCCAGTCGACGCCAAGGACCCCACCTCCTCTCTCTTTCTCACGACAATCGGCCAGACGGCGTCATCGTCCATCCAACGACCAGCTCAATCCCCAAATTACGCCGTTCTCAGATTGATTCACGCCAAATTCACGATCAATGCCGAGTAAATCACGCCGTGACCATGCTACTTAAACCCCTCTGCCTCTCCATTTTCCCCTGCACCCGAGCACAGAGCCCCAGTGCTGCATCGCCTTTGCACCCCGCAGATGAGCCCACTCCGGCGACCAATCCCGGTGAGCTCCGTGCGCCCCTTCATCTCTGGTTCATACGAACAGCTTCGCAACCTCCTTGCGCTCCTACTGACACCTCTAGTTCATCCTATACTGCCCCAGGTCGTCGACTTCGTCAAGCACTGCAAGTTCCCGATGACGTCTTCGACTCCGGCGACTAAATTCGGTGAGCCCCGTGTTCCCCTTCGTTTCTGACTCACACGAACATGTTCGCCGTAGCCTTTTGCACCCCTTGATACCATTGATTCGTGCTAGGGTGACCAGGAACGTCGCCAACGTCGCCGTCCACCCGAGCCCGACGCTGTCATCAACTCCGACGAGCTCCCACGGCCACTGCAGCGCGCCCCCTGTCAAGCCGTCGCGAGGCTGGTAAGCGTCTTCGACGACCCCGTAACCTCAGAAGCGCCGCCGTGAGGCGAGCACCCCGCCACCGATTACCGCCGCCGCCCATCCGTGGTCGCTTGATCGATGACCGTTGGATCTAGATCCAGCGCATAGGAATAGATCACTTAACGAAACAGTACACTTAGATCTGGACCGTGCGCGGTCACTTTAATCCAACGGCCTGCATAGACCAATCCGTGCGAAGCGGTATAGACCAATCAGAACATGACGCGTGGCTAGGGTTTAGATTTAAAATCAGGATTTGAATCTATTGAATGTTTAAACTTGTTTTAATCATAACTTCTGATCCCCACATTGTAACTACCTCGGTGAATTACGCTCCTAGATACAAGCCTGGATGAGCGGTAGTGGTTGAAATAGTACGGTGGGGCCCCAAAAGCCACTCACGGGTAGACCTTTCGGCCGTCCCAACCATTTCCATCTCATCGGGACCTGTACGGGCGGCGTAATCGGCAGGCGAAGGGATCAACTACATACATAAGTGGGTATGTATGCAAGCCACCATACAAGAGTACATCAGAGCCATACCATCTAGAAAGAAAGGAAATATAGCAACGCCATACGGCAAGATTCAAATGACCTAGATAGAGATAATATTTCAGGATAATTCCTCATACATCACACATCAGAGTATCAAGCGGAAGCGGCAAAACAGAGTCCGAGTACGGATAAGAAGCAAATCAGCATAAGATGCCATAGAACTAAGCACATCCCGCCCACAGATCTCACGGATCCCCGTTCCCGGAATCTCTACACCGAACGATCGTTGCCCACATCATCAGCCTCTTCCACCCAGTATCCGTCCTGCGAGGGTACCTGTTCATCTGAACCAATAATTTATCGTGTGAGACCCTAAGGGTACTCAGCAAGTCTTAATGCCTCTAAAGGGGACACAACCTGGGGTGACGCAATTGCAGCAAAAGATAAACCCTAGCAGTTCTATAGATAATCGCTAACCATCCGCCTAACCAATGATAGACGGATGTCCGTGAATTAAGGACAACAGTTATAATAGTAATATCATCAGATCCATCCTCCTCCTCGCTTACCAACGAGGAAGCGGACGAACAACCCCCCATCCGTTGGCAATTTTATTAACCATTCCATGAGTGTTGCACTATTTACTAGTCAAATTACTTAGTCAGATTAAAGCGGTACTTTAGTTATGCTTGTCTATGATCGAGAAACTGTGCTCCAAGTCGTCCATAACCGCGGACACGGCTTTCAGAAAGTTTTACCGGCCGGGTGCACCAATAGCAACACACGCCGATCAACCTCGGAAAAACCAAATCAAAACCCAACGAGGCCTTCACGTGAGAGCAATCACAGGATTCAGAATTATTTCAGGGCCACCCATTGAGTAGACCCAAGAACGGTTATCTTACTCCGAGGCGGACTCAAGGTTTATGACAATCAGAAGCGATCGGGAACCCAAAACTGGGCTTGTCGATACCGCGAAAACACTCCGCTTACCTAAACAGTACTGTGTGCTCCTCGCACAAACGTAATAAAACAGTAGCATGGCATAAGTACAGGATAGTAAACAAAACCTCAAACTAGTTTGTGGCCCCAAGAAATAAGACGGAATCAAGCTCTGGCTCAGGGGGGTCCCATATACCTCCCGGATGTGGATAGCGCGAAATAATCTCGGAACAGGAATCAAGTACTCGGGGTCTTACGGGACACAAGTGAGCAGGAAAAACCAAATAGCAGATGTTGCTCACCGATGCCACTTTCATTAGTTATCCCATTACTACTCAGGTTAAGTTGTTTAGGTACCTCGTTATCCGCCAGACACTCACGAACCCTACACATGTTGTTCTACGACTCGCATGGCTCAAACAACTCCTGTAGTAATGGCTCATGGGATGGAGGAACAAGCTCGGTGGGGTTTAAAGTAAAGGCTATGCAATACTTGGGATTCAATTTAATGCAATCGCGACTCAATGATGCAAGAATAAGATAGAGGCAATAGGTACTGTATGTACGCAAGCATGTGGAAGTGCTTGCCTGGCAACTCAGTTGAAGCGAGAGATGATCTGGTAGTGCTCTGGTTCTCTTGATATATCCCCGCTTCGGCCTATTCAAAGAAGAACCAAACAAACAAGGCCAACATAAATAAAGTGCGCAAGCATATGAGTAAAATGCATCAAGCAACCAATCATGCCATGATGAATGATGCACAAGTTGCATGGCAATACTGTAGCATGGCATGGGTGAGGTGTGGTATACAAGAATAAGTCATTTTATTAAGGTTTGGCCACATTTTAGTGTCATATTAGTTGCTATTTACTATATATTTATATGATGCATGCTGCAATTGAAGTCAAGGATAGCATAAACAGAAAGGTCTCGTCGAGCTGATCATTTTAGACATATCATTTGCTAAATTCGGAGTTATATTTCAAAAGTTATTAATTATTTAAGTTCCAGTGGCATTTGTTGTAATTTAACTCAACTTGGAATTTTAAATGGTCAAAAGGTAATTTGAATAGCATATTTGAAATCCTTACAATTTTCTGATTCAAAAACATATATTATTTGTATTCTTTGGATTAATATTTGAAAAGTTATTTAAAAACAGAATTATATTTGAATTTGAAATAATTAGGAAAAGATTTGAATTTAAACAGATTCAGGAAAAACCTTTTTATACTCAGTCTAATCTAACCACAGACGCTTATAGGTGGGGCCAGGATGACTGGGTAACACAGGCGCACAGAAAACTTTTTACATCGTGGCCTACTCTAGCCTAAGCGGATGACATGCGGGCCCGACATCTGCAATTCCACAGCCGGTGGTTGGGCGCATACGCCACGCTGGGGGACTGCGGGTTAAACTTCAGAAACCCCGGGAGCCTTTTTGCAAAAGGGCACCCGACGCTGACGGTGGGCCTGGGCTGGACCGCGGCTTAGGAAAACAAAAGAGGGGGGGTATGTGCAAAGTGCCACGCGTGCATCGCTTTCTTCTCTGAACCAACTGACGGAAACGCAGCGGCTGGCGCGGCGAGGGGGATCGAACCAGCGATCTGGGGCGCGCACGCGGAAGCGGCAACCACTGGGCTGGACTAGGTTTGTTGACAGGAGGGAGGGAGGCGGCTAGATAGGGTCTGCGCGCGCGGAGGCGAGACAACGTCGACGACCACGCCGTGCACCGAGGGCGCTCGTCGCCGTGACCCGCGCAACCAGGAAACGAGCACGAAAGGGGAGGTGTCTGGGGGGTAGAGTGGCTCACCGCGGGTTCGTCGGGGTGGTCGGTTCGGGCAGGGGCGCAGACGATCGCCGGCGCGGCTCGCGGACGGCGGTGCTAGGGTTTCGCGGCGTCGTCGATGTGCAGGGGACCTCGGGGCTTCTCCTCCTCGCTGCTGGGTACGGGGGCGACGCAGAGGACCTCCGGAGCTTCCTCGACACCCGCAGGCGTCACACCACCGGCTAGGAAGATGGGTGGCAGGGGAAGACCGACGGTGGACGGCAAGGCTAGGTAGAGGAGAGGAGAGGAAGGGGAGATGAGGGCGTCGCCCTGGGCGGATCTAGGGACGGCTAGAGGGCGAGGGGGTAGATAAGGACGGGGCAGGTGGGGGCTTGCGTGGGGAGGGAAGGTTGGCTCGCCACCTTTTCACCCTCTCACGTGACGCAGAGGCAGGCACATGGGAAGGAAGGTCTTTGAAGGTGAGGCTGCCAGTGGGGTAGGGGTGGTGCAGGGAGGCAAGGGCTGCCATGGCATGGCTAGAGAGGGAGAGAAAAGGAGCTCGGGTGGTTGGATGCTAGGGTTGGTTGGGAGGCTCGGGTAGGGTGGATGGGCACGCATGGGGAGGCTGGCTAGGGCCCCAAGGCAGAGGAGGGAGCTGGAGAGAGAGGGGGACATGTTAGCTAGGGTTTGGTTAGTTTAGGTGTAGCTTAGGATTTAGCTAAGATGGGATATAGGGGTATGGTGATAGAGGAAAACTAGATGGAGGATTAGAGAGAGAGGGGGGTGAGAGCTAGGGTATAGAAGCATGCATGCTCCAACAAAGATCAAGCAAGATCAAGAGAAGAAGAGGGGAGAGAGGAAGAGATGTGGGGGTTTAGGGCTTATGCAAGATCAACATATAACAAGCCAAAAGAGAGAAAAGAGATGGAGATAATCCACTCAAAAACCAGATAAAAACCAATGACAAGCACAAGATGGTACTTGCATGGCCCATGCAGAAATATTTAATGCCCTCATGATTCTTGTGAAAACAATGTTATTACATGGCATTATTATTTTGCATTCCCAAAAATTGGAATAAGACCAAGCAAAAGAATTTAAAAAGGATGCCCCATGTGGAATAGATGGAGATGACCATATCTGAGATACAATGGGACTTGCTAGTGGGTATATGCCACTATATATTGATTAAGCCCACAAAATATCCCAACATGATGATAACCCCAAAACAACACATTTGGAGTCTAGGAAAAGGGGTCCCACTCACAAGGCATGCAAAGGTGGCCATGTGGCTCTCATGTATCAATTATGTGAAAACAAAATGATGCCAAGATGAGAACATGTGGAAAAGAATTGGATCCATCCCAACCCACATGAGCTAGAAGTAAAACCCATAAATGCCAAGCTCATATTTAGTTGGATGGTGGAATTATAAGGTGGTGAAAGAAAGGTGGTGGAGTTAATAAGAGATATGCCCCCAACTCAACCTGGGCATTAAACAATATATCAAGAACCAAATACAATATCAAGAGGCAAATACAATTAATAATGCATATGAGATAAGAACCAAAGCAAAAGGGGTTTTGTATGATGCTCAAATGCAAGGTGGCATGATGACATGAGCATGACATGATGATGATGCAACAGTTATATGTAGGAAGTGGCCCTTTTATTACTAGAACAAGTAGCATTACAGGTGTTAGACAACTGGGATGCTACAACTCTCCCCCACTAAACAGGAATCTCGCCCCGAGATTCTAGGAAGAAGAAGACACAAAGAGGGTAGGATAGCTAGCACGGAGTTCATCTTCACGCTCCCAAGTGGCTTCATCAACAGAATGGTGTGACCACTGCACCTTGCAGAACTTGATGGACTTGTTGCGAGTCCTTCTTTCTGCGGTCTCAAGGATTTTTGTGGGGTGTTCTTGATAAGACAGGTCTTCTTGGAGATCGATTAGCTCATGATCCACGGTCCTGCCGGGATCTTTGAAGCACTTCTTGAGCTGAGAGATGTGGAAAACATCATGAACCTTGAGTTTTTCCGGGAGGTCCAGGGCATAAGCAACTTCTCCTCTTCTACCACGAATCTTGAAAGGACCGATGTATCTAGGAGCCAACTTTCCTTTGATACCGAAGCGGTGTGTTCCTCTCATGGGAGTGACACGAAGGTAGACGAGATCACCAGGGGCATACACCATATCCGTGTGCTTCCTGTCATAATTGCTCTTCTGACGACTTTGAGCAATCTTCAGGTTCTCAAGAATGATATGCACCTTCTTCTCTGCCTGAGTTACAATGTCAGGGACAAACCAGATTATTTCTCCTGCACCTGACCAACCAATCGGAGTTCTGCACTTGCGACCATAGAGAGCCTCAAATGGTGCCATCTTCAGACTCTTCTGGAAGCTGTTGTTGTAGGAGAATTCAGCATAAGGTAGACATTCCTCCCACTTCATGCCAAAGGAGATGACGCAAGCACGAAGCATATCCTCCAGAATCTGATTGATCCTTTCAACCTGTCCTTGCGACTGAGGGTGGTAAGCAGTGCTGAAGTTCAACTTTGTTCCCAGATCATTTTGGAAACTCTCCCAGAACTTTGAAGTGAAGATGCTTCCACGGTCTGAACTGATCTCAAGCGGAACCCCATACAGAGAGACAATTTTGTTGATATAGAGCTCGGCCAACTGAATTCCAGAAATTGTTTCCTTGACTGGGAAGAAATGATCCACTTTAGAGAGCCTGTCGATGACAACAAAAATTGCATTGTTGCCCTTCTGCGACCTTGGAAACCCAGTGATGAAATCCATCTCTACTTTCTCCCATTTCCATTCCGGAGGTTTCAATGGCTGTAGAAGACCGAATGGTTTCTGATGGATAGCTTTTACTCTGCGGCAGACATCACACTCCGAGACATACTTGGCACAATACCGTTTCAACCCAGGCCACCAGTATTGTGTTTTCAAGTCCATGTACATCTTTGTGCTGCCAGGATGGATAGAAAGAACCGAATCATGCGCCTCCTTGAGAACTTGCTCTCTCAAACCCGGGTAGTTTGGAACAAACATCCGGTGTTCAAAGAAAAGTGTGCCTTGATCATCCACGTGGAAGGACTCATACTTCGGAAGCTCAAGTTTAGAGATGATCTTTTTAGTGTGCGGATCACCAAGCTGACGAGAGCGAATCTTTTCTTCCAAGAGAGGAGTAGCCAGAAGGTTCAGGAGATGCCCTTGTTCCACAATTTCCAGGTTGAGCTGACGGAATTCCTCGCACAAGAGAGGTTGCTGCTCTTCCATCATGAGGTTGTGTACATAAGCTTTACGGCTAAGCGCATCGGCCATGACATTAGCTTTGCCCGGAGTATAGTTGATGGTCACATCAAAGTCATTGATTGCTTCAATCCATCTCCTCTGCCGAAGGTTGAGATCAGGCTGAGTGAAGATATACTTCAAACTCTTGTGGTCAGAAAAGATCTCACAACGGTTACCAAGCAAGTAGTGCCTCCATAGCTTCAAAGCAAAGAAAACTGCTGCGAGCTCGAGGTCATGTGTGGGATAGTTGATCTCATGCGTCTTCAACTTTCGAGAGGCATAAGCAACCACTTGCTTCTCTTGCATAAGGACCGCACCCAATCCTTGCAAAGAGGCGTCACAGAATATCTGGAAAGGCTTAGATGTATCCGGAGGAACCAAGACTGGTGTGGAAGTGAGCTTCTCTTTGAGTGTCTCAAAACTTGCTTGACATGCAGGAGTCCACAGGTATTTCTTGCCTTTCTTGAGGAGATCGATAAGAGGCTTCGCTATCTTCGAGAAGTTCTGAACGAAGCGACGGAAATAGCTAGCCAAACCAAGAAAACTCCGCACTTCTTTGACATTAACAGGAGGAAGCCATTCAACAATTGTCTTCACAGTTTCCGGGTTGACTGCAATGCCCTTGGCGAGATGACATGACCAAGATAGGTTACTTCAGCAGCCAAACTCACACTTTGAGAACTTTGCATACAAGCGGTTCTCACGAAGCTTGTTTAGGACACACCGCAGGTGTTCTTCATGCTCTTCCTTGGACTTAGAATAGACCAGAATGTCATCCAGATAGACCACAACGAACTTATCAAGGTACTCCATGAAAACGGAGTTCATCAGCCTCGAGAAGGTAGCAGGTGCGTTGGTGAGACCGAAAGACATGACCGTGTACTCATACAGGCCATAGCGGGTGGTGAAAGCTGTTTTGGGCACATCTTCCTTGCGAATCTTGATTTGGTGATAACCACTTCTCAAGTCCAGCTTAGAGAACACCACAACTCCAACTAGTTGATCGAAAAGATCATTAATCCGCGGGAGGGGATATTTGTTCTTGATGGTTTTAGCATTGAGAGCCCGGTAGTCAACACAGAGTCTATCGGTTCTGTCACGCTTCTTCACAAAGATTGTTGGGCTACCCCAAGAAGAAGTACTGTGTTGAATGAAACCCAACTTCTCTTGTTCATCAAGTTGTTGTTTGAGTTCAGCCAACTCAGAAGGACCCATTTTATAAGGACGCTTGGAGATAGGAGCCGTTCCAGGTTCAATCTCGATCACAAACTCAACCTCACGTTCCGGAGGCATACCCGGCAACTCTTCAGGAAAAACATCTGGGAACTCACAGACCACCGGTACACTCTGAATAGCTTCCATAGCATCATCATTCAGAGCCGCCAAAGAGAAGAGCTGGACAGCAGGAGTCAGACTTGGAGAAAAGACTATATGGCCTTCAGGAATCTTCAGAGAAACTGAGCGTTCAGCACAATCAATCACAGCTACATTTGCCGTTAACCAATCCATGCCCAAGATGACATCAATGTCAGAATTGCCCAGAACAATTAAAGAAGCCAAGAATAAAGATCCACCAATATCAATTTGATTGCCATGGCTGATCTTAGAAGCTGCCATTGTTGCTCCAGGAGAAAGAACCATTAACTTCTTGAGAAGAGGATCCGACACTAACCCATTCTCACTTGCAAACTTTATAGAAACAAAAGAATGCGATGCACCAGAATCAAACAAAACTCGTGCAGGGACTGAGTTAACGGAAAGCATACCCATCACAACTCCAGGTGCATGCTCAGCTTGAGTGGCGTTGAGCGATTGGCACGAACAACCGCAGACCCGGGCTTGGTGTTGATGTTGAGAGCCCGAGGTGGTGGTGCACAAACCATAGGAGAGCTTGCTGCAGATCTTGGCGGGGGTGGAGGGAGAGCTTTGTTCTTCAACGACGATTCAGTGGGGATGTCCAGATCTCCACGTGAAGCGTGCACCGGTGGACGTGGAGCAACATAGCGAGGACTCCGCCAGCGCTCAGGTAGTGGTGGTTGTAGCCCACAGGAGCCGATGGTGAAGTTTGGTGGCCTTGAAGCGTAACTTGCGGTGTTGGTGGAGCGGGAGCGACGGTGGGGTGTTAGGAACCCGGACCGCCTTAGAAGGAGCTGCCATAATCGCAGAGCTTGATGCATCCTGTTGTGTTTCTTGGACTCCTCAAACACTTGCTCGCTTGCTTCCTCTTGCAGTGTGCTGTAGTTCCAGGAAAGATGCCGGCCTTTCATGTGTGATTGCATACTTGATCGATGCATTGAGCCCTTGCCTGAACCTCTTCTGCTTCTTCTTGTCATCAGATACCTCATCGCCACCATAAGGAGAGAGATTCATGAAGTTCCTGATGTAGGTGTTGACGTTATCATTTCCCTGCTTCAGGTTGAGAAAAGCCTCCTTCATCCTTTCCATTACAATCTCTGAGAGAAACTGCTCTTTGAAAGCTGCAGTGAACCTTTCCCAAGTAGGCTGAAACCCAGTGCAGCTTGCCTTCAAGTAATTCTCCCACCAGAGAGCTGCATCTCCCTTCAGAAGGTGAGTAGCACACTTGACCCACTCCTGCTCCGGAACATCAGCAGTCTCGAGCAACCTTGACATCTCACGCAGCCAATCATCTACGTCCAGAGGTCGGTCAGAAACATCAAAATGACGAGGGTTGAATTTCAGGAAGCTCTTGATGTCTCCTCGCTTGGGAGGTGGAGGGAGTGGAGCAAACTCGTTCCTCCGAACACTCTCCTCAAAGCGCCGTTCTGGCCGCATTGCTGCCAAAGCATTAGTGATGTTTGACAGCGCGGAGCCCAGTTCAGGTGGTATGTCCTCATCAGTACGACGTGGTGGAGCCATCCTGTGATTGATATAAAACTCAAGTCAGTACTATAATGGAGAATGATAATAATCCAAAATAGTACCATGATGGAATTAACCAAGATTAAAGGATACAATTTACTAAGATGATATTAAAATATCAACAAAGTTCAAAACACCTAAAAGATATTAAGCATTTCGCACACGACTGAAAAGGAGTGTGGTACACAAATATATCAAAGAATTTTTTTTCACAAATTTCGGCATTAAAATACCAATAGATGCGCAAAATTACTTAACGAATCAAGATTAGTGACTCTACCGATTCAATATACAAAAGCGAATGATAAGAGTAGTGGTATGGTCGCGACTCCATCCCGCACTCAAATCATTACTCCGCACATGAACAAGTGGAACACATATCCTAACCCCTTCTTCTCACGTTGAACCTAAGATTAGTAACTACGGAAACAAACACCCCGAACAAGACAACGTCGGATACAAAGTGTAAGACAGATTGCGTCGGTTTGCAAAAGCCTGTCGGTATGGAATGTACCAACAGTTGATAACCAAAGGCTGATTAGATAACAACTTGGATGCAACAGATAGACAAGGGATTACACACACACACACAAAACCTATGGTACTACGGAAACCCAGAACACGTGAATCCTAGTTTGAATTTTAAGAAGAGGATTGAAAACGTTGCACTTCCTTGCCAGAAAAGGGTGGATGGTTAGGTAAGAAGAAAAATGGAAGCAGTCCTACTCTCGCGTTTTGTTTTTCCCTAGTATACATAACTACCAAAAATATTTGCTAGACTGACAACGATCGTTTGGCTGAGACCCTGAAGGTCGGGATGGCTCTGATACCAATTGTAACTACCTCGGTGAATTACGCTCCTAGATACAAGCCTGGATGAGCGGTAGTGGTTGAAATAGTACGGTGGGGCCCCAAAAGCCACTCACGGGTAGACCTTTCGGCCGTCCCAACCACTTCCATCTCATCGGGACCTGTACGGGCGGCGTAATCGGCAGGCGAAGGGATCAACTACATACACAAGTGGGTATGTATGCAAGCCACCATACAAAAGTACATCAGAGCCATACCATCTAGAAAGAAAGGCAATATAGCAACGCCATACGGCAAGATTCAAATGACCTAGATAGAGATAATATTTCAGGATAATTCCTCATACATCACACATCAGAGTATCAAGCGGAAGCGGCAAAACAGAGTCCGAGTACGGATAAGAAGCAAATCGGCATAAGATGCCATAGAACTAAGCACATCCCGCCCACAGATCTCACGGATCCCCGTTCCCGGAATCTCTACACCGAACGATCGTTGCCCACATCATCAGCCTCTTCCACCCAGTATCCGTCTCCGCGAGGGTACCTGCTCATCCGAACCAATAATTTATCGTGTGAGACCCTAAGGGTACTCAAGAAGTCTTAATGCCTCTAAAGGGGACACAACCTGGGTGACGAATTGCAAAGAAAGATAAACCCTAGCAGTTCTATAGATAATCGCTAACCATCCGCCTAACCAATGATAGACGGATTTCCGTGAATTAAGGACAAGCTTATAATAGTAATATCATCGATCCATCCTCCTCCTCGCTACCAACGAGGAAGCGGACGAACAACCCCCATCCGCTGGCAATTTTATTAACCATTCCATGAGTGTTGCACTATTTACTAGTCAAATTACTTAGTCGATTAAAGCGGTACTTTAGTTATGCTTGTCTATGATCGAGAAACTGCTCCAAGTCGCCCATAACCGCGGACACGGCTTTAAAAGTTTTACCCGGGTGCACCAATAGCAACACACGCTCGATCAACCTCGGAAAAACCAAATCAAAACCCAACGAGGCCTTCACGACAAAGCAATCACAGGATTCAGAATTATTTCAGGGGGCCACCCCATTGAGTAGACCCGCAACGAAGTTAGCTTACTCCGAGGCGGACTCAAGTTTTGCGACAATGGCTGTAAGCGACTGGGAACCCAAAACTAGGCTTGTCGATACCGCGAAAACACTCCGCTTACCTAAACAGTACAGTGTGCTCCTCGCACAAACGTAATAAAGCAGTAGCATAGCATAAGTACAGGATAGTAAACAAAACCTCAAACTAGTTTGTGACCCCAAGAAATAAGACGGAATCAAGCTCTGGCTCAGGGGGGTCCCATAGACCTCCCAGATGTGGATAGCGCGAAATAATCTCGGAACAGGAATCAAGTACTCGGGGTCTTACGGGACACAAGTGAGCAGGAAAAACCAAATAGCAGATGTTGCTCACCGATGCCACTTTCATTAGTTATCCCATTACTACTCAGGTTAAGTTGTTTAGGTACCTCGTTATCCGCCAGACACTCACAAACCCTACACATGCTGTTCTACGACTCGCATGGCTCAAACAACTCCTGTAGTATGGCTCATGGGATGGAGGAACAAGCTCGGTGGGGTTTAAAGTAAAGGCTATGCAATACTTGGGATTCAATTTAATGCAATCGCGACTCAATGATGCAAGAATAAGATAGAGGCAATAGGTACTGTATGTATGCAAGCATGTGTAAGTGCTTGCCTGGCAACTCAGTTGAAGCGAGAGACGGATCTGGGTAGTGCTCCTGGTTCTCTTGATATATCCCCTGCTCAGCGTCTATTCGAAAGAAGAACCAAACAAACAAGGCCAACATAAATAAAGTGCGCAAGCATATGAGTAAAATGCTTCAAGCAACCAATCATGCCATGATGAATGATGCACAAGTTGCATGGCAATACTGTAGCATGGCATGGGTGAGGTGTGGTATACAAGAATAAGTCATTTTATTAAGGTTTGGCCACATTTTAGTGTCATATTAGTTGCTGTTTACTATATATTTATATGATGCATGCTGCAATTTAAGTCAAGGATAGCATAAACAGAAAGGTCTCGTCGAGCTGATCATTTTAGACATATCATTTGCTAAATTCGGAGTTATATTTCAAAAGTTATTAATTATTTAAGTTCTAGTGGCATTTTTTGTAATTTAACTCAACTTGGAATTTTAAATGGGAAAAAGGTAATTTGAATAGCATATTTGAAATCCTTACAATTTTCTGATTCAAAAACATATATTATTTGTATTCTTTGGATTAATATTTGAAAAGTTATTTAAAAACAGAATTATATTTGAATTTGAAATAATTAGGAAAAGATTTGAATTTAAATGATTCAGAAAACCTTTTATACTCAGTCTAATCTAACCACGACGCTATGTGGGGCCAGGATGACTGGGTAACACAGCCTGAAAACTTTTTACACCGTGGCTTACTCTAGCCTAAGCGGATGACATGCGCCAAGAAGATCTGCGGTCCCACAGGTGGTTGGGCAAGGTCGCCACGCGACACGGGGGACTGCGGTTAAACCAGAACCCCGGAGCCTTTTGCAAAGGGCACCCGACGCTGACGGCCTGGGCTGACCGCCGCGGCTTAGGAAAACAAAAGAGGGGTATGTGCAAAGTGCCACGCGCAATCGCTTTCTCTTCTCTCTGAACCATGGCGAGGGGGATCGAACCAGAGATCTGGGGCGCGCGCGCGGAAGCGGCAACCACTGGGCTGGACTAGGTTTGTTGACAGGAGGGAGGGAGGCGGCTAGATAGGGTCTACGCGCACGGAGGCGAGACAACGTCGATGACCACGCCGTGCACCGAGGGCGCTCGTCGCCATGACCCGCGCAACCAGGAAACGAGCACGAAAGGGGAGGTGTCTGGGGGGTAGAGTGGCTCACCGCGGGTTCGTCGGGGTGGTCGGTTCGGGCAGGGGCGCAGACGATCGCCGGCGCGGCTCGCGGACGGCGGTGCTAGGGTTTCGCGGCGTCGTCGACGTGCAGGGGACCTGGGGGCTTCTCCTCCTCGCTGCTGGGTACGGGGGCGACGCAGAGGACCTCCGGAGCTTCCTCGACACCCGCAGGCGTCACGCCACCGGCTAGGAAGATGGGTGGCAGGGGAAGACCGACGGTGGACGGCGAGGCTAGGTAGAGGAGAGGAGAGGAAGGGGAGATGAGGGCGTCGCCCTGGGCGGATCTGGGGACGGCTAGAGGGCGAGGGGGTAGATAAGGACGGGGCAGGTGGGGGCTTGCGTGGGGGAGGGGAAGGTTGGCTCGGCCACCTTTTTCACCCTCTCTCACGTGACGCGCAGGGCAGGCACATGGGAAGGAAGGTGCTGGGGAAGGTGAGGCTGCCAGGTGGGGTAGGGTGGTCTGGGAGGCAGGGGCAGGCTCGGGCTATGGCATGGCTAGGGAGAGGGAGAGAAAAGGGAGCTCGGGTGGTTGGATGCTAGGGTTGGTTGGGAGGCTCGGGTAGGGTGGATGGGCACGCATGGGGAGGCTCGGGCTAGGGCCCCAAGGCAGAGAGGGAGGGAGCTGGAGAGAGAGGGGGACATGTTAGCTAGGGTTTGGTTAGTTTAGGTGTAGCTTAGGATTTAGCTAAGATGGGATATAGGGGTATGGTGATAGAGGAAAACTAGATGGAGGATTAGAGAGAGAGGGGGGTGAGAGCTAGGGTATAGAAGCATGCATGCTCCAACAAAGATCAAGCAAGATCAAGAGAAGAAGAGGGGAGAGAGGAAGAGATGTGGGGGTTTAGGGCTTATGCAAGATCAACATATAACAAGCCAAAAGAGAGAAAAGAGATGGAGATGATCCACTCAAAAACCAGATAAAAACCAATGACAAGCACAAGATGGTACTTGCATGGCCCATGCAGAAATATTTAATGCCCTGATGATTCTTGTGAAAACAATGTTATTACATGGCATTATTATTTTGCATTCCCAAAAATTGGAATAAGACCAAGCAAAAGAATTTAAAAAGGATGCCCCATGTGGAATAGATGGAGATGACCATATCTGAGATACAATGGGACTTGCTAGTGGGTATATGCCACTAGATATTGATTAAGCCCACAAAATATCCCAACATGATGATAACCCCAAAACAACACATTTGGAAGCTAGGAAAAGGGGTCCCACTCACAAGGCATGCAAAGGTGGCCATGTGGCTCTCATGTATCAATTATGTGAAAACAAAATGATGCCAAGATGAGAACATGTGGAAAAGAATTGGATCCATCCCAACCCACATGAGCTAGAAGTAAAACCCATAAATGCCAAGCTCATATTTAGTTGGATGGTGGAATTATAAGGTGGTGAAAGAAAGGTGGTGGAGTTAATAAGAGATATGCACCCAACTCAACCTGGGCATTAAACAATATATCAAGAACCAAATACAATATCAAGAGGCAAATAAAATTAATAATGCATATGAGATAAGAACCAAAGCAAAAGGGGTTTTGTATGATGCTCAAATGCAAGGTGGCATGATGACATGAGCATGACATGATGATGATGCAACAGTTATATGTAGGAAGTGGCCCTTTTATTACTAGAACAAGTAGCATTACAGGTGTTAGACAACTGGGATGCTACACACATCCAAATTTGATGAATTTTATATCAGTGGAATCAGGAGAGCAACCCCTTTCTAAATATGCAATGTGTTTAATGATTTGTTTCTGTTAAAATGGTTTTATTTACAGAAACATGTGTAGGCCTATTTTGTGTATATTAATTATTTGAGAAATGTTTTAGTGTTTAAATAAATGTTGTTTGGCAAATTTTTGAACTTTTTTATGAACCAGTACTATGCACTTGTCTTATTGAGTTTAAAAATCATCACATATCATATTGCATGCATCCATATATTTTTTCTTGTATTTATTTTGTATGTGATTTGTTGCAATGATTTTATGTGTAGATTTTGGTGCCAATAGTGATTGTGATTGTGAGGAGTGTAGTTACTCTCCAAACTACCAAGTCAAGTGGTGCTTCATGATATTTTTATCCCTATGTTTTCTACTATGCATTAGAAATATTTTGCTAGTCTTGCATGGTTATATTTTGCTTATATGCTATGCTTGGGAAATCCTAGTAGTTGTAGAATTGCTAGAAATTTCTAAGTTAAGATGCTTATCTATGCCATGCTTATCCTATCTAGTAGCAACCAAGGGTGGTGAATTATTCATGCAATGATAAAATATTTCTAAGTCTTTGGACTTGTGTTTTTACTTAATAAAACAACTAAGTGAATGAAACACCTGGGTGGAATAGAAGGAATGGTTTATGTTGAGTGGTTACACAAGGCCCATTTCTATGGTTTACCTTGTGTATCTCACTTGTGGAAAGCCACCCAGGAACAAAGGGATTTGAGAGGCCAAATGTTAAGAAGCTTCTAGTGCAGACACTTGGAAATATGGGCTCTGCGTGGATCACATAGGTAGTGGGATGATAGGTTGGAACACGTCCATTTTGTCTAAGGGAAGGCTTCTGAAAGGTCCTGTCTTGGTGAAAATCAAGTCTTGTGGGGAAAGTGCACAACCTCTGCAGATGGAAGAATCTAAGTACTTAGCCATGTCCCTGGTATTGGACAATTTGAGCATCAAGACATGGAAGCTATTAAGAATCTCCTCATCCCAATTTCTAAGTAAAACTTGTGGTTGAACAAGGGTGAAGGACCCCAATGTCTATTGGTGGTTCCTTAGGAAAAGTTTTTGACAAAGAAAAACTTAGTGATTTCAACTAATGGGCAAAACCTATTTTGAGCAAAGAAAGCCTAAGCTACACTTAGCCAAATTGCATATAGTATCTAGTCCACCAAAATTGTACTAAGGTATCACTTGCCAATGTATTGACCCACTGTGGCTGTAACTTGTGATGTTGCAGGTTACTCTGATGATGATTAGGAGTCATGAGTCTACACTCAACATGTTTGCATGTGGCACATGAAGATGAAGACTTTTATTTATTTACTTATTTAAACTCTTTTATTAGTCCTGTGGCCTTGGAGATGTAAAGACTATGTTTGTCTCTGGAATGACTGTAATAATGAACTTTGTTTATGTGTACTTCATCTTAAACTGTGGATGCTAGCATTGATCCAGGGACTAGCATTGCAATCACAAGGATCCTTTTCCTTTATAAAGGAGGGATCTTACAGAAAACCCTAGAATGATGAGTCATTCTACTGAAATGTTTGGACATGTGTTCTTGAACACCAGATAATTTTGATGATAAAAATGTGTAACACCCTCAGAATCGGACCTATGCAAGTTTGAGCAAAATTCGCCAAACCCGCATAGAAACGATTCAAAGGTGCCCACCAGGCACTTTCGTGCGGGTGGAAAACAAAGTAATAACATTACACAACAGTCCTCGATGGGACCCACAGAACAGATATATATATAACAGCGACTCCAAGAGTCAAGAATACAGATATACAGTACAAAGATCCAAAACACCTTGAGATCGATATAGCGTCCAGCTACGGACAAGATGCAAATGGGGCTAAGAGCCCTGAAGAATAACCAATGGCGTCCATAACCCTGCCCAGGCCAAGCCGGAAGGGTAACCCTGCTAACGACGTCGATCTCAAACCTGCTTAAACAAAAGGGGTGCCGACAAAGGGCAAAGGAAAAAGAAGGAGCGTCGATCGAGGCCAAGACAGCGAGGCTAGAATTCGGTCCTCGCCTACATAGGTATGGTGGACTGGCGGCGGCATGCACTAAACAACCTATAGAGACTCGATACAATGGCGGCAATCGAGAGGGTAAGAAGGACCTATCCGGAACCAACTCGATACTATCATCAAACAAACCCATCTGGCGTTTCTCGGGACCAAGCGAGAAGTCAACCGAGGAACTCACACAGTTGGCGTTTATTTATTCAGTTATAGTTGCGGCACTTTACTAGGCGGGTTTAGATATTCGTCCTGATAAAGTAAGCAGTGGGCACTTTTAGTTAACCATTCCGTTGTAGTTGCAACAATTACTAATCAGATACAGATAGCATGAGATAAACCAAAAACCCAGCAGTTGTTGGTACTTTTATTCAGCCTTCATTGTAGAAGGTAAGATTTACTAGTCAGGTACAATGGTCGCAAGCGACAATTCAAACAAGCAATTGTGGGCAGTATTATTAGCCATTCCATTTTAGTGAAGCTGATTACTAGTCATTATTAAGTCAAATTTATAGCAATAAACTTTAGTTATGCTTGTCTATGATCGAGATACTGTGCTCCAAGTCGTCCATATCCGCGGACACGGCTTTCAGAAAGTTTTACCCGGCCGGGGTGCACCAATAGCAACACACGCTCGATCAACCTCGGAAAAACCAAATCAAAACCCAACGAGGCGTTCACGATCGAACAATCACAGATTGAATATTTCAGGGGCCACCCTTGGAGTACACCATAGCACGGTAAGCAAGCTCGAGACGGACTCAAGGTTTGTGGGCGGTGATGGCGCAGATCCCCAAACGGGACATCGATACCACGTAAACGGGTCACAATTCCTAAACAGTACAGTGTGCTCCTCGCACAATTTAAATACAGAAAGTAGCATGGCATAAGTACAGGATCGTAAATAAAACCTCAAACTAGTTTTTGGCCCCTAGAAATATGACTGAATCAAGCTCTGGCTCAGGGGGGTCCCATATACCTCCCGGATGTGGATAGCGCGATAAATCAAGGAACAGGTATCAAGTACTCGGGGTCTTACGGGACACAAGTGGGCGTTCGGAAACCAAATATTTTCTATCACCCACCGATGCCTCTGCTTATTTCAATTTTAGTTGTTAAACAGAAATTAAAGTGACGATAAGTAAAACTAGAATCATCTCCAACATCAACATGCGGCAATACATCAAAGAATCGGCATATGACAACACACATCAGCACTTGAGCAAGCAACTACGACGCGCAAGTCCAACTATCTACCAATCAACAAGTAATAGGAGGTGTCCAAGGCAATATATGGCTGCAAGGGATATCACAGGTACGGAATCTAAAGCATCGCAACTCAGATAGCAATAGATCAACAGGAGGGAATAAAGACTATAAAAGTAAGATAGGTAGAAAGGGGGAGATGCTCGCCTGAAAACATTGCCGAAGGTTCAACCGAAGATCGGGGCGAAGCTCACATCAACTCAACGGTCTTATCCGCGAAGAAGCAAAACACTAGGAGAAACACCGGATGCAATATTTAATACTACGGCAACAGATCGGCATGATGCATGCATGATGTATAGCATGGCAAAGATGCGATGCAAGTAGGTCAGTATTAAGCGGAACCGGGGTCCCGACAATTAGTTAGATGGTTCAAGTTGTTTAGATTCCCCGCAATTTAAATGTTGTCTTAACATGACAGAAGATAGCACCGGGTTCGCTACACAAATTTAAATGAGGCCAATATAAGGCTAGATTTGCCCGCTTATGGGCCCCATATTTATTATATGGTGAATCGGCATAAGGCCCCCAAACCAATGATATGCATGCGAGATGACAATTAAATATGCAACAAGTTGATATCATTTATAAAATAGGGTATCGAGGAATAGGGTCACACATTTAGGGTTCGGCAGATCTTGGGATTCCGGGGTTCGGGGTTCGACAGGGTCCAGGGTCCGGTCTCGGGGTCCAGGGTTCGACGGAAGCGGTCTCGGACTCCGGGGTTAGGGTCTTCGGATCGGGGTAGATCTTGGCGTTCCATGGTCTACGGGTCATGTCGACGGCCTTGGTGTCCTCGTTGGAGAACTCGGTGTATCCGTATAGGAGAACTCGAGGTCAAAGGCAAACTTGTCCGGTACCGGGGTTTCCGAAACCGTGAAGTAGATCTTGTCGCACGGGCGTCGATGCTTCCGGAAGGAGAACTTGCGATCCCGGGTCTCGGTGTCCGAGGCGAAGAACTTGGCGTCCTCGAGGAATAATTGTCGCATCCGTGACGGCGAACTTGGCGTTCCGGGGGGGAGTTCTCGGTGTCCGTGAGGTAGACCTTGTCGCGTCCGGTCCTCGGGGTTCGACGGGTGTCTTGTTGATCTTGGCGGCTCCGTTTAAACGACCTTGGCGTCCTTGTCAGAGTTCTCGGTGGCGATGTCGGTCTTGGGTCACTTATGTGTTGCCGAGGTGCCAGTCGGAATTCTTTTCATACTTGTTCATCGCGAAGGTCCCAGATAGCTGAGTCGGCTTCACCACATATTGTCCTGGCAACAACATCCTCACTTCTGGCCTTTGGGATCGCAACTGGGATACACAACTCGAACATCTAACGAACGGGTTGCAGCGGAAAGCGACAAGGAACAAAGCTGGGGAAGGAACCCGCGAGGTTGATGGCGACATTGCAGAAGCGACGAGGACGAGGACCAACAGGAGAGAGGGCGCGAGGCCCGGCGACCGGCGGCAGGGATCTTGGGGCCGGGGGCGTCGGCGAACCGGAGGGGAGGCAGGACGCGACGGAGGAGGTCCGGCGGCAGCGTGGCCAAGCAGTCGACGCAGGAGGGCTCGACGGAGGCGGCTCGCGCGAAAGCTTCAGGGGAGGCGAGGCTCGGGTCGGGCGGTGGCGGGT